>CM047587.1:11461888-11503868 GCA_026184515.1 Peronosclerospora sorghi | reverse complement strand
GCGAGTCACCGGTGGTAGAGGTAGAGACCTCTGTGGATAGGCGCGATTCGCTTCCAATAGATGGGGCAATTGACTCCCTTCATCTGGGTCCCGGGATGAGTCCAGAGGCCAGTAGTCAGCACTCCTATATGATGCTGAATATTGTGACAGGTGTTGTCACAGAAGGCGTAAGCCTTGAACGGTTGGCTGGGGTAGGCAAACTATTGTCGTTGGAGGAGATGTCCTTCAACGAGTTTGAGACTGCTGTGAAAGCAGGTGAACTCGACGAGGTTGTCGTGTTGCGTCCGGAAGAGGAGTTGAACTCCTCATTCACGATGGACGAGTCAGTTTTGGTGAAAACCAAACATGCATTAAATGCCCGAAGCGACCTCAAGATCCTCGCGGATCCTGAGGACCCTTACCATTCCTTACTAAAGGAATTTGGAGATGTCATTAGTGACAACCCGCCGATGGGGTCACCATCGGATCGGGGAGTCCGACATGAAATTGATTTGGTTCCTGGAAACAAATACGGCCTCTCCCCAAGGAGCAATGCGACGTCATCGACGCATTCTTCAAGTGGAAAGAAGAGGCAGGGATGGTACGGGGGAGTAAGTCTCCTCATTCATCTCCCACTTTTTGTGTTCGTAAACCGAACGGAAAGTGGCGCATTGTGCATGCGTACAACAAGCTGAATGCAGCTACTGTACCCATGCAGACTCCGATTCCTCGGAAGGATGTCCTCCAGAACAATATGGAGGGCTGTACTGTGCACAGTGCATTAGATCTGGTGGACGGGTATTATCAGGTGCTCATGCGAGCATCCGATATTACACTAACAGCGGTCAGCACGCCTAGTGGCATGCTGTGGGAGTGGATAGTTATGCCACAGGGGCATTCGAATGCACCAGCGACTTTTAATCGCTTGGTGACTCAACTCTTCCGCCCTCATAGAAAGTACGCTCAGACGTACTTCGACGATATATTCATTCATAGTCGTGCGGAAGGCGACTCGTCTGATCTTCAGACGCATTTGATACACCTTCGAGCTGTGATCGAATGTATGGGAGAGCATAAGTTATATGCAAACGCATCCAAATGTATCTTTGGTGCTGAGGAAATTCCTTTCCTCGGCTGCTTCATCGGTAAGGATGGAGTGCGGGCGGATACCGCGAAGGTGAAAGCCATTGTGGAGTGTCCTTCGTCTGTAAATCTTAGAGATTTACGGAAGTGTCTTGGATTAGCCAATTATCTCCACAAGTACAGCGAGAACTACGCTGAAATGGCGAAGCCATTAACCGACCTTCTTAAGAAGGACGTTGATTGATGTTGGTAACCCAAACACCAAAACGCTTTTGAAGTGGTAAAGGGAGCTTGTTGAAATCTCCCGTTCTTGCTCTACCATATTCTGGGAAACCATCCCCCTCCGATTTCGCAATCGGATGTGCTTTGTTACAAGCAGACGATTCAGGAAGGGAACGCGTTATCGCGTTTGAGTCGAGGCAGCTTAAAGCTGCGGAACGGAATTATCCCGTTCATGACAAGGAGCTACTTTTTTTTGCAATGAAGTATGCTCTTGTCAAATTTAGGGTTCACCTACTCGGCTCAAATCCAAAGCCGTTCGTGGTTTATACTGACCACGCGTCCTTACCGACAGCGACAAAGTCGCAACGGATGGCCCTTTGGCTCTCCTTCTTTGCGGAGTACAAGTTTGAGGTTATGTATAAACCTGGCAAGCAGAACGTTCTTGCAGACGCGTTATCGCGTCGTCCCGATTACGAGCTCGCTCACGCGACATTCGTCACCACGTCTGTGGTGGATCTCATACGCCAGGTGTAGCCGGGTGCGTACACGCACGGTGCAGCTAGCGCACAGAGGAAGACTTTCCTTTAGGCGGCGTTCGCCGCTACTTAGCCGATACGCCCTTATTAAAGGGTTTAGTAGGAGAGAGCTCTCCTACTCGGGGCCAGATTCCCGGGGTGGTTTACAGATAGGTTTCGCTAACCCCTTGTAACAAGACTTCCCTTATAAAGGGAGGTAGCGTAAGGGAGAACTCACATAGACTACAATACTCACTGCGCGCGCCTAGCTCCGCTAATGCCTTAACGGCAAGGTTCCCTTACTAAGGGTGTAGCTACAGGGAGGGCTCCCTTTAGCTACTGCACTCACTGCGCGCGCGACCGGGCATGGTCGCGCGCCTGGCAGTCTTAAGTATTTTTGTAAACTGAATGTATATTTAATATATAATTAGCCTAAATTAATTTAAACTAATGTAAACTATATGTAATACTAAGTAGAATATACCCAATTCGTACCTAGCTAAAATGTAATGTACACACCTGTGTACCGACGCGTGGATGGCTGACACACCGCCACCCAAGGGCTCATGCCCTCATTGGTTAAAATAACCAATGGTTCGAAACTTTTCAAACCGGTCAATACTGACCTCAACCGTAGTGTACGTCAACACTAAATGTAACTCAAATGTAACCCCGTTACACCAGGCGTATGAGAAAGACCCACAGTGCACGGCAGTTATCAGCGCGTTGGGTGGAAAAGGACTTGGCTCGTCTGATCCAACCCTGTCAAGTCGAGCTAAAGCTCGTTTACACCGTTACTAGTACTGTGACGGTTTGCTATATTATAGCACGAGCGCGGAGGACACTCCGCGGGTGGTAGTTCCTCATGATGAGGAACTGAAGTATAGAGTCCTATTTGAGGCACATGACGCCCCTACCGGTGGTCATTTAGGTCGGGATAAGACCTACAGCGCTTTAAGCGCTCTGTATTCGTGGCTCAACATGTATAAGTGGGTCGGTGCGTACATACGCACCTGTGAGACGTGTCAGAGGGTTAAACCCTCTGCAAGTTCAGCTGCGCCTTTGGCGAGCTTGTCGGTTCCAACGGAGTGTTGGAAATCCATTAGCATGGTTTTTATCTTCGGTTTTCGGAAGGATAAGGCCGGGAACACCGGCATATTGGTCTTTGTAAACCGTTTGAGCAAGTTGGCTCACCTGGCGGCGGTGCCAGAGTCCATTGATGGACAAGGAACAGCGAAAGTGTTCCTAGACCGTGTCTTTCGACAGCATGGTCTACCCGATTCTGTGGTGTCGGATCGGGATCCCCGTTTTACGGGACAGTTTTGGGGAGCGTTGTTTAGGGTGCTGGGCACCAAGCTCCTCATGTCCACTGCGGATCATCCGCAGACGGACGGTCAAACGGAACGCGTTAATCGCGTTTTGGAGGATATTCTCCGGAGTTTATGTCCGGATTATCCGAAGAGTTGGATTGAGATGCTTCCTATGGCCGGATTTTCTATTAACAATACGTTCACGTAAAACGGGGTAAGCCTCGTTTTACGTGAACGGATTAGTGAATCCGAGGGCTCCGTTGACGCCACGTGTGTGGCCCAGGACTTGGGGGAGGGAGGATTACCTGATGTCAGCCCTGTATCTGTGCGAAAGCACATCGATAAGTTCTTATCGACGAGCCTTAGTGTCTTACGACACGTCTGCGATGACATGGCGGAAAGCCAAGACAAGCAGAAGGAGCAGGCTGACCTCAAGGGGCGGAGTAACGAAAAGCTGTACAAAGTAGGAGAAAGTGTTTTATTAAACGCTAAGAATTTTTCTACACATGCAGTTTTGTAACGTGTTGTGGAATAAACTGCGCCCCAGGTTTGTGGGGCGTTTTAAGGTGCTATCCCGAAAGGGCTTGTCGTACACCTTGGACATCCCAAAGGCGATGCGTACGCATCCAACCTTCTATGTGGGTATGTTTAAACCATACCAGGACCCGGAGGCGGGTTCCCTGTTTGAGGGGGTTGGTAAGGCGAATAGCCATAAGAGCCGTAATACACGGCAGGGCAGAGGAACCCCGACAGGGCTAAAAAAAAATGCGACCACGAATCTACGCAACGGTCGTCTCGAGAGAGGCAAGCCGCCTCTCGAAGCGTTCAGTGGCATCCCACTCATCGCGAAGTCTCTCGTGGACTTCATAGATGTGACGGCTGTGTCGATCACAGCGCTCACGAATCTCATGTCGAAATTGCGCGACCTCCCCCTCCAATGCTCGATGCGGAGGGTACTCCACATTATCATGTGGATCATCTGATATTTATAAAATCAATTTTTTTTTAAATTGGTATATTTTCTGACATATTATTTACCTTACTGTAAGGGGAGTTCTCCCCTTAGCTACCCCCTTAGTAAGGGAGCCTTGTGTTAAGGCATTAGCGAAAGCTAATTGTAAACCAAAGTGGGAATCTTGGCCCCGAGTAATAGAGTTCTCTCTTACTAAACCCTTTTATAAGAGCGTATCGGCTAAGTAGCGGCGAACGCCGCTCAAAGGAAAGTCTTCCCCTGTGCGCTAGACGCACCGTGCGTGTACGCACCCGGCTACAAGGCGGGTTTTGGAGGCTCGAAATCCAGCCTTAAATGGGAAATTCAAGAGAATGGATTGGAACATTTTTAACATGGTCCGATGCATGATCTTTAGATCTAATTTAACGTTAATGTATTGGTCGGAAGCGGCTTAGTATACGTATTATATAATCGAACACACCCCAACGAGAGCCAACCCTGGAAACCTGTCCTCGTACAAAATGTTGACTGGAAAAGCCTTCACTTGTGGAAATTTTTGTTTTCGGCTCGCCCTACATTGTTTGGAAGGATCCGAAAAAGAATACCCTTGTAAAGCATGCAGAGCGCGCCTTAATTCTCGGAAAAGGTGACAAGACGAAGGGGTACAAAGTACTCCAAGTCAAAGTTAAAGTATCCACCGTCATTCTCCATGTCAGTGATATTAAAACGCTTGACAAAGAGGCGAGTGAAAAAATTCCAAAGAGCCTCGAGTGAACGGACGAGGAGGAGCTGAGGAAGCTTGCTGAAAATCGAAGCGAGAGAGGTCAGCTCTAAGAAATTTTAAAGGCATGTCAAGTTTCGAAAAAGAGTGGAATTTCTGAAAACAATGAACATCTTAGTAGGTCGAGACGAAAAAAAGAAGAAGACGCCGAAAACGCTTGCTTTCAAAAAATTATAAAGAAACAAGAAGATAGAAACCGCGGTGTATAGAGTGAAGATACAGGAAACCCCATTATGGAAAAACGTTAAGAAATGATGGAAATAATGGAAGTGCTCTGTTCGAATATGCAGTGTGCGACAGTATAAATTTCGAAAGTGGTTTACGTGTGGCGATCCCAGATCCGAAGTCCTGCAAATGGGCTCATGAAAACAGAAATGCTAACATGATGAAGCTGGCTGAACAAGCCGAACTGAAGTCTCTTGAGGACATGGGGACGTGTTAGTTGGTAAAGAAGCGAGCTGAAAAGGTACCTCTGCCAGCAAAGTGGGTATATAAAAGAAAGTTGCGCTAGGACGGACGGAACTGTCGAGCGATACAAGGCACGCTTGGTTGCAAGAAGCGACAAGCAGGTGCATGGTCGGGATTATTTCTTCACATTTTCGACTGTTATAGAGATTAACAATGTGAAAGTAATCCTTGTCATGTCTCAAATTTGGGGTGTGCCAGCTCAGCGCGTTTATATACCTAACGTCTACCTAACGGCAAAAATGAAGATAGGAATGATATCTATCGGAAGGTACCACAAGGTATGGAAATCACACCGGACACCCTAGATTTTTTTGCGTAAATTGTAGTGATGAATTTGTGTTAAAATTGGAGAAAATTAGATGGATCGAAGCAAGCTGGAGGACTTTGGCACCAGCTGCTTTGCGAAACTCTAGAGGTAATGCAGGTCACGCAGTGTGTTACAGACACTTACGCTTTCGTAAAAAAGTTGGAAAATAACACCATTCTGGTTGGTGCACCTCATGGTCACTGGGATCACGACCGAAGTGGTTCGCGAATTTTTCAAAGATATGGCAGTTCTGGAGTTGAACTATTTGGGCGCCATGGGGAAGGTTTTGGGGTTCGTATTATTCAAATTTAAACGACGGTTTTACTATGGACCTGGAGGATGCTGTTGATGAGCCCCTTGTCTGAGTAAAATAAATCCGGCAAAAAAACACCTGTTCTCGATGTGGAATGCGTCCAAGAATTCCAAGAATTTTTATAAGCCAAGTCACGTGAGAATTCGACATGTGTAAAAATTTTCAGTCACTGATTGAAAGTTTACTTTGGATATCTCGTTTCATGCGACCGAATATCTCGTTTGTCGTGCACGGTGCAACTAGACGGACTGAATCATTGACGTTAGGTGATTACAAGGCGTGGTCAAATATTTGAAGGACACCTAGTGTTGAGATGCGCTTGAAGCATGATGATGATTCGCCTATGCCAATTTGAATCCCATTCTATACGGATACTGATTTGCCGCTGATAAGCTGGACCGGAAAAGTATCAGCTCTGGGGTTCTTTACGTAAATGGAATCATTATTTGCTGGCAATGCAAGAAGGAGATCACGATTGCGCTATCCACAGCTGAAGCTGAATTTGTTGCAGCAGCAGTGGTAGACAAGGAAGCACTTGGCTTAAAAGACTTATTTTTGAAATTGGGATTCATACCAAGACACCATTAGTGATGAAGATCGACAATCAAGCAGCCATCAAGCATGTGGAAAGTGAAGTAAGTGGTGGAAGTACAAAGCACGTGGATGTCAAGTTGAAGTTCTTGAAGGATTTTGCAAGAATAGAAGTTGTAAGGCAAACCATGTGCCAAGTTTGGATTACTGATCTACTTACGAAGGTCCTTATTGCGCAACGGATTCAAGACTTACGCAAACAAATGGTTTGAATTGATGGAGTAATAGCTCGCGCCGTTTCAGGAGGAGTGTCGAATTTTCGTGTAGCCATTATGGATTGTTGAGTGAAGTGTTAAATTTGGGATACGGGAACGAATTGGCTATAAATGCATGTGGATACATGTGGTAATGCTCAAGTTTAAATTTCTTAGTGTATTTAAGTGATTTAAGATTAGAAATCTTTCTATTTCTATAATATTTACACTTTCGTTTTATCAACTTATCGACTACTCATTACGTCTAGCGGCAGCCGAAAAGCGGCCCCCTCGCTCTTACTTATGCTTATACTATCTGATCAAAAGCCAGATCAGATAGGACACACAGCCCCTTAATTTTTCCTACAGTGTAGGTTGTTGGAATAAATTGAAGCCATTTTTTGTCTTCTACGTCTCTCTAAGATGATGAAATACCGTTGGCTGAAATGGGTGGGTACATTTGCGGTTACCTCTAGGTATACATTTTTTTTAGTATGCTTACGTTTTAGGTAACTTAACATCATACATTTTTCAATTTTTCATTTTCGTCAACCTTAGTCTTTAAGAGTAATTATTCTCGAGAGCATACAATTCTTTTTGGATCGCAGTTTCCACAACTCTTTATTTTAACTTTTCATAGCCTCTCCAAAAACGTTTTTTTGTATCCACTCCAGAAAAATTTACTGCACCCAAATCATTCTAAATAACTGGATCTTCCTTGTTTTTTCATCTTCGTGGCCGTGGCTCACTTCTCTTACTGATGCTCCTGTTGATATGTTATCATCCCTTCTTCTTTTTTTCATGTTTTTTTTTCTTTGATTTGATTTTCTGGTTTCTCCTATTTATTCTCTTTGTTGCGCTTAAGGTCGTTTCTTCTTCGTTTCTACTAGATTCTTCTTGAGATGATGTTTCTGTTCTTGGTTAAGCGTTTCAATATGCTTTATGTATTGGGTTACGACCATTTATCGCGCGTCCTTTAGATATACCTTGTAGTCTTTTTCTTTACTTATACAAAAAATTATTTTGATTTGAGCTCTTTGAGCGAGGGATTTCTTGAAGGGGTTTTTGTAAATGATAAAAGCAACAAGTCCATTTAAATTTGTACTTTATAGATAAATCGGTGTGGTTTTTTTGGATTGGCACTTATAGTACTTCGGTTTACAATCCCAAATAACCGACTGAGTCCACAAGAAACAAATACAGCGAGCAAACTCATGGTAGTTTGGCGTATCGTTTCTTTTTTTCCATTGCTGGACTGGTTATTGGCTTTGATGATTTGGAGAAGCATCCAAGTGCTTTTACAAGAACCACTCAGGTGTTTTTTGTACTCTCGACCTCCATCAGTACGCATCAATCCTACTTAGCAGTTGATCTGTATTAAAAATAAAAGGAAGTGTTAAAAAAAATTACGATGTCTTTCGTGCTCGCACAAAAAGGACGTAGTTCAATTTGTATACAATCAACAAAGTTGATCATATATCAATGCGATCCTTTGGTGTTTTTTCTTCATCGTCGTTATTCAAACATGCGCTTTTAGACTGCTTTCCTTTGCACACACCCCTGCTGGCCATAAGCTTGGTATAGGTGTCGTAAAGCGTGTTATAATTGGGCCCAATAACGGGCCTTATTATAGGGCCTAATTATTGGGCCTAATTTAGGGGGGGTGATTACGGACAAAAATCGGGTACGTAATCGTATACGATTGTGTGTACCGAGGCGTATACAGTTGCGTGTACAACCGTGGTGCACAAAGTCAGGACATAGACAGGGCATAGGAAGATGGGACGATTACGTACAGGTACTCAGCAAACACCGACGAACAGCGACGGACGACGGATAAATCAGGTCGACCGGTCGACGGAGGACGCTCGAACAGGTAGCTCTGATTGGTGGATATTAGGCAATTGGTATTTCTTAGGATTTAAGCAATAATAAAGTTCTCCTTTTGCGTCCAAACACTAAGGAAACCTCAGGGACGGCAAATAGCGCCTCCCTTTAGTTAATACACACCTCTACGTCCCGGGCGGGAGCACTTTGTGCATTTTTGGCCTACCGGCAGGCGTAGAGTATTGAGAACTCACCCCGTAACTCCGCCCGCTGTGTCAGCGGTTCTTCAGTAAAGGGTTTTGGTTTTAAGAGTGTGATTGAGCAGTTCTCTCACCTCTCAACGTTTGGTTCGCGTTTGGCCCCTAGAGTTCGGCTGCTGTAAGCGCCCCACGGGAAGTCTAGGTGGATTAAGTGAAATTTACCCCCCCCTCGTAGTTCTAGGCTAGGAATACAGATATTTGGGTGTTCCTTTATCTGTTGAATACTCCAGAGGCTCCGTGATCAGGCAGTGAAGTCTTCCACAGCATGATCAAGTACCCCCTTCGCCGATCAACACCTGATCGACAGTCTGCAACTCGTGACCCGTGATCAACATTTCACAGATCACACCAACTTGTACCTAAGCAACTTTTATATGGCACCTGATCAAGTCTGACCACCGCTTATCAACTCCTTTTAGTGCCTGATCGAGCCTGATCAAGTCTGATCTCAGCGGATCAGCTAATTTTAGTGTCTGATCAAGCCTGATCAAGTCTGATCTCAGCTGATCAACGACTTTCGGTGTCTGCCCAAGCCTGATCACTGCTGATCAAGCCTGTTCGCACCTGATTCGAGCTCGATTATACCTGATCACGCCTGATCAGCACCTCGATCAACTCATTACAAGTTCCCCAATCTTGCATCAAGGAATTGCCGTGTTTACATCCCCGCCACCTGGAGAGCGACCCACGCCTAAGCCGTCGGGTACACAAGGTGAGCAGAAACACAAGCAGTCAAGGACGACCGGAGGTCCCCCTTCGTTAGTAGGCAGTCCGGGCGCCGTGGTACCGCCTGATCAAGCGTCAAAAACTTTGATCGGCCGCTCCACCACAATGGTGCGCGTGCCCGGATCTTTGGGCGACGCGGGATATCACCGCGATTCTACGCAAGATGGCGCTGATGTGGAAGTGAAAACGGAAGCGGAAGCAGAAGTGAAGATTAAGGTGGAAAGGAGGAGGAGGTTGTGACGATGGAAGGCAGTTCGCCGTCGTCATGCCTGAAGAAGAAAGGAAATGCTGATCATCAGGACCTGGGGAGGAATCTTGATGAAATAAATGAGGAGAAGCCTCACCCACCTCCCGAGGCTACTTCGGGAGCCCATGCGGATGATAACGCAAGTTATGATCCGTCAAAAATATGTGTGTATAATGATCCGGATTGGGATCCGGTGGCGAAGTATTACAAGACCGACCAGCCGAAGGTGTTGATGAAGGCGCCTGGGTCGGAGAACGACGAAAGTCGATCAAGTACGCCACCAACGGAAGCCGATCTGGTGAGGACGTTTTACCGAAAGGTTTATAAAGGAAAACTGGAAGATTTCTTATTGACTAATTCGATCATGAGCCTACTTGGGGTCATGATCAGCGGGAAGCTGAACGGACCGATCTATCAGCCAGTTACGGATGGGAGGGACAAGCTCACGATCGTACCGAGGCTAACACGCCTGATCAAGCAGGCAGGTCTGACGACAGGCGCCTACGATGCTGAAGAGTTGTTTGATCAGGATCCAGAAGATCTGTCAGAAGCTACCCAGCAGTTGTTTCATATATTGCTACCTATCGTAGGCCAAACCACTAACTTGTAACCCTCGCACTCTCCGTTGAAGATTGAAGCAGGTCCATCGAACAACGCAGCAGAACACACGGGATCATCGTGCTACGAATCTGCACCTTCCGAAGGCGATGAATTTGAAGCGGAGTCGAGTAGTGCCGGGAGGATAGAGCCCAAGATCACCAGGATGACAGTTTGCCAGAAGGATGAATCCAAGTTTCGGCTATCAAGATGGAACCTCAATCGATCAAAGCAGAAGATGATAAAGTATCGAAAAGTCCACAGCTGCAGACATTCTTTGATAAGGCTATGGAGAAGTTTCTGGCTGAAGAAAGACGCAAGCTGACACCTGGAGTCCTCGGCGGGAAAAACCGCCAGGTAAAGACAGGAAGAGCTGCGTCGATCAAGGACGTTGAAATGGAATCTGTGCATTCACTTCGTCAGCAGCACTCGAAACCAGAAAGATCGGCAACGGTCAAGGACGTTGACATGGAATCGGTATATTTGTTCCATGATCAACGATCCCATAGCGAGTACATTGACCCAGATGATCCGATCACACTACCACGACGAGCCACCGTTGCGTCCGCACATAATGGGATTCCTGATCAACAGAAGATCCCCAGGATTCGAATATCTGCGATCAGTGATCTAAAATAATTTTTGGGAAAGGAAGGGGATGAAGATCAAGCACGGAATTGGATTAGTCGCCTCAAGTCAGCAATTATGCGGGATCAAGCTTCTGATCCTGAAAAGTGTCTGATCCTAGGCGATCTACTAAAAGGATCAGCGCGCAATTGGCAGCGCCATCTGAGTAGAAGCACTCGATCAAGTTGGAAAAATCTTGTGGATGAGTTTGAAGTTCAATATTGTGGAAGTGGACAATCGGCATCCCTCCAGTACTATTATACGAAGCAGCGGTCGGATGAAAGCCCAATCGAATATCTGCACCGGTTGAATGTGGCGGGATTGCGAGCCAAGTTGCCGATCAGGGATGGATCGCTCACGACTTTACGTGAACATGTGCAGCCTTTTTTGGATACATTGGTCAATCGCGAGCTCGCTGATCAACTGGCGCTTTTGCGGTTGGACACCGCGGCAGAACTGGAAGAGACATTGCGGGCATATGCACGCAATAGGTGGTACGAGCCAACAGCCGCCGTAGGTATCAGCCGATTCCGCCAGAAATTTGGCGATGATCGGGCACCTTCCCCAGCGCGAAAGCCCAAGGCAGTACGCGCGATCAAGGTGTGGTCTGGGAGTGAAGAATCAAGTGCCGATGACAGTGGAAGCGATGGAGATCAGCGATGTTACATGATTGCTGCTATACGCGACCAACCAGGGGCGCTAGATCAGCCTGGCGAGTCCCGATCTGGAATCGAAGTGATTCAAGTGCAGTCGATCAAGTGGCGGTGAAAAAATGCAGTCATTGTGGGTCGATCAGGCACGATAATCTTCGTTGCTGGAAGCGCCTGACCTGTATCAAGTGTGGCAAGAAGGGACATCCGACCGATCATTGTTTATACGTCTGTCGAGCCTGTGGCGAAGTTCACGATACGGGCAAGTGCCCTATGGAAGATTTTTACAACCACATCCCCAGTGGTACAATCCCACCAAGCATGCTGGAATGCTGCCCAAGGAAGCTGAAGATTTGTTAAACTAGGATGCTCGCCAGGTTGGAATCTGGTACGAGACGAGCGTTCTGGTTTGTGTATTTTTGCATATGTGGATAAGAAGAGGGCTGATCAAGCAGCAGAAAGAGATAATGATAAATGTGATCAGCCTGATTTACCACGCTTGGCTAATTTCCATATCGATGAGTTTTCTCGGTCCCCGGTGATCATGAAGGTTGATCTACTTTCAGGTGAATCGCGCGGATATTGGAAATACCACTCGCCAAAGAAATGGTTTAAACAAGCCAAGGCGAGTGGTAAAATCAATAACGAACGTGCCACGCTATTATTTGATTCTGGTGCTGAAGTGTCGATCATCGACTCAACCTTTGCTCGTAAGATGAGTTGTCATATCGACACGAGTCAAACGCAAGAATGTATCGTCATTGGAGAAAGTGCATACCTCACGGAAGGGCGCACTAAAATCAAGATTACGTTAGCAGACTCGTTGGTTTATTATTTCCATGCATGGGTGGGCAGACTTGTTGGTCAAGATGCTATACTGGGTATGGATTTTATGATACCAGCTGGTGTTCGATTATACATCGCCCATGGTGCACTAAGTTTGCCTGATGAGGTGATCATCCCATTGGAAGGACGCCGACAGCTGTACGGATCGAGTGGTAATTACATGAAGCTTAATCAGTACGAACAGATCCCAGTAGGTCGATCTGCCGAGGTTCGAATTTATGACCAGCGATCTCGAAAGTTGTGGATTACTCGTGGAAAATATTGGGTCCCCACTATCACTAGGGGCGTGGGCAATTTGCGATACCTGCGTGTTACGAACGTTGTTGATCATCCGATTATCGTGCAAGATGATACGATTTTAGGCATCTGGACGAACAAAGATGATGTGCCCCGTCGCCCTGGATTTGTTTCGATAGGGTCTAATCGTTACAAGGAGTGGAAAAATCTCGCGTATCAAGCGTCTACCGATTCGGTGGATGACGATCAAAAGAGTGTTGATCAGGGTCCCTTAGTCGAGAAGAGAGAGTAGCCCGCTCCTCGAGGTATTCTGGTACGTCCTACGGACCCGATCTTCACAACTGTGGCACTGATAACCGGAGGATCGCAAAAGGTGCAAGAGGTGCAAGCGCGGTGCCATCAGGAGACGGAGATGAAAGGTCCGACCCCGGATCACGGAATAAAACAACCTACTGCAAGAGATACGTCTATTCAAGACACGCGAGATCACCCTGTCTCAGCCGATCCTAGCGAAGTTGGTGTAATCCCTATCGATGATCAAGTTTGTTACCATGAAGGTGGAGATTTTTTATGTGGAAGAACTGGAGAAGCAGCTTGCTACCTTGCCCGAAGTATCTGCAAGCACCGAAGAAGTAACTAGGGACGATTTTCTAGTCGGAGACCCCTTGGTCAACACGCCAGAAGAAATTAATCAGCTTCGCGATATAATTTGGGCGAAGAAACATCTGTTGATCGGAAAGGGGAACGCACTACCTCCTGCTGCACGTGGAGTTGTTTGTGATATCGATGTAGGCAATGATCGGCCGATCGCCCAAAAGTGTCGTAAGGTTGCTCCACAATTTATCGAGAAGTTATCGGCTTTGTTCAAAGGGCTATTGGCTACCAAGATCATTCAACCGTCTAGTTCACCCTGGGCATCACCTATAGTGATCATTGTGAAAAATAACGGGGTTGATATTCGTCTATGTATCGACTATCGAGCGGTGAATCAATTCACGCGCCTGATGGTATATCCAATGCCCCTGATCTCCGATCTACTCGAAGATTTGGATAAAGCGCTGTGGTTTTGCTCTTTGGATATGGCGAGCGGTTTTTGGGTCGTATCTATGACCGATCGAGCGCGTCAGATTTCGGCGTTTGTCACTCCGTTTGGATTGTTCGAACGGAATAGGATGCTTTTTGGCCTAAAGAATGTTCCGCAAATCTACCAGCGGTTGATTGATAACGCATTATATGGGTATCTCAAGGTTAAGGACGGTGCTGACGAATCGGATGATGTATTCACGCTGGGAGAGCCCGACCAAACACCGGGCCCGTCTGTACTGCAGCGTCGATCATATATCGATGATATTTTGATCCCGGCACATAGCTGGGCTGCCCTGTGTGACAAGGTGCATCGTTTGTTGGAGAAGTGTGATCAGTGGAACTTATCGATCAGCGTGACCAAATCGTACTGGGGGCGAGGCGAAGTTCCCTATTTAGGGCATCATGTATCTAGCCGAGGTTTGGAAACAAATCCGAAAAATTTGGATGATCTGATTGATTTGCCTTTCCCTGGCACCTTACGGGCCATGCAATCGTTTTTGGGGAGTTTGAACTACTACCGTCGGTTTATCGAAGATTTCGAGATCTGTGCCGCTGTGCTCTACGAATTAAGGGAAATGGATTATCAAGAGCTAAAGAGCCGATCGTTGAGCAAGGAGAATATGGATCAGGAAGGGGATCGATTAATCAGGGCAAAAGTAGCATTCAGCATGCTGAAGGCAAAGATTGCGTCAGATCCAACCCTGCGCCACTTTGATCAGAACAAAACGACAGTGATCGAGGTTTACGCCAGCAAGTGGGCGGTATCCGCCGCGCTGGTACAAGAACATGATCAAGTGTATTATCCCGTGGCATTCGCCACCCGTTCGTTGAAGAACGGCGAGCTGAACTACAGCCTCATCGAAAAGGAAGTTCTGGCGCTTCTACGGGTTTTGGATGTTTACTTCACGATACTGGTCGGAAAGACGATCACTGTCTTGTCGCGTTGATCCACGCTGAAATGGTTACTAACATCCAACGGTCTGGACGGACGGCTGGGCAGTGGGCTGCGATCTTATCACAATGGGACCTCGAGATCAAGAAATGTGTACAGGGAGAAGAGGAGGTACTGGGGGCGTTAGCTGCGAGTATCACTCCTCGCACCGAAATCGATGAAGCACTGATTGCGATCGCACCGGAAAAACAACCGCGGCAGACGATTGAAGTACCACCTCCTACGGTCGGAAAAGGCGAATGACTCTACGTGATTAGTGTCGATGGATCTGCAAGTGTCAAGCGATGTGTAGGTGCGTTCGGCGCTATCGTATGGAAATTACCGGAGTGGAATATTATGACCGCGGTAGCCGATCATGCACCTGATATCACGGTGAACGAAGCGGAATACCATGGATTGCTTTTAAGTGTGGACCTACTGTCGAGATACCCCAAAAGAAGGATGATCGTGTGTGGAGATTCGAATTTAGTAATCCGGCAAATGCGCGGCGAAATAGAGTGTAAATCTCCGCGATTGCAAGTGTTGCAACAGCGTGCGTTTAATCTCCTTCGCTAATGGTCGGATCATGATCTAGTACATGTCAAAAGAGAGTGGAATAAGAGTGCAGATCACATCATCACTAGGGCTATGCACGTTGGAACAAGATTTGAAATCGATGACGTGAAACAGCTGGAGGAACTGACCGATCTCAACAGGTTGCCTGAAGTGATCACGTGGAATGAAGATCCCACTGCCCCGCAAGTACTAGTGATGACACGATCACGTAACCTACATCAGCCGCGACCGTCAACGTGCCCCAATATATCTATAGCCGGGATAGGGGCGGAACGGGTGAAAAAGACACAGGACGAAGAGAAATGGATTCATGATTTGCGAAGTTATCTGTATGATGACGTCTCACCATTGAGCGCGGACGAGGTTAAGGACTGCGCGGAAATTGCTGGCAACTACGATGTCGATGAACAAGGATTACTGATCTACTGTGTAAACATGGCTAAAATAAAAGCCAACGATGACAAAGATGATCAAGACGATCTGCACCTTTCGATTAAGCTGGTCTTACCCGAGACCCTACATGCAGATGTCCTCCACCACTAACATGTGAGCTTGTAAGGAGGACACCAAGGCATAGGGCGTACATATCAGCGGATCAGACGATACTTCCATTGGCGTGGTCTATTCCGAAGCGTACAAAGGTTTGTCGGACAATGCGTAGATTGCGAGACGGGGAAGGGAAAACCTACGATCAAGGGAATGTCGCCGGGGAATATCGAGGCTACGTACCGATTCCAAGTGATAGCCATGGATCATATCCCGTCACTGCCCGGATCGACGGATGGACATACTGAACTGCTGATTTGGACAGATCTGTTCACGGGTATGGTGATCGCGAAAGCTGGATCGTCTCGCAAAGCGCAGAAAGTTGCCGAAAATTATGAAGAGTGTGTGTTTCGACGATTCGGGGCTAGCGAAGTGATACGGCACGATCGTGAACCAGGTTTTATGTCGGAAGTATTTCGCGCGCTTAACAAAATCGTGGGAAAACGCCAGAGTGCCACTATGGCATACCGTCCACAGGCAAATGGCAAGCCGGAGAGGACGGTGCAGACGATTACGCGAGCAATCAAGATATATGTAGCAGATGCCGGCCAGAAAGATTGGAGCTTGTATGCAAAGCGGCTGGTATTCGCGCTGAACTCGACCCCCGATCGCATTCGTGGTGAAACACCATTTTATTTGGCGTATGGGTGGGACCCACGATCATTGTTGGAATCTACATTGCAACTGGGAGGAATTCGGCTTAAATACCGGGATGCTCGCAGGTGGAGATATAAGATGCAAAAGTACTATCGTTACGCCCGTGATCAAGTGAGCGCTCGATTGCATCAAGCGATGGCTGAGCGAGCTGAGAAGCACAATGATCAAGTGACACCACACAAGATCGAAGCTGGATCAAGAGTCTGGTTATACCCTGATCGGGTGAAAGAAGGGTTCGCAAAGAAACTGGCGCACATGTGGCATGGACACTTCAGAGTCGATGAGGTAATCGGTAATCATGCGGCGAGACTGGTTACAGCTGGCACCGACTATCGTATGTTCCCAGTAGTGCATCTGTCCAAGTTGAAATTGGTCAAGGAATTTATAGATCGCCCTACTACCGCACTAACAGCTGGGATAGAGGATCTTTTTGACTTCGATGAAGCTTTGTTACCTGAAGACAGCTGGGAAAGGACGCTAGATACATATGAATTTGAAGTTGATCGTATCACCGATGTCCGATCAGGTCGAAAGACTAGATATGAAAGAACGTTACGCGAATATCAAGTTTACTGGAAAGGTTATGGTGAGCTGTCGTGGGTAGACGAGGCAGACCTGAACTGTGATGCTCTGATCAAGGACTTCGAGATGAAAAGGATCAACAGACATCGGTTTGACGTGATGCAAGTGGACGAAGAGTCCAACTAATGAGTGATCGGCGGACTGGTCATGAATTACGATCGAAGAATTACCGATTGAAGAAAAATGATTGACGAAACTCACAATTGATGAATAAGTGATAAATGACTTGAGGTGATGTGTTTACGATGGATATTGCGAGACAAGGTGATGGAGTAACGAAAGATAAGACGACAGAATACCGGTTTATATCATGCATTGGGAAGTAAAGAAGCACAGTGGAAATGACATGATCAAGATTGCTTATTGATTAAAGACGGAACGATCAACCGATTAACTAGACCCAAAGAACTTGCGACGAATACGAGGGATTTTACGGCCAGGGTGACTTTCGGGGGAGGAACGATATTGAACCCGCCAAGTTTCAAAGGTATCAACCACCTTCAACGCGTCCAATAGGGTCCGGGGTGGCGGGTCCGAAAGGAACCCAGGGTACCCCGCCCCATCGTCGGCCGGGGCAGACTTCGAAGGACGGTTGCGAGCACAATGGGTGATCGACGGGTCCAGGAAAATGTCGAGATCACATCTTCCGTCGCTCATCCCCCGCAGGACGAAACCCACAACCCTCTTCCAGGTCGCTCCGGAACGACTTCTGCGTTGGCGGCGACTGTTGTAGTAGTCCCGGAAGAAGTCATACGTCTCGCGAAGTCCTTTCGCGATAGGTAGATAATGTGTCGACTCCCATATCGCCAGCGCGTGATGTTCGAGAAACGACCGGTACTTTGTCTCGAAGTCGTCGAACTAGCCGACTGAGGAAAAGAAAGGGGCGGCAACATGGTCATGAAAACTCCCCAAGGGCATTGAGAATACAGCAGCTCCACTTCCGGTTGGGTGATCAAATGACTGGACCATGAATCAGCCGGAGGGGCGTGCACGGCAGCCGGGAACAATCATCCTGCGGGGCAGGTCAAGTCGTCAAAGACGACTTGGGCCGTGACGTTACGCAGATAAAAGCCACCAAGTTGATCCGGAGTCCACGGCAGGATGTCGTCGTCACTGGAATAATCAGACACCGCGATCAACGTCTGGAAATCACCCGTACGCGGAAAAAGAGACCCGGCAGTGACTTGATCAGGTAGTTCCTCGCTCCCGAACTCGCTAATTGTAGGAGTAGAATGAATAGAAGCGATCGGGCCAGGAAATCCGCCTTCATCGTCCTGATCAGGACTTGGGGGATCATCGTATTCCGTCTTCGCCTCCGAAATAGGAGAAAGGAGGCGTGGCCGCTTCAACCGAGAGGAGGATCGGGAACGCTGAATACGCCTTTTAGGCAAAGGGGCTGCGCGGCTGATCGAGCCGTCAGGAGGATCAGTAAGGCCAGCTGGCGGTGTAGCTTGATCAGAACCCGCCAAAGGGGTGCGGATAACTGGTGTGATCTGCATTCGCAACTACATACCAGCCAACTGAGACTGAAAGTCCGAGTGAAACGAGCGCAACTGTGTTACTTCGCCCTGAACCTCCTGCAGTTGATGGCGCAACGTGTCGCGTTCTACGGAAAATTTATCGAAGCGGCATTGCATGGCGGAATGTTCGTTCTCCAGCTGGAAATATGCGGTGTGCAGATCGTCCAGCTCAGTTTGGAGGGCCGACACTCCCGCAACCCGGTCGGATAGCTCCTGCGTATGGGCCCCGATGGCGGTATACTCGTCAATCTTCATGCAATTGGACTTGCTGTTCCTTCGGAGGCGACTGTACTGGCGTTTGCGCCGTTTAATCTCGGAGGCTAGCTTGAGCGCCTCTTCGAACAAGCGCTGATTCCCAGAAGCAGCCCGATCGTATTCTTCTTGTAACTTGGCTATGCGCTGCTGAAGTTGATCCGACTCCCGCGCTTGATCAGCGATGGTGTCTTCATGCACCGATCGCAGATAACTATCAAGGGCATGGCGGCCTTCCAGATCCCGGATCTGTGCGCGCTGATCGATCATGAGTTTTACTTGACCGGCCATAGCGCTTTCGATGGTCTTCAACTTAGTCTGGAGATCATTGACTGTGGTGTAGAAAAAATCACGCAATGGCTTGAGCTGTTTGAAGGCGTCCCGCTTGATCGCAATATCTCGCTCCACCACGGCGCGTTTGGCACGAGCGAGCTGCTGCCGAAGCATCGTGACAGTGTCTTCACTCATCGCGAGCGAGTCGGATAACGTGGCGATCTAATCATCACGCGCGTGTAGGGCCTCTTGCAAGCTTTAATCCTGATTGATAGCATCAATCGCCTGATCCGCTGCGGCCCGATCCAGGGCAGGAGTGTCGGTGGTGTTTGCCGTGGTGCCGTCCGTTATCGCTTGCATGATGGAAATGCAGGAATGCCTGATCGAGACAGCTTGATCGCAGATGACACGGTTGGTGAAGGGTGAACTTTGGATCGCGAGGGGCGTAGCACTAGCGGTAACATCCAGACAGAACAGGACCTGATCGGCGAGATAAGGGGCAGGCAGATTTATGTGTGATTATCACCTGGCCGATGACGTCATGGTGGACAAGCCGACCAACGGTGGCATGATCCACGATATATAACGGCATGATCGACCCTCACCCCAACCACTGTACGGATGGGAGGAGAATCAGGGGCGGATGTCGTAAAGCGTGTTATAATTGGGCCCAATAACGGGCCTTATTATAGGGCCTAATTATTGGGCCTAATTTAGGGGGGCGATTACGAACAAAAATCGGGTACGTAATCGTATACGATTGTGTGTACCACGGCGTGTACAACCGTGGTGCACATAGTCAGGACATAGACAGGGCATAGGAAGATGAGACGGACGATTACGTACAGGTACTCAGTGAGCGCCGACGAACAGCGACCGACGACGGATAAATCAGGTCGACTGGTCGACGGAGGACGCTGGAACGGGTAGTTCTGATTGGTGGATATTAGGTAATGTGTCGCCGGTGCGTATACGCACGGTGCGGCTAGCGCACAGAGGAAGACTTTTCCTTAAAGCGGCGTTCGCCGCTACTTAGCCGATACGCCCTTATAAAGGGCTTAGTAGGAGAGAGCTCTCTTACTCGGGGCCAAGATTCCCGGGTTGGTTTACTGTAGCTTCGCTACTGCCTTAACGGCAAGGCTCCCTTACTAAGGGTGTAGCTAAGGGGAGGGCTCCCGTTACGCTACGGCACTCACTACACGCACGACCTCGACCGGTCGTGCGTCTGTACGATAGAGTGAAATGTAAACTGAATATATTTAATATGTAATTAGTCTAAATTAATTTAAACTAATGTAAACTATATGTAATACTAAGTAAAACATACCAAATTCGTACCTAGCTAAAATGTAGTGTACACCACCTGTGTACAGACACGTGGATGGCTGACACGCCACCCCCCTAGGGATCCTGCCCTGATTGGTTAAAATAACCAGTGGTTCAAAACCCTTCGAACCGGTCAATACTGACCCCAACCGTAGTGTACTCACGTACACCACCAACAAAATGTGACTCGAATGTAACCCTGTTACATCCTCCCCCATCAAGACTATTGCTTACGCAATAAACATTTTCTTGTTGGAGAAGTCCAACTGCCAGTACCTATGGCTGACCATGAGCACCTTTAGTGGTGTTATGGAAGAAAACTATTCCGATAACTCGGAAGTGGATGCCCTTGGGGAGATCTCCCCAACGGATGGCCACTCCGACAGTGCCGAACGGCGCTGTCGGTCATCCAACCCATTCCCCACACGTGGGAAAAATGCACTAACTCGTGCGCCACCTTTACCCACTAGGGGTGATACTATCGAGTCGCCGCATGCGAACACCACCAACGAACCGTCCTCGGTTCTTGAGGCCCGACGTGCCGTACGGGCACGGAAGGGGCCTCGCGACCCTCAAAAGAGGGCTAAGAACGCGGTCAAGAGGGGCTTAGCCTCTGATACCCCTGGACCAGCGGCTATACTCTCGCGTGAAATTGCGCATCGTAACCAACTCCGGGCCCGATTACTAACGCCCAAACATTATTCTGTTAAGTCCTACCAGACGCGTCTCGGGAAACAGGCACGAGGTGCCCTCGTGGATATCCTCCACTAGATTCCCTTTGTTCTCTTGCGGGACGAAAGCGTCGAGGACGCAGAACAGGCATTCCGCGCTTGGGCGGAAGAGGAGAAGCGCCTCCACAGCTTTGATGCGCTGTATAACAGCTTTTCAGAACACGAAGTTCGGGTGGAGAGGGTGCTACGCTTGGCCTATGCCCAGGCCAAAGCGCAAGTGCAATTACCTGCCTCCTATTATACGCGCTCTGCTCTCGATGTGGTGCCGGAGATCAATGCAAGCACCGCATCTGCTTCCGGCAAACTCCCAGATACTGGGAGTGAAGGAGCTTCTTCGGCCCCTTTGGTCGTTGACTCTCAGTGGGATGCTCCCGCTCGAAAGCGTCAACGACGTCACGGCAATCCTGCCGCAGGGGAGTCTCGGATTCCCACGAGCTCTGGGAATGTGGATACCCTTTCCACTTCACCAGGTACTGGGTCTCACTTCGGTGATGGCGTCGTGCCATCAGGCGTTCCACATGGTAATGTGGAGTACCCTCCGTATCGAGCACTGGAGGAGGGGGTCGCGCTATTGCGACGTGAGATCCACGAGCGCTGTGATCGGCACAGCCGTCGCATCCAAGATGCCGAGGAGGGACTCCGCAACGAAGGGAGTGCGAATGAACGCATCGAGAGGTGGATTGTCTCCCTATAGTCTCTCGTTGCTGAGCTTCAGGGTCGTATATCAACCCTGTCGCAGATGTTCCGACCTGTCGTGCCTTTCGGTTATACAACTTCTCACCCTCCTCCAAGAGGGGACCCGCCTCCGGGTTCTGGTATGGCTTAAGCATACCCACACAGAAGGTTAGATGCGTACGCATCGCCTTCGGGATGTCTAAGGTATACGACAAGCCCTTTCGGGCTAGTACCTTAAAGGGGCCCACAAACCTGGGGCGCAGTTTATTCTTCAACACGTTGAAACTGCATGTGTAGGAAGATTTTTAGCGTTTAATAAAACACTTTCTCCTACTTTGTACAATTTTTCGTTACGCCTCCCCTTGCGGTCAGCTTGCTCCTTTGCTTGTCTTGCTTTCCGCCATGGCATCGCAGACGTGTCGTAAGACACTGAGGCGCATCGATAAAAACTTGTCGTTGTGCTTTAGCACAGATAAAGGGCTGATATCAGGTAAATCCTCCCCCCTCAAGCCCTGGGCCACACACACGTGGCGTCAATGGAACCCATGGATTTACTAATCCGTTCACGTAAAACGGGGTAAACCCCGTAGATGCATGGACCGAATTGTTTATAGCAAATTTGACCATCGGAAGCATCTCACTCCAACTCTTTGGAGAATCCGGACATAAACTCCGGAGAATATCCTCTACAACGCGATTAACGCGTTCCGTCTGACCGTCCGTCTGCGGATGATCCGCAGTGGACATGAGGAGCTTGATGCCTAGCACCTTAAACAACGCTCCCCAGAATTGTCCCGTAAAACGGGGATCCCGATCCGACACAACGGAATCGGGTAGACCATGCTGTCGAAAGACACGGTCTAGGAACACTTTTGCTGTCCCTTGTCCATCAATGGACTCTGGCACCGCCGCCAGGGGAGCCATCTTGCTCAAACGGGCTACAAAGACCAAATTTCCGGTATTACCATCCTTATCCTTCGTAAAACCGAAGATGAAATCCATACTGATTGATTTCCAACACTCCGTAAGAACGGGTAAGCTCGCCAAAGGCGCTGCTGAATCTGCAGAGGGTTTGACCCTCTGGCACGTCTCAAAGATGCGAATATACGCACCGACCCACTTATACATTTTGGGCCACCAATACAAAGCGCTTAAAGCGCTGTAGGTCTTGTCCCGACCTAAATGACCCCCGGTAATGGCATCATGTGCCTCAAAGAGGACTCTATACTTCAGTTACTCATTATGAGTAACAACCACTCGCGGAGTGTCCTCCGCGCTCGTGCTATAATATAGCAAACCGTCACGGTACCTGTAACGGTGTAACCGATCTCTAGCTCGACTTGACAGGGTAGGCACAGACAAGCCAAGTCCCTTTTCACCCAACGCGCTGATAAGCGCCGTACATTGTGGGTCTTTCCCATACTCCTGGCGTATGAGATCCACCATAGACGAGGTGATGAATGTCGCGTGGGTGAGCTCGTAATCTGGACGACGTGACAACGCGTGTGCAAGTACATTCTGTTTACCAGGCTTGTACTTTACCTCAAAGTTATACTTCGCAAAGAAGGAGAGCCAACGGGTCATCCGTTGGGAGAGATGAGGCGACTTCGTCGCTGTCCGTAAGGACGCGTGGTTAGTATAAACCACGAACGGCTTTGAGCCGAGTAGGTGAACCCTAAACTTGACAAGGGCATACATCATTGCAAGTAGCTCCTTGTCATGAACGGGATAATTCCGTTCCGCAGCTTTAAGCTTCCTCGACTCAAACGCAATTACGCGTTCCCTTCCTGCATCGTCTGCTTGTAACAAAGCACATCCTATTGCAAAATTGGAGGCGTCGCAGACGACACTAAATGGTTTCCCAGAATCTGGGAGAGGAAGAACGGGAGCTTTTAACAAGCTACCCTTAACCGCCTCATAATCAACATCCTTCTTAAGAAGGTCGGTCAATGGCTTCGCCATTTCAGCGTAGTTCTCGCTGTACTTTTGGAGATAGTTGGCTAATCCTAGACACTTCCGTAAATCTCTAAGATTTACAGGCGAAGGCCACTACACAATGGCTTTCACCTTCGCGGGATCCGCCCGCACTCCATACTTACCGATGAAGCATCCGAGGAAAGGAATTTCCTCAGCACTAAAGATACATTTGGATGCGTTTGCATACAACTTATGCTCTCGCATACATTCGAGCACCGCTCGAAGGTGTATCAGATGCGTCTGAACATCAGACGAGTCGCCTTCCGCACTACTATGAACGAATATATCGTCGAAGTACGTCTGAGCGTACTTCATATGAGGGCGGAAGAGTTGAGTCACCAAGCGATTGAAAGTCGCTGATGCATTTGAAATCCCTTGTGGCATAACAAGCCACTCCCACAGCATGCTGCTAGGCGTGCTCACCGCTGTAAGCCGAATATCGGACGCTGGCATGAGCACCTGATAATACCCGTCCACCAGATCTAAGGCACTGTATACAGTACAGACCTCCATATTGTTCTAGAGTACATCCTTTCAAGGAATCGAAGTCTGCATGGGTACAGTAGCTGCATTCAGCTTGTTATACGCATGCACAATGCGCCACTTTCCGTTCGTTTTACGAACACAAAAAGTGGGAGATGAGTGGGGAGACTTGCTCTCCCGTACCATCCCTGCCTCTTCTTTCCCCTTGAAGAATGCGTCGATGACGTCGCATTGCTCCTTGGGGAGAGGCCACTTCCTAGTGACGCAGTATTTGCTTACAGGAAATCAATTTCATGTCGTACTCCCCGATCCAGTGGTTACCCCATCGGCGTGTTGTCACTAACGACATCTCCGAATTCCTTAAGTAAGGAATGGTAAGGGTCCTCAGGATCCGCGAGGATCTTGATACCGCTTCGGGCATTCAATGCCTGTTTGGTTTGCACCAAAACTGACTCGTCCATCGTGGATAAGGAGTTCAACTCCTCTTCCGGACTTAATACGATAACCTCGTCGATTTCATCTACTTTCAAAGCAGTTTCAAACTCGTTGAAGGACATCTCCTCCAACGACAACAGTTCGCCTATCCCAGGCAACCGTTCAAGGCTTACGGCTTCTGTGACAAAACCTGTCGCACTATTCAGCATACGATAGGACTGCTAACTACTGGCCTCGAGACTCTTCCCGTGACTCAGATGGGGGGAGTCAATTACCCCATCTATTGAAAGCGCATCGCCTATCCACGGAGGTCTTTACCTCTACCACCGGTGACTCGCCGGTCTCACCTAATAAGGCGTGGTCGGAATCGATTCCGACGTGCGAAAGAGACGAAATACGGGTCTCTTCGCTTGGAAGCGCCTCGCGCTTAACTACAGGGGTCTCTACCCCTACCACTGGAGTGGCAACTTTTTCGCCGAACACGGCGTGGTCGGGAACCCCGACCTGCAGAAGAGACAAACCTCGTGTCTCTTCTCTAGGAAGCGCCTCGCGTTTAACCTCAAAGAAATCCACCTCTACTACTGGCTACTGAACAGTCTCGCCTATATCGGGGTGGGGATTAACCGCCGAATCCCACTCGTCAAGGAACACTTCATTGAGAACATTGGGACTGATCATTTCAGACATCCCAATCTCTGGTATCTCCCGCCAGAATCTCTTTTGCGATCGAGCAAAGGTGGGTTCATGACTCGCCAATGCTTCACTCGATCGCGGGTTCGTTGAGCCAATGGACTTAGACTTCCAGTCTACCATGGCTCGTGGAGTTCCAGCCACTTCATGCCCAGAATGAGGTCATACCTCGAGTCCAAATCCAGGACTAGGCAACGTTCTAAGCTGTCGAAGTCTGCAAACTTCAGCTCAAGGTCAATTGAGACCTTGGGGACAGAAACCTGTACGCCCGTCGCTAGACGTACCATGACAACGTCACGAGAACGTGCCTCTAGGGCCTCGGCATACAGCCGAATCTTCTCAACAGAAGCCCGTCTGACATAATTGTCAGACGCACCAGAGTCTATCAAGACTCTCCAAGGCTTATCAAAGCCTTTCACGTCCGCAAGGACTACCAGCAAACCTGGCTGGTACACCAACTCGGTGCTAGAAAGCACCGCTTCCCTCGGGGCTTTGTGCTGTCGACCCCTACCCTGGGGATTAACAGCACAGAGGGGTACCCCAGTAGGGAGCCCCGCACCTACTGAGAGCCTTCGTTTCCCGAAGGCTTGGGCAAGGGCTTTTTCCCCACCCTTGGGCCCTTTTAGCGAGTGTCTCGCTGGGGATTTTTCGGACATCTGTTCCGCAGATGATCCGTGCTCCCACACAGGAAGCATCTCAGCGGCCCATGCCGCTGCAACATAGCTAAGATCTCTGTCTCTAAGCTCTGTGAAAAAGAGTCAGAGTGACTCTTAGCGGGAGGTTTCTCCTCCGCTTCGACCTGACTCAGGTCCATGGGTTCGGGACCCACCTTAGAGGAACGGAAGTTCCTCTCGGCGTTGAACGCCATCTTGAACGCCTCCCCCAGGGATTGGGGTAGGCATCGGAAAAATTCCGAACGTGCCGGCCCTTCTCTCAGGCCTCCCATGAAGACGGGGATGGACACATCGTCCGAATACTCTTTGGCGTAAATCCCTGCCAACAGGGTCTTAAGTTCCTGGATATATGTCTCCAGGTCCCTAGTGCCCTGACGGCACCTCAGAAACGCCAGTTGATTCTGGAAAACCAGATCAGGCGTGGCATACATTTCCAAAGGCTTTTGCTTAAGGATTTTCCAGGTCGGTAACACTTCCGTTACCGAATCCGAACACGTAAACGCCCATGCACGGGCTTTACCCGTAGGATGGGTCTGTGCAAGTCCCACTTGCAAGTGATCTGCGATCACACTCGCTGTGGCGAAGGCCGTTTCGACCTCTCGATGCCACACATATAGGTTATCACCTTTTTCGCCGGTGAATTCCTTTATTTTAAAGGATAACGTAGGGCGCACCCCCGTGGAGCGACTTCCACCTAAACTCGCCTCATGAGCGATGAGGGCATTGACCCTTACCTTCACGGCATCAAGGCCCTGCTCCACTAGGAGCTGTATGCCTTCGACACCCAGTATGGATAACAGCCTGTTAATAATTTCCTTATGGGAGAAGGTTAACCTATCGCAATCGTCCAGAATCATCCTTTGCAGAGGATTTTGTCTTCTACCAACACAAGTGTTGGATTGACTACAAGTGCTACCAGATGTAGCAGGTGCGTACACGGTGCGGCTAGCGCACAGAGGAATACTTGCCTAAAGCGGCGATACGCTGCTTCTTAGCCGATACGCTCTTATAAAAGGGCTTAGTAAGAGAGCACTCTCTTACTCGGGGCCAAGATTTCCCTTGGTTTACTAGTTAGAATTAACTACCGCCTTGAAACAAGGCTTCCCATAGAAAGGAAGTAGTTAAGGGAAGGTATTCCCTTTCACTACTACACTCACTGCGCGCGCGACCGGTCGAGGTCGTGCGCCTAGCAGTCTTAAGTGTGATTGTAAATTGAATGTATATTTAATATGTAATTAGCCTAAATAAATTAAACTAATGTAAACTATATGTAATACTAAGTAGAACTTACTAAATTCGTACCTAGCCGAAACGTAATGTACACCACCTGTGTACCAACACGTGGGCAGGCTGCCACACCTCCACCAAGGGCTCCTGCCCTGATTGGTCAAAATAACCAATAGGTCCAAACCTTTCAAACCGGTCAATACTGACCTCAACCGTAGTGTACTCATGTACACCAACACTAAATGTAACTCAAATGTAACCCGGTTATATGCATTATCCGTCCACTAACAAGATAAAGCGGAATCAGCCACAAATTCTGATGGACGCGCCGGTCCGACCATTGCTAATGAGCCACGGTCATCCTCAGATGACAGTGCAATGACTGAAAATGGCTCCGCGTTTAACAGAGTTACATTTAGTGTTGGTGTACATGAGTACACTACGGTTGAGGTCAGTATTGACCGGTCCGAAAGGTTTGGACCTATTGGTTATTTTGACCAATCAGGGCAGGAGCCCTTGGTGGAGGTGTGGCAGCCTGCCCACGTGTTGGTACACAGGTGGTGTACATTACGTTTCGGCTAGGTACGAATTTAGTAAGTTCTACTTAGTATTACATATAGTTTACATTAGTTTAATTTATTTAGGCTAATTACATATTAAATATACATTCAATTTACAATCACACTTAAGACTGCTAGGCGCACGACCTCGACCGGTCGCGCGCGCAGTGAGTGTAGTAGTGAAAGGGAATACCTTCCCTTAACTACTTCCTTTCTATGGGAAGCCTTGTTTCAAGGCGGTAGTTAATTCTAACTAGTAAACCAAGGGAAATCTTGGCCCCGAGTAAGAGAGTGCTCTCTTACTAAGCCCTTTTATAAGAGCGTATCGGCTAAGAAGCAGCGTATCGCCGCTTTAGGCAAGTATTCCTCTGTGCGCTAGCCGCACCGTGTACGCACCTGCTACATCTGGTAGCACTTGTAGTCAATCCAACACTTGTGTTGGTAGAAGACAAAATCCTCTGCAAAGGATGATTCTGGACGATTGCGATAGGTTAACCTTCTCCCATAAGGAAATTATTAACAGGCTGTTATCCATACTGGGTGTCGAAGGCATACAGCTCCTAGTGGAGCAGGGCCTTGATGCCGTGAAGGTAAGGGTCAATGCCCTCATCGCTCATGAGGCGAGTTTAGGTGGAAGTCGCTCCACGGGGGTGCGCCCTACGTTATCCTTTAAAATAAAGGAATTCACCGGCGAAAAAGGTGATAACCTATATGTGTGGCATCGAGAGGTCGAAACGGCCTTCGCCACAGCGAGTGTGATCGCAGATCACTTGCAAGTGGGACTTGCACAGACCCATCCTACGGGTAAAGCCCGTGCATGGGCGTTTACGTGTTCGGATTCGGTAACGGAAGTGTTACCGACCTGGAAAATCCTTAAGCAAAAGCCTTTGGAAATGTATGCCACGCCTGATCTGGTTTTCCAGAATCAACTGGCGTTTCTGAGGTGCCGTCAGGGCACTAGGGACCTGGAGACATATATCCAGGAACTTAAGACCCTGTTGGCAGGGATTTACGCCAAAGAGTATTCGGACGATGTGTCCATCCCCGTCTTCATGGGAGGCCTGAGAGAAGGGCCGGCACGTTCGGAATTTTTCCGATGCCTACCCCAATCCCTGGGGGAGGCGTTCAAGATGGCGTTCAACGCCGAGAGGAACTTCCGTTCCTCTAAGGTGGGTCCCGAACCCATGGACCTGAGTCAGGTCGAAGCGGAGGAGAAACCTCCCGCTAAGAGTCACTCTGACTCTTTTTCACAGAGCTTAGAGACAGAGATCTTAGCTATGTTGCAGCGGCATGGGCCGCTGAGATGCTTCCTGTGTGGGAGCACGGATCATCTGCGGAACAGATGTCCGAAAAATCCCCAGCGAGACACTCGCTAAAAGGGCCCAAGGGTGGGGAAAAAGCCCTTGCCCAAGCCTTCGGGAAACGAAGGCTCTCAGTAGGTGCGGGGCTCCCTACTGGGGTACCCCTCTGTGCTGTTAATCCCCAGGGTAGGGGTCGACAGCACAAAGCCCCGAGGGAAGCGGTGCTTTCTAGCACCGAGTTGGTGTACCAGCCAGGTTTGCTGGTAGTCCTTGCGGACGTGAAAGGCTTTGATAAGCCTTGGAGAGTCTTGATAGACTCTGGTGCGTCTGACAATTATGTCAGACGGGCTTCTGTTGAGAAGATTCGGCTGTATGCCGAGGCCCTAGAGGCACGTTCTCGTGACGTTGTCATGGTACGTCTAGCGACGGGCGTACAGGTTTCTGTCCCCAAGGTCTCAATTGACCTTGAGCTGAAGTTTGCAGACTTCGACAGCTTAGAACGTTGCCTAGTCCTGGATTTGGACTCGAGGTATGACCTCATTCTGGGCATGAAGTGGCTGGAACTCCACGAGCCATGGTAGACTGGAAGTCTAAGTCCATTGGCTCAACGAACCCGCGATCGAGTGAAGCATTGGCGAGTCATGAACCCACCTTTGCTCGATCGCAAAAGAGATTCTGGCGGGAGATACCAGAGATTGGGATGTCTGAAATGATCAGTCCCAATGTTCTCAATGAAGTGTTCCTTGACGAGTGGGATTCGGCGGTTAATCCCCACCCCGATATAGGCGAGACTGTTCAGTAGCCAGTAGTAGAGGTGGATTTCTTTGAGGTTAAACGCGAGGCGCTTCCTAGAGAAGAGACACGAGGTTTGTCTCTTCTGCAGGTCGGGGTTCCCGACCACGCCGTGTTCGGCGAAAAAGTTGCCACTCCAGTGGTAGGGGTAGAGACCCCTGTAGTTAAGCGCGAGGCGCTTCCAAGCGAAGAGACCCGTATTTCGTCTCTTTCGCACGTCGGAATCGATTCCGACCACGCCTTATTAGGTGAGACCGGCGAGTCACCGGTGGTAGAGGTAAAGACCTCCGTGGATAGGCGATGCGCTTTCAATAGATGGGGTAATTGACTCCCCCCATCTGAGTCACGGGAAGAGTCTCGAGGCCAGTAGTTAGCAGTCCTATCGTATGCTGAATAGTGCGACAGGTTTTGTCACAGAAGCCGTAAGCCTTGAACGGTTGCCTGGGATAGGCGAACTGTTGTCGTTGGAGGAGATGTCCTTCAACGAGTTTGAAACTGCTTTGAAAGTAGATGAAATCGACGAGGTTATCGTATTAAGTACGGAAGAGGAGTTGAACTCCTTATCCACGATGGACGAGTCAGTTTTGGTGCAAACCAAACAGGCATTGAATGCCCGAAGCGGTATCAAGATCCTCGCGGATCCTGAGGACCCTTACCATTCCTTACTTAAGGAATTCGGAGATGTCGTTAGTGACAACACGCCGATGGGGTAACCACTGGATCGGGGAGTACGACATGAAATTGATTTCCTGTAAGCAAATACTGCGTCACTAGGAAGTGGCCTCTCCCCAAGGAGCAATGCGACGTCATTGACGCATTCTTCAAGGGGAAAGAAGAGGCAGGGATGGTACGGGTGTCGTGAAGCGGACCCAAGAATTTTGGTCGGTTCCGGTCAACAATGGACCGAACGGCCTGTCGGCGATCGGATTGGTGGAAAGTCAAGAGGGTTTTGGGTCAGTCATATGCAAGGGGTGTCCAGGACACAAATTCGGGTAGGTCACATGAGATTACGTGTACTACATATTTTCATGTTTGGTACATATTGGGGACTATAGGGGGTAGGTAGTTAGTTGGGGATTTGCCAAGTTGGGGATTTTCTTTGGTTTGGGTTTTTCTTCGTAAATGTTTTTGTCTTTTAGCTTCGCTTAATTGACAGTTGGACCCCCAGCTCAACCGGGGTCGTTTTCGCCTTACGTGTTAGTCGCCTCTGTACGCCGCAGAGTGTTTTGGGAGCGGAGGGTCGAGTAATCCCCTCCAGATCGTTATACCCGGCCGGGACGCGTTATAGACGCATTTGGCCCGCCGGAAGTCCCTCGACGGGAGCGTACTCTGGTCGACCCCCAACGTTAAGTTGCACACGTTTGGAACGTGTTATTTACCTATTGGATTATTTCGTGGAGATATCGTTCGTGGATTACGTCACGTTCTTATTGGATCTTCCTATTGGATTGGATTATTGGACCTCATTGGATTACCGGAGTTTATCTTCCATATTGGCCGGACTTTACGATCGGGTTAGCGATCTGCCCTCGGGAGTATACAAATTTCGAGTATAACCGGTATACCCGTACCCAGGGTGAAGAGTTCCGCCCCGGGTACATCACCCAGCACGGTCTACCGCATTTAGACCACAAGTCAGTCCCAAGCACCGATTCACCGAGTGTGTTACCAGCCCAATCCATCGGGTACACAAGGTGAGATGCGAAATGAATCGGAACAGGCGTCCAGTGCTGACGATCGGTCGTCTGCCAGCAGCAGACGATCCGATCGTATCGAAGACAAGGGTTCGCGGGGTACCCACCCCGTAAGTTGGAAGGCCGGGCACGATGGTGGCAAGGTTCTCGACACTTCGGTGTTCGATTTCGAACTTGACTGGTGCGCGTGCCCGGGTCACTTGGTGATCGTGGATATCACCGCAGCGATATTCAGCAAAGGATTGATTACAAGGAATTGAATGTGGAATCGTTCTGGAGAGAACAAAAGGAACGGCTATCGCCTTATGTTTTCGTTGTTAATAAGGATGGCGATGTCCGATCTTGCCGGGTGGAGGACCGGATCGGGATTAATAAGTTTTTTCCTCCCCATAATGTCCCACCGGATCCGATCGGGACTATAGCAGGTCTTTCTATAGTTCCGGAAAGGATCAGGACTTTTGTCCTGATCATATGTATTTGAATGAATGTTTGGATGAGAAGAAAATAAAAAGCGAAAACCACATGGAGCCTGATCGGAACGATCCAGGCCAACCCCCCAAGGTTCCCAAGAAGAGGCTCAGAATGTCGTCCGAAGTAGACGACCTGGAAGACAAGTCGCAGGTCGAGGATGGGGTCATCGAAGAAGAAGACCTGACCATGATGTACTACATTCATGAGTTGAAGCGATTTATTCGCGAAGACTAGGTCATGCAAATAGTAGACCCCCAGATACCCGATCGCCTTCTCGGACCCACCACCGAGCCGATCCGAAGCGACCGACCGTTGCCATTGGTGAGGAACCTGCTGGCGATGTTGGCCGAGGTTGGCATGAAGATGCGGAAGCCCGCCAACATGCAGAAGCTTTTCGATCTGGACACTTGGAGGTTGGAGTTGTCGTTGTCGACCTTCCGCGACCATTTGGTGCCGTTGGTGGTGGCGGTACGCCGCCCAATTCCCACCGCGGCATTGAAGGTCGCTGAGACTATTGAAATGGATGATGATGCATGCTCCGACGATAAGTCGTTATATCAGTCTCCAATTGCCTCGGATAACTCATCGGAGTTGGAGGTCGGTGTCGAGCGGAAGATCATGGGGTCTGGTCTGACCCCATGGGAGCATAAAAAGGACGTGCGGCAACAAGGGGATGCATGCCAGTCGGGGCCCCGGGTGCCCCCACAGGCCTCAGTACCTCCAAAGGAGGATACCAACACGTTGCCCATGACCCATGCCAACGTCCAAGCCATGTTTGAAGCGATGATGGAACGTTTCTTGGGAGATCGATGCCGATCACCTCCGCGCCCACATGTCCAGGACCGGTCTGCCCGGCAAAATGTCAATATTTGCCGGGATGTGGATATAGAGTCAGTGGCATCAGCGGATAAGCCTATCCGAGGTGGTAAGCCAGTTGGAAAGTCAAACGCAAGTCGCAACCAACCCGACCGCGCCGACCGAGCAAGAGCAGCGATTACGACATGGAGTCGGTCGGCGACATGGGTGACCACGATAGGTCAGACGGTACAGGTGCGGGCAAAGCACTTAAGGCTAACCTAGCTCCTACGGCCGCATATGATCTTGTATCTGACGCGATCTCACGTATTCGTATGGCTGCGACTACGGACCTTGAAAACTTTACCGGCAAGGACGCCGACGAAGAGCAAGCCAGGTCGTGGTTTTGTCAGGGAAAAGTCTTATTTCCTACGGGATCAGACACCAAAAAACGAACGGTGTCTGATATTCAGGGATCTGCTAAAAGGCACTCTTGTTATATAATTTCCGTGGTGGATTGACACTAGATGTGCAGGTTTCACACCTTTCGTACCCTGATAGGCTTCTCTTCGCACAATCTTGTTCTTGTTATCTTTCCTCCATATATGATTGATAATAGATGTACAGGATTCACACCTTTAATACCTTAGAGGTTTCTCTTTGTATCATCTTGTTGCTGCCTTACAGGTTTCAAACCTTTGGGACCTTAATAGGCTTCTCTTCGTACGATTAGTTGTGGCCGCACAGGTTTCACACCCTTAATACCCTGATAGGTTTCTCTTCGTGCGATCTCACTTATACAGATTCCACATCTTATTCTTAATTCACTGCTCACTCATAGACTTGATTTCATTATCAGTCGTCAACTTAAACACGCTGCGTCAATGAACGCTAGCCTGCAAATTATTTATTCCACATGCTCAAACAAAATTCATTCTCTCGTGTAAACATGTATCTTTGTTTTTATTTTTGTTTGCTTTTTTGCTATGCCCCCCAATGCAACCAACTTGGGTCCGCATTCTACTTATCACAACCAACATGGGTCCGTGATAGGGATGTACTACATCTTTTGGGGCCTTTTCTCTTATTTTTCTGTCTTGTTCTCTTGTTATTTTCTTGAATATCTTGACGCTTTCGTCTCTTGTTTCTTATTTCATGAGGAGTCTACAGTTCAGCTCCTGTAGTGTCCTCTTCGGCTGTCTGAGCTGCGTAATGCCGATTCTCCCAAGCTCATTGGGCATCAAACTCATACAATAGAACGGTGCATGAAAGATTGCCTTCTGTATTCCAAGTCATCTTATCGGTATCCTTCCACTTGGCATAATACTCATTTGTTCGACGTCCATTCCTTGTTCGCTGTTTGACCCGACAATCCACATTCCGTTCTACTTCCCACTCATCATCATGAACTGGTTCATACCACAAGTCCTCAGGGAGTAACGACTCATCCAATTCAAGTGTGTCATCAACCTGAAGTCTCTCCCGAGGTCTTCTCATTTTATTGATATATGGTTTTAACCTGGCAATGTGCACAAGCGGGAATATTCAACTTTCACGAGTAGGTATCACTAGCCGATACACCATATCGTTTATCCATTCATCTACTACATATTGTCCATGCCATAAATGCGCCAACTTCCTGACCAACCCTGGTTTAACCAGATCATGATACAGCCAAACTAATTCACCTGGTTGATACGCCGTTTTGGTGGTTGACCATACTTTAGTCGCTACTGCGTCATTATGACGTTGGGCTCTATCTTTCATTATCTGTTCCTGGATAATAGCAGCCTGCGTCTGCACTCTCATATGCTTCTCAGTTGTAGCCAACCTCCACTCTAATGCATTTCTTTCAGTGATTGACGTATCTTTGGGTGGTATCATTGCTTCAAATGTATTTCTGGGTTCCCAGCCATGTACCAAATAAAATGGAGTTTGATCATGCTGAGGATCCACTGATGTATTCAATGAAAACTCCAAAGAAGCCACATATTCATACCAATCTCTCTGCTCCGGATCCGTGATGTAACATTTGATTGCTTTGATCACTGTCTGCACAGATCGTTCCTGTTTTCCATTGGCCTGTGGTAGATATGCTAACGTAGGTCTCTGATTTTGTTTTAGCATTCGATTGAATCTTCTGAAAACTGAACTCATGAATCTTGGGTCTCTATCATGTCTCAACATATCTTGGGCTCCAAATCTCTTATAAACTCCCACCATATACGCTTCTGCTACATCTTGTGCAGCGGTGGTGTCCATTGGGATTAGGATCACATACCCAGAAAACAGACATATAAATCACAACAACGCTTCATGCCCCATTGCAGTTTGTGGTAATGGAAATGCGAAATCCATTGCTAAAATCTGAAATGGTCTTGACGCTATGATATTTCCACTTGTGCGCCTTCTGGTATCTTGGCCTCCCTGTTGCGGTGGCACAATCTTCACACGCTGCAATATAGTTTTCAATGTGGGCATACATCCCTCGCCAATAATATTTTAGCCTCAACCGAGCATAAACCTTTCCGACTCCTTGATGTGCTCCAGTTCCGATCTCCACATGATATGCATGTAATACATCCTCTTGTAATATGATCGGTACCACCAATCTCCACACATATTCTTCGGGTTTATCTTGAGCTTTCGAGACATAGTAAATGACACCTTTATTATCCAACACGTAAGTGAGCGCATGTCGAGCTATCTTTTTCCACTCACTGGCGGAATTTATCTGATCATCATCTCCTCGTAGATACGCCATGACTTTGCTACACCACTCATCCTGTATCTGGGCTGTTCCAATCCGTTCAACTCGGATAGCTGGGGTATTTTCATATGGAGCATTATCCACTTCATCCTGAGGTTCTTCAGATCTGGCCACATAATTGTCCACTGAGTATAAATCACCATTAGTGTCCGCCCCTTGTCCAACAATGACATTCTTTTGGTGTTGGGGCTGCCCATTACGAGAGTTTACCATACTTCGCGTGATAACAAACACTTGTGGTGATGCATAATCACCATTCACCCATATATCATTTGACTTCGTTTCAATTTGCTCCCCGTTATTCGAAGTGGTGCCATAATCACAGGTTGGTTTCTCCGTTGTCTCTTGAGCATCATCTGCAGTGGCATACAACAAGTCTGGTAGACGATTCAACAGCTGCAGATCCGTTTTTCTCTCCTCTCTGATAATTTTCCCTGCCGCTGCTCTATCATTGCACATTGAGTCAAAAAATCAGCTGCTTGGTTGTACTTGCGAGCCACGTGTATCAGGCTGACTGCTTCGAATTTCTCTATCAGTGAACGCACTCTGCCTAACCAAACCAATAGTGATGCATGATTGCAGCGTAGATCTCCATTGACTTGTCCAATAACCAATCTAGAATCCCCACACACAATTGCTTTCGTTACATTTTTGTCTTGTGCGAGCTGTAATACATGGATTAGTCCGTGATATTCACTATCATTCACGGTAAGGTTATCTTCAATCCCATATTCTGCTGCCACTACTTCCCAGGTTGGTAACTCCCACACTATCATGCCAAATGATCCTTTCGGGTCATTTTTAATACGCACTGCACCATCAAACGATAAAACATATCCAGTGCTATGACGTTGTAGACTAGGAATTGGATTAATGATCGGCACATCTTTCAACGATTTTAACGGAGCAATATCTTCTAGCACTTCATTCATCTTTTCTGCGGGCACAATGGACGCGGCTAATAAATCAGGTAATCCTACAGCTTCATGATTCGTTCTTATGATTTCCAACGACCACGGAGACAACATTACTGCCCATTGGATTCCTCTGCCTGTTAGACTTTTCGATGTGAACAGCCATCGCATTGTAGAATATCTTGCATACACTGTTATATGCTGCCCAAACAAAATGTGACTGGCATTATGTAACCTTTTTAGCAACCCTAGCACCTCTTGTTCCGCCCCTGTATATCTCGTTTCAGCATCTTTGAAAACCTTGCTAACGTAACGCACTGGGTGCAGTATCCCATTATAATTTTGACACACTGTTGCTCCGAACGCCCATGAGTTGGTATATAGCACTATACTCAATGGTTTTTATCGTTCAATATGTCGTAACAAAGGTGCATTCACCAGACGATCCTTAAGCAACGAAAACGACTTTTCAGCGTGCTTCAGTTGTGTACCATCCTTTAACTGTAGTTCGGTTAACTCATACAGAGATGCAGCTAGTGTTGCAAAATTATCAATAAACCGTAGGTAGTATATCAAACTTCCAGTGAATCTTTGAACTCCTTTTAATGTTCGTGGGAACGCCATTTTGACAATCGAGTCCAAATTGCGGGGGGATGCTTTAATTCCTTCTGCGGATATACGATGGCTCAAAAACTCCACACTGTGCTTGCCAAACGCACACTTATAGTGATCCGCCAATATTTAAATGATTCCAGAAGATTCTTAAGAATGATGCACAATGTATCCCAACTGCTTGCACCAAAGGTAATATCATCGATATACGACCGCCTCCCGATAATGGGTTGTTCATCAGTCATCACTACTTGGCCGTTATGAACGACGTCTTGTGTGATGGACACATTTGTTTCCAACACATGTGCCTCTTCGTTGTCATTTCCATGTCTAACTTGCCGCCTAGCAGTTTTCATTTTACCCCCATCTGTTGTGACCGCCGTACCATTGTCCACAAAGCGTTATCCACTATACGCTGATATATTTGAGGAGCGTTCATAAGCCCTTGAAGCATCCGAAGCCATTCGAAATGTCCTAAGGGACAAATAAATGCTGTAATCAACCGAGCTCTCTTGGTCATCGGTATAGCCCAATAACCACTCGCATTATCTATTGAACACAACCATTTACTCTCTCAAAATTGTCCAGTAAATCATCAATTAACGGCATAGCATACACCATCAATCTCGTCTTCTCATTCACTGACATGTAATCAATACACAGTCGTATGTCGGTTTTATTCTTTTTTAACACTATGACGATCGGTGATGCCCAAGCAGACTCCAAATACCGAATTAGTCCAGCCTGTAATAGGCCTCGTATCAATTCATACAATTTAGGTAATAGTGTAGGCAGTACTCTTCGTGCTCTTTGTGCAATGGGTGCATTGTCGCCAACATTCACATCACAAACTACACCTTTAGCTGAATGTGGTAGTGCATTACCAGAACTTATAAAACCATCAGCATACTCAGACAACAAGGAACGTAGATTATCTTCTTGTTCTTTAGTAGTAACTCCTGGTTATCCTATGTCTGCAGTATTCATATCTGGTGGTTCGATTGGGCTTTTATCTACTTCTGGAATTAGTGTCAGCTGTTCTCCGATAGCTTCAGCCGACATCTCAACTCCTTCATGCAAGTACACCTCTCTTTCCAATTTTGTCTGATCCACCTTCATTGGATCTATTGCATCCAGTACATACACAGCATGAGGTTCATATCCAACAGTTCTCACTGCGTGCACGTTAGTTCAATTGATCGGTGTGTTAGCGCTCTCCATCACTTGTGTATGCAATTGTAGATATTCTTCTGACTTTAAATCTGCTTGTGTCATTAGCGGCAATGGTTCTTCCCTGGGAATCTGACAACTTAGGTCTTTCATGTTCAAAATTACACCCGCCTTGACCAAAAAGTATGTACCGAGTATAGCTAGCGCATGTGTATCAATACTAGCGACCCACATATCACAGGTGAAGAAGGTGAAAACCACTGATGTGAATATACGAACCTTGACTGTAGTCACACCTACTGCTCCAATATTACTGTCTGTCACGCCACAAAATCTAGTTGGAGTATCAAACATCCGAACCGCTACTTGTAGCTTCCGTGCCACATTGGTATGTAAAACGGATATGTTTGCGCCTGAATCCAACATTAATGGTAATTCCAGATCATCAATGACCCCATTTACATAGACTTGAGTTGCAGGCTGCTTTTCTTCCATTGGACGTTGCCATCCATCTCTTTCTCCCACATTTTTTTCTACCAGTGTGACACATGCTGGGGCCTCTGTTACTTCATCACTTATTATTCACTCATCTTGTGTCTTATCCTCACTGTAAATAGCTTTTTTATTTACTTTTTCTTGTTTTTTCTTCTTTTCTTGATCCTCATCCAAAGTGAGTGATCCATCCATATAACATGTATTATTTTTCTTGATTTTCTTCTGTGTGCAGGGTGACACCCGTGTTGCTTTAATTTCATCTGACAATGCTCCCCCTTTCCTCTCGACAGTGGTTGCAATACAATGTGGGGCTAGGCGTTTAACTGCTCCAACACTTGAGCTTTAGTCAACTCCCCTGACTTCAATTTCGCACGCATCTCGACCATCTCTTCGATGAACTTCCGACAATACTTTGCATAATGACCAACATTATCGCAATGCTCGCACTTCACCAATTTCCAACAGTGACTTTTGTCATGTCCCCGTCGATTACAATGCTCACAAATCACTACATTGTCAGTATTGGGATCTGTTGACGCTCGCGCACTCTTGTCTTCATATACCGGTCGTGCCCGCTGTGCTGCATGTACTTCCCCGCCCATCATATGCACGCTAGGTTGCAGGTCTTCATACATAGCATCAGCGTTCTTACGGGTATCCACCTTCTTTCCAGGCCTCATAAGTCGCGCTTCATGTTTAATTAGTAGCTTTTCTAGCTCTTCGATAGTTGAGAAGATTATGTGTTGATACTGCATCTGTATGGTGCGGTCATGAATAGTATCAAAGAACTGTTGAATGTGTTCTTCCAACAATGATTCATTGAACGCATGTCTAAAATCCACCCCTGCTCGCAACGCGGCTGCTTTTAATCGGTATGGATATGTAGTAGCCAACTCATCATGTTTCTGCGTTAATCTTGAATACATAACTCGAGGCGACACTTTGTCCACGCAAAACTTCTTTTGGAAAAGCGCAAGCACCTTACTCCAGTCATATTTTACTGAATCGGCTAGTTGTTCGTACCACCATGATGCAGTGCTTGTCAAGCTATCAACAAACATTCCCAGACGTGGACTATCATTCCAATGTGATATCTTAGCCACATGTTAGAATCGAGCGACCCAAGCCCGTGCACTTCCGGCATCCTCCCTATTACCATCAAAAGGTTTTATCTCAGTGTTCTGAATGATGGCTGTAACTGGTTGAGGTGAGGGTGCCCATGCGTTTGCGCTTCCACCAGGTATACCATACCCTGGAGTACTATGAGACATTCGTGGCTGCGTAACCGGTGTTTGATATAAAGTACTAGGCGCCCCTCTCGGTATATTGGGTGTGCGACTAGCCGACAAGACTGTCGTGACTTTAGCTAACTCTTCCAAACTCAAATATCCATCTTGCATCATCTTCACCAAATTAGCTAACACTGGATCTTGTTTAGATGCAGCCATACCTGAACCCTGTCTAGGTGCAGCCGGCCTCGGAACCTGGCTAGGTGCTGCCACCCCTGGTTCTTGCTTAATCCCAGCTAGTTTGGGTGTGGACATGATTTCATCGCCATCAGATGAAAGCTCCAACTTCTTTTTAGTCTTTGCAATTTTCCTAGGTCGCAACTGTGGTACTTCTTCAGACTCACTTCTGTCAATGAGCTCCAACGTACCCGGTGGTTTAGACTCTATTGTCAGTTTCTTCTCGATATACCATTAATGATGTTTCCCACTGATTTTCTGCTAATAGTAAAGACATAATCAGTCCAATATCTTCTGCGGTCCGTGTCAAATCGTAATCACACGCACTGTCATACTCATCCCGTCGGATAATCTCATACCCTAAATTTGGGAACAAATGCTCCAGTGCCTTCACAGATGCTTGTAAATTTCCAAACGTAGTGAGATCGTCTCGCACCCTAAAGTTGGGTGCAGCCTGCTTCACCTTACGTATCTCAAATAATGAAAACCAACCCTCGAATCACCTGGTAATCTGAGCACCTGTTCTTGAAACTGCGTCATCTTGTCACACTCTTCAGAAAATTTGTAAGTCCTGTTAGTATCATCATCTGAGTATTCTAGTAAAAAGTGAAGATCTGTACCATTTTCTTGTGTTACTAATTTCATTGTGTAAGTTTGAATTCAAAGTCGACGTTAGTCCCGGGTCGCGGCACCAGTTGTCGTGAAGGGGTTGAAAATTATTATAATCCCACTTAATTAACAACACAAAGAGGTAATAAGCCAGTCCTCCTTGTTTTACTTCCCGGGTACTTGGTACTTCCGTCCGAACCAACAAATCAATCAATTACACTTGGGTTACACTTCAAAAGGTTGTTCCAGGCTGCCCCCAACACTTGCGCACTTCAAACGGCTGCAGCTCCACTTGCTAGGGCGTTCGCTCAACGACTTCCTTGTATTACACTTGGTTTTTGTATGGGATCAAAAAGAATGTTTTTTACGGCCGCCAGAGATCTGCTCACTTCAAGGGAAATTTCGTTCTATTAAGTATTACTACCTCCTACATCAACGTCAATCACTTTTTTCACCCGCTACTTTGTGGTTACTTCAGCGCTGACTTCAATACGTGGCAGTTATCGCTGAGGCCCTCTGTAACCTGATTGATCATCCTTGAGAGCTACCACTGATTCCCTCTGTAACCTGATTGATCATCTTTGACAGTTACTTCAGAAACCCTCTGTAATATGATTGAGCGAGTTGTCCGTCGCTAGTTGCCCGTCGCGAGGTGGCCGTCGAATGTCACTCCTGATTGGTCAAAAATTCCACTTATTTTTCCACATTCATACCAATCACAAACAAATTAGCCGTGAGCGAGTTGGCCGTCGCGAGTTGACCGTCGCGAGGTGGCCGTCGCGAGGTGGCCGTCGCAGGTCGCCTCTGATTGGCTGAAAATATCTTTTCCACAATAAAAGACTTAACCACTTGAAAACAATCGAGAACACCCAAGCCGATCAGCTGGGGCAGCCGAGGGCGCATAAATTTTCGTTGGCTTCACCGCCATGAACGGACCCGCCGTTGTACTAGTAAGTTG
>CM047587.1:11447377-11461878 GCA_026184515.1 Peronosclerospora sorghi | reverse complement strand
TGAGTATGATACCAAGGGCGCATGACTTTTCGTTGGCTTCACCGCCATGAACGGAGCCGCCGTTGTACTAGTAAGTTGCGTATTCACTGCTGAGAATTCGTCTTCACAATTTGTTTGTCTTGTTATATTATTTGCACTAGCCCCCCTTTGGTGTTGAGTATTTGACCAAGAATCAGCGACGGCGTCTCAAGAAGCGTATCGAAAATTTTGACATACTCCCTCGCCTCTCTGAGTTAAATGAATTTCAACGCAAACACGCCATCCAATTACGTGCCGGACTATAGCAGCCGTAATGAGTGGCTGAAAAAACCAATTCCGATACACGAGACTACCCGTAAACAAGGATGTGAGAGCTCTACTTAGCTGATTCAGGGATGCAGTGTCAGGAAATGTGCGAGTATGCTGCGGCCGAGTTGTGCGGCCAGATTGCTTCGATTTGTTTTATTGGTGACAAAAGTGTCTAAAGTGGGGCTCGAGGAGCATGAGCTGCTGCTGAATGTACTAATGAACGCTCACGTTGTCATGAACACGGAGCCTGCGGTCATTCTGGATGCGACCGAGGATCTGCGATTCGTCAATAGTTCGTTTGTGGCTGATGATCATATGCGCTTCTTTGCGGGATTTCACATGATTACATCGGATGGATATGTTGTAGGGTCATTTATTGTCACTGACCCCTTTGTGCGCGGACTGTTAGCTGGAGACAAGTATTTGTTTCTAAGCAACTTTCCAAATGTTGCAATCTGTGGCATGGAGCAAAATACATTGATGAGCAGTATAATACGGCGACAAGGTGGCGATATGCGCAAGGTAGAGGTTTCGATCCAAGACCCATCACCACCAGGGATGGAAATAACTGATCCAGAACTCACAATGCAAGAACTCTTGCGTACTGCGTATACGACCCAATGCCAGGTCCGCATGCAAGCCAGCTAACATCGTGCTACACTAAGTGTTCGTATTGTTTACCTATTAAAGGCATGACACAATCTTTGTCACTAATATTCAGTGTTTGAAGGAATCACCAGCGTAAAAAACGTCATCGTGCTAGTATGCAGTATTTGGCGAGATAAATATACCAAGCATTGATAACTACCATAGTCCATCTTTTATATACTGTAAATATAGCTTCCACTTCACCACATCTCACAGCGGGTCGAGCAAGCATGACGGTGGGGACTGCCGGAACAAATTAACATGCAAGAAGTGCGAAAGACGCGGCCACCCCACCGATCACTGCCTCTTCGTGTTCAAGTCATGTGGAGAGATCCGCGAGGCCGTCCAGTGCAAGATTGAAGAGTTTTTCAATCTGACGCAAGTCATGTGGAGAGATCCGCGAGGCCGTCCAGTGCAAGATTGAAGAGTTTTTCAATCTGTGCGCAAGTGGTATGTGCCGGGTAAGCACGCGGGGATGCTTCCACCTGACGTGGAAAAGATGTTAAACTAGAACGCTCTCCAGGTTGGAATCTGGATTGAGCCGAGCGGTATACGTTTGACATCTATGTATATGTCGGCAAGGAGAATAAAACCGACAATACACGTTCTGTTCTCAATTGCGTCGAACGGGATCATCCGGTCTACAATCTCACGACCGATGAATATTCCCGATCGAAGGTGGTCATGCAGTTGATCTGCTGCCTGGGGAGTCTCAAGGATACTGGAAGTATCATGCCCCCGACAAATGGTTTAAGCAGACGAAAGCCTGTGGTAAGCTCAACAACCAGAAAGCGACGATGTTATTCTACATCTGCGGCAGATTGTCCATTATCGACTCCGCCTTTGCTCGTAAGGTCGGATGTCGTATAGACTATACCCAGATACAAGAATGCGTTGGAATTGGGGAAAATTATTACATGACCGAAGGAAGGACGCGCGTGAAGATCACCCTATCGGGTTCGTTGGTTTACTTCTTCAGCGCTTGGGTTGGCAAGCTGGCCGGCCAGGATGCCCTGTTAGGCATGGATTTTATGGTGCCAGCGGGTGTTCGTCTAGATCTGTCTCATGGAGTGCTTACACTCCCGGATGAGGTCCAGATCCAGTTAGCTGGTCGGCGGCCCCTATACGGATCGCACACCGATCTGGTCAGGTGGAATCAAGATGTCACCATTCCGGTCGGCCAATCCGCTGAATCCCCGGTCGATAAAGGTTTTCGATCAAGGAAGTTATGGGTGACCAGGGGCGACCGGTGGGTGCCGGCCTTTGTGAAGAGCGCCGGACGGTTTGATTTTGTCCGTCACTAATATCAGTGACAAGTAGCTTACGCTCGACAACAATACTATTGTTGGATTGTGGCTAGCGGAAAGGAAGGTGCCAAGAAAGGCGGGGTTCGTCTCGATCGTATCGAGACGGTATGTCTAGTGGCAGAACTTGGCATACCAAGCGACCACCGATCTGGTCAGCGGTGATGGACCGGTGGAAGAAGACACCTCACCTATGATGGAACGACCCAGCTATGTAACCCCGAAGAATATGTTGGTTCGAAGAAAGGCACCGCAGTTGGCGGAAACGGTGGACCATCAAGCAGATGAGCCAAGGTTCGTCAACATGGTGGTTTCACAAGAACAGGCGACAGAGGAGCCGGAAACAGAAACATAAAAAGGGGAACATGAGATTGATGGGGCGGATCACGATGGCGCGCCTAAGCAGATCGATGTCGTTGATAAACAGCCCGCCGATCGGGAACAGCAGTGTGCAACCGATCAGGATGTTTTAGGTGATGTTTCCCCAGAAGACGATCAAGTTTGTATACATGAGGGCGGGGATCAGTATATTTAGGAGCTGGAGAGCCAGATGGCAGTCCTCCCTGAAGCGTCCGCCGATCCGCCCGAAGTCACCTTGGACGATCTACAAGTGGGTGATAGGGACTTCAACAGTCCCGACCAGATCGATCAGCTTAAGAAGATCATCTCGAAGAAGAAGCACCTGCTGATCGGTAAAGGCAATGCTTTACCCCCTGCTTCTTGCGGAGCAATCTGTGACATCGAGGTTGGTGATGCCAAGCCGATCGCCCAGCGATGCCGACTTGTGGCGTCACAGTACGGTTAGAAATTCTCTGATCTGATTAAAGGACTGTTGGCTACCAAGATTATCAAACCGTCGACCTTTCCTTGGGCCTCGCCGATTGTGATTATGATCAAGAAGAACGGAGTCAACATCAGACTGTGCATCGACTATCGGTTGGTAAACCGGTTGACCAAGCTTATGGTGTACCCGATGCCGCTGACCAGCGATCTTCTGGAAGATCTTGACAAGACCCTATGGTATTGATCGCTGGATATGGAAAGTGGATTTTGGGTAGTTTCGATGACCAATCGGGCTCGGGAGATTTCCGCGTTAGTTACTCCGTTAGGTCTGTTCGAGTGGAACCGTATGCCGTTCGGTTTGAAAAACGCGCCCCAAATCTACCAGAGGCTGATCGACAACGCACTGTATGGACACTTCAAGATCATTACCGATTGGGACCCAACCGAAAACCATGATGTATTTACAGAGGGTGAACCCGATCGGGAAAGTAGACCGTCCGTTATGGGGAGGCGATCATACATCGACGACATACTGATCCCTGCCTCGTCATGGAGCGATCTGTGCGAGAAGGTTGAACGGTTGTTGGAGACGTGCGATCGCTTAAACCTGTCGATCAGTGATCTGAAGAGTTTTTGGGGCATGTCCAAGGTCGCCTATTTGGGTCATATGGTGTCAATCAGTGGGTTGGAGGCTAATCCTCAGGACCTGGAGTCACTGAGCAACCTCCGTTTCGAGATCTCTGAACGCAATGCAGTCCTTCCTAGGGAGACTGAATTACTACAGCCGCTTCATTGAAGACTTCGCCGTCTACGCGGCTGTGCTGTGCGAGCTCCGGGAAGTCGACTACCATATGTTGCGCGAAGGAGTTCGGGAAACTTTACGAGAAGGCTGCGACTCCGATCTGCCTGTAGATTTTCCGCCGGTGGAGACAGATGACCACATGAAGCGTGCACAGGTTGCTTTCGGTATGTTGAAGGCTAAGATGGCGACGGCACCGATTCTAAGACAGTTCGATCCGGAAAAAGTGCCTATCGTCATTGTGTATGCTAGTAAGGGGGTCATTTCGGCCACTCTAGTGCAAGAACATGATGGAGTGTACCACCCAGCCAATTTACGAGCCGGACCTTGAAGCTGAACGAGGTCAACTATGGAATCGTCGAAAAGGAAGTTCTGGTTTTACTACGGATTTTGGATGTGTGCTATAACCTGCTGGTCGGCCGACCTGTAAAGGTCCTATCACGAAAGTCTACATTGTCTTGGCTGTTATCAGCCAATGGTATGGACGGTCGGATCGGCAGATGGTCATCGATCTTATCACAGTGGTCCCTCGAGGTCGTCAAGTGCACCAAGGGAGAGGAAGAGATATTGGGCACATTGGCTGCGAGTATCACCCCTCGTTCTGAAGTGGATGAAGCTCTGATGGCGATTGCCCCAAGGAAGCAACCCCGACAACCAATCTCACGGCCGCCGCCGATCGTCGATCGGTATGAGGAACTCCTGGTCTTGAGTTTCGACGGATCGGCTAGCGTGAAGAAGAAGGTCGGCTCCTATAGTGCCATACTGTGGAAGTTACCACAATGGTCTATAGTAGCAGCCACCGCCGATTTCACGCCTGACATAACCGTCAACGAGGCAGAATATCGGGGGCTCCTTCTATGTCTCGATCTGCTGTCATCACAAAAGAAAGGGCGGATCATCATATGTGGTGACTCCAACCTGGTGATAAGGCAGATCACCGAGGAGATCGAATGTAAGGCACCACGGCTGAAGTTGCAGAATGATCGGGGGATGAAGGCACTGAAAGACTATCCCAACCAGGAGCTATTGCACGTGAAACGGGATTGGAACAGAAGCGCCGATCACCTCGCGACCCAAGCCATGCGGAACCAGATCGGGGTGACGATAACCGAGGAGGCCGTTCTACATGAACTTATGAACATAAACAGGCTCCCGGAGTTGATCAAGCCCAAGACAGCCCTGATCAGGTGCATGTGATGGCGGCGACTAGATCGCGAACTCGGAAGTCTCGCCGATCGTTCCCAAAGAAAAGACTGAGTGAGCGTGTTGTGCAACAGCTAAGGGCGGAACGGATCCTCAAGGCGCAGGACGAAGAAGAGTGGATTGTCAACCTGAAATCATATCTGCGTGGTGAGCTGTCCAAGTTAACGAATGATCAAGCGAAAGAATGTACCAATATAGCGGACAGTTACGATTTGGACGACAATGGACTGCTATATTACTGCCGGGATGTTGACCAAGACAGTGCCGATCGAGATCGACTGGCGAAACTGGTGATCCCTGAGTTGCTACAGCCGTATGGCCTTCATCACTACCATGTGAGTCTAGAGGGGGGACATTAGGGCGTAGGCAGGACATATCACAAGATCAGGGCCCACTTCCACTGGAGAGGACTTTTTGGGAGCGTGCAGAGATATGTGGGCCGTTGCACAGATTGCAAGACCGGAAAGGGCAGACCGATAATCGATGGCCGATCGCCCGGAAATATCAGGACTTACCCTTTCCAGGTGATAGCAATGGATCACATACTGTCGCTGCCCAGATCGACGCGCGGCAACACTGAGCTGCTGATCTGGATCGACCTGTTCACTGGTCTGGTGATCGCAAAGGCATGTGCATCTCGGTCTGCGGAGCAGATCGCCCAGAGCTACGAGGAATGCGTGTTCCGAAGGTTCGGCGCCAGCGAGGTCATCAGGCACGATCGGGAACCCGGTTTTATGGCCGAGGTGTTCCGGTCGTTCAATAACATGCTGAGCCAGAAACAGAGTGCGACGACGGCATATCGTCCACAAGCAAATGGATCGGCTGAACGCATGGTTACGACAATAACAAGGGCGATTAAGATGTATGTAGCCGATCCGGGCCAACGTGAATGGGACGAGTATGCAGAGAGACTGGTATTCGCACTCAACTCTTCAACCGATCGGGTCCGAGGAGAAACGCCTTTCTATCTGGCGTATGGATGGGACCCTCGATCGACACTTGAAGCGGTGATACCGATCGGCTGCACTCGGACCCGCGATCGCGATGCCTGTCGTTGGCGTATACAGGTCCAGAAGCATTACCAGCATGCGAAAGAAGTCGTCAATGAAAAGTTGCGTCAGGCCACACAAGATCGGGCGGACCGGAACAACGATCAGGTCCGACCTCATGGTATTGAACCAGGGGCGAGGGTATGGTTATGTGGTGAATTGTACAACAAATTCGGTCACTTTTGGTCAAGGCAGCTGGTCGAATTTCGGATTGGTCTAAACAAGGGGAGGCTTTTTAGCCTATCAGATTCAAGGAGTGTCAAGAACGCAAGTTTTGGTGAGTCACCTGACATTGGGTATTTTATATATTTTCATGTGGGTACATATTGGGAACATAGGGAGGTAGTATTGGTTTTGAGTTGTGAATTTGCCTAAAAGAGAAGAAGTCGTTTGGATTCTTTTGGTTTTGCCTTCGGGCTAACACCTCAACAGGAGGTCGTTTAAACCTTTGCTATGTGCATCAGTCGCCTCCGCCCGCCGCGGAGTGTTTGGGAGCAGAGGGTCGAGTAATAACCTCTAGCTCATTATACCCGGTCTGGACGCGCCACACGCGCATTTGGCCAGCCGGAAGTCCCTCGACGGGAGCACGCATTGGTCTACTTCCTCAAGTTTAAGTCACGTACGTTTGGAACGTGCTATTCACTGGATTGGTCTTTACGTGGAGATATCGTTTGTGGAATTCACGAGCATATTGGATCTTTACGTGGACATATTGGTTTACTATAACATTGGTTGGAGTTAGACCGGTTTTGGTCTTCTCTCATATTGGTCAGGGGCTAGACCGGTTGAGTGGTCTACCCTCTATTATTTCGTATTGGTTGGGTCTAGATCGATTGGACGATCGACCCATTGGAATTTTTCTATTGGAAGTGTTTCTGGTCTGCTCGTACCCGGGGTGAAGAGTTCCACCCTAGGTACACCTAACCAGCACGTTCTCCGATATTCAAGACAGAATCAGATCAATCTGCGATCCCGATCCATCGAGTGTGTAACTAGCCGATTCCATCGGGTACACAAGGTGAGATGGCAACGCAAGATGAATCGGACCAGGCGTCTTCTGTTGATTATCGGTCGTCTGCCAGCAGCGGACGATCAGATCGGATCGCAAGCGAAGGTCCGCGGGGTACCCCCCCCCCCCGTAAGTTGGAAGGATGGGCACGATGGTGGTCAGGTTCTCGACACAACCGTGTTCGATTTTGAACTTGGCTCCACCACAGTTATACCTCGCTCAGAAGGGAAGTATAAATGTGGTGGAGCCACGTTCAAGGAAGGCTATGCGAAGAAGTTAGCTCACATGTGTCACGGTCCTTTCCGTGTAGTAGAGCTGATCGGTGAGCATGCTGCCCGTCTGATCACGATCGGCAAAGATTACAAGGTTTTTCCGATCGTGCACGTGTCCAAGCTGAAGCTGGTCAGAGAATTCCCCGATCGGCCTAAAATGCCCTGTCTGGTGGACGAAGCGGGGAGATTCGATTTCGATGAAGCTTTTCTGCCGGAGGACAGTTTGTAAAGGCCATTGGAAGAGGACGAATTCGAGGTGGAAAAATTGCTGGATGTCCGATCGGTCAAGAAGACTCTTTCGGTCGCACCCACCGAGAATATCTGGTCCGCTGGAAGGATCATGACGAAGAAACTTGGATCGACGAACTTGATCTAAATTGTGGAGCACTGCTACGAGAGTTCGAGCGAGAACGAGTCAGTAGGAATCGCTTCGAAGTGATGCAGACCCACGAAGACCAAGACACACAGTAGCACCGATCAGTATATCGATCGGTTTGAATATGTGTAAAGTCGGAATTTTGTGAATTTGTGATGAACTGGAGTAGTGGAATGACGAAGGTGGTGATGATTTTTGCGATGTGGATGAAAACTGTATATGATAACGTGTTGGTTCAAGTTTGGAGAAAGTGATGAACGACGAAAGAGCGAGGGAACGTACGTACGTCTCGACTATGGGAAGTGCATGTAGTTCCAGAATGGTGGAATCCCATTGTCCGTTGGGATGATTAAGGGACTGGATGATCAGGAATGTGAAAAGAATGATGGCATGTATTACGAAATTTCTGGTCAGCTAACTGCTGCATCAAGAATCACTATCGCGCCACAGACGGCCGATAGTCAGCGCCGGATGGTCTTCGATCTGGTTCTGGTACTGATTGCGCCAAGGCTCCTTCCGATCGATCTGGGCCAAAGCGTCCTTGAGGTCTATGACCGGCTCGTTGCAATGAAGACCGGGATACTAGGCGCCGTCGTCAGCTAGCACCCCGGCTTTCTCAACCCGACGCTAGGCCATATGGAGAACCACAGGATATAAGAAGATGTCCAGGTCGCATTCACGGGCCAGCATCCCTCCCAGAACAAACTGGCATAGGGTCTGCCAGGCCTCGCCTGCCCAACTCCGGCGCCTCTTTCGGTTTCTCTGGAACAAGATCAGGCCTTGATCATGTTGCGCTCGACCAGGAAGCACTAGATAAAGCTTAGACTCCCAGATCGCTTGGCTGTAAGTTTCGTTGAAAGACTTCACTCGACCTAGGAACGAGTCGATCCACGCAGTCGACGCAAACATGGACCCCAGCTTAGGGCCGACGAACACCTTCCATGACTCATCTGCCTACAGACGACGGGCAATTTGTGGTGCTGTGACCAGGTCCGCCCGCCATGCAGAAGCGTCCGTAGCCTTTGGAGATGGATAAAAAATCCAGGAGTCCGGGCGCGATAGAGATCGGGCTAATATATGCTTGGTCAGGGCTGATTGGTATAAGCTACCGATCTGCCACGATGACCATGGCGAAGTGGAATCCGAAGTCAGCGATGGGAGAGGCCGACCTCCGTCCAACAACGCTTTCAATCGGTCGTGCTTGTGCAGACCAGATGTGCCGGGATGGAACGAAGGTACCGATCCGGTCGGCTCGCACCTCGGTGCAGCACCATCACCCTGGGATCTGATCGGCTTATTAGCCCCCGATGCGGGCTTCGCAGGAACGGAACCTCGGCGTCGATCGGACCGGGACTTGGATAACACAGTGATCAGGAACTCGAAATCGCTAGATCCGCCCACCGAGTCCTCTACGGAGGAGACCTCTATACACTTGGTGCGAACTGCGCGCGGCGCGAGGGCGCACGAGATTTGGTGGGGATAGACTCGTCATCTGCGACCGATCTAGGGCTTGAGAGATGCACCAGAGTCTTGGATTTCTTCTGTGGAACCGCTCGCTTCTTCTCGAGTTCGGAGTCGCGCGCTATGCCCCGCGCCCTTGAACCTTTCGGCGCGTCTTTACGCTTTTTAGACTTGGAGGTTTTCAAAATTTCGGGGTGGTCACTTTTGGCCAATGAGTGGCGTCGGGTTCGGTCTTGATGCAGATCGGCCAGAACGGCCGACGCAGACCGGTCGGAGCTAGAACATGTAGCCGGACGCCGGTGCAACAAGTCCGTCAGCTGTTGATAGCACCGGTTTAAGGCCGCCCAGCGACGATCTGATTCCTGGGTACAGGCGTCCGATCGGGCCTGGAAGGACTCGACCCTCCCGATCTGCTCCCGGACCACGACCTGTAACTCGCGGATCTGCCTCTCCAGGTCACCATGTTGGGTGCGGAGTAAGGTCCGATCGGACTGGTCCTCCAACCTCTGCCGGTCGACCACCGCGAGCTGTTCCAGGAGGTGGGACCTATAGGCCTCCAAGCGAGACAGATCGTGTCGTGCGCCTATCAGCCCGTCCAAGATCGGTCGGAGCTGATCGCAATGATTATGAGACTGCCGATCAGCCATGAATAAAGCGTCGAACGTCTTGGCGATATCGGCGAGCAATTGATCTATATGAAAAGGTAGGTCAGAGCAGACCCAAGATGGAAACATACCGATTGACCTACCTTGCGTTGCTTGTTGGACGATCTGGGCGCGTAGACGTGCGTTTTCAGTGGTTATCTCCTGCAACTTAGTGGATATGGTGATCAACGTATCGACCTCCTTCCGCAGTTGAAGGAGTGAAGAATCCCTGATGTCTAACTGGTACTGGAGCTCACGGACCGTTTTCCGGGGCTGATCGGCCTCGATCTGATGATTGCCCGGTGTGTCGGACTCCGAATTGCTGAGGAAGCTGTCAGATCGGGCCGATCTGGTCGGCGAATAATATGGAGCGATGAAGAACGCAGGAAACCTGCAGCAAAGAAGGTCAAGAGAGGTCACAAGGCGATCGGGTGTGCAAGGCAACTACCTGGCGAAGGTGGATTCGGAGATCCGTCCATTGGTGAAGTCCGCTTCTGTGAAGATCTGGACATGATGAGATCGGTCCGCTACCGTTGCGCGGCTGCGACACGACTCAGGGGCGGCTGTGGCGAAGCGGACCCAAGAATTTAGGTCGTTTCCGGTCAGCAGGATACCGATCGGCCTATCGGCGATCGGATTGGTGGAAATCCAGGAGGCTTTTAAGCCGGTCATGTGCAAGGGGTGTCAAGAACGCGGATTTGGGTAAGTCACATGAGATTGCGTGTACTACATATTTTCATGTTTGGTACATATTGGGGACTATAGGGGGGAGGTAGTTTAGTTTTTGGTTTTGCCTGTTGGGAAAAGGTTTTGGTTTGGCTTCGTCTAAGAAGAGCGTTTTTGGCTTTACGACTTAATTGTAGGACCTATAACTCAACCGGGGTCGTTTCGCGTTGCACACCAGTCGCCTCTGCACGCCGCAGAGTGTTTTGGGAGAGGAGGGTCGAATAATCCCCTCCAGCTCATTATACCCGGCCGAGACGCGTCACAGACGCACTTGGCCCGCCGGAAGTCCCTAGACAGGAGTGCACTTTGGTCGACCTCTCACGTTTAAGTTGCGCACGTTTGGAACGTGCTATTACCTCTTTTGGATTATTACGTGGAGATATCGTTCGTGGAATATATCACGTTCTCATTTGGATCTCCCTACTGGACTAGTGGATTATTGGAGTTTTGTTCTCGTATTGGTTGGGCTCTACGATCGTTTGAGCGATCTGCCCTTTGGAGCATACTAAATTCGAATATAACTGGTCTGCCCGTACCCAGGGTGAAGCTTTCCGCCCAGGGTACACTACCCAGCACGGTCTACCACATTTAGACCACAAGTCAATCCCCAGCACCGATCCACCGAGTGGGTTACCAGCCCAATCCATCAGGTACACAAGGTGAGATGAAGAATCAATCGGACCTGGCGTCCTGTGTTGATGATCGGTCGTCTTCCAGCAGCGGACGATCCCATCGGATCGAAGACGAAGGTTCGCGGGGTACCCCCCCCCCCGTAAGTTGGAAGGCCGGGCACGATGGTGGTCAGGTTCTCGACACTACGGTGTTCGATTTTGAACTTGACTCCACCACAGATCTGCGATGTACGGATGCAATCTCGCTAATTCGCACTAGACCAACTGGGTCGATCTGCGATCATCGATCATCGACTGCGATCTTCGACCCCCAGTTTTCCCCCAGGATATCCAATGTGCGATTTTTCCACCAAATCGACACCTGTCGACCTGCTACGAATTCACTCGATCTGCATCGGAATTGCACTGATCTCCGTCCCAGTTACCTGGAGAGCGACCCACGCCCAAACCATCGGGTACACAAGATTAGCAAGACATAAGCCTGTCACAGGACGACCGGAGGACCCCCTTAGTTAGTCGGTAGTCCGGGCGCTGTGGAAAGGACTGTCGAAGCCTCAAAATTTGGCCAGCCACTCCACCACAGCCACGAGCAAGAGACTCACAAAAAAAGAATGAGCAGTTCTTCAGTAGTTAGATGTGTTGAAATGTTTCGTCGTTCATCTTTGCGTAGATAGTGTGGTGAAGTGTACCACAAATTTGGTCACTTTTGGTCAAGGCAGTTGGTCGAATTTCGGATTGGTCTAAACAAGGGGGTCTTTTAGCCTATCAAATTCAAGGAGTATCAAGAACGCTGGTCTTGGGTGAGTCACCTGACTTCGGGTATTTTACATAATTTTGTGTGGGTACATTAGGGACCATAGGGAGGTAGTATTATTGGTTAGTTGTGGTTTTTACGAATAGAAGTCTTTTGGTTGCAAGGTTTTTCTAAGTAGAATTCCGTTGGTCTAGGTCTATACCACAGCAAGGGGTCGCCGATCTTCTTTTTACGTACATTAGTCGCCTCCGCCCACCGCGGAGTGTTTGGGGGCAGAGGGTTGAATTATCCCCTCTTGCCTATTATACCCGGTCTGGACGCGCCACACGCGCATTTGGCCAGCCGGAAGTCCCTCGACGGGAGCACGCATTGGTCGACTTCCTCAAGTTTAAGTCACGTACGTTTGGAACGTACTAACAAGTGGATTTGTCTTTACGTGGAGATATCGTTTGTGGAATTCACGAGCATATTGGATCTTTACGTGGACATATTGGTTTACTATAACATTGGTTGGAGTTTAGACCGGTTTTGGTCTTCTCTCATATTGGTCAGGGGCTAGTCCGGTTGAGTGGTCTACCCTCTATTATTTCGTATTGGTTGGGTCTAGATCGTTTGGACGATCGACCTATTGGAATTTATCTTTTGGAAGTGTTTCTGGTCTGTACGTACCTGGGGTGAAGAGTTCCTCCCCAGGTACACCTAGCCAGCACGGTCTCATATTTAAGACCGAATCAGATCGATCTGCGATCCCGATATACCGAGTGTGTAACTAGCACATTCCATCGGGTACAAAAGGTGAGATAAACTTAAGTGAATCGAACCAAGTGTCTTTGGATGATGACCGGTCGTCTGCCAGCAGCGGACGATCGGAACAGATTTCGAGTGGAGGTCCGCGGGGTACCCCCCCCCGTAAGTTGGAAGGCTGGGCACGATGGTGGTGGTCAGGTTGTCGATACAAATGTATTCGATTTCGAACTTGACTCCACCACAATGGTGCGCGTGCCCGGATCACTTGGTGATCGTGGACATCACGAGGTGTCATCAAAGATTGAATTTGAAGATTTTAATTTGGAATCGTTCTGGAGAGGGCGTAAGGAAAAGCTATCACCTTACGTCTTCGTTCTCGATAAAGATGGCGATGTCCGGTCTGGCCTGGTGGAGGACCAGATCGGGATGAATTTTTTTTTTCCTCCCCAAAAGGCTCCCACCGGAGCCGATCGGGACTATAGCAAGTCCTGCTATAGTCCCGGAAAGGATCAGGACCTTGGTCCTGATCCTATGTATATGCATAAAAAGTTGATGGAAAATTAAAAGACGAAAAACACTTTTAGGCTGATCAGAACGATCAGACCAACCTCCTCAAGGTCCCCAAGATTCCCAAGAAAGGGTTGGGAAAGCCGGCCGACGAAGACGACCTCGAAGAAAAGTCGCAGGTCGGAGATGGAGGCATCACTGAAGAAGAGCTAAACAAGATGTATTACATTTTTGAGCTGAAACGATTTGTTCGCTTTGACGTGGTCTTACGGGTGTTGAACCTCCAGATCCCCGACCATCTTCTCGGTCCCACTACCGAGCCGGTCCAGAGTGATCGCCCATTGCTGTTGGTGAAAAACTTGGTGTAAATGTTGGCGGAAGTTGGCATTAATATGCAGAACCCCGCCGATGTCCAAAAACTATTTGAATTTGATACTTGGAGGCTGAAATCGTCGATGTCGACCTTCCACGACTATTTGGTCCCACTGGCGGGGGCGGTTCGCCGCCCAACTCCCACCGCAGCAGTGAAGGTCGCTGAAGCCTCCACAGCGCTTGTCGACATTGGTTCTGATGACAAATCGGTTTATCAGTGTCCACCGGCCTCTAACAGCTCATCCGAGTTGGATACCGGTGTCTAGCGGATGACCATGGGGGTGGACCATGCCCAGCCTGACCAAAAAAGGGACATGCGGCAGCAAAGGGCTGCTTGCCAGTTGGGGATCCAGCAGCCCCCACAGGCCTCAGTTCCGCAAAAGGAGGGTATCAACACGTTGCCCATGACTCCGGCTAACGACCAAGCCATGTTTGAGACGATGATGGAACGTTTCATGGAAGAACGGGTTAGACCACCTATGTGCCCACATGTCCAAGACCGGTCTACCCGTCAAAGTGTCAATGATTGCCGGGATGTGGATATGGAATCGGTAACATCTATGGATAAGCCTATTAGAAGTGATAAGCAAGTCGGCAAAGGGAAGCGCAATTCGCAACCGGCCATACCGCGTAAACCAAGCAAGACATGTGACTGTGACATGGAGTCGGTCGGCGGTCTTGACGACCACTGTGGGTCAGACGGTACGGGCGCTGGAAAGCCACGCAAGGCTAACCTAGCCTCCACTATTTCTTACGACTTTGGATCTGCTGCGATTCCGCGCATCCGTATGGCCGCGACGACCGACCTCAAGGACTTCACTGGCAAGGATGCTCATGAAGACCAGGCCCGGTCTTGCTTCGGTCGGGTCAAGTCTGCGTTCCTGCGAGATCAGACCCCGAAAGTGAAAAGTGTCTGATCTTCCGGGA
>CM047587.1:11423978-11439064 GCA_026184515.1 Peronosclerospora sorghi | reverse complement strand
ATTTCGAACTTGACTCCACCACAAGTTTCTACAAGAACAAGCGTCAAGAGGAAGCATAAGAGGATCGAGTGCAGTAAAGGAAGTACCTGGCGCAGGTGGCGAAGATGGCTGGTCCATGGGGAAGAAGTGTGAGTGACCAGTTGGTCGAGTGATGGGTGAGTCTGACCGTTATTGTTGTGCGACACGGTCGGACTCAGGGGCGTCTGTGGTGAAGTGTACCACAAATTTGGTCACTTTAGGTCAAGGCAGTTGGTCGAGTTTCCGATTGGTCTAAACAAGGGGGGGCTTTTTAGCCTATCAGATTCAAGGAGTATCAAGAACGCAGGTCTTGGGTGAGTCACCTGACATTGGGTATTTTATATATTTTCATGTGGGTACATATTGGGACCGTAGGGAGGTAGTATTGGTTTTGAGTTGTGAATTTGCCTAAAAGAGAAGAAGTCGTTTGGATTCTTTTGGTTTTGCCTTCGGGCTAACACCTCAACAGGAGGTCGTTTAAACCTTTGCTATGTGCATCAGTCGCCTCCGCCCGCCGCGGAGTGTTTGGGAGCAGAGGGTCGAGTAATAACCTCTAGCTCATTATACCCGGTCTGGACGCGCCACACGCGCATTTGGCCAGCCGGAAGTCCCTCGACGGGAGAACGCATTGGTCGACTTCCTCAAGTTTAAGTCAAGTACGTTTGGAACGTGCTATTCACTGGATTGGTCTTTACGTGGAGATATCGTTTGTGGAGTTTCACGGGCATATTGGGTCTTCACGTGGAAATATTGGCTCATTGTAACATTGGTTGGAGTTTAGACCGGTTTTGGTCTTCTCTCATATTGGTCAGGGGCTAGCCCGGTTGATTGGTCTACCCTCTATTTTCGTATTGGTCAGGTCTAGATCGTTTGGACGATCGACCTATTGGAATTTATCTTTTGGAAGTGTCTCTGGTCTGTACGTACCTGTGGTGAAGAGTTCCGCCCTAGGTACACCTAGCCAGCACGGTTTCATATTCAAGACCGAATCAGATCGATCTGCGATCCCGATCCACCGAGTGTGTAACTAGCCCATTCCATCGGGTACACAAGGTGATACGAACTTAAGTTAATCGGACCAAGTGTCGTTGGATGATGACCGGTCGTCTGCCAGCAGCGGACGATCGGACCAGATTTCGAGTGGAGGTCCGCGGGGTACCCCCCCCCCCGTAAGTTGGAAGGCTGGGAACGATGGTGGTGGTCAGGTTGTCGATACAAATGTATTCGATTTCGAACTTGACTCCACCACAAATCCCACTGAGAGTCAACGACCAAAGGGGCTGAAGAATCCCTTCACTACCAGTATCTGGGAGTTCGCCGGAGGCAGATCCTGTGCTTGCATTGCTCTCCGGCACCACATCGAGAGCAAAGCGCGTATAATAGGAGGCAGGTAATTTCCCTTGCGCTTTGGCCTGAGCATAGGCCAAGCGTAGCGCTCTCTCTACCCGAACGTCGTGTTCAGAAAAGCTTTTGTACAGCGCTTTGAAACTGGGGAGGCGTTTCTCCCTTCCCGCCCAGGCGCGGAACGCCTGTTCTGCGTCTTCGACGCTTTCGTCCCTCAGGAGAACAATGGTAATCTCGCGGATAATATCCACGAGGACACCGCGTGCCTGCTTCCCGAGGCGCGTCCGGTAGGACTTAACGGAATAATGTTTGGGCGTTAGTAGTCGGGCCCGGAGTTGGTTCCGATGCGCAATTTTACGCGGCAGTATAGCCGATAGACCAGGGGTATAGGAGGCTAAACCCCTCTTGACCGCGTTCTTATCCCTCTTTTGAGGGTCGCGAGGTCCCTTCCGTGCCCGTCCGGCACGTCGGGCCTCTTGAACCAAGGACGGTTCATTGGTGGTGGTTGCCTGTGGCAACCTGGAGGTATCACCCCTAGCGGGTAACGGTGGCGCACGAGTTAGTGCGTTTCCCCCACGTGTGGGGAGTGGGTTGGATGACTGATAGCGCCGTTCGTCGCTATCAACATGGACAGCCGTTGGGGAGAGCTCCCCAGGGGCGTCCACTTCCGAGTTGTCGGAATAGTTTGCGTCCATAGCACCGCTGAAGGTGTACAATGGACAGCCAGAGGTACTGGCGTTGGAGTTCTCCAACAATATTTTGATTATTGCGTAAGCAATAGTCATGATGGGGGAGAATGTAACGGGGTTACATTCGAGTTACATATAATGTTGGTGTACATGAGTACACCACGGTTGAGGTCAGTATTGACCGGTTTGAAAGGTTTTGAACTTTTGGTTATTTTAACCAATCAGGGAAGGGGCCCTTGGTGTGTGGTGTGTCAGCCATCCACGTGTCAGTACACATGTGTGTACACTACATTTTAGCTAGGTAAGAATTAGGAATATTATACTTAGTATTACATATAGTTTATATTAGTTTAAATTAATTTAGGCTAATTACATATTAAATATATTCAGTTTACATTTCACTCTAAAGTGCAGTCGCGCGACCTCGAACGGTCGCGCGTGCAGTGAGTGTCGTTGGTAAGAGGGAGCCCTCCCTTTACTTACATCCCGTAAAGAGAATACAGCCGTTAAGGCTAATTGGTAAACCAACCCGGGAATCTTGGTACCGAGTAGGAGAGCTCTCCTACTAAGCCCTTTATAAGGGCGTATCGGCTAAGTAGCGGTAGACACCGTTTTAAGGAAGAGTCTTCCTCTGTGCGCTAGCCGCACCGTGCGTATACGCACCGGCTACACAGCACGTAACTGCTCTTCGGATCACCTTGAATCCGAATGCCCAGAAACTTGGTGACACTACCCAAGTCTTTTAACTACAAAACTCGCATGTTTGCAAAAAATTCCAACACGATCCTCTCACTGGTTCCAGTAACCAGGAGGTCGTCAACATATGCACCGACCGCCACCGTTTCGGCTCCTTGGCGCTTGACGAAAATACACGTATCAGTGACACACTGCGTGAATCCAAACTTCAACAGCGTTTTACACAGGCATTGGTGCCACAGGCGCCCAGTCTGCTTCAATCCATAAAGGTTGCGCTTAAATTTCAGCGCGAGCTCCTTTGGTGATTTTACACCGAAATCACGCAATGTATCCATCGTGATATCCATGCCTTGTGGTACCTGCAAATAAATCGCCACATCGTCCTCGGATTTGGCCTTGGGGTAGGCACTTCACACATCGCCGTGGCGTGCCGCTACCTCCCACACTTGCGCCAAAACAAGAATCAACTTGACGTTGTTCAACTCCATGACGGTTGAAAACGTGAAAAAGTAATCGGCTCCAAAAACGTGTTTATCGCCTCTGGCGACCAGCCTCGCCTCGTACCTTTCAACCGACCCGTTTGCACTGACTTTCGTCTTGTACACCCACTTGGTCGGGAGAGGTACCTTGCCCTCAGGGCGGTGAACAACATCCCACGTTTTAAAATCTTGGAGGGCCTTGATCTCCTCCATTTCGGACTGTTTCCACATCTTCGTCTGCGGACCGCCGTGCGCCTCACGATAGTTTCTTGGATCTGGTAACATCGTTAAACCACTTGGTGGCTCACAACCAGGCTCACACACTGCATACACGCATAAAGCGTTTTCCACATTTTTGTCATTTTCGTGAATTTTTTCTTGAGTTTCATCACTTGAAGCGGCCCTTTTGGCCCTCGAAGCTTCATATTCTTGATCTTTCGCTGTCTTCTTAGACTTCCTCCGCGTCTTCCTAGTGGCTTGCACCGCTTTTTCGACGCGCCTCGGCTTGGTTGCAGCCCTCGGTGTTCCGTCACTTTCGCGCCCTACTTGGAGTTTTTGGAATAGCGTTTCTCGAGCGCGACTCGGCCATTTCTTCGAGTTCTTGAATGCGTTCACCTTCTAGCATCTTGGTCACTTTGTCGCTCGTCCCAGCACTGAGCGTCTCAATCGCGGTGACGTGCCGCGTCACCACGACTACCCTGTCTTTCATCAATAGTACCTTGAAACCTTTTGTTTCGTCGCTCCTCCCTAAAATTAGGGCCCGCTCGGCGTGCTTCGCCAGCGTCTTCTTCTTCTTTGGGTCCCGCCAAACCATGCACGTGTACCCGAAAACCACAATGTCGTTTACTGCCGGCCTCTTGCCGGTAAGCACTTCCAACGGCGAAATTTGCCCGATATTCGACCTTGTCGGAGTACGGTTGAGTATGTACGCAGCATACTCAGCCGCCTCCTACCAATACGTAAGGGGTACACCCGACCCAAATATCATGCACCGGACCATGTTAAAAATGGTCCGGTTCATCCGCTCTACCTTCCCATTTGAAGCCGGATTTCCTGATTTGGTCACTTGGCGGCGGATACCTGTCTGCTTACAAAACAGATCAACGTTCCGGTACTCTACGCCGCCATCAGTACGCAACACGTGCACTCTGCACGAAAACTCATTCTCGAACCAAGCGATGAAATTTCCAAACATATTTGATGCCATGTCCTTTGTTCGCGCCGCGCAAACCCTGACATAATTCGAATGGTGATCGACAAAAACAACCAGATACCGATTACCTCGCCTGTCGCGGGGAGTGATCGGACCCTTGAGGTCACTGCAGATCACTCCTCCAATGCGGTCTATCGGAGCGTTTCTGCCCGAATCCACCTTCGGTTGCACCTTTCTGGTTGCTTTCCTTCGGCACACGTAAGGCAATTTGGCCTATTCGTGTCCGTCAAAGCAATACCAGATCTCGGGTCCCTGGCCAACCTTTCAATGGTGTCATAGGCCAGGTGACCCAGGCGCATGTGGAAATGGTGCAGGCTTCCCGTGTGGACGTCTGGACCGACATCTTCCGACACACTATTGACAACCATGTCACCGAAATCCTTCGAAAAATTATGCGCCTTCTCGGCTTTCAACTTAGCGACGAAGACGGATCCGTACGTCATCACATCGAATAATTTCTCGCCTTTGATCATGAGGCGCATCTTTCGGCCATTGTTAACTATTGCGCAACCCTTTTCGCGCAACCGACCAAGTGAAATCAGATTTCTGGCTAGTTGCGGTGCGAAGTATACTTCGGTCAAGACAACGACCGTTTCACTTTTGTCGCACGTCCGCAACGTAAGCCGTCCGACTTTGGTTGCCTGTAGGGTGCCACCATCTGGCAAGGTAAAAGTATCATCAGGACCACAGTACTTGGCATCTTCCAATAAATTCGCGTTCGACACCAAGTGTCTACTAGTGCCACTATTGATAATCCAAACATTTTCAATATGTCATTTCCATTACCACATGCATTTACATATGCACCTAAAGTGGTATCCATGGTCGAAAGCACGATACGCTTTGACGACCTTTCACTGCCACCACGGCCCTGCCCTTGAGTGCGTTCACTTCCACTCTTCCGTTGCTTTTCGTGGCAATACCTTTGTAGGTGACCCTCGCCACCACAGGCGTAGCACACGTGCCCCCCCTCACCAGATGTTGCTGCATTCACGTGCAACTTAGGGGCGGGCTTCGACTTCACTGCGTCGTCCTCGAGTTCCTGCGCCCAGGCGATCAACTCTTGTGCATGGCCTAGGTAATCCCCTCTTCTTGGGTCATACCTGGCAATATCAGCATTATCTTCAGGCGCGGCGCAGCATACTTCACGATGTTTTCGACAATTAACTTTTCACTCGACCCGATTTCGAGAGCCAGCGCTACTAGGTACAGATAGTGTTCCGTCCAGCTGCGCTGCGGATCCTTTTCCATCGCGAACCTTGCAGCAGCTTGGTGTTGGGATATAGTTGTCCTGAATTCCAACCACATCTGGTCCATCACGTGAATCAGCGTCGGACGCACCAGCCACCACCATGCAACATTTGTCCGGTAGTATTCCGCGGCGGTGCCATCCAAATGCTCGCCAAACTTGTTTACCTTCAACCGTTCGCTCCACTGGAAACCAGAAGTCATCTCTGCAATCTCGATCGCCTCCATGAACAGGTAGGCCCATTGGCGGTAGCTTGCACCCATACCGTGATACAGTTGGCGCCCCGAAACTTATCAATACTTAACTTAGGTATTTTGTACCCGGTGTGTTGCACCGGTACATTTCCCTGCGCAGCGGGCACTCCGGCACCGCCTGCACCTTGCGCCGCAGCGGGCGCCCTGAAAGGTGCTTCATATGCACGTGGGCGTGGCCTTGCGCCAGCTTCTACCCCTTCGTCCTCGGCCAGGTCATCCAACGACATCTGCTGGCCGAACGGACGATAATTCCGGAGACTCTCACGGAACTCAGACTCCGGTATACGCACCGGTGCCTCCCTCTTACGCTCAGGGGACCTCTACGGGGATGCTGGCCTGGCTTGCCATGCATCTGGGGCGTTCGCAATTGCCGCAATTTCCCGCAAACTGCGCACCAGCTCCTGAAATTCATCCGCAGAAGGCACATCGTCTCCATCGAAATCAATCATCATAAACTTAATAAAAAACCTTCAGTCACGTTCGTCATCACTTCCCCTACGATGGGGGACTTTCCACAAGCTCCACGAAACGTAACAACGAGAAAAATGCAAGAGAGCACACTCCAATCACCAAGAAAACTCCACGAGATTACTTGACGCAACTTGGGTTCATAACCTGTTAAATCACAACAAAAATATTTGCGTGCACTTCACGCGATCCAGGCTCACCTGCTGACGAAGTTTCAGCGCGGTAGGATCAGCGGGAGGTGCGTAGAGGTGTGCGTTGCGTGGTAGCCGTAGAGAGTTCAGTGCTTGTACTCTTAGTATAAATGTAAAACAGAAAGTAAGATACATTATGTATTGTTACTTAAGTCACTATCCAGTCCTAATGCAACTTAATCTCTAACTGCTGTTATATGCAATAAATGTACGGCTAACCTGAACAGCCAATGGGATTCCACTATACGGAAGAGTGCAAAGTCCAAAATGCACTACTACGAGCATTCGAACGGGACCGAGTCAATCGGAACCGTCACACTCTTCCAACAATATCAACCGCATCGACGATGGCAAGCACTACATGAACATAGCAATAACGCTCTATGTGATCGGGAGCGTCTTTTTACTATCGGCGCATAGTATCGATTCCAGACGTTTACCGTGGTATCAAATAAAGTGCAAAGGACCCAATTGGAGGCAGCAATGCATAACTTAAATAGACCTACGTGCTCTACGTGTATGCGCAAAATGAGCAACATCATTTGTATCACTGTCTTTTCATAGAACATTAAGTTTGAAGTCATTTGTTTAGCACAATAATGCTGGATGTCAGCAGCATGGAGACAGTTGCGGGCTATCAAGATAGTAACCAGAGGGATAGAGGCACTCGAACTGCGCTAACTTGTCGAACTGGTTTCGAGATCTGCAATACTTATATTCTACTATTAGCTACTGCAATCCTACTCCGAATGCCCCAGCACGTTTGTTTGCCCATTCTCTTCGAAGTCACCACCAGTCAGTCTCCTAAAGACATTCTAGTGAGATCGGTACTTTGATACCTAGGACGCACCAGACAAAAGCATCTGCTTCTCATATTCCCACCACTGCGCGTACTTACGTGACACTTGATTCCAATGTCCTGAGAGAACAACTGTTGGTTTCGATATACGACGTTTGCCACAACCATGCTACAAACGAAATGAGCACAGTGCCCACCTGAGACGGCGAAATTCCTTATTCCACTCGTCAGCTTAGTGACCTCATCGCTGCATCGTAGAGTCTACGATACTGCAGGCGCATGCTGATACGAATATTTACTGCCTAACATCCTTCAATGCCATTCCATTGGCTCAGTAAGCGACTCGGTGTTCGCTTGCACCACCACACAATGTGTGTTCCCACTTTCCGGTTTCGAATCTAGTGGACAGTGTGCCTTGATTGCGCTTCATTTTAATCCCACTCTACTCCGAGCTTGGATCCGTGTCCACGAACCCTCAATCTCCTGGTCCGGTTTCTGCAGAACAGCTGAAAGCTCGCCACCCCGCACATTACCTGTTGAATTTGGTTATGGTTTCCAGAAAAGGTGCAGTTTAGGTTAAAGATGCAGCCCCCACGCGGTCAGTTTAGACAAATCGCTCGGTCAGTTTAGACAGCGGGCGAGGAAAAAGCACCCCAGCTTTTTCGCAAAATCACCCCAACCATGGGCTTTTCACCCCAACCACCCGACCGGCGCTCGTTACTGATCAATCGATTGGGCGAAACTGTTTTTTTTTCGTCTTTTTTCGTAAAAATATCGTTTATTTGGCATACTTGTACATTAGCACGACGACGACCACTGACCGTGAATTGGCGTGCGACGTCCAGCGGCAACAGTAGAAGGGGTCTGGATGGTATCTTAAGTACAAGACTGCGTGAAACAGCGATAGATCTGTCAGTGTAGATGCTACCGGCGCTTTAAGTATTGTCTGAGAGTTATGGTCTGTTACGCCAAAGTCCTGCATTGCCACGTCTGACTGGTTAGTTGGGCTCTCCGTCTTAGCTCAATATAAGAGCAAACAAAGCATTCCTGGAATGCACAAGGAAGTCCACTAGAAGTCACCAGTGGAAGATCAGGTATTGCTCAAGTGTCCCTCGACGGTTTTATGCTAGTGAATCCCATGCATATTGCTATGTGTATCCACCACAGAAGCTGTTGTCCATGCTGCTGCGCTACGTTCGTGTATGTGACGCCGTCTATGCGTCTTCTGTATATGGTATTTTGTGAAGTAGCTGGCGTATCGCGTGATTGCGTGCTGCGAGCCCATTCGGGTGGAGTCGTTTCGCCCAAATGTGTGATTCTAGTTGGCCACGAGCATCAGGGTCTAGTGTTGGTCGCACGAGGCACAACGTCTCTATTGGACATTTGCACGGATCTCTGTCTTAACAATGAGCCGTTTTTGGACGGGCAAGGCCATGTGGCATGGTACATGCCACGGCTTGGTTGGTGCACCACCTGCGTGATGATCTACGGAAGCTATCAGGACAGTATCCAGATTATCGTTTCGTGGCAACAGGACATAGTCTCGGAGGAGCAATTGCAGAACTTAGTACGATGCAGTTGAGGAACGAATTCCCGACCATGCAATGCTATGCATTTGGCACGCAAGCCTGTGTAACACAAATGCTAGCGACTGACAGTTATGACATTGTGACGACGATTGTCAACGGATATGACTCGTGCCAAGTCTTCACCAGCACTCGCTGATTAAGTTGCAGGATGAAATTCGTCGCTTTGGAAGTAGCATTGAAGGAAATGGTGGCGAAAGAGATTCAGAACCAAAGGGCTGCATTGGAAAAGCAGCAGCATGCAAGCTTGAGGAGCTGCAGAAGGCGTTGCAAAAGTTGGTATATTTTCAATGAGTAATCGTACCGGTAGGTAGTTATAGGTACAATGTATAGTGCGCTTGACGAAAGAAAAAAAACAGTTTCGCCCAATCGATTGGTCAGTAACGAGCGCCGGTCGGGTGGTTGGGGTGAAAAGCCCACGGTTGGGGTGATTTTGCGAAATAGATGGGGTGATTTTTCCCTCGCCCTTAGACAGCCCCTATTCTAAATATCACATTAATGCCAGGCGCTCGTTAGACCCATCTGTACCAACTATATTACTATTATAACAAAGGGGTAGAAGGTGACCGACCACCACGCTGAAAAATCCATTTCATCTCACGCAGTCTAACGTTAACTACTCTCCTGCGACTACCCATGCTACAACAACGGCGAGCGCTACTACGCGAACATCAATCGCTTCGACTACTTCTTGGTACGTCAGTCTTGTTTTCAGTTTTGGTGCTCGTTTTTTTATCGACAAAGCTTTCGACTCATGGGAATCTCCGTCGCTCGAGCTATAGTCCACTGAACCCTCTACATTCGAAAGATCTCTTCACTCTCGCTCAGCACCGTCGAAATATGACAAATATTTCCAAGTCTGACCTTCTCCATGTCGATGATTTAGCTCGTTCTGCTTCATACACTCAGTGGGCTCCAGTTATTGTCACGAAGTGTATGCACGGAATGGATAAACGAGCAGCCCCATGTATTAAAAAAGCGAAACCCACCAATTTGATCGAAGCGCAAGAGCTCATCTATCCGGCGTTTCGTCTCAAATTACCATTGTTTGTCAATCCAACGATGGAAGCGAAGTGGTTATCGAAAGCACTTCGTCTTGCTCGTATGCGGGTATCTGAAGACCGACAATGGGCAGATTATCCAACCAATCAGGGACAAAATATGGTATTTTTGAATGCTGCTTACCGAGGAAATCCACCAGCTGATATTTGGACGGAGAGAGGATGTATGGGACATGATGTCTCCCATACGTCCTTCGTGCACGATTTAAATCAAACCGAAGCGACGAATAGCACAAACGTTGGTACGCTCATCGTAGCGACAAGTCCCGACTCGTGGTCTTTCCAGCACTTTATCGATCGTGTTGCGGTGGTCTGGAGTCAAGCGCAACTTGTGATACCTACCACTAGAAAAAATGACACAGTTATTCTGTCTGGTAGAATACCCCGAGACGCGATCATTAATGATATTTATGAAGTGATGGTTGGACAACACCTGCATACGCCCGAATCCGTGACGGCCAAACACCTCGTATTTTCTTGCCGCGCGCCATTAATTCATCCGTTTACTACTCAGCGAATCACTGAAAACATCCTACAAACGGTGCCATCGCCATCAAATGTATCGGAATCGGATCGGAACATCGTTTTATTACTCTCGAGGTCCAAAGGTGGCAAAGCCTTCAACGGCGGTCGTCAAATTCTGAACGAAGACCAGCTGTTTGATGCTATTTCGTTTATGCTAAACACGACGAACAGACCAGAAAATCTCCAGTATTTTCGACATGAAGAGTTTGAGGGCCTTACGGACGTCGTGGGCTTCATGCGAGACCGCGTGAAAATGATGATTGGACCCCATGGGGCTGCGTTTTACAATGCTCGCTTTGCTCAGCCGCGGACTGCACTAATCGAGATAATCCCGAATCCTGAGAAATTTTTTCAGCCGTGTTTTTGGGAACAAGCACGGCTTCTGGGACAGGATTACTCAGTTTACGTGGGAAATATTACAAATGTAAGGAATGACATGGTGATTGATGACATTCAGGAAGTGGTACGATTGGTGCAGAAGCGATTGGAGTACATCGATCATTCATATCTAATGCAGGATGCGCTCGCTCCTCAGTATCCGTGGAATGTAAAAGTTTGATGAGAATTCTGTCCCCGCTCCAAAACGACTTAACACATGACGTACTTTGTGAGATTTGTTAGGACAGAATATTAGGTTAGAGGTCCTGCACAGACAACTGATGAATGACGTGTCCATCTATGCATAGAAAATATGATCCATTGACCACTTATAACGCTTTAGATGAGGATGCAAACGAATGTGTTGAGCTAAGTAGTTTACCATAGATAGCACTAGCGATCTAGAAGTGAGAGGTTCATAAAAGTAGCCTAGATAAACAGATACAATCGAAGGTCTTACGTATCCAATGTTCCTGTTGAAAGGTGTTTCCGTCCATCGTTGCACAGTAGTGTAGGAAACTCGAGTCGTAAACGTCGTATAATATGGGTAATAATACCAAATCGTCTCAAGTCTATATCTCGACAACCAATAACAGCTAGGTTGCGAGAGTGACACCCGTAGAGAGATTATTAGGCGTCCGACGAAGTGAATGCAACTAGATAATTATCCAATGCAAAGTTTATTGAGAAGTGATTAGCTAGCCTAACATGAATATGCATGACCAGTTGAAGGTATACTATACCTCGAACAGCTGTTGTGTTACCTACATACCTTATCAGTGCAAAAATAGGCAGTACTCAGAACCGAGAACGGATACCGTAATTTTAGCACCTAAAAGGTAAGAAATACAGATTGCTAGCTAAAAACAAATAGTCCTACCTAATTATAATAATCAAGTATACAGACTATTTTTAACAGTTCAAATAACAGATTATCCGTAGAGGATAGCGACATCACTCAGGAATGATCCAAACAATTGACCAACGGAGTAAAAGATTTGTTAAGCAGTGTTTACGTTATAGTGAAAGTGGATTTTTCAATAAACATTTGAGATTAAATTTCCTACTAAGAAATTTTTTTGGACACTATCAACCAGCATGTAGCTTCCATAACGAATATATATATATATATATATCGTATGAATTACCACTATAAGTGAGATGAGTCCAACCTGCTACTTTGGGAGTGAATATTAGCTAAGGAGAAATCTTATGCCGAGTCAGCTCCTTGGTTACCATGTAAACCGTTTCTACGTATAATCAACCTCTTTAGTACCTCGACCCCTTTATTCTAACAGGATCATCAGATACCATCTGTAGTCAACTGCAACCAAGTGCCGCATACTTATGTTAAAAACTCACAGATTACTTAAATCCATACTCAGTGGGCGACACTCATCACCGCTAGATAAAAAGATGTTAACGCAGGGACAGTGGCGCCGGAGAATTCATCGTAGAACCAAAACCAAAGCGGACCCCACGGTCAGAGCAGGTCGTATCCCTAAAGAGCGGGAACGGACATGTCTGGACTCCCTGTCGGATTAACCGCCCGACACCAACTAGAAGCCTGTACATCTGCCCGTGATGACCCAAAGGGTAACCAGACCTCGGTATCAACACTCCCAGAGCCAGCACGAGCAAGAGCGTCGATATATTTACTGTAACGGGGTTACATTCGAGTTACATATAATGTTGGTGTACATGAGTACACTACGGTTGAGGTCAGTATTGACCGGTTTGAAAGGTTTTCACCATTGTTTATTTTAACCAATCAGGGCAGGGGCCCTTGGTGTGGTTGTGTGTCAGCCATCCACGTGTCAGTACACAGGTGTGTACACTACATTTTAGCTAGGTACGAATTAGGAATATTCTACTTAGTATTACATATAGTTTATATTAGTTTAAATTAATTTAGGCTAATTACATATTAAATATATTCAGTTTACATTTCACTCTATCTTGCGGACGTGCGACCTCGACCGGTCGCGCGTGCAGTGAGTGTCGTAGGTAAGAGGGAGCCCTCGCTTTACTTACATCCCGTAAAGGGAATACAGCCGTTAAGGCTAATTGGTAAACCAACCCGGGAATCTTGGCCCCGAGTAGGAGAGCTCTCCTACTAAGCCCTTTACAAGGGCGTATCGGTTAAGTAGCGGTAGATACCTCTTTAAGGAAGAGTCTTCCTCTGTGCGCTAGTCGCACCGTGCGTATACGCACCGACTACATCTGGTAGCACTTGTATGCAATCCAACACCTGTGTTGGTAGACTAGGCATCCTCTGCAAAGGATGAATTTAGGACGATGGGATAGTTTGACCCTCGTCCAGCAGGAAGCCTTTAAAAGGGTGTTACCCTTAACGGGGGAAGAAGGCATGAAGCTCCTAGTGGAGCAGGGCCTTGAGGCCGTAAAGGCAAGGGTAAATTCCCTCATCGCTCATGAGGCGAGTTGTAGTGAAGGTCATTCCACGGGGGTGCGCCCTCCATTATCGTTTAAGATAAAGGAGTTCACCGGAGAGAAGGGTGACAACCTTTACGTGTGGTTGCGAGAGGTCGAAACGGCCTTCGCCACAGCGAATATGACCGCTGATCACTTGCAAGTGGGACTTGCATTGACCAATCTTACGGGCGAAGCCCGTACATGGGCGTTTACGTGTTCGGAGTCAGTCACGGACGTGTTCCCAACATGGAAGATCCTTAAGCAGAAGCTCATGGACATGTACGCAACGCCTGATATGGTTTTCCAGAATCAACTGGCGTTCCTGAGGTGCCGTCAAGGCACTAAGTACCTGGAGATTTATATCCAGGAGCTTAAGACCCTGTTGGCAGGGATGTGCGCGAAAGCGTATTCGGACGCTGTGTCCATCCCCGTCTTCATGGGAGGCCTGAGAGAAGGGCCAGCACGTTCGGAATTGTTCCGATGCCGACCCCAATCCCTGGAGGAGGCGTTTAAGATGGCGTTTAACGCCGAGAGGAACTTCCGTTCCTCTAAGGTGGGTCCCGAACCCATGGACCTGAGTCAGGTCGAAGCGGAGGAGAAACCTCCCACTAAGAGTCACTCTGACTCTTTTTCACAGAGCTTAGAGGCAGAGATCTTAGCTATGTTGCAGCGGCATGGGCCGCTGAGATGCTTCCTGTGTGGGAGCATGGATTATATGAGGAACAGAAGTCCGAAAAATCCCCAGCGAGAGACTCGCTACAAGGGACCAAGGGTGGGAAAAAAGCCCTTGTCCAAGCCGTCGGGAAACGACGGCTCCCAGTAGGTGCGGGGCGCCCTACTGGGGGACCCCTCAGTGCTGTTAAGACCCAGGGTAGGGGACGACAGCACAAAGCCCCGAGGGAAGCGGTGCTTCTAGCACCGAGTTGGTGTACCAGCCAGGTTTTCTGGTAGTCCTTGCGGACGTGAAAGGCTTTGATAAGCCTTGGAGAGTCTTGATAGACTCTGGAGCGTATGACAATTATGTCAGACGAGCTTCTGTGGAGAAGAGTCGGCTGTATTCCGAGGCCCTAGAGGCACGTTCTCGTGACGTTGTCACGGTCCGTCTTGCGACGGGCGTACATGTTTCTGTACCCAAGGTCTCTATTGACCTTAAACCGAAGTTTGCAGACTTCTACAGCTTAGAACGTTGCCTAGTCCTGGATTTGGACTCGAGGTATGACCTCATTCTGGGCATGAAGTGGATGGAACGCCACGATCCATGGATAGACTGGAAGTCTAAGTCCATTGGCTCAACGCACCCGCTGTCGGGTGAAGCATTGGCGAGTCATGAACCCACCTTTGCTCGATCGAAAAAGCGATTCTGGCGTGATATGCCAGAGATTGGGATGTCTGAAATGATCATTCCCAATGGCGTTAGGAAGAGTTCCTTAACGAGGGGCATTCGGCGGTTAATCCCCGCGCCGATATAGGCGAGACTGGTGAGTCGCCAGTGATAGAGGTGGATTCCTCTAAGGTTAAGCGATAGGCGCTTCCTAGAGAAGAGACCCGAAGTTCGTCTCTTTTGAAGTTCGGAATTGATTCCGATCACGCCGTGTTTGGCGAACAAGTTGAGACTCCAGTGGTAGGGGTAGAGACCCCTGTGGTTAAGTGCGAGGCGCTTCCAAGCGAAGAGACCCGAAGTTCGTCTCTTTCGCACGTCGGAA
>CM047587.1:11400169-11422197 GCA_026184515.1 Peronosclerospora sorghi | reverse complement strand
CACCACATCTGTGGTGGATCTCATACGCCAGGCGTATGAGAAAGACCATAATGTACGGCGCTTATCAGTGTGTTAGGTGAAAAGGGTCTTGGCTCGTCTGAGCCAACCCTGTCAAGTCGAGCTAAAGCTCGTTTACACCGTTACAGGTACTGTGACGGTCTGCTATTTTATAGCACGAGCGCTGAGGACACTCCGCGGGTGGTAGTTCCTCATAATGAGGAACTGAAGTATAGAGTCCTCTTTAAGGCACATGACGCCCCTACCGGGGGTCATTTAGGTCGGGATAAGACCTACAGCGCTTTAAACGCTTTGTATTGGTGGCCCAATATGTATAAGTGGGTCGGTGCGTATATACGCACCTGTGAGACGTGTCAGAGGGTCAAACCCTCTGCAAGTTCAGCTGCGCCTTTGGCGAGATTATCGGTTCCAAAGGAGTGTTGGAAATCCATTATCATGGATTTATCTTCGGTGTTCCGAAGGATAAGGCCGGGAACACCGGCATATTGGTCTTTGTAGACCGATTGAGCAAGATGGCCCACCTGGCGGCGGTGCCAGAGTCCATAGATGGAGAAGGAACAGCAAAAGTGTTCCTCGACCGTGTCTTTCGACAGCATGTTCTACCTGATTCCTTTATATCGGAAAGGGATACCCGTTTTACGGGACTGTTTTGGGGGGCGCTGTTTAAGGTGCTGGGCACCAAGCTCTTCATGTCCACTGCGGATCATCCACAGACGGACGGTCAGACGGAACGCGTTAATCGCGTTGTGGAGGACATTCTCCGGAGTTTATGTCCGGATTCTCCAAAGAGTTGAAGTGAGATGCTCCCGATGGTTGAATGTGCTATCAACAATTCGGTACATGCATCTACGGGGTTTACCCCGTTTTACGTGAACGGATTAGTGAATCCGAGGGTTCCGTTGACGCCACGTGTGTTGTGGACCAGGTCTTGAGGGGGGAGGATTCCCCGATGTCAGCCTGTATCTGTGCGAAAGCACATCGATAAGTTTTTATCGACGCGCCTTAGTGTCTTACGACACGTCTGCGATGCCATGGAGGAAAGCCAAGACAAGCAGAAGGAGAAAGCTGACCGCAAGGGTCGGAGTAACGAAAATATATATAAAGTAGGAGAAAGTGTTTTATTAAACGCTAAAAATCTTCCTACACATGCAGTTTCAAATGTGTTGCGCAATAAACTGCGCCTCAGGTTTGTGGGGTCCTTTAAGGTATTAGCCCGAAAGGGCTTGTCGTACACCTTAGACATCCCGAAGGCGATGCGTACGCATCCAACCTTCTATGTGGGTATGCTTAAGACATACCAGAACCCTGAGACGGGTCCCCTCTCGGAGGAGGGTGAGAAACCGGATAGCCGAAAGGCGCAACAGGTCGGAACATCTCCGACAGGGTTGAAATACGACCCTGAAGCTCTGCAACGAGAGACTCGAGAGAGTCAAGCCGCCCCTCGATGCGTTCATTCGCACTCTCTTCGTTGCGGAGTCCCTCCTTGGCATCTTGGATGCGACGACTGTGCCGATCACAGCGCTCGTGGAAGTCACGCAGCAATAGCGCGACCCCCTCCTCCAGTGCTCGATACAGAGGGTACTCCACATTATCATGTGGAACGCCTGATGGCACGACGCCACCACCGGGGTGAGACCCAGTATCTGGTGAAGTGGAAAGGGTATCCACATTCCAAGAACTCGTGGGAGTACGAGACTCCCCTGCAGCAGGATTGCCGTGACGTCTTTGACGCTTTCGAGCGGGAGAATCCCACTGAGAGTCAACGACCAAATGGGCTGAAGAAGTCCCTTCACTTCCAGTATCTGGTACTTCGCCGGAGGCAGATTGTAACAGGACTGATCCTGTTACAGGGTTACACTGTATTTTGCGAGGAAGCGCGCAATACAATATAGGGCAGGATTAGTTGGTAACAACTAATCCTATAATAAAAGTAAATATATAAATATTCACTTATGCCTAAGAACGCAAAATTAATAGTGTTTTTTTAATGGATGGTTTAGAGGCTAATAGTATAGTAACTAACTAATTAATATAATAATATCAAGTCTTTAACTAACTGTACTATTAGTCAACCTGCAAGATTCGGTATTTATACCGAATCGACTTTTCCTTCTTAGATTATAATAACTTATAATCTATTATTTAAATTTCAGACAACGCGTCTGAAATTAAACTGTGATATTCTAACTTGAATATCAACTATGTAATGGCACCCCATTACATCACCCCCCACTTAAGGTGGTTGGCCAATAATAACTCTTATTTTAGCTAATCATGGGTGGCACTTGTTGGGCTGAATTTCTCATTCACCAACTGATTGACCATCGACTCGATGGTCAAAGCACACGGCGGCGTTCTAAAGAGCGCTGCTCAAAACAATGAAGGAGCTTCTTCCTCCGCTCAGCACTAGGTGCTGAGGTGTTGAGTGACAACGGTGACGCTGCATTAGCAGCGTCAACTACGCAAAGGTCGGAAGACGTTCCGTCTTCGACCACAGATGCTGCTAAGGCGGCATCTGACAAGAAACAAGGAGATGTTGCTAAGGCAACATCTCGCACGATGGCAACTTCCGAATGGCGTGTTGCCAAGAGGGCCATGTTCGGGAGTTCTGACTCCGAACAAAGTGATGGGGATACAGATGTCCCCACTAAAGGATCTAGCGAGTCGAAAATCGCTAGGTGCTCATCGCCTAACAGCGATTACGACTCTGGTGTCGCTGTCATAGCTGACAGCGACAATGATTATCACAGGTGGTTGCGGGAACGCAGAGCCCCACCTGGACCAAGTACTTCTCCACGTCGGGGTGATTTAACCCCGGCGCGTGGTGTTGAAGAAGGCGGTGCTCGGCCTGCTAAAAAGCTCGAACAGAAGCGGCGGCTGCCGCTTCTAAAGCGTATCATCGTACGGAACCACATGTTCCGTACAAAGTGGGGTTTTGGACCCCTGGCTGGGCTATTGCCCCCAACAGTGGCGGTCACCGTAAACGGGACTGCCAGTATGCGTTGTTCGATATCAACGTGCTGGATGACTGCGAAGACATCCAGTCACGTCGATTCGATCGAAGTACAGACGATAGACGTCTGTACTTTATTGACCTCTTTTTCCAGGCTCGATATTATTCGAGCTGGAAAGGGTCAAGGAAGAACAGGGACGATAAAGACGCCCTGACTCAGAGTTGGAATGCTTTTGTTGACAACTACAACAAAAGCCCAGATGATTACGTGAATAAAGTTCACGTAATGCGCGAGCGCTTTTTAAAGCACTCATGAACAGGCAAAATGGAATACATCCATTTTGCTTCCATCAAAGAATGGTTAAAGTGTGGTATCCCTTCTCACCTCGTTTGCCCGCGGTGTACGCAGGGCACTCCTCGTCTGTCAGAGGAGGAGTTGCGGGGGTACGGTGGTTTTTCCGTACCCGACGAAATTCAGGGTAATTGATACCCTGAATGCATCAACACCTACTGTTAATGCTACTTCGCATTATGAGTTTGAGACTTCTTCTCAAACTCAGTCAAAAGGTCTGGGGCGTCGGCCCTCAGAACCTCAATCGGTTCCCAAGAGTCGAACTCTTGGGGATATCCCAGCCAGCGTACCAAGTACTCGGTACGCTGCCCCTTCTTCAAAGGCACCGAGCGCTTCGAGATCAAGCGCTCGAGGATATATCGCTTATTCCCCTGATTATCAATCAGCGGCGGCGGAGGTTGAGAATTCCCTCGCCGTTGTTGTTGCGGAGCATGGTTCTTCGCTCCGCAAGCTCGAGGAGGGTTATTCCTCCTTGAGCAGCGATATGTCTCACTGTGTGAAGACATATCGGTCTCTTCGCGAGGATGTCCGCGACATCCTCGGGGCGTACACTGCCCTCCAGTAGAAGAATGATCTTCTGTACATTGAGCTTTCTCGCTATAAGAGAGAGCTCGATCGGCGCACGGCTGATCTCGAGCAGTCGAAAGCGGAGGTAACGACTCTCCGCTCTGCTCACCAACGGCTGGAGGCCGATTACAAGTCTCTCTTGGGAGACTTGGAGAAGCACGGCATCTTCCGTGGTTCTGCGTCTCGTCGTAAGACGAAGACGAGTGATACGGCTTGAGCCGCCCAACATAGAATTTTGGGTGAAGCCGCATTGCTGTGGGAATGTCTAAGGTATAGGCATTCCCCCGAATCTCTTGGACCTTGAAGGGTCCAATGTACTTAGGAAGCAACTTCCGTGTAGGGAAGTTGCTTATTGCATGTGTAGGCAAATTAGTAGTACTTAGTAGTACTAATTCACCTTTAAGAAAGGAGTTCTTGTTCTTCCTTCCTTGTTTATCTGCATTTTGCTTCTGCTTATCAAAAGCAGAGGCAAGTGCGTCTTTTACATAGCGTATTACATCTTGGCGCTGTAATACGAATTCATCTACTACTTTATCAGCGGTAGGTGCATTGTCCTCATTGTCTGCAGCCATTGCTGCAGACACATATTCATCGTATGCAGCTTCAGTTTTAATTGAAGCGGCTTCCGCTTCTACTGTATTTTCAGTAGAAGGGCCATCGTTTTGTTCACAAGTTGCAGTCGCAACTTGCGCATTGACTCGCTCAAAATTTGAGCGGGTCCCTCCCCCACTTATATTTGGCGTACCGCCAAGTAAAGCTGGGGTTCGTGGATGCCTTAAGGCATTCACGTAGAACGGTGTATTCTTAGTTGAAGCATGCACCGAATTGTTAATCACAAATTCAGTGAGTGACAGGTAGTCACTCCACTGTTCAAAGGCATGTGCGTATGATCGCAACATGTCTCCGAGAACGCGGTTAACCCGTTCCGTCTGCCCATCCGTTTTCGGATGGTCCGCAGTTGACATCTTCAACTGGGTTCCCAACAATGAGAACGTTTCTTGCCAGAAACGTCCTGTAAATCTCGGATCTCTATCCGAGACAATGTCTTCCGGCATTCCGTGCAAGCGGAATACCGTATCAACGAATATCCGCGCTGTTTGAGCGGCGGTTTCATTCGCTTATACTGCAGTAAGATGTACCATCTTACTGAAACGGTCTACAAAGACCACTATTCCGGTCTTCCGACTATTGTCGGGTGGAAGACCGAATACGAAGTCCATTGAAATGGACTTCCAACACTCTTTCGGAACCGGCAGAGATTGCAGCGGAGCCTGTGCAGACTGCGCAGGCTTAACGCGCTGGCAAATCTCGCAAGCGCGTAAGTATTTGCGTACCCACTTGTACTGGTTTCGCCAGTAAAAGTCACGTGCGAGAGAAGCGTATGTTTTCTATCGACCTTGATGCCCCGAAATCGAAGTATCATGATACTCAAACATAATTTGATGTTTGAGATCATCGTTGTTTGGAACGACGATGCGACTTTCATCTTTTTGGTCTGTGCTGTAAAGCAGCAGACCATCGTGCAGTCGATATCGATGCACGCAAGCGCGGAGGAACTCTGGGAGTTCGTCGCGTTTCTCACTTGATTGATTACGTAAGTAATCAATCAACAGACGTCTCTCCTCGTCTGTTTTGTACGCCTCGCGTACTTGTCGTATAATTGATGACGACAAGCAGTGCAACGGATCGCGTTTGCACTGGCCCCTTCGGTTACGGACGGTTTCATCTCGTAATCGGGCCTTCGTGATAGCGCATCCGCTATCACGTTCAACTTTCCGGGTTTGTATTCAACCGTAAAGTTGTACTCAGCAAAGAATGACAGCCATCGAGCCATTCTTTGAGATATGTGTGGTAAATTCACGGCCATGCGTAGCGACGCATGGTCCGTGTAAACCACAAACGGTCTATCTCCCAATAGATAGATCCGAAACTTATCCAGTGCGTACTTCATGGCAATGAGTTCCTTGTCATGCACTGGATAGTTGCGCTCGGCTGGGCGCAACTGACGCGATTGATAGCAGATTACGCGATCACGATCATCGTGATCACGCAGCATCAAAGCACAGCCGATAGCGAAATTGCTCGCGTCGCAAAAGACGTGGAACGGACGCTCGTTATCGGCTATAGCCAAGACAGGCGCTTCAGTCAAGCTTTGTTTGACTGCATCAAAAGCATCTTGACATTGGGTATCCCAATGACATTCGACATCTTTCTTAACAATTGAGAAAGAGGTCGTATCAACCCAGCATAGTTGCGCGAATACTTGTGCAAATATTTTGCCAACCCAAGGAACTTTCGAAGTTCCTTAACGTTGTTTGGCGTAGGCCATTCAACGATCACCCTGATCTTTTCTGGATCAGGACGCACCCCGTTCTTGCCCACAAAGCATCCAAGAACGGGTATCTCAGGTGCACTTCTTCAGATTTGCATAGAGCTTATGCTTACGCATAAGCTCTAACACTCGACGTAGATGCTCCCTATGGACATCTACATCGCTTTTATCGTGTTCACCCTTGCTATGGATGAACACGTTATCGAAATAACTCGGTGCGAATTCTCGCACCGGGCGTAATATATGCGTTACGCATCTGTTAAACGTAGCAGGGGCATTTCGAAGCCCCTGTGGCATAACAAGCCACTCCCAAAGCATGCCGCTTGGGGTGCTTACTGCCGTGAGAGGGATATCCTTCTCACGCATTAGGATTTGATAAAATCCATCTCTTAGATCGAGAGCACTAAAGATGGTGCTCCCGCACATGCCATCTATGATGACATCCTTCCGCGGTATCGGTGTCTGTGCCGGTACCGTCGCTGCGTTCAGCTTGTTGTAAGCGTGAACGATTCTCCACCCACCTGTGGACTTCTTCACACAAAAGGTGGGGGTAGAGTGCGGCGAGGTAGACTCCCGAACTTGGCCTGATCTACGACGAGCTTCGAGAACTCGTCGATCGCTTTTACCTGATCACGCGGCAACGGCCATTGCCGCGTAACACAATACTTCGTGCCTGGCACGAGGACAATCTCATGACGAGTTCCCTTATCCTTAGGGAGCTCGATAGGTACTTCTTCTGGGAATACGTCAGCGTATTCCCGAAGTACCTCATAAAATGGGGAGTTCGCTTTAAGCGACTCCCAGCTCTGCTCTTCAAAGCGCTGAACTCTGGTTTGATCATTGGGGACCTCTTTCCCAATGTTTTCCACTTGTAATGTGGATATTCGTTCACGAATATCCACTACGTCATCTGTTGCAACGATGATACAGGTCTGTTCGATCTGACCATCGTGCAAATTTCTCATAAACTTCTTCCATCTTAGCGCTGGAAGAGCCATCACCTCCGAACCTTCTTTCGGAGGGTGTTCCATCAACAGAGACTGGGTAGCTAATCCGGTCTCCGTTTGCGTGAAGACGTTGATCGTCTCGACGGATCTGCCCATGCAATCAGACGCACTCGTCTGATTGACTGCTACACGGTGATTACGATTCACCGTGTGCGAATACTCATCATCATGGTGACCACTGCCTACCATGGAATTTTGGCGATCAGATGTGCTCGTCTGATCGGCCGCCTTGTCTGCGACACGGTGGTCTTTATCACCCGTGCGCATGGCTAACGCAACGTGGTGGGCACTGGCCACCACGGAGTTTCTCTCACGATTGCATCGATCGTGAGTTCACTCTCATCAACACGGAATTCATTCGTCGTGTTGGAACCTTCGGTCGCACAGTGGGTGTTTCCCACCGTGGATATTACTTCATTCTCACGATGGTCTTTATCACCCGTGGAATGTTTCTCTCCAACACGCAACGACTCTTCTGTTGCGTCTGGTAGTCCCTCTGGACTCTCACCAGCGGAGGTACCTTCCGCTGATCGTATCAGAACAGACCTGGTGGTGCCATCGCTATCCACCAGACTGTCTGACGCTGCGGTTGTATCCTCTGATACAGCCGGATTACACACAGGGTGATCAGATCCTGTGCGTCCGCCGCAGTCGATCGATAGGTTAACCCAGTCGATCGAGGGTTTAAACTTAGACATCCATGGGATTCCAAGTATCACATCGAACTTGTCATCTAAATCGAGGACGATGAGTTCATCCTCGAATGATAGTTCATTCAACTCGAAGCGTGTTTTAATAACACGCTTTGGAATAGTCACGGTTGCACCTGTTTCTAACCGGACTGACAACATACTTCGTGGGGTTTCTACCTCCACGAAGCTCAACAGCGTTAGAATCAGAGTTCCAACGAAATTGTTTGACGCTCCTGTGTCAAACAAAGCTCGCATGGGGACATCGCTCCCGTGCGGCTTAACCTCCAGGGTGATAAGAGGCTTCCCATCACCCTGCACCTTTTGACAGGACATAGTCCCGTCTGGGGATATTACCCTCACATGCCCTATGTCGGTATGTGGGATAACATTCCCAGTAGGGAGCCCCGCCGATACTGGCGATCTCGTTTTTTGCACCAACAGGGTGATATCCATGTTGGTGTCGCCGTGCAGCGGACGGTTCTGTCCTCTGACTGCGTGGCACCGGGCGCGGTGCCATACACTCGTGGACAAAATGCCTCATTTTCGCGCATCTATTGCAGAGAATATTCTTCTTAAATTTCGGTTGCTTCGTGTTCGAAGCAGCCGCAACCGATAGGTCCATCGGCTCTGGACCTTCACCGCCCATGCTCTGGCGCGGGTGGCTGTTTCTTGAGACGAAGTGTGATCTTCGTCTGCCTGACTGCTGATTGTTGACATGCCGTTGCGGCATGTCAAAAGCGAAGGGCTGTTGAGCCCTTCGGCTGTACCCAGCATGCGATGACGCTGATCGCATGCTGAACTCTTCACGGATGCTATTATCAATGGCATCCCTTAGAGTCTTTTTGGCGGGTGCCGGTAAAGACTCTGTTTGACGGGACCATCATTGAGTCCCTTCATGAAGCCAGTGACCTGCATAGCAGGGGGCACCGGCTCATACACAATATTTGACAGCAAATATTGCGTCTTCTGAGCGTAAGCTTGAAGGTCAAGCTTACCTTGCCGGAGCTCCATGAACTCCTGCCGACTACTTATCTCCATTTCTGGAGCTTCAAAATTGAGCTTTAGCTCAGCTTTTAATTTCTGATAAGTCAGGAACGCAGAGTCATTAGTGGCTCTGCGACTCATCGCCAATGCCCTGGCTCTGCCGCCCAGACATGTTGTGGCGAAGTACGCCTGTTGACGTTCGTCAACAATATTTTTCGCAGAGATGGCATCTTCCACCTCTGCGGACCATCTACGAAGGGGCTCGCCTCCTTCACCGGTAAAGGGCGGTACTCGCGCCTTTACCACTTCAACGCTATGCGTTGCAGGTGCAGGTGAGGTCCGCTGCCTCTTGCGCGGGACGTACCGGCTTTTCTAGGTGGTTTCGCCTAAAGCGATTCACCACCTCTATCGCTTCCTCCGGGGTCTTACCCTGGAGGAAGGTAAGGATGTCGGTCCCCATGGACCGAACAATTTCTACCGTCGCGTCTTTACTACGCGACGACAATTGAGGGAAGTGTTTCGTCACCACGTCCAGCTATCTCTCTCGCTCGGCAGGCGTCATGTCTCCCGACTTGATGCCGAGCGGATCTTAATCTTCGCTCCACTAGTTGACTAGCGGAGCGGAACTGTGGTGTTAAGACGGACCACAAAGTGCTACCAGGTGTAACAGGACTGATCCTGTTACAGGCTTACACTGTGTTGTGCGAGGAAGCGCGCAATACAATATAGGGCAGGATTAGTTGGTAACAACTAATCCTATAATAAAAGTAAATATATAAATACTCACTTATGCCTAAGAACGCAAAATTAATAGTGTTTTTTTAATGGATGGTTTAGAGGCTAATAGTATAGTAACTAACTAATTAATATAATAATATCAAGTCTTTAACTAACTGTACTATTAGTTAACCTGCAAGATTCGGTATTTATAACGAATCGACTTTTCCTTCTTAGATTATAATAACTTATAATATCTTATTTAAATTTCAGACAACGCGTCTGAAATTAAACTGTGATATTCTAACTTGAATATCAACTATGTAATGGCACCCCATTACACAAATGCTGTGCTTGCATTGCTCTCCGGCACCACATCGAGAGCAGAGCGCGTGTAATAGGAGGCAGGTAATTGTCCTTGCGCTTTGGCCTGAGCATAGGCCAAGCGTAGCGCTCTCTCTACCCGAACGTCGTGTTCGGAAAAACTGTTGTACAGCGCATCGAAACTGGGGAGGCGTTTCTCCCTTTCCGCCCAGGCGCGGAAAGCCTGTTCTGCGTCTTCGACGCTTTCGTCCCTGAGGAGAACAATGGGAATCTCGCGGATAATATCCACGAGGATACCGCGTGCCTGCTTCCCGAGGCGCTTTCGGTAGGACTTAACGGAATAATGTTTGGGCGTTAGTAGTCGGTCCCGGAGTTGGTTCCGATGCGCAATGTCACGCTGCAGTAGAGCCGCTGGACCAGGGGTATAGGAGGCTAAACCCCTCTTGACCGCGTTCTTATTCCTCTTTTGAGGGTCGCCTCTTGAACCAAGGTTGGTTCATTGGTGGTGGTTGCCTGTGGCAACCTGGAGGTATCACCCCTAGCGGTTAACGGTGGCGCACGAGTTAGTGCGTTTTCCCCGCGTGTGGGGAATGGGTTGGATTACCGACAGCGCCGTTCGGCGCTGTCAGCATGGCCAGCCGTTGGGGAGATCTCCCCAAGGGCATCCACTTCCGAGTAGTCGGATAGTTTTCGTCCATAGCACCACTAAAGGTGTACAATGGACAGCCAGAGGTACTGGCGTTGGACTTCTCCAACAAGATTTTGATTTTTGCGTAAGCAATAGTCATGATGGGGGAGAATGTAACGGGGTTACATTCGAGTTACATATAATGTTGGTGTACATGAGTACACCACGGTTGAGGTCAGTATTGACCGGTTTGAAAGGTTTTGAACCTTTGGTTATTTTTAACAATCAGGGAAGGGGCCCTTGGTGTGGTGGTGTGTCAGCCATCCACGTGTCAGGACACATGTGTGTACACTACATTTTAGCTAGGTACGAATTAGGAATATTCTACTTAGTATTACATATAGTTTATATTAGTTTAAATTAATTTAGGCTAATTACATATTAAATATATTCAGTTTACATTTCACTCTAAAGTGCAGTCGCGCGACCTCGAACGGTCGCACGTGCAGTGAGTGTCGTAGGTAAGAGGGAGCCCTCCCTTTACTTACATCCCGTAAAGGGAATACAGCCGTTAAGGATAATTGGTAAACCAACCCGGGAATCTTGGCCCCGAGTAGGAGAGCTTTCCTACTAAGCCCTTTACAAGGGCGTATCCGATAAGTAGCGGTATACCGCTTTAAGGAATAGTCTTCCTCTGTGCGCTAGTCGCACCGTGCGTATACGCACCGGCTACATTACGACCATAATGGAGCGGTGTTTTAAGATCCAGCGTCAAGAAGAAGTTGCAACAGTTCGGAGGGTAAATTCCATGGCTCTAATAATCTTCCCGCTCGGCGAGTAGACAGGATAACTATGTGAGCGATATCAGAATGACCCCGACGATCTTAACTTAGAAAAGGCTCGGGTGGCCTACAAGGAAACAGCCATGATATTTGGCGCGAGCTTACGGATCAGGACGAAGCGTGCGATGGCTGCGCAAAATTAAGGCAGCTTTCCTGAGAATCCATACGCCTCAAAAGTGAATTTGCATGATTTTCAGCAATTTGGTTAAAGGCCCTGCAAAAAACTGGATCCAGCCATTCAGCCGAGAGGTGCGGATTGGAAACCGTCAGTGAGCTGTTTGAAGTACAGTAGTCGATTGCCCGTCAGTACTATCAGAATAACAGCAATCGGACGAGACTCCTATCTAGTATATGCACAGGCGGAACATAGCCGGACTGAGGAAAATTTTCTTGTCATGGAACACGCTGATGGTTCAGAAAAGCCAGGGAGCACTTTTAGCACCCTGGGGGATCGAATTCGATGATAGTTTTCGCTTATGCGCTTAACTAAGCTGTTTAACTGGTGTCGCTTGCGTACCTGTGGTGGAGTCAAGTTCAAAATCGAACACCGAAGTGTCCGGAACTCGACCACCATCACGCCCAGCCGACCAACTTACAAGGGGGGTACCCTCGAACCTTCGCCTGTATGCCAATCGGGTTAGCGATCGGCACTGAAGGACGCCGAGTACGATTTGGCATCTGAGTATTCACCTTGTCCACCCATTGGTATGGGTGGCTACACACTCGGTGAGCCCTCGCGCAGTATGGGTCTTGATAGGTACCGATATGAATGGTACCACTTCTGGGGTACTTGTACCAAAAACCAACGAAAGATAGTTCAAATGAGCCGATCTGCAAATGGTGCGGAAATCGTCATCCAAGTGTGAAGAAAACTTGGGGAAGCCCGCGTAGCGGTGTGGAGACCCAATATAGCCGGTGCGTAAACGCACGGTGCGGCTAGCGCACAGAGGAAGACTTTCCTTAAGCGGCGATACGCCGCTACTTAGCCGATACGCCCTAATGAAAGGGCTTAGCGTGAGATTACTCTCTCGCTCGGGGCCAAGATTCCCCCAGTTTCCCGTTAGCGTACGCTAACGCTTTAGCCTTAGGCTTCCCTTAGTAGGGAGTAGCTAGGGGATGTACTCCCCCGCTACGACACTCGCAGCACGCCCGACCTTTCCCGGTCAGACGTCTAGCTGGATCTAGTGTAATTGGAAGCTGTTTATTTAATATATAATTACCCTAAATTAAAACACTAATGTAAACCCTATGTAATACTAAGTAGAACTTATTTAATTCGTACCTAGCCGAAAATGTAATCTGCACCACCTGTGTACCAACACGTGGCAGGCTGCCACGCCTTCACCAAGGGATCCCGCCCTGATTGGCTAAAACAGCCAATAGGTCCGAACCTTTCGGACCGGCCAATACTTAACCTTAACCTTTGTGTATTTACATACACCAACGTAACTAAATATAACCCCGTTACATCCTCCCCCATCAAGACCATTGCCACGGAATAGTCGATTTTAGTTGGAGACCCCTACTGCCAGAACTCTGGCGTTGATGAGCACCTATATAGGTGGAGATCATTCTCCCCGAGAAGGGGATGTCATTGTAGTGGAGCGGCTGATCAAAGTTTTTGACGCTTTATCAGGCGGTACCACGGCGCCCGGACTGCCGAGTAACGAAGGGGGTCCTCCGGTTGTCCTTGACTGCTTGTGTTTCTGCTCACCTTGTGTACCCGAAGGCTTAGGCGTGGGTCGCTCTCCAGGTGGCGGGGATTTAAACACGGCAATTCCTTGATGCAAGATTGGGGAGCTTGTAATGAGTTGATCGAGGTGCTGATCAGATGTGATCCGTTATAATCGAGCTCGAATCAGGTGCGAACAGGCTTGGTCAGCAGTGATCAGGCTTGGGCAGGCCCCGAAAGTCGTTGATCAGCTGTGATCAGACTTGATCAGGATTGATCAGGCACTAAACGTATTTGATCAGCTGTGATCAGACTTGATCAGTCTTCATCAGGCACCAAAAGTTGTTGTTCAGCTGAGATCAGACTTGATCAGGCTCGATCAGGCACTAAAAGTAGTTGATCAGCGGTGATCAGACTTGATCAGGTGCCAAACGTTGCTCAGGTACAAGTTGGTGCGGTCTGGGAGTTGTTGATCGCGGGTCACGAGTTACAGAGTGTCGATCAGGTGTTGATCGTAGAAGGGGGTACTTGATCAGGCAGTGGAAGTCTTCACTTCCCGATCACGGAGCCTCTGAGTCTTCAAACATCTAAAGGAACACCCAAATATCTGTATTCCTAGCCTAGACCTACGAGGGGGGGGAAATTTACTTAATCCACCTAGAATTCCCGTGGGGCGCTTAAAGCAGCCGAACTCTAGGGGCCAAACGTGAACCGAACGTGGAGAGGTGAGAGCACTGCTCAATCACACTCCCAAGACCAAAAAAAACTTTAAAAAGAAGAACCGCTGACACGGCGGGCGGAGTCGCGGGGTGAGTTCTCAACACTACGCCTGCCGGTGGGCCAAAAACGCACAAAGTGCTCCCGCCCGGGACGTAGAGGTGTATATTAACTAAAGGGAGGCGCTAGTTTCCGTCCCTGAGGTGTCCTTAGTGCTTGGACGCAAAAAGAGAACTTTATTATTGCTTAAAGCCTTAGATCTACCATTTCCCTAATTTCAGCCAATCAGAACCGTCCATTCCAGCGTCCTCCGTCCGCCAGTCCACCTAATCCCTCCGTCGTTCGTCGGTGTTCGTCGGTGTTCGCTGAGTACCTGTACGTAATCGTCCCATCTTCCCATGCCCCGTCTATGCATTTTCTATGCACACCACGGTTGTACACGCAACTGTATACACCGTGACACACACAATCGTATACAATTACGTACCCCATTTGTGCCGGGAATCAGACCCCTAATTAGGCCCACTTATAGCACGCTTTACGACAGCCGCCCCTGATCCTCGTCCCAGACGTATAGCGGTTGGGTCGAGGGTCGATCATGCCGTTGGATATCATGGATCATGATACCGTTGGTCGATTTGTCCACACCCATCAATCATGACATCATGGACCTGGTAATCATCACCCATCACTCTGCCCCTTCTCCCGCCGATCAGGTCCCAACCTATCCGGCCGTTACCGTTAGTGGTATGCCCCTCGCGATCCAACGTTCATCATCCATCAACCGTGGCATCTACGATCGAGCTGTCTCGATCAGGCATCTCTGTATTTCCATCATGCAAGCGATAACGGACGGCACCCCGGCGAACACCGCCAACGCTTCTGCCCTGGGTCTGGCCGCAGCTGATCAGGCGATAGCTGCCATCAATCAGGCTAACAGCTTACAAAAGGTCCTCCACGCGCGCGATGACCAGATCGCCATGTTATCCGACTCGCCCGCGATGAGCGAAGACACTATCGCGATGCTTCGGCAGCAGCTTGCTCGTGCCAAACGCGCCGTGGTGGAGCGAGATACTGAGATCAAGTGGGCCGCCTTCAAACATCTCAATCCATTGCGTGACTTCGTTGACACCACAGTCAACGATCTCCAGACTAAGTTCAAGACCGTCGAAAACCCTGTGGCCGATCAAAAAAAACCATGGCCGATCAACGCGCCCAGATCCGGGATCTGGAGAGCCGTCGTGCCCGTGATCGTTATCTGCGATCGGTGCATGAGGACACTATCGCTGATGGAGCGCGAGAGCTGGATCAGCTTCAGCAGCTCATGGCCAAGTTACAAGAAGAATACGATCGGGCTGATTCTAGGAATCAGCGGTTGGTCGAACAGGCGTTCAAGCTCACCGCCGAGATTGATAGGCGCAAACACCAGTATAATCGCCTCCGGAAGAAGAATAAGTCCAATTGCATGAAGATGGACGAATATACCGCCATCATGGACCAGACGTAGGAAATATCTGATCGGGTCGAGGGAGTGTCTGACCTCCAAGCTGAGCTGGGTGATCTACACGCCGCATATTCTCAGCTGGAGAAGGAGCTTTCCACCGTGAAATGCCGCTTCGTTCAAGTTTCCGCAGAACGCGACACGCTACGCAATCAACTGCAACAGGTTCAAGACGAAGTTATGCGATTGCGCTCGTTTCACTCGGACCTTCAGTCCCAGTTGGCTGGTATGTCGTTGCGATGCAGATCACACCGGCTGTCCGCACCCCTCCGGCAGGTTCTGATCAAGCCACATCGCCGGATAGCCTTCCCGCTGCCTCTCCAGACGGCTCGATCAGCCGCGACGCACCTTCGCCTAAAAGGCTTATTCAGCGTTCCCGATCTTCCTCTCGGTCGGAGCGGCCACTCCTCATTTCCCCCATTTCGGAGGCGAAGACGGAGGACGATGATCCCCCAAGTCCTGATCAGGACGATGAAGGCGGATTTCCTGACCCGACCGCTTCCATTCCCTCTACTCCCACAATTAGCGAGTTCGGGAGCGAGGATTTAACTGATCAAGGCACCGCCGGGTCTCCTTTTCCTCGTACGGGTGATTTCAAGACGTTGATCGCGATGCCTGATGATGCCAGTGACGACGACATCCTGCCGTGGACTCCAGATCAACTCGGTGGGTTCGATCTGCGTAGCGTCACGGATCAAGTGGTCTTTGACTAATTGACCCGCCCCGTACGATGGTTGTTCCCGGCCGCCGTGCATGCCCCTCCGGCTGATTCGTGGTTCAGTCATTTGATCGCCCAGCCGGAAGTGGAGCTGTTATAATCTCAATGCCCTTGGGGCGTTTTCAAGACCATGCTGCCGCCTATTTCTTTCCGCTCAGTCGGCTGGTTCGCCGACGTTGAGACGAAGTACCGGTCGTTTTTCGACCATCACGCGCTGGCGATCTGGGAGTCGACGCATTACCTCCCCATCGCGAGAGGACTTCGCGAGACGGATGACTTCTTCCGGGACTAATACAATGATCAGCGCCAACGCAGAAGTTGTGCCGGGGCGACATGGAAGAGGGTTGTGGATTTTGTCCTGCGGGGAATGATCGACGGGAGGTGTGATCTGGACATTTTCCAGGGCCAGTCGATCACGCATTTTGCTCGCAACCGTCCTTTGAAGTATGCCCCGGCCGACGATGGGGCGTGGTACCCAGGGTTCCTTTCAGGCCCGCCACCTCGGACCCTATTGGACGCGTTGAGGGAGGTTGATGACTTTGAATTTTGGCGGGTTCAATATCGTTGTTCCCCCGAAAGCAACCGTGGCCGTAAAATTACTCGTATTCGTCGCAAGCTCTTTGGGTCTGGTTAATCGGTTGATCGTTCCGTCCTTAATCAATAAGCACTCTTAATCATGCCATTTCCACTGTTGCTTCCTTACTTCCCAATGCATAATATAAATCGGTATTCAGTCGCCTCATCTGTCGTTGCTCCATCACTATGTCTCGCAATATCCATCGTAAACTCACCACTTCAAGTCATTCCTCATTCCTTCAGCAATTGTGAGTTTATCAATCATTTTTCTTCAATCAGAGGTTCTTCGAACGTAATTCCATGATCAGTCCGCTGATAACGCATTAGTTCGACTCTTCGTCCACTTGCATTACGTCAAACAGATGTCTGTCGATCCTCTTCCTTTCGAAGTCCTTGATCAGTGCATCGCAGTTCAGATCTGCCTCGTCTACCCACGACGTCTCGTCATAACCTTTCCAGTAGACTTGATATTCGCGTAACGTCCTTCCATACCTGGGCTTTCGACCATATCGGACACCGGTGATACGATCAACTTCAAATTCATCTGGCTCTATCGTCCTTTCCCAGCTTTCTTCGGGCAACAAAGTTTCATCGAAGTCAAAACGATCCTCTATCCCTACTGTTAGCGCAGTAGTAGGGCGATCTGGAAATTACACGACCAATTTCAACTTGGACAGGTGCTCTAACGGGAACATACGATAGTCGGTGTCAGCTGTAACCAATCTCGCCGCATGATTACCGATCATCTCATCGACTCTGAAGGGTCCATGCCAGATATGCGCCAGTTTCTTCGCGAATACTTCATTCACCCGATCAAGATATAACCAGACCCTTGATCCCGTTTCGATCTTGTGTGGTGTCACTTGATCATTGTGCCTCTCAGCTCTCTCAGCTATCGCTTGATGCAATCGAGTGCTCACTTGGTCGCGGGCGTATCTGTAGTCTTTCTGCAACTTATATCTCCACCGGCGGGCATCTCGGTCTTTACGCCGAATTCCACCCAGTTGTAATGTCGATTCCAACGACGATCGCGGATCCCACCCATACGCCAAATAAAATGGTGTCTCTCCGCGAATGCGATCAGGGGTCGAGTTCAGCGCGAATACCAGACGCTCTGCATACCAGCTCCAATCTTTCTGTCCGACATCTGATACATACATCTTGATTTCTCGTGTAATCGTCTGCACCGTCCTTTCCGCCATTCCGTTCGCCTGTGGACGGTATGCCATAGTGGCACTCTGACGTTGTCCCACGATTTTGTTGAACGCACGAAATACTTCCCACATAAAATTCGGTTATCGATCATGCCTGATCACCTCACTAGCCCCGAATTGTCGAAACACACACTCTTCATACTTTTCGGCAACTTTCTGCGCTGTGAGAGACGATACAGCTTTCGCGATCACCATACCCTTGAACAGATCCGTCCAAATCAGCAGTTCAGTATGTCCATCCGTCGATCGGGGTAGTGACGGGATATGATCCATGGATATCACTTGGAATGGGTACGTAGCCTCGATATTCCCCGGCGAGATGCCCTTGACCGTAGGTTTGTCCTTCCCCGTCTCGCAGTCTACGCATTGTCCGACAAACCTTTGTACGCTTCAGAATAGACCACGCCAATGGAAGTATCATATGACCCGCTGATGTGTACGCCCTATGCCTTGGTGTCCTCCTTCCAAGCTCACATGATAGTGGTGTAGGACATCTGCATGTAGGGTCTCGGGTAAGACCAGATTAATCGAAGAACGTCGATCGTCTTGATCATCTTTGTCATCGTTGGCTTTTATTTTAGCCATGTTTCCACAGTAGATCAGCAATTCTTGTTCATCGACATCGTAGTTATCAGCAATTTTCGCTCAATCCTTTACCTCGTCTGCGCTCAATTGTGAAACTTCACCATACAGATAACTTCGCAAATAATGAATCCATTTCTCTTCGTCTTGCGCCCTTTTCACACCTTCCGCACTCATCCCTTCTATGGATATATCGGGTCACATTGACGGTCGCGGTTGACGGGGGTTGCGTGATCGCGTTGTCACCAGCACTTGGGGGACAGTGGGATCTTCATTCCACGTGATCACTTCCGACAATCTGTTGATATCGACCAATTCCTCCAGCTGTTTCTCGTCATCAATCCCACATCTTGTTCCACCCTGCATGGTCATACTGGTGATATGATCTGCACTCTTATTCCGCTATCTTTTAACATGCACCAGATCATGATCCGTCCATTCGCGAAGGAGGTTAAGCGCACGCTGTTGCAACAATTTCAATCGCGGAGCTTTACACTCTATTTCACCGCGCATTTGCCTGTTTACCAAATTCGAATATCCACACACGATCATCCTTCCTTTGGGATATCTCGACAGTAGGTCCAAACTTAAAAGCAATCCATGGTATTCCGCTTCATTCACCGTGATATCAGGTGCATGATTGGCTACCGCGGTCATAATCTTCCACTCCGGTAATTTCCATACGATAGCGCCGAACGCACCTACACGTTGCTTGACACTTGCAGATCCATCTAAACTAATCACGTAGAGTTCTTCGCCTTTCTCAACCGTAGGAGGTGGTACTGCAATCATCTGCCGCGGTTGTTTTTTCGGTGCGATCGCAATCAGGGCCTCATCGATTTCGGTGCGAAAAGTGATACTTGCAGCTAACGCCCGAGTACCTCCTCTTCTACCTGAACACATTTCTTGATCTCGAGGTCCCATTGTGATAAGGACGCAGCCCATCTGCCCAGTCATCCGTCCAGCCCGTTGGATGTTCGTTGCCATTTCAACGTGGATAAACGTGACAATACAGTAATCGTCTTTCCGACCAGCATCGTGAAGTAAACATCCAAAACCCGTAGAAGCGCCAGAACTTCCTTTTCGACGGGGCTGTAATTCAGCTCACCGTTCTTCAATGTTCGGCTGGCGAATGCGAAGGAATAATACACTTGATCATGTTCTGTACCAGCGCGGCGCATACCGCCCATTTGCTGGCGCAAACCACAATCACCGGCGTTTTGTTCTGATCAAAGTGGCGCAGGGTTGGGGCTGACGCAATCTTCGCTTTTAGCATGCTTAATGCTACTTTTGCCCTGATAAATCGATCGCCTTCATGATCTGTATTCTCCTTGCTCAACGATCGGCTCTTCAACTCTTGATAATCCATCTCCCTTAATTCGTAGAGAACAGCGGCATAGATCGCGAAATCTTCAATAAATCGACGGTAGTAGTTCAAGCTCCCCAAAAACGATTGTATAGCACGTAAGGTGCCAGAGAAAGGGAAATCAATCAGATCATCCAAATTTTTTGGATTTGTTTCCAAACCTCGGCTAGAGACATGATACCCTAAATAGGGAACTTCGCGTCGCCCCCAGAACGATTTAGCCACGCTGATCGACAAGTTCCATTGATCGCACTCTTACAATAAACGCTGCACCTTGTAACACAGGGTAGTCCATGTAGGTGCAGGGATCAAAATATCATCGATATATGACCGCCGCTGCAGCACAGACGGACCCGGTGTCTGGTCAGGCTCTCCCACAGTAAATACATCAGCCGATTTGTCATCTCCGTCCTTAACCTTGAGATACCCGTATAATGCATTATCGATCAACCATTGGTAGATTTGTGGAGCATTCCTTAGGCCAAAGGGCATCCTATTCTATTCAAACAATCCAAACGGAGTGACGAACGCCGAAATCTGACGTGCTCGATCGGTCATAGACACGACCCAAAAACCACTCGCTATATCCAAAGAGCAAAGCACAACGCTTTATCCAAATCTTCGAGTAGATCAGAGATCAGGGGCAGTGGGTATACCATCAAACGCGTGAGTTGATTCACCGCGCGATAATCGATACATAAACGAGTATCAAACCCATTCTTTTTCACTATGATCACTATAGGTGATGCCCAGGGTGACGTAGACGGCTGAATGATCTTAGTAGCCAATAGCCCTTTGATCAAAGCCGATAACTTCTCGCGAAATTGTGGATCCACCTTACGACACTTTTGGGCGATCGGGCTTGCATTGCCTACATCGATATCGCAAACAACTCCACGTGCAGCAGGAGGTAGTGCGTTCCACTTTCCGATCAACAGATGTTTCTTCGCCCAAATTATATCGCGAAGCTGATTAATTTCTTCCGGTGAGTTGACCAAGGGGTCTCCGACTAGCAAATCGTCCCTAGTTACTTCTTCGGTGCTTGCAGATACTTCGGGCAACGTAGCAAGCTGCTTCTCCACTTCTTCCACATACAAATCTCCACCTTCATGGTAACAAACTTGATCATCGATAGGGATTACACCAACTTCGCTAGGATCGGCTGAGATAGGGTGATCGCGCGTGTATTAAATAGACGTATCTCTTGCAGTAGGTTGTTTTATTCCGTGATCCGGGGTCGGACCTTTCATCTCCGTCTCCTGATGGCACCGCGCTTGCACCTCTTGCACCTTTTGCGATCCTCCGGTTATCAGTGCCACAGTTGTGAAGATCGGGTCCGTAGGACGTACCAGAATACCTCGAGGAGCGGGCTACTCTCTCTTCTCGACTAAGGGACCCTGATCAACACTCTTTTGATCGTCATCCACCGAATCGGTAGACGCTTGATACGCGAGATTTTTCCACTCCTTGTAACGATTAGACCCTATCGAAACAAATCCAGGGCGACGGGGCACATCATCTTTGTTCGTCCAGATGCCTAAAATCGTATCATCTTGCACGATAATCGGATGATCAACAACGTACGTAACACGCAGGTATCGCAAATTGCCCACGCCCCTAGTGATAGTGGGGACCCAATATTTTCCACGAGTAATCCACAACTTTCGAGATCGCTGGTCATAAATTCGAACCTCGGCAGATCGACCTACTGGGATCTGTTCGTACTGATTAAGCTTCATGTAATTACCACTCGATCCGTACAGCTGTCGGCGTCCTTCCAATGGGATGATCACCTCATCAGGCAAACTTAGTGCACCATGGGCGATGTATAATCGAACACCAGCTGGTATCATAAAATCCATACCCAGTATAGCATCTTGACCAACAAGTCTGCCCACCCATGCATGGAAATAATAAACCAACGAGCCTTCTAGCGTAATCTTGATTTTAGTGCGCCCTTCCGTGAGGTATGCACTTTCTTCAATGCCGACACAGTCTTGCGTTTGACTCGTGTCGATCTGACAACTCACCTTACGAGCAAAGGTTAAGTCGATGATCGACACTTCAGCACCAGAATCAAATAATAGCGTGGCACGTTCGTTATTGATTTTACCACTCGCTTTGGTTTTTTTAAACCTTGGGCGAGTGGTATTTCCAATATCCGCTCGATTCACCTGGAAGTAGATCGACCTCCATGATCACCGGGGACCGAGAAAACGCATCGATATGGAAATTAGCCAAGCGTGGTAAATCAGGCTGATCACAT
>CM047587.1:11299829-11390169 GCA_026184515.1 Peronosclerospora sorghi | reverse complement strand
ACCCACAATCCTATACGATTACGTACCGATTCTGACCGTAATCGCCCCCCCCCCAAATCAGGCCCTATAATAAGGCTCTATAATAAGGCCCTATAATAAGGCCCTATAATAAGGCCTTATTATAAGGCCCGTTATTGGGCCCAATTATAACACGCTTTACGATAATCGTCCAAGGTGACTTCGGGCGGATCGGCAGACACTTCAGGGAGAACTGCCATCTGGCTCTCCAGCTCCTGAATATACTGATCCCCGCCCTCATGTATACAAACTCGATCGTCTTCTGGGGCAACATCACCTAAAACGTCCTGATCGGTTGCACACTGCTGTTCCCGATCGGCGGGCTGTTCTTCAACGACATAGATCTGCTTAGGCTCACCATCGTGGTCCGCCCCAGCCATCCCATGTTCCCCTTTTTCTTTTTCGGCTCCGCTGTTGCCCGTTCTTGTGACGCCACCATGTTGACGAACCTTGGCTCATCTGCTTGATGGTCCACCGTGTCCGGCGACTGCGGTGCATTTCTTCGAATCAACATCTTCTTTTGGGTTACATATCTGGGCTCTTCCACCATAAGTGATGTATCTTCTTCCACCGGTCCATCATCGCTGATCAGATCAGTGGTCGCTTGGTATGCAAAGTTCTGCCACCCAACATACCGTCTCGATCCGATCGAGACGAACCCCGCCTTTTTTGGCACCTTCCCTTCCGCCAGCCTCATTCCAACAATAGTATTCTTGTCGGGCGTAAGCGACTTGTCACCGATATTAGTGACTCGGACAAAATCAAATCGGCCGTCGCTCTTCACAAAGGTCGGCACCCACCGATCGCCCCTGTTCACCCATAACTTCCTTGATCGAAAACCTTTGTCGACCGGGGTATTAGCGGATTGGCCAACTGGAATGGTGACATCTTGGTCCCACCTGACCAGATCGGTGCGCGATCCGTATAGAGGCCGCCGACCAGCTAACTGGATATGGACCTCATCCGGGAGTGTAAGCACTCCATGAGACAGATCTAGGCGAATACCCACCGGCACCATGAAATCCATGTCTAACAGGGCATCCTGACCGTACAGCTTGCCGAACCAAGCGCTGAAGAAGTAGACCAACGAACCCGATAGGGTGATCTTCACGCGCGTCCTTCCTTCGGTCGTGTAAGAGTTTTCACCGATTCCGACGCATTCTTGTCTCTGGGTGTCGTCTAAACTACATACGACCTTACGAGCAAAGGCGGAGTCGATAATCGAGACTTCAGCCCCAGAGTCGAACAAAATCGTTGCTTTCTGGTTGTTAATCTTACCACAGGCTTTCGCCTGCTTAAACCATTTGTCGGGCGCATGATACTTCCAGTATCCGCGAGACTCCCCAGGCAGCAGATCCAACTGCATGACCACCTTCGATCGGGAATATTCATCGGTCGGGAGATTGTAGACCGGATGATACCGATCGACGCGATTGAGAACAGAACATGTATTTTCGGTTTTATTCTCCTTGCCGACATATGCACAGATGCCAAACGTAGATCGCTCGGCTGGATCCAGATTCCAACCTGGCGAGCGTTCTAGTTTAACATCTTTTCCACGTCCGGTGGGAGCATCCCCGCGTGCTTACCCGGCACATACCACTTGCGCATCAGATTGAAGAACTATTTGATCTTGCACTGGCCGGCCTCGTGGATCTCTCCACTACTTGCACACGAAGAGGCAGTGATAGGTGGGATGGCCGCGTCTTTCGCACTTCTTGCATATTAACTTCTTCCAGCAGTCCCCACCATCATGCTTGCTTGACCCGCAGTGAGAACACTTCTTGCGAGGTCGGTCCGGGTCGGACTTGTTCCCACTCCTGCCCTTCCGATCTGCCTGGTTAGGCGTCGATCTCGTTCTTGGGGCAGGTTCCGTGACGAAAACGTGGCGATACTGGTCTTCCTCCCGACTGGACAGGACGCTACTTTCCTCTTCCGATCCAGTGCTGTCTTCAGTCACGATTGCCTTAACAGCACGGGACGATCTGGTTAGGGGCCTCTTCACAGGGTCGGTCTGGGTCTTCGATCTGTAGCGACCCGATCCATCGGCGACCTTCTCTCTCATACTGCGCGAGCGTTGCAGCGTCGGCAACGTCTGCTCCACTTCCCCCACATCTTTGAGGCGCAGCAGAGTGAGCTGATTTGACAGCTCTTGGTCATCAAGGGTACTGATGTAGTGAGCCACGTGCTCCATAGCGGCACCGGTCGGCGGGTTGCCTTCCTTGATCACTATGCTGGCGTGAATTGCAGCCACATTCAGACGGTGTAAGTAATCGATCGGCGTCTCGTCGCCCCGCTTCTGCATGTGATGATATTTGCGGGCGCTGGAGAATCCGGAGTTGCAGTACTTCCCCTCAAACTGTGAACATAGCAGGTACCAGTCAGATCGATATCCCGACTCAACTGTTGGACCCAGTTCGCAGCCGGTCCTTTCAGCAGATCCCTGAAGATCAAACACCGTTCCTTTTTTGGTGTCTGATCCCGTAAGAAAGCAGACTTGACCCGACCAAACCACGATCTGGCTTGCTCCTCGTCCGCGTCCTCGCCCGTAAAGTCCTTGAGATCAGTAGACGCAGCCATGGGAATGCCTGGGATCGCAGTAGATCCGAAATCAAAGGCGGTCGTAGAGGCTAGGTTAGCCCTGCGCGTTCGGCCCGCCCGTGAACCGTCTGACCCATAGTGGTCATCCGGATCGCCGATCGACTCCATGTCGAAATCATCGTTCTTGCTTGGTCGGCGTGGTTGGGCTGGCTGCGGCTTGCGTCTTCCTCTTCCAACAGGTTTGCCACCCCTCGGATAGCCTTGTGCGTTGATGCCACTGAATCCATATCGACACCCCGGCAAGTATTGAGATTTTGCCGGGCAGATCGGTCCTGGGCATGCGGGCGCGGAGGCGATCGGCATCGGTCTCCCATGAAACGCCCCATCATTGCCTCAAACATGGCTTGGACGTTAGCTTGGTTCATGGGCAGCGTGTTGGTCTCCTCCTTTGGAGGTACTGAAACCTGTGGGGGCTCCTGGGGCCCCGACCGGCATGCATCCCCTTGCTGCCGCAAGTCCTTTTTACGGTCCGCCCCCATGGTCATCCGCTCAACACCGACCTCCAACTCCGATGAGCTATTAGAGGCAGGTGAAGACTGATACAACGATTTATCGTCGGAGCACACATCATCGTATGCTGCCGTGACTTCAGCGGACTTCAATGCCACGGTGGGAGTTGGGCGGTGAACCGCCCCCACCAACGGCACCAAATGATCATGGAGGGTCGACATCGACATCTCCAACTTCCAAGTGTCCAGATGAAACAGTTTCTGCACGTTGGCGAGGTTCTGCACTTTTATGTCGACCTCAGCCACTTCGCCAGCAGGTTCTTCACCAATAGAAAAGCCCGATCGCTCTGGATCGGATCGGTGGTGGGTCCGAGAAAGCGATCGGGGATCTGGAGGTTTAAAATCCGCATGACCTGGTCTTCGCGAGTAAATCGCTTTAACTGGTGGATGTAATACATCCTGGTCATGTCTTCTTCCTTGATAACCCCATCCCCGACCTGAAACTTTTCTTCCAAGTAGTCTTCCTCGGACGGCATTCTGAGCCTCTGCTTGGGGACCTTGGGAAAATGGATCGGATCGTTCCGATCAGCCTCCAAGTCGTTTTCACTTTTTATTTTCTTTTCGTCAAAATATTCATTCACATGAATAGGATTAGGAGAAAAGTCCTGATCCTTTCCGGAACTATAGAAAGACTTGATATAGTCCCGATCGGATCCGGTGGGAGCCTTATGGGGAGGAAAAAACTTATAAATACCGATCTGGTCCTCCACCCGGCCACATCGGACATCGCCATCTTTGTCGACAACGACAACATAAGGCGATAACCGTTCCTTATGTCCGTACCAGAACGATTCCACATTTAATTCATTATAGTCGATTCTTCGCGAGATATCATCGCGTGATATCCACGATCACCAAGTGATCCGGATACGCGCACCATTGTGGTTGAGTCAAGTTCAAAATCGAACACCGTAGTGTCGAGAACCTGACCACCATTGTGCCTGGCCGTCCAACTTACGGGGGGGGTACCCCGCGAACCTTCGCTTACGATCCGATCTGATCGTCCACTGCTAGCAGACGACCGATCATCAGCACAGGACGCCCTATCCGATTCGTTTGTCATCTCACCATGTGTACCCGCTCGAATGGGCTGGTAACACACTCGGTGGATCGGTGCTGTAAAACGACTTGTGGTCTAATGTGGGAGACCGTGCTGGGTAGTGTACCCTGGGAGGAACTCTTCACCCTGGGTACGGGCAGACCGGTCATACTCCAAGTAAATATACTTAAAAGGGCAGATCGCTCAATCGATCGTAGAGCCCAACCAATACGAGAATAAAAGCCCACTACTCCAATATAGAGATCCAATAAGAACGTGATACACTCCACAAACGATATCTCCACGAAATAATCCAATAACTTGATAACACGTTCCAAACGTGTGCAACTTCGACCAGACCCAGGGGATGCTGTGGTGAAGTGCAAATGAAAATATCGACCAGTTTGTACCAGTGTACCAGTTCTTAAGGCAGATAGATCGGGTTGGCTAAAAGGACGGAGTGTTTCGGGACAAATCGTGTCCTTGGAGTGTTTTGTACGCAGATTTGAGGTAAGGCACACGGTCTATGTGGTGGAGCGGCTGATCAAAGTTTTTGAAGCTTGATCAGACGTTACCACGGCTGTAACAGGGTTACATTTGGTTACGTTGGTGTACACAAGTACACAACAGTTGAGGTCAAGTATTGACCGGTCCGAAAGGTTTGGACATATTGGTTGTTTTAACCAATCACGGCGAGAGCCCTTAGTGAAGGCGTGGCAGCCTACCACGTGTTGGTACATAGGGTGGTGTACATTACATTTCGGTTAGGTAGGAATTGAGTAAGATCTACTTCATATTACATATAGTTTTCATTAGTTTAATTAATTTAGGCTAATTAAATATTAAATATACATTCAGTTTACAATCACACTTAAGACTGCTAGGCGCACGACCTCGACCGGTCGCGCGCAGTGAGTGTTGTAGTCAAAGGGAGTATCTCCCTTATCTACCCCCTTTCTAAGGGAAGCCTTGTATCAAGGCGTTAGTCTCTACTAACAGTAAACCAAGGGAATCTTGGCCCCGAGTAAGAGAGCGACCCCTTAATAAGTCCTTATATAAGGGCGTATCGGATAAGTAGCGGCGTATCGCCGCTTAAGGAAAGTCTTCCTCTGTGCGCTAGCTGCACCGTGCGTGTACGCACCTGCTACATCTGGTAGCACTTGTAGTCAATCCAACACCTGTGTTGGTAGACGACAAAATACTCTTCAAAGAATGAACCAAGAGGATTGGGGTTAGCTAACCCCCGTCCAACAAGAAGCATTTAAAAGACTGTTGTCCATCTTGGGCGATGATGGTATGCAGCTCCTAGTGGAGCAGGTCCTTGAGGCCGTACGTGACAGGGTTAACGCCCTCATCTCCCATGAGGCGAATTTTCGTGGAATTCATTCCACGTCTACGGGGGTGCGCCCTCCATTGTCCTTTAAGATAAAGGAATTCACCGGTGAAAAAAGGTGATAACCTTTATGTATGGCTTCGCGAGGTCGAAACGGCCTTCGCCACAGCGAATGTGATCGCTGATCACTTGCAAGTGGGACTTGCATTGACCCATCTTACGGACAAAACCCGTACATGGGCGTTTACGTGTCCGGATTCGGTCACGAGCGTGTTCCCAACCTGGGAAGTACTTAAGCAAAATCTTATGGACATGTTCGCCACGCCTAATCCGGTTTTTCAGAATCAGCTGCCGTTTTTGAGGTGCCGTCAGGGCACTAGGGACTTGGAGACATATATCCAAGAACTTAAGACCCTGTTGGCAGGGATGTACGCGAAAGCGTATTCGGACGATGTGTCCATTCCCGTCTTCATGGGAGGGCTGATAGAAGGACCAGCACGTTCGGAACTCTTCCGATGCCGACCCCAATCTCTGGTGGAGGCGTTCAAGATGGCGTTTAACGCCGAAAGCAATTTTGTTCCTCAAAGGTGGATCCTGAACCCATGGAATTTAGTCAGGTCAAAGAGGAAGAGAAACCTCCCACTAGGAGTCACTCTGACTCCTTTTCGCTGGGCTTCGAAGCGGAGCTCCTTTCAATGTTGCAGCGGAATGGGCCGCTAAGATGCTTCCAGTGTGGAAGTGCGGATCATCTGCGGAACAGATGTCCGAAAAATATCCAGCGAGACACTCGCTATAAGGGGCCGAGGGCGGGTAAAATGCCCTCGCCCAAGCCGTCGGGAAACGACGGCTCCCAGTAGGTGAAGGGCCCCTACTGGGGGATCCCTCAGTGCTGTTAATCCGCAGGGTAGGCGCCGACAGCACAAAGCGCCGAGGGATACGGTGCTTTCTAGCACCGAGTTGGTGTACCAGCCAGGTTTGCTGATCGTCCTTGCGGACGTGAAAGGATTTGATAAGCCTTGGAGAGTCTTGATAGACTCTGGAGCTTCTGTGGAGAAGAGTCGGCTGTATGCCGAGTCCCTAGAGGCACGTTCTCGTGACGTTGTCACGGTCCATCTAGCGACGGGCGTACAGGTTTCTGTACCCAAGGTCTCAATTGACATTAAGTTGAAGTTTGCAGAATTCGGCAGCTTAGAACGTTATTCCTGGATTTTGACTCAAGGTATGACCTCATTCTGGGCATGAAGTGGCTGGAACTCCACGAGCCATGGTAGAATGGAAGTCTAAGTCCATTGGCTCAACGCACCCGCGATCGGGTGAAGCATTGGCGAGTCGTGAACCCACCTTTGCTCGATCGCAAAAGCGATTCTGGCGAGAGATGCCAGAGATTGGGATTTCTTAGATGATCAGTACCATTGAGCTCAAGGAAGTGTTCCTTGACGAGGGGGATTCGGCGGTAATCCCTATGCCGATATAGGCGAGACTGGTGAGTCGCCAGTGGTAGAGGTGGATTCCTCTGAGGTTAAGCGCGAGGCGCTTCCTAGAGAAGAGACACGAGGTTTGTCTCTTCTGAAGGTCGGGGTTCCCGACCACGCCATGTTAGGCGAAAATGTTGCGACTCCAGTGGTAGGGGTAGAGGCCCCTGTGGTTATGCGCGAGGCGCTTCCAAGCGCAGAGACCCGTAGTTCGTCTCTTTTGCACGTCGGAATTGATTCCGACCACACCATATTAGGTGAGACCGGCGAGTTACCGGTGGTAGAGGTAAAGACCTCTGTGAATAGACGCGATGCGCTTCATTCAATATATGGGGCAATTGACTCCCCCCCCATCTGGGTCCCGGGATAAGTCCCGAGGCCAGTAGTCAGCAGTCCTATCGGATGCTGAATAGTGTGACAGGTGTTGTCACAGAAGGCGTAAGCCTTGAATGGCTGCCTGGGATAGGCGAACTGTTGTCGTTGGAGGACATGTCCTTCAACGAGTTTGAGACTGCTGTAAAAGCAGATGAACTCGACGAGATCGTCGTGTTGCGTCCGGAAGGGGAATAAAACTCCTCATCCACGATGGACGAGTGCGTTTTGGTGCAAACCAAACAGGCATTGAATGCCCGAAGCGGTCTCAAGATCCTCGCGGATCCTGAGGACCCTTACCATTCCTTACTAAAGGAATTTGGAGATGTCATTAGTGCCAACCCGCCGATGGGGTTACCACAGGATCGGGGAGTCCGACATGAAATTGTTTTGGTTCCTGGAACCAAATACTGTGTAACTAAGCAGTGGCCTCTCCCCAAGGAGCAATGCGACGTCATCGACGCATTCTTCAAGTGGAAAGAAGAGGCAGGGATGGTACGGGAGAGTAAGTCTCCCCATTCATCCCCCACTTTTTGTGCTCGGAAACCGAACGGAAAGTGGCGCATTGTGCATGCGTACAACAAGCCGAATACAGCTACTGTACCCATGCAGACTCCGATTCCTCGGAAAAAGGATGTCCTCCAGAACAATATGGCGGTCTGTACGGTGTACAGTGCCTTAGATCTGGTGGACGGGTATTATCAGGTGCTCATGCGAGCATAAGATGTTCCGCTTACAGCGCTCAGCACGCCTAGTGGAATGCTGTGAGAGTGGCTAGTTATGCCACAGGGGCTTTCAAATACACCAGCGACTTTTAATCGCTTGGTGACTCAACTCTTCCGCCCTCATAGAAAGTACGCTCAGACGTACTTCGACGATATATTCGTTCATAGTTGTGCGGAAGGCGACTCGTCTGATGTTCAGACGCATCTGATACAACTTCGAGCTGTGCTCGAATGTATGGGAGATCATAAGTTATATGCGAACGCATCCAGATGTATATTTGGTGCTGAGTAAAATTCCTTTCCTCGGATGCTTCATCGGTAAGGATGGAGTGCGGGCGGATCCCGCGAAGGTGAAAGCCATTGTGGAGTGGCCTTCGTCTGTAAATCTTAGAGATTTACGGAAGTGGCTTGGATTAGCCAATTATCTCCACAAATACAGCGAGAATTACGCTGAAATGGCGAAGCCATTAACCGACCTTAAAAAGGACGTTGATTGGTGTTGGGAAACCAAACACCAAAACGCTTTTGAAGCGGTAGAGGGGATTCTGTCAAAAGCCCCCTTCTTGCTCTACCAGATTCTGGGAAACCTTTTAGCGTCGTCTGCGACGCCTCCGATTTCGCAATAGGATGTGCTTTGTTACAAGCAGACGATGCAGGAAGGGAACGCGTAATTTCGTTTGAGTCGAGGCAGCTTAAAGCTGCGGAACGGAACTATCCCGTTCATGACAAGGAGCTACTTGCAATGAAGTATGCCCTTATCAAATTTAGGGCTCACCTACTCGGCTCTAAGCCGTTCGTGGTTTATACTGACCACGCGTCCTTACGGACAGCGACAAAGTCGCCTCATCTCTCGCAACGGATGGCCCGTTGGCTCTTATTCTTTGCGGAGTACAACTTTGAGGTTAAGTATAAACCTGGCAAGCAGAACGTGCTTGCAGACGCGTTATCGCGTCGTCCCGATTACGAGCTCGCTCACTCGACATTCGTCACCACATCTGTGGTGGATCTAATACGCCAGGCATATGAGAAAGACCCACAGTGTACGGCGCTTATCAGCGCGTTAGGTGAAAAGGGTCTTGGCTCGTCTGAGACAACCCTGTCAAGTCGAGCTAAAGCTCGTTTACACCGTTACAGGTACTGTGACGGTCTGCTATTTTATAGCACGAGCGCGGAGGACACTCCGCGGGTAGTAGTTCCTCATGATGAGGAACCGAAGTATAGAGTCATCTTTGAGGCACATGACGCCCCTACCGGGGGTCATTTAGGTCGGGATAAGACCTACAGCGCTTTAAGCGCTCTGTATTTGTGGCCCAACATGTATAAGTGGGTCGGTGCGTATATACGCACCTGTGAGACGTGTCATAGGGTCTAACCCCCTGCAATTTCAGCTGCGCCTTTGGCGAGCTTATCGGTTCCAATGGAGTGTTGGAAATCCATTTGCATGGATTTTATCTTCGGTTTTCCGAAGGATAAAGCCGGGAACACCGGCATATTGGTCTTTGTAGACCGTTTGAGCAAGATGGCTCACCTGGCGGTGGTGCCAGAGTCCATAGATGGACAAGGAACAGCTAAAGTGTTCCTAGACCGTGTCTTTCGACAGCATGGTCTACCCGATTCCGTTGTGTCGGATCTGGATCCCCGTTTTACGGGACAATTCGGGGGAGCGTTGTTTAAGGTGCTGGTCACCAAGCTCCTCATGTCCACTGCGGATCATCCGCAGACGGACGGCCAAACGGAGCGCGTTAATCGCGTAGTAGTGGACATTCTACGGAGTTTATGTCCGGATTCTTTAAAGAGTTGGATTCAGATGCTTCCTATGGCCGAATTCGCAATGAACAATTCGGTCCATGCATCTACGGGGTTTACCTCGTTTTACGTGAACGGATTAGTGAATCCGAGGGTTCCGTTGACGCCACGTGTGTGTGGCCCAGGGCTTAAGGGGGAAGTATTCCCCGATGTCAGCCCTTTATCTGTGCGAAAGCACATCGACAAGTTTTATCGAGGCGCCTTAGTGTCTTACGACACGTTTGCGACGCCTTGCGGAAATCCAAGACACGCAAAAGGAACAGGTTGACCGCAAGGGCCGGCGTAACAAAAGGGTGTACAAAGTAGGAGAAAGTGTTTTATTAAACACTAAAAACTTTCCTACACATGCAGTTTCTAATGTGTTAAGAAACAAACTGCGCCCCAGTTTTGTGGGGCCTTTCAAGGTGCTAGACCGAAAGGACTTGGCGTACACCTTAGATATTCCGAAGGTGATGCGAACGCATCCAACTTTCTATGTAGGTATGCTTAAGCCATACCAGGACCCGGAGGCAGGTCCCCTCTTGGAGGGGGTTGGTAAGGCGAATATCCATAAGAGCCGTAAGACACGGCAGGGAAGAGGAAGCCCGACAGGGCTAAAATGCGACCACGAAGTTGCGCAACGGTCGTCTCGAGAGAGGCAAGCCGCCTCTCCAAGCGTTCACTGACATCCCACTCATCGCGGAGTCCCTCGTGGACATCATGGATGCGATGGGTGTGTCGATCACAGCGCTCGCGAATCTCACGTTGCAATTGCGCGACCTCCTCCAATGCTCGATGCGGAGGGTACTCCGCACTACCATGTGGAGCGTCTGATGGCGCGACGCCATCATCGGGGTCAAACCCAATATCCGGTGAAGTTGAATGGTTATCCACGTTCCCAGAGTTCGTGGGAGTCCGAGAATCCCCTGCGGCAGGATTGCCGCGACGTCGTTGAAGCTTTCGAGCGGGAGAATCCCGCTGCGAGTCGACGACCAAAGGGGCGGGAGAAGCCCCTTCACTCCCAGTAGTTGGGAGTTCGCCGGAGGCAGATGTGGCGCTCATACTGTTCTCTGGCACCGCGTTGAGGGCAGGGGCGTTAGCGTATCGCGTGCGATAAGGGGCACGTAATTGCCCCATAGCTTTGGCTCGGGCAAACGCCAAGCCGTATGAGACGCCTTGGATCTGCTTCTGCGTGAGCGGTTTTTCCCGGTGTTTCTCTCGGCGTTCGTATTGATACGGCTGTTCAGCCGCAGGGCGAGGGATATAGAATGCTAAACCATTCTTTACCACAGTCTTAGCCCACTTTTGGAGGTCACGAGGACCCTCAAAATTATATGCCGCCCGTGGCGGGCGTTTGGGGGTGCATAACGCAGCCTTTCTTGCCTGTTCGGCAAGATGAGCTTCCTAAGCCGCATCCAACTCATTGGTGATGATCGCCTTCGGCGATCCGGATGTATCATCCGACATTGGTAGGGGTGTCGCAATAGTTAGCGCATTTTCCCCACATGTGGGGAAAGGATTAGGCTGATGACATCGCCGTTCGCCGTTGTAGGAGCGGTCAGCCTTTGGGGGGATATCCACAAGGGAACACTCCTCAGAGTTATCGAAATAGTCGACATCCCCTTCTCGGCGAGAAACTTCATCACCTCTATAGGTGCTCATCGACGCCAGAGTTCTGGCAGTTGGGGTCTCCAACTATAATCGATTATTGCGTAGCAATAGTCTTGATGGGGGAGGATGTAACGGGGTTACATTGAGTTACGTTTTTGTACGTAAATACACAACGGTTGCGGTCAAGTATTGACCGGTCCGAAAGGTTTGGACCTATGGGTTGTTTCAACCAATCAGGGCGAGAGCCCTAGGCGAAGGCGTGGCAGCCTTCCACGTGTTGGTACATAGGGTGGTGTACATTACATTTCGGCTAGGTACGAATTGAGTAAGTTCTACTTATTATTACATATAGTTTACATTAGTTTATTAATTTAGGCTAATTACATATTAAATATAAATCAGTTTCCTTTTTACACGATCCAGCTAGACGTTCGACCGGGGAAGGTCGAGCGTGCTGTGAGTGTTGTAGCAGGGGAGTGCCTCCCCTAGCTAGTACCTTATAAGGGAAGCGTAAAACTAAAGCGTTATCGTACGCTAACAGGAAACTGGGGAAATTTTGGCCCCGAGCGAGAGAGTAATCTCACGCAAGCCCTTTTATTAGGGTGTATCGGCTAAGTAGCGGCGTATCGCCGCTTAAGGAAAGTCTTCCTCTGTGCGCTAGCCGCACCGTGCGTTTACGCACCGGCTGCAGTTAGCCCTTTGCTCGCAATGACTCCGAACGGAGTGGCGACTTTAGCAACCCAATGTAATACGAACACTGTATTTAATAAACCAATTAAAATCCAATATGTAAACTACATGTAAATGTGGTGATGTGTGCCATAAAATTGGTATCATTGTAGGCATAATTGTGGGTGTGACTGTGGGCACAACCGGGTGAGTAATTGTGTGTACGATTGTGTGTACTACTGTGTATACAGTTGTGTGTACAACTGTGATGTACATGGACGGGACATAGACGGGGCATTGTGAGAAGGTACGACTAGTTACAGGTACCTAACGGACAGCGACGGACGACAGAAAAATCAGGTCGACTGGTCAACGGAGTACGCTAGAATGGGTAGTTCTGATTGGTTGATATTGGGTAATTGGTAGTTCATAGGAATTAAGTGCTAATAAAGTTCTCCTTTTGCATACGATCGGGCAGATCGTTTACAGGGAGGGCAACTTAGCGCCTCCCTTCTTCGCATATACCCCTCTACGCCCGGGCGGGAGCACATATTGCACTTTTTGGCCCACCGGAAGACGTAGAGCTCTTGGGGACTCGGCTTCAGCTCCGGCCGCTGTGCCAGCGGTTCTTCTGTAAAGGTTTTTGGTCTTTGGGAACGTTATTGAGCAGTTCCATCTCACTTCTTCCCCCATTGGTTCAGGTTTGGCCCCTTGTAGTTCGGCTGCTGTAAGCGCCCTACGGGAACTCTAGGTGGATTAGGTGAAATTCTTCTCCCTCGTAGGTCTAGGCGAAGAATACATATATATTGGGTATTATATTAACTCATTAAGACCCCAGAGGCTCCGTGATCGCGCGGTGAAGATTTCCGCTGCCTGATCAATTACCCCCTTCGCTGATCATCCCCTGATCATCGATCTGTAGCTGCGCTCTGCGATGAGCAACTCGCAAATCACGCCAACTTGTATAGAATCGGCTAAGTCGTGATCATCGGCCTTGATCATCTCTTGATCAACGACCGGCGATCCTGATCATCGCCGTTTATCGCCTGATCAAGCCTGATCAAACCTGATCAAGCCCGTTCACACCTGATCAAGCCTGATCACACCTGATTCAAGCTTGATTAAACTTGATCACACCTCATCAGCACATAGGTCGATTCGTTATAAGTTTCTCCAATCTTGCATCAAGAAATTGCAGTGACTACATCCCCGCCACCTGGAGAGCGACCCACGCCGAAGCCGTCGCGTACACAATGTGAGAAGAAACACAAGCAGTAACAGGACAAACGGAAGACCCCCTTCGTTAGTCGGCAGTCCGGGCGCCGTTGTAGCAGGTGCGTACACGCACGGTGCGGCTAGCGCACAGAGGAAGACTTTCCTTAAGCGGCGATACGCCGCTACTTAGCCGATACGCCCTTATATAAGGGCATAGTAAGAGATCGCTCTCTTAGTCGGGGCTAAGATTCCCTTGGTTTACTGTTAGTAGAGACTAACGCCTTGATACCAGGTTTTCCTTAGAAAGGGGGTAGCTAAGGGGGGTACTCCCTTTGACTACAACACTCACTGCGCGCGCGATCGGTCTGGTTCGTGCGCCTAGCAGTATAAGAGTATTTGTAAACTGATTTTATTTAATATGTAATTAAGCTAAATTAATTAAACTAATTTAAACTATATGTAATAATAAGTAGAACTTACTCAATTCGTACCTACCCGAAATGTAATGTACACCACCTGTGTACCAACATGTGGCAGGCTGCCACGCCTTCACTAAGGGCTCTCGCCCTGATTGGTTAAAACAACCAATATGTCCAAACCTTTTTGACCAGTCAATACTTGACCTCAACAATTGTGTATTTACGTACACCGACGTAACTCAATGTAACCCCGTTACATCCTCCCCCATCAAGACTATTGCTACGCAATAATCGATTATGGTTGGAGACCCCAACTGCCAGAACTCTGGCGTCGATGAGCACCTATAGAGGTGATGAAGTTTCTCGCCGAGAAGGGGATGTCGACTATTTCGATAACTCTGAGGAGGGTTCTCTTGGGGATAGATCCTCTAAGGATGACCGCTCCGACGACGCCGAACGGCGATGTCGGCAGCCTAATCCTTTCCCCACACGTGGGGAAAATGCGCTAACTAGCGCGTTACCATTGCCAATGTCGGATGATACATCCGGATCGCAGAAGGCGGTCATCACCAATGAGCTGGACGCAGATCATGAAAGCCAACTTGCCGCACAGGCACTAAGGGCTGCGCTACTTGCCCCCAAACGCCTGCCAAGGGCGGCACATATGTGGTGGAGTCAAGTTCAAAATCGAATACATTTGTATCGACAAACTGACCACCACCATCGTGCCCAGCCTTCCAACTTACGGGGGGGTACCCCGCGGACCTCCATTCGAAATCTGGTCCGATCGTCCGCTGCTGGCAGACGACCGGTCATCATCCAAAGACACTTGGTCCGATTCACTTAAGTTCATCTCACCTTGTGTACCCGATGGAATGGGCTAGTTACACACTCGGTGGATCGGGATCGCAGATCGATCTGATTCGGTCTTGAATACGAGACTGTGCTGGCTAGATGTACCTGGGGCGGAACTCTTCACCCTAGGTACGTACAGACAAGAAACACTTCCAAAAGATAAATTCCAATAGGTCGATCGTCCAAACGAGCTAGACCTGACCAATACGAAATAATAGAGGGTAGACCAATCAACCGGTCTAGCCCCTGACCAATATGAGAGAAGACCGAAACCGGTCTAAACTCCAACCAATGTTACAATGAGCCAATATGTCCACGTGAAGACCCAATATGCCCGTGAAACTCCACAAACGATATCTCCACGTAAAGACCAATCCAGTGAATAGCACGTTCCAAACGTACTTGAGTCAAAGTGTCGAGATCGCCAAATCGTACTCCCGTCGAGGGACTTCCGGTGGCCAAAGTACGTGTGCGGCGCGTCCAGACCGGGTATAATAGGCAAGAGGGGATAATTCAACCCTCTGTCCCCAAACACTCCGCGGCGGGAGGAGGCGACTAGTGTACGTGAAAAGGATAACGGCGACCCCTTGCTGCGGTGTAGATCAAGACCAGAAAAGATTTTTGCCACTTATTCCTAGACCAAAAACCTTTACTGGGAAAACCCGTAACTAAAAGACTCTTACTTGGAAAAATCGCAACCAAAAGACTCTTACATGGAAAAACCGCAACTAACCAATAATACTACGTCCCTATGGTCCCTAATGTACCCACACAAAATTATGTAAAATACCCAATGTCAGGTGACTCACCCAAGACCTGCGTTCTTGATACTCCTTGAATCTGATAGGCTAAAAAGCCCCCCCTTGTTTAGACCAATCGGAAACTCGACCAACTGCCTTGACCTAAAGTGACCAAATTTGTGGTACACTTCACCACAGACGCCCCTGAGTCCGACCGTGTCGCACAACAATAACGGTCAGACTCACCCATCACTCGACCAACTGGTCACTCACACTTCTTCCCCATGGACCAGCCACCTTCGCCACCTGCGCCAGGTACTTATTTTACTGCACTCGATCCTCTTATGCTTCGTCTTGACGCTTGTTCTTGTAGAAACTGTATGTGCCGAGTCGCTCCACATTGCTTCACCTGTCCGGTCGGCTCGGTCTGGCAGCCCATGTAACTCTCCTGCACTTCAAACATCGGAAGGGTGTCAGACTGAAGCCGACACGCGGATGCAGGACATGCTTGCAGAAAACATGCGTCTCAGAACCCAGGTGGCCCACCAGGCAACACGAGGTGCGCATCTTTGGTCTTTGTTTTGTACTTGTCTTGACCCTCGTTTGTCTTCAGCTCTCATCCCTCCCAGCGTCGTCAAGGCAATAGGTGCCTTGCTTGATGCCGATAGGCAGTCCGACGATCATTTTGACCAGCTCCGACCAATTCTAGAGGAGATGGTAAGTGCACGTCATGAGCTGTCCCGTCTGGAGTCTTATCAGTCCCATCTCCGGGATCAACTTGCCCTTATTCGCCTGCAGCAGCTGGCCGGACAGTTTGACGCGACCTCACTGCGCATGCAAGGCGACGACTTCGCGCGACGCATTGCCGAGGTTCAGGTTTCAATTCAAGACCAGACCGGGAAGGTACGGTCTTATCAAGACAAGTCAGACGCTTGGACGCTAGAGTCGGGTCGTCGTCAGGTGGCACTAGACCAGTGACGCCAGCGCTTGATGAACTTGCTGCATCCGTGTTCGGCTGCTTCCTCCAGCATAGATTGGTCTGCGTCGGCAACCTTAGTCACCTCGGAGCAAGACCAAGACCGCTTTCAGCAGGACCAAGACCGACATCGTTCATTGGCTGATATTCAGCAGCCCGAACTTGCACACAAATCGAAGAAGCACGCGGACGCGCCGGGTAGCTCGAGGGCGCGGGGCACTGCGCGCGAACCCAGACTAGAGGGGAAGCGTGCAGTGGCTCATAAGCGAGCCAAGACGCAGGTGCTTCTTATGGACTCGGACTCGGACACGTGCGAAATCTACAGCCCCTCGGAAAGTCGGGCGCCCTCGCGCCGTACTGCAAATTTCACCAAGCACACAGGGGTCTCGTCCGAGGAGGACTCCAGCGAAGGGTCTTGCGATTCTGAGTTTATGGTCGCCATCCAGTCCAAGTCACGAACGAATTTGCGTGACAGTTTTGTCCAATTGGCGTCGACATTGGGGTCAGAACAGAAGACCGGTTTGCCAAAAGACGCCACACCAGTGTCGGCACCAGCGAAGCCGGCGCCTTCGGTTCTCCCCGGGACATCCAAGCTTCACAAGTACGCTCTACTGAAGAACATGGCAGTTGACACCAGCTCCCTTCCGCCGCGGACGTTTGAAATCACCCTGCCGTGGTCGTCGGGGCAAATCGGCTGTTTGCGCCGGTCTACCCTGACCAAGCAGCTTCTGGCCCGGTCTTTCTCCCGCCCGGACCTCTGGCTCTTTCCACCGGCCAAGAAAACCCCTGCCGCGTCTGCATGGAGGGCGGACTTGATTACGTCGGCGCAGATCTCCCGCCTATACGGCGATGAACCATGGAAAATTTTCGAACACCCCAAGATAGGACTTGTGTTCCACTTGACTCCGTGTATCGGCACTTTGCTAGGCCGGGTGAAGAATTTCAACAAGATCCACGGCCAAGCAATTTGGGAAGCGTCCCACTACTTGGTTCTTTCACCCGACGGGGTGCGACAAGATCCAGGCCTGGCGACATTCTAGAGCAAGCGCAAGCGACGTCGAATTCGAGCGGGCGAGGCTTGGCAATCCCTGTGCCAGTACATTTTGGACGGGATGCGAGCCCGCGAGTGTGACGTAGACGTGTTTATGTACCCGTTGTTCCTCCACATGCCGAGGCGTCGCGTTGAGAAGACCAGACTGCTGACGGACGACGGCATATGGTACCCCGGTCTTGATTGCGCTGAGCCGGTAGCGGACCTCAAGGATGCTTTGGTCCAGCTTGACCGGAAGGACCCCTGGCGTAACCAGTTTTAGGATCAAGTGCAAAATCATCCGTCGATGGGCATCGGCCGTCTGTGGGGCGATAGCAAGTGAAGTCGCAGTTAGTCGACCAGATAACTCGCAATACATGTCATCATTTCTTTTTCATATGTCCAATCGTCAAATCACTTGAGCTAATTTTACCACTCTCGCCATAGTTGCACCCAACACGTTATCGTAAACAGTTCCACCCCCATCAAGAAAAATAGTCATCACATTCGTCATTCCGCTACTCCAATTCGTCACAGTTCATCACAATTTCACATCACCTCCGGACCTTCCACATCTTCACACCGGTCTAGACCGACCGATGCTACTGCGTGTCTTGGTCTTGGTCTTCATGAGTCTGAATCACTGCGAAGCGATTACGAATGACTCTTTCTCGTTCGAACTCTCGTAGAAGAGCCCCACAATTCAAATCGAGCTCGTCGACCCAAGTTGATTCATCATGGTCCTTCCATCGGACCAGTTACTCTCGGTGAGTCCGACCGAACCTGGTCATCTTAGTCGACCGAACATCTAAGACCTTCTCCACTTCAAACTCGTCTTCCTCTAATGGTCGTTCCCAACTATCCTCCGGCATTAACGCTTCATCGAAATCAAATCTTTTTTTCTTCGTCTACCAGACAGGGTATTTTGGGTCGATCAGGAAATTCTCGGACCAGCTTCAACTTGGACACATGCACGATCGGGAAGACCTTGTAATCTGTACCAGTTGTTACTAGACGGGCAGCGTGCTCACCAATCAGCTCGTCAACACGGAAAGGTCCGTGCCACATGTGAGCCAGCTTCTTCGCATAACCCTCTTTCACTCGGTCTAGGTATAGCCATACCCTCGCCCCTGGTTCTATACCGTGGGGTCGGACCTGGTCATTGGTCCGGTCTGCCCGGTCTTGTGTGGCCTGACGCAGCTTTTCGTTGACGGCTTCTTTTGCATGCTGGTAGTGTTTCTGGACCTGCATGCGCCAGCGTCGAGCATCGCGATCGCGGGTCCGGGTGCAATCGATAGGTATCGCAGCTTCCAGTGTCGACCTAGGGTCCCATCCATATGTCAGATAAAAAGGCGTTTCTCCTCGGACCCGATCGGTCGACGAGTTGAGTGAAAACACCAGCCTTTCTGCGTACTCGTCCCAATATCGCTGGTCTGGGTCAGCAACGTACATCTTGATCGCCCTCGTTATAGTCTGCACCATGCGTTCCACCGATCCATTTGCTTGCGGACGATATACCATCGTCGCACTCTGTTTCTGGCCCAGCATGTTATTGAACGACTGGAACACTCGGCCATAAAACCGGGTTTCCGATCGTGCCTGATGGCCTCGCTGGCGCCGATTCTTCGGAACACACATTCTTCGTAATTCTGGGCGATCTGCTCCGCAGACCGAGATGCACATGCCTTCACAATAACTAGACCAGTGAACAGGTCTACCCAGATCAGCAGCTCAGTGTTGCCGCGCGTCGATCTAGGCAGTGACGGTATGTGGTTCATCGCTATGACCTGGAAAGGGTAGGTAGCTTCGATATTTCCGGGCGATCGCCCCTTGATTACCGGTCTACCCTTTCCGGTCTCGCAATCCGTGCAAAAGCCCACATATTTCTGCACACTGCGGAAAATACCTCTCCAGTGGAAGTGGGACCTGATCTTGTGATAGGTCCTGCCTATGCCCTGATGTCCCTCTTCTAGACTCACGTGATAGTGATGAAGGACATCCGGCTGCAGAAACTCGGGGATCACTAATTTCGCCAGTCGGTCCCGGTCTGTATGGTCTTGGTCCGCATCGCGACAGTAATACAATAATCCATTATCATCCACTTCGTAGCTATCCGCGATCTTGATGCATTATTTCGCTTGATCGTTCGTCAACTTGGACAGTTCACCACGCAGGTAGGTCTTCAGGTTCATAATCCATTCTTCTTCGTTCTGCGCCTTGAGGATCCGTCCCATCCTTAACTGTTGCACTGCATATTCGTTCAAACTTTACTTCGGGAACGGTCGGCGAGACTTCTGAGCTTTCGATCTAGTCGCGACCATCACATTCATCTGGACTGGGGCGTTCTTGGGTCCGATCACCTATGGGAGCCTGTTTATATTCACCAATTCATCCAGAACGGCCTTCTCGGTGATCGTAGCCCCGGTCTGGTCTTGCATGGCCTTGGTCGCGAGGTAGTCGGCGCTCCTGTTCCAGTCCCGTTTCACGTGCAATAGCGCGTGGTTGGGTGGTCTTTGAATGCCTTTATTACTCGATCATTTAGCGTCCTTAGTAGTGGAACCTTGTAGTCGATCTCTCCGGTGATCTGCCTGATCACTAGGTTGGAGTCACCACATATGATGACTCGCCCCTTCTCTTGCGACGACAGCAGGTCCAGACATAGAAGTAGACCTCGGTACTCCGCCTCGTTAACAGTAATATCCGGCGTGAAATCGGCAGCGGCTGCAACTATAGACCATTGTGGCAACTTCCACAATATGGCACTATAGTCGCCGACCTTCTTCTTCACGCTTGCCGATCCGTCAAAACATAAGACCAAGAGCTCTTCATCATGGTCTACGGTCGGTGGCGGTCTCGAAATTGACTGCCGAGGTTGCTTCCTCGGGGCAATCGCTATCAATGCCTCGTCCACTCAGACCGAGGGGTGATACTGGCAGCTATTGTGCCCAATATCTCTTCCTCGATCCTGGTGCACTTAACGACCTCGAGGGTGCACTGCGACAAGACCGCCGACCATCTGCCTAGACGTCCGTCCATCCCATTGGCTGATAATAGCCAGGCCAAAGTAGACCACTTTGACAGGACCTTTATAGGTCGGCCGACCAGCAGGTTGTAACACACATCTAGAATTCGTAGCAACGCCAGCACTTCTTTCTCGACAATTCCATAGTTCACTTCATTTGGGTTTAGCGTCCGGCTCGTAAACGTGACTGGATGATACACACCATCGTGATCTTGCACTAAAGTGGCCGAGATAGCCCACTTACTGGCATATACGATAATGGTCGGCACTTTTTCGGGAGAGAAATGCTTGAGAATCGGTGCCGTCGCCATATTAACCTTCAACATACCAAAGGCAAACTGTGCACACTTCATATGATCTTCGGCCTCCACTTGCGGACAAACTGCAGCAAGACCAGAGTCGGCGCCCTCCTGTAAAGTTGCCCGATCTCCTTCGCGCAACGTATGATAGTCAACTTCCCGGAGCTCGTACAGCACAGCCGCGTAGATAGCAAAGTCTTCAATGAATCGGCTATAATAATTCAAGCTTCCCAGGAAGGACTGCATTGCCTTCAGCGATCTGGGGAACGGTAGGTTACTCAGCGAATCCAGGTCCTTGGGATTAGCCTCTAGACCATTGTTCGAGACCATATGGCCTAAATAGTGCGACCTTGGACATACCCCAAAAACTTTTCACGGCACTGATAGACAGGTTCCAGCGGTCGCATGTCTCCAACAATCGTTCAACCTTCTCGCACAGATCGTTACATGACGAGGCAGGTATCAGAATGTCGTCGATGTACGACCGCCTCCCTAGAACGGACGGTCCTCTTTCCCGATCGGGTTCACCCTCTCTAAACACATCATAATTTTCAACGGGGTCCCGATCGGTCTTGATCTTGAAGTGTCCGTACAATGCGTTGTCTATCAACCTTTGATAGACCTGGGGCGCGCTCTTCAGACCGAACGGCATACGATTCCACTCGAAAAGACCAAACGGCGTCACAAATGCGGAAATCTCACGGGCTCGATCAGTCATCGAGACCACCCAAAATCCACTTGCCATGTCTAGCGAACAATAGCACAAGGTCTTGTCCAGGTCTTCCAACAGATCATTAATCAGCGGTATCGGGTACACCATGAGTTTAGTCAACCGATTTACCAGCCGATAGTCGATGCACAGTCTAATGTCAACGCCGTTCTTCTTGATAACAATTACGATCGGCGAGGCCCATGGCGAGGTCGACGGTCTAATAATCTTGATGACCAACAGTCCTTTAATGAGATCAGAAAGCTTTTCACGGTACTGTGGCGCCACGCGTCGACATCGCTGGGCAATCGGCTTGGCATCTCCAACGTCAATATCGAAAATCGCACCACGGGCCGCAGGTGGTAAGGCGTTGCCTTTTCCGATCAGCAGATGTCTTTTCTTCCATATGATATTCTCAACTGCTCGATCTGGTCTGGACTGTTAAGGTCTTGATAACCCACTTGTAAATCATCCATTGTAACTTCGGGCGAGTCGGCAGACACTTCAGGGAGGACTGCCATTTGGCTTTCCAGCTCCTGAATGTACTGTTCCCCTCCTTCATGTATACAGACTTGTTCATCTTCTGGAGCGATATCACCTAGACCATCTGGACCGGCTGAAATCCCCTGGTCTTGATCGACGGGCTGTCCTTCACTGATATCGATCTGATTAGGAACACCGTTATGGTCTGGTCTTTTTGCAGATTAAAGCCTTAAATTTAAGCAAGAGGATTCAGGTAGCAGAAAAGCTTAGTATTTTAAAAATGACTCCCGAAGAAAGGACAGTATTGCGTAGACTAATATACAAAATGATTCATTGAAACACGTTCTGGATTTAAGAAACGTTCAAAAAGCAAACCAAATTTAATTGGTTCTAAATTGGTTATTTGCATCGCCCAGGCTATAACTGGTCCTAGCAATTTCATGTTCCCCTTCTTCCGTATCTTGCTCCGCTGTCGCCTGGTCTTGTGATGACACCACGTTGACTAGCCTCGGCTCGTCTACTTGATGGTCCACCGTTCCTGGTGACTGCGGCGCCTTTCTTCGGACCAACATCTTTTTCGGGGTGACATAACTTGGTCTTTCCACTAAAGGTGAGGTATCCTCTTCCACCGACCCATCGTCGCTGATAAGATCGGTGGTCGATTGGTACGCCAGGTTTTGCTACTCGACATACCGCCTCGATCCAATCGAGACGAACCCCATCTTCCTTGGTACCTTCCCTTCTGCTAACCACATACCGACAATAGTGTTATTGTCCAGTGTCAGCGGCTTGTCACCGATATTCGTAACACGGACAAAATCACGTCGACCAGCACTCTTTATGAAGGTCGGGATCCACCGATCGCCCCTGGTCAACCATAACTTCCTCGAACGAAAACATTTCTCGACCGGGGTATCGGCCAACCGACCGACTGGGATAGTGAGGTCTTGGTCCCACCGGACCAGATCGGTATACGAACCATACAGAGGTCTTTGACCAGCCAACTGGACCTGTACCTCGTCCGGGAGTGTAAGCACTCCATGTGACAGGTCTAGGCGAATACCAGCTGGGACCATGAAATCCATACCTAGTAAAGCGTCCTGACCAGCCAACTTGCGAACCCAAGCGCTGAAAAAGTAGACCAGCGATCCCGACAAAGTAATTTTCACACGCGTTCTTCCTTCGGTCATATAAGATTTTTCACCGATCCCGACGCATTCCTGTCTCTGGGTATCGTCTATACGACATCCGACCTTACGAGCAAAGGCGGAGTTGATTATCGATACTTCAGCTCCAGAGTCGAACAACATCGTCGCTTACTGGTTATTAATCTTGCCACAGGCTTTTGCCTGCTTGAACCATTTATCAGGCGCGTTATACTTCCAGTATTCGCGAGATTCTCCAGGCAGCAAGTCCAACTGCATAACCACCTTAGTCCGGGAGTACTCATCGGTCTTCAGACTGTAGCCCGGATGGTCTCGGTCGACGCAATTTGGAATAGAACGTGTATTGTCGGTCTTATCCTCCTTGTCGACATATGCATAGATGTGAACCGTAGAACGCTCGGCTCGATCCAGATTCCAACCTGGCGAGCGCTCTAGTTAAACATCTTTTCTGCGTCCGGTCGCAGCATCCCCGCGTGCTTGTCCGGCACGTACCACTTGCACATCATGTTAAAAAATTCTTCAATCTTGCAGTGGCCGGCCTCGTGGATCTCTCCACATGACTTGCATACGAAGAGGCAATGGCCAGTCGGGTGGCCGCGTCTCTCGCACTTCTTTCACACCATCTTCTTCCAGCAGTTTGGGCCATCATGTTTGCTCGACCCACAGTGGGAGCACTTCTGACGAGGTCGGTCCGGATCGGACTTGCTTCCGTTCCTTCCCTTCCGGTCTACCTGGTCGGACTTCGACCTGGTCTTCGGGGCAGGTACCGCAACATAGACGTAACGATACTGGTCTTCATCCGATGACTCCTGGCTGGATTGACTTCCACTTTCCCCTTCCGATCCCGTGCTGTCTTCGGCTACGATCGCCTTGACCGCTCGGGTCGTTCTGGTCCAGGGTCTCTTGACCGGATCGGTCTGGGTCTTGGAACGATAGCGACCTGAACCACCAGCACTCTTCGTCATCATGCTACGCGACTGCTGCAGCGTCCGTAGAGTATGTTCAACTTCACCCGCGTCCCTAAGACGCAGCAGAGTAAGCTGGTCCGTCAGTTCTTGATCGTCCAGGGTACTAATGTAGTGACCCACATGTTCCAGAGCAGCAGCGTTCGGCAAGTTATTCTCTTTAATTGTTATGCCGGCACGAAGTGCAGCCACGTTCAACCGATGAAAATATTCGATCGGTGTCTCGTCACTCCGCTTCTGCATATGGTGATACTTGCGGGCACTCGAAAATCCGGAGTTACAATATTGCCCTTCAAACTCTACACATAGTTGGTCCCAGTCAGACCGGAAATCCCGACCTAACTGTTGGATCCAGTTGGCAGCCGGTCCTTTCAACAAATCCCGGAAGATCAGACACCTTTCACTTTTCGGGGTCTGGTCTCGCAGGAACGCAGACTTGACCCGACCGAACAAATACCGGGCCTGGTCTTCAACATCATCCTTGCCAGTGAAGTCCTTGAGGTCGGTCGTCGCGGCAATACGAATGCGCGGAATCGCAGCAGATCCAAAGTCGTAAGCAATAGTGGAGGCTAGGTTAGCCTTGCGTGGCCTGCCAGCGCCCGTACCGTCTGACCCACAGTGGTCGTCAAGACCGCCGACCGACTCCATGTCACAGTCACTTGTCTTGCTTGGTCTACGCGGTCTGGCCGGTTGCGGCTTGCGCTTCCCTTTGCCGACTTGCTTATCACTTCGAGTAGGCTTATCCATAGATGTTACCGATTCCATATCCACATCCCGGCAAACATTGACACTTTGACGGGTAGAACGGTCTTGGACATGTGGGCACATAGGTGGTCTAACCCGTTCTTCCATAAAACGTTCCATCATCGTCTCAAACATGGCTTGGTCGTTAGCCGGAGTCATGGGCAACGTGTTGATACCCTCCTTTTGCGGAACTGAGGCCTGTGGGGGCTTCTGGAGCCCCAACTGGCAAGCATCCCTTTGCTGCCGCATGTCCCTTTTTTGGTCAGGCTGGGCATGGTCCACCCCCATGGTCATCCGCTAGACACCAGTCTCCAACTCTGATGATCTGTTCGAGGCCGGTGGAGATTGATAAACCGATTTGTCATCAGAACCAATGTCGACAAGCGCTGTGGAGGCTTCAGCGACCTTCACTGCTGCGGTGGGAGTTGGGCGGCGAACCGCCCCCACCAGTGGGACCAAATGGTCGTGGAAGGTCTACATCGACGATTTCAGCCTCCAAGTATCAAATTCAAATAGTTTTTGGACATCGGCGGGGTTCTGCATTTTAATGCCAACCTCCGCCAACATCGCCGCCAAGTTCTTCACCAACAGTAATGGTCGATCACTCTGGATCGGCTCGGTAGTGGGACCGAGAAGACGGTCGGGGATCTGAATGTTAAACACCCGAAAGACCACGTCATAGCGAACGAACTTGTTCAGCTCAAAAACATAGTACATCTTGTTCAGGTTTACTTCGCTGATGCCTCCATCTCCGACCTGCGACTTTTCTTCGAGGTCGTCTTCGTCGGCCGGCATTCCCAACCCTTTCTTGGGAATCTTCGGTAGCTTGGGGACCTTGGGGAGGTTGGTCTGATCGTTCTGATCAGCCTCCAAGTATTTTTCGTCTTTTAATTTTCCATCAACTTTTTTATGCATATACATAGGATCAGGACCAAGGTCCTGATCCTTTCCGGGACTATAGCAGGACTTGCTATAGTCCCGATCGGTCCGGTGGGAGCCTTTTGGGGAGGAAAAAAATTATTAATCCCGATCTGGTCCCCCACCAGGCCAGACCGGACATCGCCATCTTTATCGAGAACGAAGACGTAAGGTGATAGCCTTTCCTTACGCCCTCTCCAGAACGATTCCAAATTCAAATCTTCAAATTCAATCTTTGATGACACCTCGCGGTGATATCCACGATCACCAAGTGATCCGGGCACGCGCACCATTGTGGTGGAGTCAAGTTCGAAATCGAATACATTTGTATCGACAACCTGACCACCACCATCGTGCCAAGCCTTCAAACTTACGCGGGTGGTACCCCGCGGACCTCCATTCGAAATCTGGTCCGATCGTCCGCTGCTGGCAGACGACCGGTCATCATCCAAAGGCACTTGGGCCGATTCACTTAAGTTCATCTCACCTTGTGTACCCGATGGAATGGGCTAGTTACACACTCGGTGGATCGGGATCGCAGATCGATCTGATTCGGTCTTGAATATGAGACCGTGCTGGCTAAGTGTACCTAGGGCGGAACTCTTCACCCCGGGTACGTACAGACCAGAAACACTTCCAAAAGATAAATTCCAATAGTTCGATCGTCCGAACGATCTAGACCTGACCAATACGAAATAATAGAGGGTAGACCAATCAACCGGTCTAGCCCCTGACCAATATGAGAGAAGACCGAAACCGGTCTAAACTCCAACCAATGTTACAATGAGCCAATATGTCCACGTAAAGACCCAATATACCCGTGAAACTCCACAAACGATATATCCACGTAAAGACCAATCCAGTGAATAGCACGTTCCAAACGTACTTGAGTCAAAGTGTCGAGATCGCCAAATCGTACTCCCGTCGAGGGACTTCCGGTGGCCAAAGTACGTGTGCGGCGCGTCCAGACCGGGTATAATAGGCGAGAGGGGATAATTCAACCCTCTGCCACCAAACACTCCGCGGCGGGCGGAGGCGACTAGTGTACGTGAAAAGAAGAACGGCGACCCCTTGCTGCGGTGTAGACCAAGACCAGAAAAGATGTTTGCCACTTATTCCTAGACCAAAAACCTTTACCTGGAAAAAATCGTAACCAAAAGACTCTTACTTGGAAAAACCGCAACTAACCAATAATACTACCTCCATATGGTCCCTATGTACCCACACAAAATTATGTAAAATACCCAATGTCAGGTGACTCACCCAAGATCGGCGTTCTTGATACTCCTTGAATCTGATAGGCAAAAAAGCCCCCCTTGTTTAGACCAATCGGAAACTCGACCAACTGCCTTGACCAAAAGTGACCAAATTTGTGGTACACTTCACCACATATAATTTTGACGGTCCTCGTGACCTTCCAAAGTGGGCTAGGCGTGTGTTAAGGAATGGTTTAGCATCCTATACCCCTGCTCCCGCGGCTAACAGCCGTATCAATGCGAGCGCCGGGAGAAACTCCGGCAACAACTGCTTACGCATAAGCAGTTCACTAGCGTCTCGTACCGAGAACCTCGACAGACAGTCACAGGGTGCCCCTGTTGAGAACCTCCGCGAGGTTCCTATCGTTCTTTCTCCGGGTGAAAGTCCTGATGATGCGAAGAAGAAGTTCCGCGCTTGGGCGGAAGGGGAAAAGCTTCTCCCCAGCTTCAATGAGCTGCACAACAGCTATTCCCGTCGTGACATTTGGGTGGAGAGGGCGTTGCGCCTGGACTTCGCCAGAGCCAAAGCGATGGAGCTTTTACGTGCTCCATATCTCACGCGCTACGCCAGTGCCCCTGTCTCCACCACGGTGCCAGAGGACGGTGTGAGCCACATCTGCCTCCGGCGAACTCCCAATTACTGGGAGTGAAGGGGCTTCTCGTGCCCCTTTGGTCGTTGACCTGCAGCGGGATTCTCCCGCTCGAAAGCGTCAACGACTTCGCGGTAATCCTGCCGTAGGGGAGTCTCGGACTCCCACGAACTCTGGGAACGTGGATAACCATTCAACTTCACCGGATATTGGGTTTGACCCCGATGATGGCGTCGCGCCATCAAACGTTCCACATGATAGTGTGGAGTACCCTCCACATCGAGCATTGGAGGAGGAGGTCGCGCAATTGCGACGTGAGATTCGCGAGCGCTGTGATCGACACACCCATCGCATCCATGATGTCCACGAAGGACTCCGCGATGAGTGGGATGTCAGTGAACGCTTGGAGAGGCAGCTTGCCTCTCTCGAGACGACCGTTGCGCAACTTCGTGGTCGCATTTTAGCCCTGTCGGGCTTCCTCTTCCCTGCCGTGTCTTACGGCTCTTATGGATATTCGCCTTACCAACCCCCTCCAAGAGGGGACCTGCCTCCGGGTCCTGGTATGGCTCAAGCATACCTACATAGAAAGTTGGATGCGTTCGCATCACCTTCGGAATATCTAAGGTGTACGCCAAGTCCTTTCGGGCTAGCACCTTAAAAGGCCCCATGAACCTGGGGCGCAGTTTGTTCCGCAATTCGTTGGAAACTGCATGTGGGAGATTCTTAGCGTTTAATAAAGCACTTTCTCCTACTTTGTACACACTTTTGTTACGCCGACCGTTTCGGTCGGCCTGCACCTTCTGCTTGTCGTGTCTTTCCGCCATGGCATCGCAGACGTGTCGTAAGACAATAAGGCGCGTCGATAAGAACTTATCGATGTGCTTTTGCACAGATACAGGGCTGACATCGGGGAATCCTCCCCCCTCAAGCCCTGGGCCACACACACGTGGCGTCAACGGAACCCTCGGATTCACCAATCCGTTCACGTAAAACGTGGTAAACCCCGTAGATGCATGGACCAACTTGTTTATAGCAAATACGGCCATAGGAAGAATCTGACTCCAACTCTTTAAAGAATCCGGACATAAACTCCGGAGAATATCCTTAACAACGCTATTAACGCGTTCCGTTTGACCGTCTTCTGCGGATGATCCGCAGTGGACATGAGGAGCTTGGTGCCCAGCACCTTAAACAACGCTCCCAAAAACTGTCCCGTAAAACGGGGGTCCCGATCCGACACAACGGAATCGGTTAGACCATGCTGTCGAAAGACACGGTCTAGGAACACTTTTGCTGTCCCTTGTCCATCCAGGGACTCTGGCATCGCCGCCGGGTGAGCCATCTTGCTCAAACGGTCTACAAAGACCAATATGCCGGTGTTCCTGACCTTATCCTTCGGAAAACTTGACAGTTTTGGCTCAGACGAGCAATTCCCTTTCCACCCAACGCGCTAATAAGCGCCGTACACTGTTAGTCTTTCTCATACGCCTGGCGTATGAGATTCACCACAGATGAGGTGACGAATGTCGCATGAGGGAGATCGTAATAGGGACGACGGGACAACGCGTCTTCAAGCACGTTCTGCTTGCCAGGTTTATACTTAACCTCAAAGTTGTACTCCGAAGGAGTACAACACGGTCGCCTTCCGCACGACTATGAACGAATATATCGTCGAAGTACGTCTGAGCGTACTTTCTATGAGGGCGGAAGAGTTGAGTCACCAAGCGATTAAAAGTCGCTGGTGTATTCGAAAGCCCCTGTGGCATAACTATCCACTCCCACAGAATTCCACTAGGCGTGCTGACCGCTGTAAGCGGAACATCGGATGCTCGCATGAGCACCTGATAATACCCGTCCACCAGATCTAAGGCACTGTACACCGTACAGACCGCCATATTGTTCTGGAGGACATCCTTCCGAGGAATCGGAGTCTGCATTGGTACTGTAGCTGCATTCAGCTTGTTGTACGCATGCACAATGCGCCACTTTCCGTTCGGTTTACGAACACAAAAAGTGGGAGTTGAATGGGGAGACTTACTCTCCCGTACCATCCCTGCCTCTTCTTTCCACTTGAAGAATGCGTCGATGACGTCGCATTGCTCCTTGGGGAGAGGCCACTGCTTAGTGACGCCGTATTTGGTTCCAGGAACCAAATCAATTTCATGTCGGACTCCCCGATCCTGTGGTAACCCCATCGGCGGGTTGGCACTAATGACATCTCCAAATTCCTTTAGTAAGGAATGGTAAGGGTCCTCAGGATACGCGAGGATCTTGAGACCGCTTCGGGCATTCAATGCCTGTTTGGTTTGCACCAAAACGCACTCGTCCATCGTGGATGAGGAGTTTTATTCCCCTTCCGGACGCAACACGACGATCTCGTCGAGTTCATCTGCTTTTACAGCAGTCTCAAACTCGTTGAAGGACATGTCCTCCAACGACAACAGTTCGCCTATCCCAGGCAGCCATTCAAGGCTTACGCCTTCTGTGACAACACCTGTCACACTATTCAGCATCCGATAGGACTGCTGACTACTGGCCTCGGACTTATCCCGGGACCCAGATGGGGGGGAGTCAATTGCCCCATCTATTGAATTAAGCGCATCGCGCCTATCCACAGAGGTCTCTACCTCTACCACCGGTGAGTCGCCGGTCTCACCTACAACGGCGTAGTCGGAATCAATTCCGACGTGCGAAAGAGACAAACTACGGGTCTCTTCGCTTGGAAGCGCCTCGCGCTTACCCACAGGGGTCTCCACCCCTCCCACTGGAATCGCCTCAGAGGAATCCACCTCTGCCACTGGCAACTCACCAGTCTCACCGTTAACGGCGTGGGGATTAACCGCCGAATCCCCCTCGTTAAGGAACTCTTCATTAACTTCATTGGTAATGATCATGTCAGACATCCCAATCTCTGGCATCTCACGCCAGAATCGCTTGAGATCGAGCAAAGGTGGGTTCATGACTCGCCAATGCTTCACCCGACCGCGGGTGCGTTGAGCCAATGGACTTAGACTTCCAGTCTATCATGGCTCGTGGCGTTCCAGCCACTTCATGCCCAGAATGAGGTCATACCTCGAGTCCAAATCCAGGACTAGGCAACGTTCTGAGCTGTCGAGGTCTGCAAACTTCAGCTTAAGGTCAATCCAGACCTTGGGTACAGAAACCTGTACGCCCGTCGCAAGACGGACCGTGACAACGTCACGAGAACGTGTCTCTAGGTCCTCGGCTGTATGCCGAGTCTTCTATACAAAAGCCCGTCTGACATAATTGTCAGACGCTCCAGAGTCTATCAAGACTCTTCAAGGCTTATCAAGGCCTTTCACGTCTGGAAGGACTACCAGCAATCCTGGCTGGTACACCAACTCGGTGCTAGAAGCACCGCTTCCGTCGGGGCTTTGTGCTGTCGTCCCCTACTCTGGGGCTTAACAGCACTGAGGGATCCCCCAGTAGGGCGCCCCGAACCTACTGGGAGCCGTCGTTTCCCGACGGCTTGGACAAGGGCTTTTTCCCCACCCTTGGTCCCTTGTAGCGAGTCTCTCGCTGGGGATTTTTCGGACTTCTGTTCCTCATATAATCCATGCTCCCACACAGGAAGCATCTCAGCGGCCCATGCCGCTGCAACATAGCTAAGATCTCTGCCTCTAATCTATGTGAAAAAGAGTCAGAGTGACTCTTAGTGGGAGGTTTCTCCTCCGCTTCGACCTGACTCAGGTCCATGGGTTCGGGACCCACCTTAGAGGAACGGAAGTTCCTCTCGGCGTTAAACGCCATCTTAAACGCCTCCTCCAGGGATTGGGGTCGGCATCGGAACAATTCCGAACGTGCTGGCTTTCTTTCAGGCCTCGCATAAAGACGGGGATGGACACATCATCCGAATACGCTTTAGCGTACATCCCTGCCAACAGGGTCTTCAGTTCTTGGACATATGTTTCCAAGTCCCTAGTGCCCTGACGGCACCTCAAAAACGCCAGCTGATTCTGGAAAACCAGATCAGGCGTGGCGAACATGTCCATAAGCTTTTGCTTAAGTACTTCCCAGGTTGGGAACACGCTCGCGACCGAATCCAGACACGTAAACGTCCATGTACGGGCTTTGTCCGTAGATGGGTCAATGCAAGTCCCACTTGCAAGTGATCAGCGATCACATTCGCTGTGGCGAAGGTAGTTTCGACCTCTTGCAACCACACGTAAAGGTTGTCACCCTTCTCCCCGGTGAAATCCTTTATATTAATTGAGAATGGGGGACGCACCCCCGTGGAACGACTTCCACCTAAAATCGCCTCATGGGCGATGAGGGCATTGACCCTTGCCTTTAAGGCTTCAAGGCCCTGCTCGACTAGGAGCTGCATACCCTCGTCACCCAGTAAGGATAACAGACTGTTAAAGGCTTCCTGCAGGAAGAGGGTCAACCTATCCCAATCGTCCTGATCCATCCCTTGCAGAGGATGCCTTATCTACCAACAAAGGTGTTGGATTTACTACAAGTGCGACCAGATTTAGCTGGTGCGTATACGCACGGTGAGGCTAGCGCACAGAGGAAGACTTTCCTTTAAGCGGCGTTAGCCGCTACTTAGCCGATACGCCCTTATAAAGGGATTAGTAGGAGAGAGCTCTCCTACTCGGGGCCAAGATTCCCGCTTTGGTTTACAATTAGCTTTCGCTAATGCCTTAACGCAAGGCTCCCTTACTAAGGGTGCAGATAAAAGGAGGGCTCCCTTTACGCTACTGCACTCACTACACGCGCGACCGGTCGAGGTAGTGCGTCTGTAGGCGTTGAGTTAAAATGTAAACTGAATGTATATTTAATATATAATTAGCCTAAGTTAATTTAAACTAATGTAAACTATATATAATACTAAGTAGAACTTACCAAATTCGTACCTAGCTAAAATGTAGTGTACACCACCTGTGTACCAACACGTGGCTGGCTGCCACGCCACCCCAAGGGCTCCTGCCCTGATTGGTTAAAGTAACCAATGGTTCAAAACCTTTCGAACCGGTCAATACTGACCCCAACCGTAGTGTACTCACGTACATCACCTACTAAATGTGACTCGAATGTAACCCTGTTACAACGGTCCTATATTGATGACATTTTGATCCCGTCCCCTACATGGACAACCCTGTGTGACAGGGTGCGAAACCTGTTGGAGAAGTGTGATCAGTGGAACTTGTCGATCAGCGTGGTCAAATCGTACTGGGGGCGAAGTGAAGTGCCTTATTTGGGACATCACGTCGCTGGCCGTGGTCTGGAAGCGAATCTGAAGAATTTGTATGATCTGATCGATTTGCCTTTTCCTGGCACTTTACGTGCTATGCAATCGTTTTTGGAGAGCCTGAATTATTACCGTCGGTTTATCGAAGACTTTGCGATTTATGCCGCTGTGCTCTATGAATTACGAGAAATTGATTATCATGAGTTAAACAGCCGGGCATTGGCCAATGAGAGCACGGCTTACGAGGATCGATTAACCAGGGCGCGAGTGGCATTCAGTATGCTGAAAGCAAAGATTGTGTCAGCCCCAACTCCGCACCATTTCGACCAAGCAAAGACGCCGTTGATTGTAGTGTATGCCAGCAAGTGGGCAGTGTCTGCCGCGTTGGTGCAAGAGCATGATCAAGTATATTGCCCCGTCGCATTTGCCAGCCGGACACTGAACAGCGGTGAGCTGAATTACATCCCCGTTGAAAACAAATTCTGCTCCTTCTACGAATTCTAGAGTTCTACTTTACGATGCTGGTCGGAAAGGCAATCGTTGTCCTGTCGCGTCGATCCACGTTGAAGTGACTATGGACGTCCAACGGGCTAGATGGACGATTGGGAAAATGGGCTGCAATCTTATCACAGTGGGACTTGGAGATCAAGAAATGAGTGCATGGAGAAGAGGAGGTACTAGGGGCTATGGTCGCAAGTATCACCCCTCGCACTGAAATCGATGAAGCCCTGATCGCAATCGCACCAAAAAAGGAGCCTCGACAGACGATTGAAGTACCACCTCCCACGGTCGAGAAAGTCGAAGAGCTGTACGTGATCAGCTTCGACGGGTCTGCTAGAGTTAAGCGATGTGTTGGTGCGTTCGGTGCTATCGTATGGAAGCTGCCGTAGTTGAAGATCATGATCGCGGTTGCGGACCGTGCACCCAACATCACGGTGAATGAAGCCGAGTACCAGGGACTGCTGCTAAGTCTGGATTTACTATCGCAATATCCCAAAGGAAGGATAATCGTGTGTGTAGATTCGAATTTGGTGATCAGGCAAATGCGTTGCGAAATAGTGTAAAGCCCCGCGGTTGCATGTATTGCAACAGCGCACGTTGAAACTCCTTCGCGAATGGCTTGACCTTGACCTGTTGCATGTTAAACGAGAGTGGACCAAGAGTGCCGATTACATCACCATCACTGCAATGCGGGATGGGGAACGATGCGAGATCAATGATGGGAAACAGCTGGAAGAATTGGTCGATCTTAACAGATTAAAGGAGTTGATTATTTGGAAGGAAGATCCATTGACGCACAAGTGCTGGTGACGACGCGATCACGTAACATTCGTCAAAAGCAATCTTCAACGTGGCCCGAAGTATCCATAAAAGGTATAAGGGCAGAACGTGTTAAAAAGGCGCAAGACGAAGAAAAGTGGATGCGTGATTTGCGATGTTACTTGAATGGTAACGTGTAACAGCTGAGTCCAGACGAGGTGAAAGAGAGCGCGAAAATCGCCGATTGTTATGACCTCGACGACCAAGGGTTGTTGATCTACTGCGGAAACATGACCAAAGGAAAAGCCAGCTGTGATCAAGATGATCGAGACGAGCGACGCTCCTCAATTAAGCTGGTCGTACCGGAAACCCTACATGCGGATGTACCCCACCATTATCATGTGAGTTTGGAGGGGGGACACCAGGGTATAGGGCGAACATATCAGCGGATCAGACGTTACATTCATTGGCGTGGACTATTTCGTAGCGTGCAAAGCTCCGTTGGGCAAAGTGTAGATTATGAGACGGGGAAGGGTCAACCTACGATCAAAGGGATGTCGCCCGGAAATATTGAGGCCACGTACCCGTTCCAAGTGATATCCATGGATCACATCCCGTCGATACCTCGTTCGACTGATGGGCATACGGAGTTGTTGATATGGACTGACCTGTTCATGGGTATGGTAGTTGCGAAAGCTGGATCGTTTGTACAGCACAGAAGTCGCTGAAAATTATGAACAATGCGTGTTCCGACGATTTGGAGCTAGTGAGGTGATTAGACACGACCGAGAACCCGGTTTTATGTCCGAGGTATTTCGGGCTTTCAGCAAGATCGTGGGACAGCGGCAGAGTGCAACTATGGCATACCGTCCACAGGCGAACGGCAAAGCAGAGAGAACAGTGCAGAAGATTACACGAGCGGTTAAGATGTATGTATCGGATGTCTGTCAGAAGGATTGGAGTTCGTATGAAGAGCGACTGGTGTTCGCGCTGAACTCGACCCCGGATCGCATTCGTGGAGAAACACCGTTTTATTTGGCGTATGGGTGGGATCCACGATCATCGTTGGAATCGACATTGCAACTGGGCGGAACACGGCGTAAAGACCGCGATGCACGTCGATGGAGATACAGGCTGCAGAAAGATTACCGCTACACCCGTGATCAAGTTAGCGCCCGATTGCACCAAGCAGTAACAGGCCGAGCGGAGAAGCATAATGATCAGGTGACACCACACAAGATCGAAGCGGGGTCCAAGGTCTGGTTATACCTCGATCGAGTGAAAGAAGGGTTCACAAAGAAACTAGCGCTTATGTGGCATGGACCCTTCAGAGTCGACGAGGTGATTGGTGATCATGCGGCAATGTTGATTACAGCTGGTACCGACTATCGCATATTTCCAGTCGTGCACCTATCCAAGTTAAAACTGGTCAAAGAGTTCCCAAATCGACCTACTGCTGTGCTATCAGCTGCGGTAGAGGATCGTTCTGATTTCGATGAAGCTTTACTACCCGAGGGCAGTTGGGAGAGGACCCTAGAGCCGGACTAATTTGAATTTGATCGCGTCACCGATGTCCGATCTGGTCGAAAGACCAGATACGGCAGAACTTTTCGTGAATATCAAGTATATTGGAAGGGTCATGATGAGCCGCCATGGGTAGACGAGGCCGATCTGAATTGTGATGCTCTAATCAAGGACTTCGAACAAAAGATGATTACCAAACATCGGTTTGATGTAATGCAGGTGGATGAAGAGTCCCACTAGTGCATGACCGACTAACGGACTGTGGAGTTACTATTGAAGAACTTGTGATTGGAGGAAAAGCTATGGACGAGACTTACGATAAATGGAGAGATAACTATTGACTTAATTTGGTGAATTTTTGGTGGATATGGCGCAATATGGTGATGAGGTAACGGCAGATGAGACAATGGAAGAGCGATTTATGTGGATATACTGAAAACGATGAAGCAACAGTTGGAATTATTACGATCAAGAATGTTTATCGATTGAAAAAGAAACGATGATCAGCGAGCGAGCTCGATCTGTAAAATTTGCGACGAAGGCGGGTAATCTTGTTGCCGGGGTGATCGTCCGTGGAAAGGCGATACTGGAGTCGCCAATGCTCAACGACGTCCACCTCGCACAACGCATCCTGCAAGGTCGAAGGCGGTGAGTCCGATAGGTACCCTGGGTACCAGGTGCCGTCGTCCGCCGGAGCGTATTTCAAGTGGCGATTACGGGCGCAGTGTGAAATCGACGGATCCAAGAATATGTCAAGATCGCACTCCCCGCTGGTCATGCCTTGCAGTAAGAACCCCACGACCCTCTTCCATGCTGCCCCGGAGCGGCTTCTACGCTGGCATCGACCCTCGTAAAATTCTCGGAAAAAGGCATCGCGCTCTCTGAGGCCCTGATCCACGTGGAGGTAATGAGTGGACTCCCAGATCGTCTGAGCGTGATGGTTCAGGAATGTCTGGTACCGCACCTCGAAGTCAGCAAACCAGCCGACCGAGCGGAACGAGATGAGTGGCAACATATGCTTGAAATAATCTCGCGGGCGCTGCGATTACAATAATTCCACTTCTTATTGGAAAATCAGGTGACTGCACCACTCATCAGGCGCAGGGTCGTCCGTGACGGTGGGTAACAGCCATCCCACGGGACGCGTCAAGTACTCGAACATCATTTTTACTGAAACGCTACCCATATCAAAGCCGCTGAGCTGCTCCGAGGTCCACGGCAAGATGGCGTCGTCAGTCGCCTCACCCGGCAACGATATCAGCGACTTAAAGTCACCCGTCCGGGGAAAAGGGAATTCGGCAGAGTCTAGATCATGCGGACCTTCGCTTCCCCACTCGCTGATCGTGGGACTGGACGGAATTTGCGTGCCAAGTAAAGCAGAAGAACCACCTTGGACACCATCCGGTTGGCCAGGCGGACAAATAGCATGTGGTTACCAGCTCTTATCGGGAATAGCGGGAACGAGAAGTGGCTGCTTGGACCGGGAGGTGGATTGTAAGCGCCGAGCGCGTCCTTTAGTGTCATCTGGCAGACCAGGTTGATAAACATCTAGTTATAGCTCTTTCTTCTCGTGAATAGCGGGGGCCAGACGCTGCCGCTTGGACCGGAAGGTAGTTTGTGAGAGCCGAGCGCGTCCTTTGGTATCATCCGACCGACCAGGTGGATAAATGTCGTGTGACAGCTCCTTCTTTCCGGGAACAGCAGAGACCAGACGTTGCCGCTTGGACCGGGGGGTGGATTGCGAGTGCCGAGCGCGTTTCTTGGGTGAAGAAGCCGGTCGGATAAATGAACTTGCAAACGGACCACCTGAAGCAGCAGACGGGCTGGAGGCCAGGTTAATCCCCGCATTAGTGGAATCGGCGCTCGGAGGTATTTGCAGGTGTAATGCTCCACCCGCCAACATGGTCTTAATGTCGGAAAGTTGAGCCCGCAGTTGCTCCGCCTCATCCTGAACGCGTCGCAACTCGTGGCGCAGTGCGTCGCGCTCCGCAGATGCGTAATTGAAACGGCGCCGCGCCGCCGAAAGTTCTCCCTTCAACTTGGAACTCTGAGTACTCAGTCTCTCCAGATCAGCCATGTCGGCCGACATCGTGTCAAGGCGTGCATATAACTTGTCGGCCCGAGCATGAGCATTTACGAGGGTGTTCAGCTTTTGGAAATTAGTCTCATGCTCCGTCCGGATACGATCAAGCTGGATCTTTCGCTTCCGAGCCTTTGAAGAAAGATTAGCCAGATGCTCGGAAAAGCGCTGGTTTTCTGACATAATGTGGTCGCGTTCGCGTTGCACCGCGATCAGGAGCTGACGGAGTCGGTCGAGCGTTGCGTGATCCTGAGATGCCTCAAGACGCGAAATTTCTTGCGCCTGGTGATTGACGGTCTCTTCGCGGACCGACAGCAGTAGCGGTCCCGGGCATGGGCACCTTCCAGATCACGTATCTGAACTTGCTGTTCGGACAAGGCCTCTTCGGATGTCTTCAGTCGGGACTTGAGGTTGCTAACGGTGGTGCGGACGTAGTCGCGCAGGGGTGCGGCTCGCTCACGGAACCGCTCGATCTGCTGCTCACGGTCGGCGAGCTTACGTACGATGCACTCGTGCCGCTTCTGTTGTAGGAGGGTGGAGTCTTCAAGCACGGAAAGTGAGTCGGTCTGCACGACTATTTCTTCCTGCTGTTTGCGATATTGTCTCTTGCTGCGCACGAATCGTCTCCTGCAGCGCGCGTATGGTCTCTTGCTGCGCGTAGGCCTGGTGGACCACCGAGACCAAGCTGTCGACAGCGGAACGATCGAGTGATGAGCTGCCACCTGCGGTTATCTCCATGATCAGCCTCGCAGAAGAACTAAAAGAATAGATGATCACGGGGGCTTGATCGGGGACGCTACGGTCGAATGAGTGGCAACGCTCTGCTCACCTGCGACTCGCTCGAAGGAGACAGGGCAGATTGATGGGTGCAGATTGCAGTACATATGACGTCATGATTTATGGATGTCGACCATGATCGAGGCTATCATGACTAACAGGTAGAAACATGATAACGGTATGATCGACCCCCGCCCCAACCGCTGTCCGGCTGGGACGGGGTTCAGGGGCGGCAGTGGTAAAGCGTACCGTAAAATTGGTACGTAATTAGGGGCATAATTATAGACACCCCTATAGGTGTAGCTGTGGTAGAGGGTACCACAAATTTTGTATGTACCATAGTCGGTACAAAAGGTGGTTCGGTAGTGGGCACCACAATCGGTACCACAGTTTGTACCCCAGTCGGTACAACTGTTGACACAACGGTGGCGGACAGGGACGAGGCTTGGATAGGACGTCTGAGACGATGAGACAACTGACACGGTTACCTGACGGTAACCCGAAGGTAAGCGGTCGAATGGTCGACAAAATGCGTAGGAATGGGTAGTTCTGATTGGCTTATATTAGGTTTTTGGTAGGTATTAGGATATAAGCGATAATACAGTTCTCCTTTTTGCGTAAGATCGTACAAATCGCTTCAGGGACGGCACCTTTGCGCCTCCCTTACTACTAAATACCTCTACGTCCCGGGAAGGAGCACTTAGTGCATTTTTTGTCCCACCGGTAGGCGTAAAGTGTGAGAACTCACCCGCAACTCCGCCCGCTGTGTCAGCGGTTCTTATTTTAAAGGTTTTTTGGTCTCGGGAACGTGATCGAGCAGCGCGCTCTCACCTCTTCCATTATTGGTCCACGTTTTGGCCCCTAGTGTTCGGCTGCTTTAAGCTCCCCACGAGAACACTAAGTGGATTTAGTGGTAATCGTCGATCAGCCCGTTTAAAACGCTGATCGACCGTCCCTCTAGGGCTTAAGTTTGGAATACAAGGTACTTTGGGTATTCTATTGACGGATTAAGCTTAAAGAGGCTCTGTGATCGGGCAGTGAAGACTTCCGCTGCCTGATCGAGTACCCTCTTCGCCTATAAACACCTTATCGAGACACTTCGACTCGCGATCCGCGCTCAGCAGCTCGCAACTCGCGCCAACTAGCTGATCAGCGACTTTTAATACCTGATTGAGCCTGATCGAGTCTGATCACCACTGATCGACGACTCTTAGTGCCTGACCAAGCCTGATCACTGTTGATCAAACCTGATCGCACGTGATTTGAGCTTGATTGCGCCTGATCATCGCCTGATCGCATCAGTCGACTCATCACAAGTCAACTCAGTCTTGCCACAAGGAATTTTAGTGTGCCATCCCCGCCACCTGGAGAGCGACCCACGCCTAAGCCGTCGGGTACACAAGGTGAGCCGAAACACAAGCAGTAAAGGACAACAGGAGGACCCCCTTCGTCAGTCGGCAGTCCGGGCGCCGTGGTAACGACTGATCATGCTTCAAAAACTTTGATCACCCGCTCCACCACAATGGTGCGCGTGCCCGGATGTTTGGGCGACGCGGGATATCACCGATATATATTGAGCTCGTAGGGGGATATTACTACCCGCCAGTATTTTCCATGTTAAAAATGCAATAAAACATGACCCATGACGCTTCAATAGACTCTGGCTAGTATAAAACGATCACGCCTTCGTCGCGTGAGAGCAAAAGCTTCTGCGAAAGAAAAAAAGGGAAAAGAGAATCAATGAAATATGCAAGATGGCGCTGATTTGGACGTGAAAACGGAAGCAGAAGCAGAAGTGAAGATAAAGGTCGAAAAGGAGGAGGTGGTTGTGACGATGGAAGGCAGTTCTCCGTCGTCATGCCTGAAGAAGAAAGGAAATGCTGATTATCAGGACCTGGGGAGGTATCCTGATGAGATAAAGGAGGAGAAGAAGCCTCAACCACCTCCCAAGGCTCCTTCGGCAGCCCTTGCGGATCATAGCGCAAGTTATGATCCGCCAAGTACATATGCATATGATGATCTGGATTGGAAGACGTTGGTGAAATACTACGACCCGGACCGACCGAAGGCGTTACTGAAGGCGCCGGGTTTGGACAACGATGAAATTCGACCAATTATGCCACCATCAGAATCCGATTTGGAAATGACGTTTTATATGAATGAGCTGAAGAATTTATTTTTGATGGATTCAATTATGAACTTACTCGGGGTCACGATCAGTGAAAACTGAGCGAGCAGGTTAGTCGACCAATAACAGACGAGAATGAAAAGATTCAGTTGGTGTTAGGGCTGAAACGCATGATTTAAGCAAGCTGGTCTGACTACAGGCGCCTACGATGCCGAAGAGGTGTTCGACATCAACCCTGAAGACGTCGTGACCACTACCGAGCAGCTGTTCGGACTGTTGGTGCCTATAGTGGGTCAATCCGCTAAGGTAGAACCACCTCGTACTATGCTGACAATTGAAGCAGGTCCGTCGATGAACGTGGCAGAACACACGGGATCATTATGTTACGAATCTTCCCCTTCCGAAGGCGATGAACCTGAAGTGGATTCGAGCAGTGCCGGAATTATGGAGCCCAAGATCACCAGGATGACAGTTTGCCAGAAGGATAAACCCAAGTTTTCGGTTATCAAGAGGGAACCGCCATCAGTCAAGGCAGACGATGATCAATCATCGCAGGGCCCACAGCTGCAAACAATTTTCGACAAGGCCATGAAACAGTTTTTGGCGGAAGAAAGAGGCAAGTCGATACCTGCAGTCGTTCGCACAAAAAGTCACCAGTTAAAGCCAGGAAGTGTTGCGACGGTCAAGGACGTGGATATGGAATCAGTGCATTCGCTCCGTGATTATCAGTCAAGGTCAAGAAGATCGGAGACGGTTAGAGATGTTGACATGGAATATGTATATTCGCTCCATGATCAACAATCCAGCGTGATTACATCAATCCAGACGAGCCGATCACTCTGCTCCGACAAGCCACGGTTGCGACAACGTACACTGGAATGCCTGAACAACAGCCGACTCCCAGGATTTGGATGTCAGCGATCAGTGATCTTAAAGAATTTTCAGGAAGGAAATGGATAAAGATCAAGAGCGGAATTGGATTAGTCGTTTGAAGTCAGCATTTATGCGTGACCAAGCCTCCAACCCAGAAAAGTGCTTAATTATGGTCGATTTACTAAAAGTACCAGCACGCAATTGGCATAGCCAGCTGAGTAGAGCTACCCGATCAAGTTGGAAAAGTCTCGTGGATGAGTTTGAAGTTCAATATTGTGGAAGTGGCCAATCGGCATCCCGCCAGTATTATTACACGAAGCAGCGATCAGATGAAACTCCCATTGAGTATCTGCACCGGTTGAATGTGGCGGGACTGCGGGCCAAGTTGCCAATCAGGGATGGATCGCCTACGATCTTACGCGATCATGTGCAACATTTTCTGGACACATTGACCAATCGCGAGTTCGCCGATCAACTGGCACTTCTGCGGTTGGATACCACCGCGGATCTGGAAGAAACGCTGCGGGCGTATGCGCGCAATAAGTGGTACCAGCCAACGGCGACGCTCGGCACCAGCCGATTCCGTCAGAAATTCAGTGATGATCGGTCACCTGACCCGGCACGGAAGCCTAAAGCAGTGCGCGCGATTAAGGTGATGTCTGGAAGCGAAGAGTCAATCTCCGATGACGGTGGAAGTGACGGTGACCAGCGTCTTTACATGATTGCTGCTATGCGCGATCAACCAGTAACGCACGGTCTACCTAGTGAGCCTCGATCTGGTAAACAAGGCGAATCAAATGCTGTTGACCAAGGGGCGATGAAGAAATGCAGTCATTGCGGATCAATTAAGCTCGACAATTTGCGTTGTTGGAAACGCCTGACCTGTCTGAAGTGTGGCAAGAATGGGCACCCGACAGATCACTGCTTGTACGTCTGCCGTGCCTGCGGCGAAATTCACGACGTAGGCAAGTGCCCCATGGAATAATTCTACAATCGCATACGACAGTGGTACAACCCTACCAAGCATGCGGGAATGTTGCCCAAGGAATCCTAAGACATGTTAAACTAGGACGCTCGCCAGGTTGGAATCTGGTACGAGACGAGTGTGTATTTTTTCATATGTGGATAAGCAGCGGGTTGATCAAGCAGAAGAGAAAGATAAATAAAAATGTGATCAACCTGATTAACCGCGTTTGGCTAATTTCTGTATTGATGAGTTTTCTCGGTCTCCGGTGATCATGGAAGTTGATTTTCTTCCAGGTGAATCACGTGGATATTGGAAATACCACTCGCCAAAAAAGTGGTTTAAACAAGCCAAGGCGAGCGGCAAAATCAATAACGAACGTGCTACGTTACTATTCGATTCTGGTGCCGAAGTGTCGATCGTCTACTCAACCTTTGCTCGTAAGGTGGGTTGTCATATCAACACGAGCCAAAAAAAAGAATGTGTTGGTATCGTAGAAAGTGCATACCTCACAGAAGGGCGCACTTAGATCAAAGTGACGTTATCGGGTTATTTGGTTTATTATTTCCATGCATGGGTGGGAAATCTTGTTGGTCAAGATGTTATATTGGGTATGGATTTTATGATCCCAGTTGGTGTTTGATTGGACATCGCTCACGGTGCATTAAGTCTGCCGGATGAAGTAATCAACCCATTAGAAGGACGCCGACAGCTGTATGGATCGAGTGGAAATTATATGAAACTTGGTCAGTACGAGCAGATCCCAGTAGGTCGATCTGCTGAGGTTCGAATTCGTGGTCAGCGATCTCGTAAATTATGGATTACTCGCGGAAAAGATTGGGTCCCCACTGTGACTATGGGCGTGGGTAATTTTCGATATCTGCATATTACGAATATTGCCGATCATCAGATCATTCTACATGACGATATGATTTTAGGTATTTGGATGAATAAGGATGATGTGCCCCGTCGCCCTGGGTTTATTTCGGTGGGCTCTAATCGCTATAAGGAGTGGTAGAATCTCACGTATCAAGCGTCCACCGACTCAGTATATGACGATCAAGACAGCGTCGACCAGGGTCCTTTGGTCGAGAAAAAGAGTACTCTATTCCTCAGAAAATTTTAGTTCGACCTGCGGACTCGTCCACGGCATCGGTTAGTAACCGGAATACCGCCTAAGGTACAAGAAGTGAAAGAAAAGGGCAATCAGGAGCCAAGTGTGCAGGTCCGATCCTTGGTCACGTATTTGAACGACCTGTTACAAGAGATGGTCCTGATCAAGATATGCGTGAACATACCGTCTCAACCGATACCGGTGAATTCGGTGTAATTCCTACCGATGACCAAGTATGCTACCATGAAGGCGGAGATTTATTCGTGGAAGAGCTGGAAAAACAACTTTCCACACTGCCTGAAGTATCCGCAAGTACCGAAGAAGTGACCAAGGACGATTTGCAAGTTGTAGACCCACTGATCAACACATCAGAAGAGATTGATCAACTTCGCGACATAATTTGGGTGAAGAAACACCTGCTGATCGGAAAAGTAAACGCGCTTCCTCCTGCTGACGTGGAGTTGTTTGCGATATTGATGTCGGCAATGCACGCCCGATCGCTCAAAAGTGTCGAAATGTCGCTCCACAATTTCACGAGAAATTATCGGCTTTAATCAAGGGGCTGTTGGCTACGAAGATTTTCCAACCGTCTACATCACCCTGGGCACCATCTATAGTGATTATTGTAAAGAAGAATGGGGTGGATATTCGGTTATGTATCGAATATCGCGCGGTGAACCAACTCACGCGTTTGATGGTGTACCCTATGCCTCTAATCTCTGATTGGATCGAGGATTTGGATAAAGCGTTATGGTTTTGCTCTTTGGATATGTCGAGTAGGTTTTTGGGTTGTGTCTATGACCGATCGAGCGCGGCAGATTTCGGCGCTCGTCACTCCGTTCGGATTATTTGAGTGGAATCAGATGCCCTTTGGCCTAAAGAATGCTCCGCAAATCTACCATCGGTTGATTGATAATGCATTATATGGGTATCTAAAGGTCAAGGACGGGGCTGATGAGTCATCGGATGTGTTTATTAAGGGAGATCCTGACCAATCCCGAGGCCCGTCTGTGTTGCAGAGACGGTTGTAGCTGTGCGTATACGCACAGTGCGGCTAGCGAACAGAGGAAGACTTTCCTTTAAGCGGCGTTTGCCGCTACTTAGCCGATACGCCCTTATAAAGGGCTTAGTAGGAGAGAGCTCTCCTACTCGGGGCCAAGATTCCCGCTTTGGTTTACAATTAGCTTTCGCTAATGCCTTAACGCAAGGCTCCCTTACTAAGGGTGTAGCTAATAGGAGGGCTCCCTTTACGCTACTGCACTCACTACACGCGCGACCGGTCGAGGTAGTGCGTCTGTAGGCGTTGAGTTAAAAGGTAAACTGAATGTATATTAATATATAATTAGCCTAAGTTAATTTAAACTATGTAAACTATATATAATACTAAGTAGAACTTACCAAATTCGTACCTAGCTAAAATGTAGTGTACACCACCTGTGTACCAACACGTGGCTGGCTGCCACGCCACCCCCAAGGGCTCCTGCCCTGATTGGTTAAAATAACCAATGGTTCAAAACCTTCGAACCGGTCAATACTGACCCCAACCGTAGTGTACTCACGTACACCACCTACTAAATGTGACTCAAATGTAACCCTGTTACATCCTCCCCCATCAAGACTATTGCTTACAAATTAAACAAATTTCTTGGAGAACTCCAATTTCCAGTACCTCTGGCTATCCATGAGCACCATTAGTGGTGCTATGGGGTCTCCTCTCGAGGAGATAGACTATTCCAAGGATCGGAGGTGGATGCCCTTGGGGATATCTCCCCAACGGCTGACCGCTCCGACAGCGCCGAACGGAGGTGCCGGCAGCCTAATCCGTTCCCCACACGTGGGGAAAATTCACTAGCTAGTGCGCCAACCCTGCCAATGTCGGATGATACATCCGGATCGCCGAAGGCGGTCATCACCAATGAGCTGGACGCAGCTCATGAAAGCCAACTTGCCGCACAGGCACTAAGGTCTGCGTTACGCGCCCCCAAACGCTTGCCAAGGGCGGCACATATGTGGAGGAGTCAAGTTCAAAATCGAATACATTTGTATCGACAACCTGACCACCACCATCGTGCCCAGCCTTCCAACTTACGGGGGGGCCTCCACTCGAAATCTGGTCCGATCCTCCGCTGCTGGCAGACGACCGGTCATCATCCAAAGACACTTGGTCCGATTCACTTTAGTTCATCTCACCTTGTGTACCCGATGGAATGGGCTTGTAACACACTCGGTGGATTGGGATCGCAGATCGATCTGATTCGGTCTTGAATATGAGACCGTGCTGGCTAGATGTACCTAGGGCGGAACTCTTCACCCCAGGTACGTACAGACCAGAAACACTTCCAAAAGATAAATTCCAATAGGTCGATCGTTCAAACGATCTAGACCTGACCAATACGAAATAATAGAGGGTAGACCAATCAACCGGTCTAGCCCCTGACCAATATGAGAAAAGACCAAAACCGGTCTAAACTCCAACCAATGTTACAATGAGCCAATATGTCCACGTGAAGACCCAATATGCCCGTGAAACTCCACAAACGATATCTCCACGTAAAGACCAATCCCGTGAATAGCACGTTCCAAACGTACTTGACTTAAAGTGTCGAGATCGCCAAATCGTACTCCCGTCGAGGGACTTCCGGTGGCCAAAGTGCGCGTGCGGCGCGTCCAGACCAGGTATAATAGGAGAGAGGGGATAATTCAACCCTCTGCCCCCAAACACTCCGCGGCGGGCGGAGGCCACTAGTGTTCATGAAAAGGGTAACGGCGACCCCTTGCTGCGGTGTAGACCAAGACCAGAAGAGGTTTTTGCCACTTATTCCTAGACCAAAAACCTTTACCTGGAAAAATTCGTAACCAAAAGACTCTTACTTGGAAAAACCGCAACTAACCAATAATACTACCTCCCTACGGTCCCAATATGTACCCACACAAAATTATGTAAAATACCCAATGTCAGGTGACTCACCCAAGACCGGCGTTCTTGATACTCCTTGAATCTGATAGGCTAAAAAGCCCCCCTTGTTTAGACCAATCGGAAACTCGACCAACTGCCTTGACCAAAAGTGACCAAATTTGTGGTACACTTCACCACAGCCGACCCTGAGTCCGACCGTGTCGCACAACGATAACGGTCTGACTCACCCATCACTCGACCAACTGGACCTCGGTCACTCACACTTCTTCACCATGGACCAGCCATCTTCTCCACCTGCGCCAGGTACTTACTTTACTGCACTCGATCCTCTTATGCTTCCTCTTGACGCTTCTTCTTGTAGAAACTGTATGTGCCGAGTCGCTCTACATTGCTTCACCTGTCCGGTCGGCTCGGTATGACAGCCCATGTAACTCTCCTGCACTTCAAACATCGGAAGGGTGTCAGACTGAAGCCGACACGCGGATGCAGGACATGCTTGCATAAAACATGCGTCTCAGGACCCAGGTGGCCCACCAGGCAACACAAGGTGCGCATCTTTGGTCTTTGTTTTGTACTTGTCCTGACCCTCGTTTGTCTTCAGCTCTCATCCCTCCCAGCGTCCGAAAGCTCAGAAGTCTCGCCGATCGTTCCCGAAGGAAAGTTTGAACGAATATGCAGTGCAACAGTTAAGGATGGGACGGATCCTCAAGGAGCAGAACGAAGGAGAATGGATTATGAACCTGAAGACCTACCTGCGTGGTGAACTGTCCAAGTTGACGAACGATCGAGCGAAATAATGCATCAAGATCGCGGATAGCTACGAAGTGGATGATAATGGATTATTGTATTACTGTCGCGATGCCGACCAAGACCATACAGACCGGGACCGACTGGCGAAATTAGTGATCCCCGAGTTTCTGCAGCCGGATGTCCTTCATCACTATCACGTGAGTCTAGAAGAGGGACATCAGGGCATAGGCAGGACCTATCACAAGATCAGGTCCCACTTCCACTGGAGAGGTCTTTTCCGCAGTGTGCAGAAATATGTGGGCTGTTGCACGGATTGCGAGACCGGAAAGGGTAGACCGGTAATCAAGGGGCAATCGCCCGGAAATATCGAAGCTACCTACCCTTTCCAGGTCATAGCGATGGACCACATACCGTCACTGCCTAGATCGACGCGCGGCAACACTGAGCTGCTGATCTGGGTAGACCTGTTCACTGTCTAGTTATTGCGAAGGCATGTGCATCTCGGTCTGCGGAGCAGATCGCCCAGAGCTACGAAGAATGTGTGTTCCGAAGATTCAGCGCCAGCGAGGTCATCAGGCACGATCGGGAACCCGGTTTTATGGCCGAGGTGTTCCGGTCGTTCAATAACATGCTGGGCCAGAAACAGAGTGCGACGATGGCATATCGTCCTCAAGCAAATGGATCGGCGGAACGCATGGTGCAGACCATAACGAGGGCGATCAAGATGTACGTTGCTGACCCAGACCAGCGAGATTGGGACAAGTACGCAGAAAGGCTGGTGTTTGCACTCAACTCGTCGACCGATCGGGTCCGAGGAGAAACGCCTTTTTATCTGACATATGGATGGGACCCTCGGTCGACACTGGAAGCTGCGATACCTATCGGTTACACCCAGACCCGCGATCGCGATGCTCGACGCTGGCGCATGCAGGTCCAGAAACACTACCAGCATGCAAAAGAAGTCGTCAACGAAAAGCTGCGTCAGGCCACACAAGACCGGGCAGACCGGACGAATGACCAGGTCCGACCCCACGGTATAGAACCAGGGTCGAGGGTATGGCTATACCTAGACCGAGTGAAAGAGGGCTATCCGAAGAAGATGGCTCACATGTGGCACGGCCCCTTCCGTGTTGCCTAGATGATCGGTGAGCACTCTGCCCGTCTAGTAACAACTGGTACAGATTACAAGGTCTTCCTGATCGTGCATGTGTCCAAGTTGAAGCTGGTCCGAGAATTTCTTGATCGACCCAAAATACCCTGTCTAGTAGACGAGGCAGAACGGTTTGATTTCGATGAAGCATTACTGCCAGAGGACAGTTGGGAACGACCGCTGGAGAAGGACGAATTTGAAGTGGAGAAGGTCTTGGAGGTTCGGTCGACCAAGAAGACCAGGTTCGGTCGGACTCACCGATAGTACCTGGTCCGATGGAAGGACCATGATGAATCAAGTTGGGTCGACGAGCTCGATTTGAATTGTGGGGCTCTTCTACGAGAGTTCGAACGAGAACGAGTCAGTCGTAATCGCTTCGCAGTGATTCAGACTCATGAAGACCAAGACCAGACACGCAGTAGCATCGGTCGGTCTAGACCGGTGTGAAGATGTGGAAGGTCCGGAGGTGATGTGAAATTGTGATGAACTGTGACAAATTGGAGTAGCGGAATGACGAATGTGATGACTATTTTTCTTGATGGGGGTGGAACTGTTTACGATAACGTGTTGGGTGCAACTATGGCGAGAGTGGTAAAATTAGCTCAAGTGATTTGACGATTGGACATATGAAAAAGAAATGATGACATGTATTGCGAGTTATCTGGTCGACTAACTGCGACTTCACTTGCTATCGCCCCACAGACGGCCGATGCCCATCGACGGATGATTTTGCACTTGATCCTAAAACTGGTTACGCCAGGGGTCCTTCCGGTCAAGCTGGACCAAAGCATCCTTGAGGTCCGCTACCGGCTCAGCGCAATCAAGACCGGGGTACCATATGCCGTCGTCCGTCAGCAGTCTGGTCTTCTCAACGCGACGCCTCGGCATGTGGAGGAACAACGGGTACATAAACACGTCTACGTCACACTCGCGGGCTCGCATCCCGTCCAAAATGTACTGGCACAGGGATTGCCAAGCCTCGCCCGCTCGAATTCGACGTCGCTTGCGCTTGCTCTAGAATGTCGCCAGGCCTGGATCTTGTCGCACCCCGTCGGGTGAAAGAACCAAGTAGTGGGACGCTTCCCAAATTGCTTGGCCGTGGATCTTGTTGAAATTCTTCACCCGGCCTAGCAAAGTGCCGATACACGGAGTCAAGTGGAACACAAGTCCTATCTTGGGGTGTTCGAAAATTTTCCATGGTTCATCGCCGTATAGGCGGGAGATCTGCGCCGACGTAATCAAGTCCGCCCTCCATGCAGACGCGGCAGGGGTTTTCTTGGCCGGTGGAAAGAGCCAGAGGTCCGGGCGGGAGAAAGACCGGGCCAGAAGCTGCTTGGTCAGGGTAGACCGGCGCAAACAGCCGATTTGCCCCGACGACCACGGCAGGGTGATTTCAAACGTCCGCGGCGGAAGGGAGCTGGTGTCAACTGCCATGTTCTTCAGTAGAGCGTACTTGTGAAGCTTGGATGTCCCGGGGAGAACCGAAGGCGCCGGCTTCGCTGGTGCCGACACTGGTGTGGCGTCTTTTGGCAAACCGGTCTTCTGTTCTGACCCCAATGTCGACGCCAATTGGACAAAACTGTCACGCAAATTCGTTCGTGACTTGGACTGGATGGCGACCATAAACTCAGAATCGCAAGACCCTTCGCTGGAGTCCTCCTCGGACGAGACCCCTGTGTGCTTGGTGAAATTTGCAGTACGGCGCGAGGGCGCCCGACTTTCCGAGGGGCTGTAGATTTCGCCCGTGTCCGAGTCCGAGTCCATAAGAAGCACCTGCGTCTTGGCTCGCTTATGAGCCACTGCACGCTTCCCCTCTAGTCTGGGTTCGCGCGCAGTGCCCCGCGCCCTCGAGCTACCCGGCGCGTCCGCGCGCTTCTTCGATTTGTGTGCAATTTCGGGCTGCTGAATATCAGCCAATGAGCGATGTCGGTCTTGGTCCTGCTGCAAGAGGTCTTGGTCCTGCTGCAAGCGGTCTTGGTCCTGCTGCAAGCGGTCTTGGTCTTGCTCCGAGGCGACTAAGGTTGCCGACGCAGACCAATCTATGCTGGAGGAAGCAGCCTAACACGGATGCAGCAAGTTCATCAAGCGCTGGCGTCACTGGTCTAGTGCCACCTGAGGACGACCCGACTCTAGCGTCCAAGCGTCTGACTTGTCTTGATAAGACCGGACCTTCCCGGTCTGGTCTTGAATTGAAACCTGAAGCTCGGCAATGCGTCGCGCGAAGTCGTCGCCTTGCATGCGCAGTGAGGTCGCGTCAAACTGTCCGTCCAGCTGCTGCAGGCGAATAAGGGCAAGTTGATCGCGGAGATGGGACTGATAAGACTCCAGACGGGACAGCTCATGACGTGCACTTACCATCTCCTCTAGAATTGGTCGGAGCTGGTCAAAATGATCGTCGGACTGCCTATCGGCATCAAGCAAGGCACCTTTTGCTAGTCGCGACCATCACATTCACCTGGCCTGGGGCGTTCTTGGGTCCGATCACCTATGGGAGCCTGTTTATATTCACCAATTCATCCAGAACGGCCTTCTCGGTGATCGTAGCCCCGGTATGGTCTTGCATGACCTTGGTCGCGAGGTAGTCGGCGCTTCTGTTCCAGTCCCGTTTCACGTGCAATAGCTCGTGGTTGGGGTGGTCCTTCAATGCCTTCATTACCCGATCATTTAGCGTCCTTAGTCGTGGAGCCTTGCAGTCGATCTCTCCGGTGATCTGCATGATCACTAGGTTGGAGTCACCACATATGGTGACTCGCCCCTTCTCTTGCGACGACAGCAGGTCCAGAAATAGAAGTAGATCTCGGTACTCCACCTCGTTAGCAGTAATATCCGGCGTGAAATCGGCAGCGGCTGCAACTATAGACCATTGTGGCAACTTCCACAATATGGCACTATAGTCGCCGACCTTCTTCTTCACGCTTGCCGATCCGTCAAAACATAAGACCAAGAGCTCTTCATCATGGTCTACGGTCGGTGGCGGTCTCGAAATTGACTGCCGAGGTTGCTTCCTCGGGGCAATCGCTATCAATGCCTCGTCCACTCAGACCGAGGGGTGATACTGGCAGCTATTGTGCCCAATATATCTTTCTCGCCCCCGGTGCACTTAACGACATCGAGGGTCCACTGCGACAAGACCGCCGACCATCTGCCTAGACTTCCGTCCATCCCATTGGCTGATAATAGCCAGGCCAAAGTAGACCGCTTTGACAGGACCTTTATAGGTCGGCCGACCAGCAGGTTGTAACACACATCTAGAATTTGTAGCAACGCCAGCACTTCTTTCTCGACAATTCCATAGTTCACTTCATTTGGGTTTAGCGTCCGGCTCGTAAACGTGACTGGATGATACACACCATCGTGATCTTGCACTAAAGTGGCCGAGATAGCCCACTTACTGGCATATACGATAATGGTCGGCACTTTTTCGGGAGAGAAATGCTTGAGAATCGGTGCCGTCGCCATATTAACCTTCAACATACCAAAGGCAAACTGTGCACACTTCATATGATCTTCGGCCTCCACTTGCGGACAAACTGCAGCAAGACCAGAGTCGGCGCCCTCCTGTAAAGTTGCCCGATCTCCTTCGCGCAACGTATGATAGTCAACTTCCCGGAGCTCGTACAGCACAGCCGCGTAGATAGCAAAGTCTTCAATGAATCGGCTATAATAATTCAAGCTTCCCAGGAAGGACTGCATTGCCTTCAGCGATCTGGGGAACGGTAGGTTACTCAGCGAATCCAGGTCCTTGGGATTAGCCTCTAGACCATTGTTCGAGACCATATGGCCTAAATAGTGCGACCTTGGACATACCCCAAAAACTTTTCACGGCACTGATAGACAGGTTCCAGCGGTCGCATGTCTCCAACAATCGTTCAACCTTCTCGCACAGATCGTTACATGACGAGGCAGGTATCAGAATGTCGTCGATGTACGACCGCCTCCCTAGAACGGACGGTCCTCTTTCCCGATCGGGTTCACCCTCTCTAAACACATCATAATTTTCAACGGGGTCCCGATCGGTCTTGATCTTGAAGTGTCCGTACAATGCGTTGTCTATCAACCTTTGATAGACCTGGGGCGCGCTCTTCAGACCGAACGGCATACGATTCCACTCGAAAAGACCAAACGGCGTCACAAATGCGGAAATCTCACGGGCTCGATCAGTCATCGAGACCACCCAAAATCCACTTGCCATGTCTAGCGAACAATAGCACAAGGTCTTGTCCAGGTCTTCCAACAGATCATTAATCAGCGGTATCGGGTACACCATGAGTTTAGTCAACCGATTTACCAGCCGATAGTCGATGCACAGTCTAATGTCAACGCCGTTCTTCTTGATAACAATTACGATCGGCGAGGCCCATGGCGAGGTCGACGGTCTAATAATCTTGATGACCAACAGTCCTTTAATGAGATCAGAAAGCTTTTCACGGTACTGTGGCGCCACGCGTCGACATCGCTGGGCAATCGGCTTGGCATCTCCAACGTCAATATCGAAAATCGCACCACGGGCCGCAGGTGGTAAGGCGTTGCCTTTTCCGATCAGCAGATGTCTTTTCTTCCATATGATATTCTCAACTGCTCGATCTGGTCTGGACTGTTAAGGTCTTGATAACCCACTTGTAAATCATCCATTGTAACTTCGGGCGAGTCGGCAGACACTTCAGGGAGGACTGCCATTTGGCTTTCCAGCTCCCGAATGTACTGTTCCCCTCCTTCATGTATACAGACTTGTTCATCTTCTGGAGCGATATCACCTAGACCATCTGGACCGGCTGAAATCCCCTGGTCTTGATCGACGGGCTGTCCTTCACTGATATCGATCTGATTAGGAACACCGTTATGGTCTGGTCTTTTTGCAGATTAAAGCCTTAAATTTAAGCAAGAGGATTCAGGTAGCAGAAAAGCTTAGTATTTTAAAAATGACTCCCGAAGAAAGGACAGTATTGCGTAGACTAATATACAAAATGATTCATTGAAACACGTTCTGGATTTAAGAAACGTTCAAAAAGCAAACCAAATTTAATTGGTTCTAAATTGGTTATTTGCATCGCCCAGGCTATAACTGGTCCTAGCAATTTCATGTTCCCCTTCTTCCGTATCTTGCTCCGCTGTCGCCTGGTCTTGTGATGACACCACGTTGACCAGCCTCGGCTCGTCTACTTGATGGTCCACCGTTCCTGGTGACTGCGGCGCCTTTCTTCGGACCAACATCTTTTTCGGGGTGACATAACTTGGTCTTTCCACTAAAGGTGAGGTATCCTCTTCCACCGACCCATCGTCGCTGATAAGATCGGTGGTCGATTGGTACGCCAGGTTTTGCCACTCGACATACCGCCTCGATCCAATCGAGACGAACCCCATCTTCCTTGGTACCTTCCCTTCTGCTAACCACATACCGACAATAGTGTTATTGTCCAGTGTCAGCGGCTTGTCACCGATATTGGTAACACGGACAAAATCACGTCGACGAGCACTCTTTATGAAGGTCGGGATCCACCGATCGCCCCTGGTCAACCATAACTTCCTCGAACGAAAACATTTCTCGACCGGGGTATCGTCCAACCGACCGACTGGGATAGTGAGGTCTTGGTCCCACCGGACCAGATCGGTATACGAACCATACAGAGGTCGTCGACCATCCAACCGGACCTGTACCTCGTCCGGGAGTGTAAGCACTCCATGTGACAGGTCTAGGCGAATACCAGCTGGGACCATGAAATCCATACCTAGTAAAGCGTCCTGACCAGCCAACTTGCCAACCCAAGCGCTGAAAAAGTAGACCTGCGATCCCGACAAAGTAATTTTCACACGCGTTCTTCCTTCGGTCATATAAGAGTTTTCACCGATCCCGACGCATTCATGTCTCTGGGTATCGTCTATAGGACATCCGACCTTACGAGCAAAGGCGGAGTCGATTATCGAGACTTCAGCTCCAGAGTCGAACAACATCGTCGCCTTCTGGTTATTATTCTTGCCACAGGCTTTCGCCTGCTTGAACCATTTATCAGGCGCGTGATACTTCCAATATCCGCGGGATTCTCCAGGCAGCAAGTTCAACTGCATAACCACCTTGGTCCGGGAGTACTCATTGGTCTTCAGACTGTAGAACGGATGGTCTCGGTCGACGCAATTTGGAATAGAACGTGTATTGTCGGTCTTATCCTCCTTGTCGACATATGCATAGATGTGAACCGTAGAACGCTCGGCTCGATCCAGATTCCAACCTGGCGAGCGCTCTAGTTAAACATCTTTTCTGCGTCCGGTCGCAGCATCCCCGCGTGCTTGTCCGGCACGTACCACTTGCGTATCATGTTAAAAAATTCTTCAATCTTGCAGTGGCCGGCCTCGTGGATCTCTCCACATGACTTGCATACGAAGAGGCAATGGTCAGTCAGGTGGCCGCGTCTCTCGCACTTCTTGCACACCATCTTCTTCCAGCTGTTTGGGCCATCATGTTTGCTCGACCCACAGTGGGAGCACTTCTGACGAGGTCGGTCCGGATCGGACTTGCTTCCGTTCTTTCCCTTCCGGTCTACCTGGTCGGACTTCGACCTGGTCTTCGGGGCGGGTCCCGCAACATAGACGTAACGATACTGGTCTTCATCCGATGACTCCTGGCTGGATTGACTTCCACTTTCCCCTTCCGATCCCGTGCTGTCTTCGGCTACGATCGCCTTGACCGCTCGGGTCGGTCTGGTCCAGGGTCTCTTGACCGGATCGGTCTGGGTCTGGTTCTTGGATCGTTAGCGACCTGATCCACCAGCACTCTTCGTCCTCAAGCTACGCGACTGCTGTAGCGTCCGTAGAGTCTGTTCAACTTCATCCGCGTCCCTAAGACGCAGTAGAGTAAGCTGGTCCGTCAGTTCTTGATCGTCCAGGGTACTAATGTAGTGACCCACATGTTCCAGAGCAGCAGCGTTCGGCAAGTTATTCTCTTTAATTGTTATGCCGGCACGAAGTGCGGCCACGTTCAACCGATGCAAATACTCGATCGGTGTCTCGTCGCTCCGCTTCTGCATGTGGTGATACTTGCGGGCACTCGAAAATCCGGAGTTACAATATTGCCCTTCAAACTCTACACATAGCTGGTCCCAGTCAGACCGGACATCCCGACCTAACTGTTGGATCCAGTTGGCAGCCTGTCTTTTCAACAAATCCCGGAAGATCAGACACTTTTCATTTTTCGGGGTCTGGTCTCGCAGGAACGCAGACTTGACCCAACCGAACCAAGACCGGGCCTGGTCTTCATCAGCATCCTTTCCAGTGAAGTCCTTGAGGTCGATCGTCGCGGCCATACGGATGCGCGGAATCGCAGCAGATCCAAAGTCGTAAGCAGTAGTGGAGGCTAGATTAGTCTTGCGTGGCTTGCCAGCGCCCGTACCGTCTGACCCACAGTGGTCGTCAAGACCGCCGACCGACTCCATATCACAGTCACTTGTCTTGCTTGGTCTACGCGGTCTAGCCGGTTGCGGCTTGCGCTTCCCTTTGCCGCCTTGCTTATCACTTCGAGTGGGCTTGTCCACAGATGTTACCGATTCCATATCCACATCTCGGAAAACATTGGCACTTTGCTGGGTAGACCGGTCTTGGACATGTGGGCACATAGGTGGTCTAACCCGTTCTTCCATGAAACGTTCCATCATCGTCTCAAACATGGCTTGCTCGTTAGCCGGAGTCATGGGCAACGTGTTGATACCCTCCTTTTGCGGAACTGAGGCCTGTGGGGGCTTCTGGAGCCCCAACTGGCAAGCAGCCCTTTGCTGCCGCATGTCCCTTTTTTGGTCAGGCTGGGCATGGTCCACCCCCATGGTCATCCGCTAGACACCAGTCTCCAACTCTGATGATCTGTTCGAGGCCGGTGGAGATTGATAAACCGATTTGTCATCAGAACCAATGTCGACAAGCGCTGTGGAGGCTTCAGCGACCTTCACTGCTGCGGTGGGAGTTGGGCGGCGAACCGCCCCCACCAGTGGGACCAAATGGTCGTGGAAGGTCGACATCGACGATTTCAGCCTCCAAGTCTCAAATTCAAATAGTTTTTGGTCATCGGCGGGGTTCTGCATTCTAATGCCAACCTCCGCCAACATCGCTACCAAGTTCTTCACCAACAGTAATGGGCGATCACTCTGGATCGGCTCGGTAGTGGGACCGAGAAGATGGTCGGGGATCCGGAGGTTCAACACCCGAAAGACCACGTCAAAGCGAACAAATCGTTTCAGCTTAAAAATGTAATACATCTTGTTTAGGTCTTCTTCAGTGATGCCTCCATATCCGACCTGCGACTTTTCTTCGAGGTCTTCTTCGTCGGCCGGCATTCCCAACCCTTTCTTGGGAATCTTGGGGACCTTGGGGACCTTGGGGAGGTTGGTCTGATCGTTCGCCTCCAAGTATTTTTCGTCTTTTAATTTTCCATCAACTTTTTTATGCACATACATAGGATCAGGACCTTGGTCGTGATCCTTTCCGGGACTGTAGCAGGACTTGCTATAGTCCCGATCGGCTCCGGTGGGAGCCTTTTGGGGAGGAAAAAAATTATTAATCCCGATCTAATCCTCCACCAGGCCAGACCGGACATCGCCATCTTTATCGAGAACGAAGACGTAAGGTGATAGCCTTTCCTTACGCCCTATCCAGAACGATTCCAAATTCAAATCTTCAAATTCAATCTTTGATGACACCTCGCGGTGATATCCACGATCACAAAGTGATCCGGGCACGCGCAGCATTGTGGTGGATTCAAGTTCGAAATCGAATACATTTGTATCGACAACCTGACCACCACCATCGTGCCCAGCCTTCCCACTTACGGGGGGGGGTACCCCGCGTACCTCCACTCGAAATCTGGACCGATCGTCCGCTGCTGGCAGACGACCGGTCATCATCCAAAGACACTTGGTCCGATTCAATTAAGTTCATCTCACCTTTTGTACCCGATGGAATGGGCTAGTTACACACTCGGTGGATCGGGATCGCAGATCGATCTGATTCGGTCTTGAATATGAGACCGTGCTGGATAGATGTACCTAGGGCGGAACTCTTCACCCCAGGTACGTACAGACCAGAAACACTTCCAAAAGATAAATTCCAATAGGTCGATCGTCCAAACGATCTAGACCTGACCAATACGAAATAATAGAGGGTAGACCAATCAACCGGTCTAGCCCCTGACCAATATGAGAGAAGACCGAAACCGGTCTAAACTCCAACCAATGTTACAATGAGCCAATATGTCCACGTGAAGACCCAATATGCCCGTGAAACTCCACAAACGATATCTCCACGTAAAGACCAATCCCGTGAATAGCACGTTCCAAACGTACTTGACTTAAAGTGTCTAGATCGCCAAATCGTACTCCCGTCGAGGGACTTCCGGTGGCCAAAGTGCGCGTTCGGCGCGTCCAGACCGGGTATAATAGGCAAGAGGGGATAATACAACCCTCTGCCCCCAAACACTCCGCTGCGGGCGGTGGCGACTAGTGTACGTGAAAAGGGTAACGGCGACCCCTTGCTGCGGTGTAGATCAAGACCAGAAGAGGTTTTTGCCACTTATTCCTAGACCAAAAACCTTTACTGGGAAAATCCATAACAAAAGACTCTTACTTGGAAAAATTGCAACTAACCAATAATACTACCTCCCTATGGTCCCTAATGTACCCACACAAAATTATGTAAAATACCCAATGTCAGGTGACTCACCCAAGACCTGCGTTCTTGATACTCCTTGAATCTGATAGGCTAAAAAGCCCCCCTTGTTTAGAATTTGTGGTACACTTCACCACAGTTGGATGCGTACGCATTGACTTCGGAATATCAAAGGTGTACGCCAGGCCCTTTCGGGATAGCACCTTGAAAGGCCCCACAAACCTGGGGCGCAGTTTGTTCCGTAACACATTAGAAACTGCATGTGAGGGAAAGTTATTAGCGTTTAATAAAACACTTTCTCCTACTTTGTACACCCTTTTGTTACGCTGACCCTTGGGGTCGGTCTGTTCCTTATGCTTGTCTTGGCTTTCCGCCATGGCATCGCAAACGTGTCGTAAGACACTAAGGCCTGTCGATAAAAACTTATCGATGTGCTTTCGCACAGATACAGGGCTGACATCGGGGAATCCTCCCCCCTCAAGCCCTGGGCCACACACACGTGGCGTCAACGGAACCCTCGGATTCACCAATCCGTTCACGTAAAACGTGGTAAACCCCGTAGATGCATGGACCAACTTGTTCATAGCAAATTCGGCCATAGGAAGCATCTCACTCCAACCCTTTGGAGAATACGGACATAAACTCCGGAGATTGTCCACTACTACGCGATTAACGCGTTCCGTTTGGCCGTCCGTCTGCGGATGATCCGCAGTGGACATGAGAAGATTAGTGACTATCACCTTAAACAGCGCCCCCCAAAACTGTCCCGTAAAACGGGGATCCCGATCCGATACAACGGAATCGGGTAGACAATGCTGTCGAAATACATGGTCTAGGAACACTTTCTCTGTTCCTTGTCCATCAATGGACTCTGGTACCGCCTCCAGGTGAGCCATCTTGCTCAAACGGTCTACAAAGACAAAATGCCGGTGTTAATCGCCTTATCTTTCGGAAAACCGAAGATGAAATCCATACTGATTGATTTCCAACACTCCGTAGGAACGGATAAGCTCTCCAAAGGCGCTGCTGAATCTGCAGAGGGTTTTGTCCCTCTGACACGTCTCACAGGTGCGTATATACGCACCGACCCACTTATACATGTTGGGCCACCAATACAAAGCGCTTAAAGCGCTGTAGGTCTTATCCCGACCCAAATGACCCCCGGAAAGGGCGTCATGTGCCTCAAAGAGGACTCTATACTTTAGTTCCTAATCATGAGGAACTACCACCCGCGGAGTGTCCTCCGCGCTCGTGCTATAATATAGCAAACCGTCAAAGTAACTGTAACGGTGTAACCGAGCTCTAGATCGACTTGACACGGTAGTCTCAGACGAGCCAAGTCCCTTGTCACCCAAAGCACTGATAAGCACCGTACATTGTTGGTCTTTCCCATACGCCTGGAGTATGAGATCCACCGCAGACGAGGTGATGAATGTTGCGTGAGCGAGCTCGTAATCAGGACGACGCGACAACGCGTTTGAAAGCACGTTCTGCTTGCCAGGTTTATACTTAACCTCAAAATTATACTCTGCAAAGAAGGAGAGCCAACGGTCCATCCGTTGGGAGAGGTGAGGTGACTTCATCGCTGTCCGGAAGGACGCGTGGTCTGTATAAACCACGAACGGCTTTGAGCTGAGTAGTTGAACCCTAAATTTGATAAGGGCATACTTCATATCAAGTAGCTCCTTGTCATGAGCGGGATAATTCCGTTCCGCAGCTTTAAGCTTCCTCCACTTAAACGTGATAACGCGTTCCCGTCCTGCATCGTCTGCTTGTAACAAAGCACATCCGATTGCGAAATCGGAGGCGTCGCAGACGACACTAAATGGTTTCGCAGAGTCTGGGAGAGCAAGAACGGGAGCTTTCAACAAGCTCCCCTCTACCGCTTCAAAAGCGTTTTGGTGTTTGGTTTCCCAACACCAATCAACGTCCTTTTTAAGAAGGTCGGTTAATGGCTTCGCCATTTCAGCGTAATTCTCGCTGTACTTGTGGAGACAATTGGCTAATCCTCTGCATAGGTACAGTAGATGCATTCAGCTTCTTGTACGCATGCAAAATGCGCCACTTTCCGTTCAGCTTACGAACCCAAAAAGTGGGAGATGAATGGGGAGACTTACTCTCCCGTACCATCTCTGCCTCTTCTTTCCCCTTGAAGAATTCGTCAATGACGTCGCATTGCTCCTTGGGGAGAGTCCACTGCCTAGTGACGCAGTATTTGGTTCCAGGAACCAAGTAGATTTCATGTCGGACTCCTCGATCCGGTGGTTTGTCACTAATGACATCTCCAAATTCATTTAATAAGGAATGGTAAGGGTCATCAGGATCCACAAGGATCTTGAGGCCGCTTCGGGCATTCAATGCCTGTTTGGTTTGCACCAAAACGGACTCGTCCATCGTGTATGGGGAGTTTAAATCCTCTTCCGGACGCAACACGACGATCTCGTCGAGTTCACCTGCTTTTACAGCAGTCTCAAACTCGTTGAAGGACATGTCCTCCAACGACAACAGTTCACCTATCCCAGGCAACCGTTCAAGGCTTACGCCTTCTGTGACAACACCTGTCACACAATTCAGCATCCGATAGGACTGCTGACTACTGGCCTCGGGACTCATCCCGGGACCCAGATGGGGGGAGTCAATTGCCCCATCTATTGGAAGCGCATCGCGCCTATCCACAGAGGTCTTTACCTCTACCACCGGTGACTCGCCGGTCTCACCTAATATGGTGTGGTCGGAATCAATTCCGACGTGCAAAAGAGACGAACTACGGGTCTCTGCGCTTGGAATCGCCTCGCGCATAACCAAGGGGCCTCTACCCCTACCACTGGAGTCGCAACATTTTCGCCTAACATGGCGTGGTCGGGAACCCCGACCTGCAGAAGAGACAAACCTCGTGTCTCTTCTCTAGGAAGCGCCTCGCGCATAACCTCAGAGGAATCCACCTCTACCACTGGCGACTCACCAGTCTCGCCTATATCGGCATGGGGATTACCGCCGAATCCCCCTCGTCAAGGAACACTTCCTTGAGCTCATTGGTACTGATCATCTAAGACATCCCAATCTCTGGCATCTCTCGCCAGAATCGCTTTTGCGATCGAGCAAAGGTGGGTTCACGACTCGCCAATGCTTCACCCGATCGCGGGCGCGTTGAGCCACTGGACTTAGACTTCCATTCTACCATGGCTCGTGGAGTTCCAGCCACTTCATGCCCAGAATGAGGTCATACCTCGAGTCCAAATCCAGGACTAGGCAACGTTCTGAGCTGTCGAGGTCTGCAAACTTCAGCTTAAGGTCAATCGAGACCTTGGGTACAGAAACCTGTACGCCCGTCGCAAGCCGGATCGTGACAACGTCACGAGAAAGTGCCTCTAGTGTCTCGGCATACAGCCGACTATTCTCTACAGAATCCCGTCTGACATAACTGTCAGACGCTCCAGAGTCTATCAAGACTCTCCAAGACTTATCAAAGCCTTTCACGTCCGCAAGGACTACCAGCAAACTTGGCTGGTACACCAACTCGGTGCTAGAAAGCACCGTTTCCCTCGGCGCTTTGTGCTGTCGGCGCCTACCCTGCGGATTAACAGCACTGAGGGATCCCCCAGTAGGGGCCCTTCACCTACTGGGAGCCGTCGTTTCCCGACGGCTTGGGCGAGGGCCTTTTACCCGCCCTCGGCCCCTTATAGCGAGTGTCTCGCTGGATATGTTTCGGACATCTGTTCCGCAGATGCTCCGCACTTCCACACTGGAAGCATCTTAGCGGACCATTCCGCTGCAACATTGAAAGGAGCTCCGCTTCGAAGCCCTGCGAAAAGGAGTCAGAGTGACTCCTAGCGGGATGTTTCTCTTCCGCTTTGACCTGACTAAGGTCCATGGGTTCAGGACCCACCTTAGAGGAACGAAAGTTCCTCTAGGCGTTAAACGCCATCTTAAACGCCTCCCCCAGGGATTGGGGTGGGCAGCGGAACAGTTCCGAACGTGCTGTCCCTTCTTTCAGGCCTCCCATGCAGACGGGGATGGATACATCGTCCGAATACGCTTTCGCGTACATCCCTGCCAACAGGGTCTTCAGTCCTTGGACATATGTCTCCAAGTCCCTAGTGCCCTGACGGCACCTCAAAAACGCAAACTGATTCTGGAAAACCAGATCCGGCGTAGCGTACATGTCCATAAGCTTTTGCTTAAGTACTTCCCAGGTTGGGAACACGCTCGTGACCGAATCCGGACACGTAAACGCCCATGTACGGGCTTTGCCCGTAAGATGGGTCAATGCAAGTCCCACTTGCAAGTGATCAGCGATCACATTCGCTGTGGCGAAGGCCGTTTCGACCTCGCGAAGCCACACATAAAGGTTATCACCTTTTTCACCGGTGAATTCCTCTATATTAAATGATAATGGGGGACGCACCCCCGTGGAACGACTTCCACCTAAACTCGCCTTATGGGTGATTAGGGCATTGACCCTTGCCTTTACGGCATCAAGGCCCTGCTCCACTAGGGTATACATACCCTCGTCACCCAGTAAGGATAATAGCCTGTTAAAGGCTTCCTGCTGGACGAGGGTCAACCTATCCCAATCGTCCTGATCCATCCCTTGAAGAGGATGCCTTAGTCTAGCAACAAAGGTGTTGGATTGACTACAAGTGCTACCAGATGTAGCCGGTGCGTGTACGCACGGTGAGGCTAGCGCACGGAGGAAGACTTTCCTTTAAGCGGCGTTCGCCGCCACTTAGCCGATACGCCATTATAAAGGGCTTAGTAGGAGAGTTCTCTCCTACTCGGGGCCAAGATTTCCCTTGTTTACCTGTTAGACTTAACTAACGCCTTGAGACAAGGCTTCCCTTAGAAATGGAGTAGCTGAAGGAGGTATTCCATTTGGCTACAAACACTCACAGCACGCGTGACCGGTCGAGGTCGTGCGTCTAGCTGGATTGGCGTGTTTTGTAAACTGAATGTATATTTAATATGTAATTAGCCTAAATTAATTTAAACTAATGTAAACTATATGTAATACTAGATAGAACTTACTTAATTCGTACCTAGCCGAAATGTAATGTACACCACCTGTGTACCAACACGTGGAAGACTGCCACGCCTTCACCGAGGGCTCTCGCCCTGATTGGTAAAACAACCAATAGGACCGAACCTTTCGGACCGGTCAATACTTGACCACAACCATTGTGTATTTACGTACACCAACGTAACTCAATGTAACCCCGTTACATTAACAGGGTACTCTCTTGCTCATTAAGCCCGGTCAGGACACAGCTCCACCGGAAGTCCCACGACGGGAGGCACCCACTACGTTCACTCACCCCCTAAAGTTCGGCCACGTTAAGGAGACGTGTTATTTTGGCTGGGTTACTCATTGCGATTTGCGATCGAGTCCCAGAAATTGGCTGGATTAATCATCGCGACCTGCGATCAAGTGCCAGAAACTATCATTGGCTGGATTAATCACTGCTTTGCATTCAAGTGCCATAATTTATCATTGGCTGGATTGACCACTGCTTCGTGCGGTCAAGTGCCAGATTTATTGCATTCGGAGTGAAGATTTCCGCTTCGTTGGCCGGTGGGCTATATTGGATTATCTTTTCGTTGGAATTTTGGATCAGTACCCCAGAAGTGGTACACCCGTATCGACACCCACCAAAGCCTCTACTAAGCAACGGTCCACCAAGTGTGTAGCCACCCATACACAAGGTGAGACACGAGAAAAATCGGACTCGGCGTCCTGTAATGCGATCGGTCACCCGATCGGCACCCAGGCGAAGGTCCACGGAGTACCCCCTCCGTTAGTTGGTCGGCTGGGCGCGATGGTGGTTCAGTTCCGGACACTTTGGTGTTCGATTTTCAACTTGACTCCACCACAAGTTTGTGGCACGATCAATTCCCATTGAATATAGTGTTCGTTCTTCTTTGGTTCGTATAACTCGCCGCTACTACCGCGGAGTTATTGGGAGAAGAGGGTTAACACAGTCCCCTCTAGCTCATTTTTCCCGGCAAGATGCGCAACAGGCGCATAAGTCCACCGTAAGTCCCACGACGGGAGCGCTCCTTAACGTTCACTCACCCCTCAAGCTCCACACGTTTGGAACGTGTTATCATCATTTGTATTGGCTGGGTCCCCACATCGCATCTCGCGATCTGACCCAGATTATTGGTTGGGTCTACGCATCGCGTCACGCGATCCGCCCCAAATTTGTATTGGATGGGTCTCCACACTGCTGCGCGCGGTATGCCCCAGATTATTGGTTGGATCCCCACACCGTTTCGCGGTATGCCCGATTTTTTTTGCATTTGGAGTGACGATTTCCGCTACATTTGCCGATCGGATCATTTGGATTATCTTTCGTTGGTTACTGGTACAAATTACTCCAGAAGTGGTACCCTCCATATCGGTACCCATCAAGATTCATATTGCGCGACTGTGGTGGAGTCAACTTCAAAATCGAACACGGTAGTGTCGAGAACCTGACCACCATCGTGCCCAGCCTTCCAACAGACGGGGGGGGGGGTACCCCGCGAACCTTCGCCTACGATCCGATCTGATCGTCCGCTGCTAGCAGACGACTGATAATCAGCACAGGTCGCCTGGTCCGATTCTTTCGTCATCTCACCTTGTGTACCCGATGGAATGGGCTGCTTTCACACTCGGTGGATCGGTGCTGGGAATCCACTTGAGGTCTAAAAACGTGAGACCGTGCTGGGTGGTGTACCCTGGGCGGAACTCTTCACCCTGGGTACGGGCAAACCGGTTATACTTAAAGTAAGTATACTACAAAGGGTAGATCGCTTAATCGATCGTAGATCCCAACCAATGTGAGAAGAAAATACCAATATTCCAATGTGGATATCCAAAGAGAAAGTCACAAGCTCCACGAACGATATCTCCACGTAATAATCCAAAAACTTGGTTACACGTTCCAAACGTGTGTAACTTGGGCTTGCGAATCCGACCAATGCGTACTCCCGTCGAGGGACTTCCGGAGGGCCAAGTGCGTGTCCCGGTCGGGTATAATGAGCTAGAGGGGATTTCTTGACCCTCTGTTCCCAAACACTCCGCGGCGTGCGGAGGCGACTGATGTACTGTGCAAAGATGTAAACGACTTCCTTGTTGTGAGTTAAACAACCAAAAATCCAAACTCCCTACGGTCCCAAATATGTCCAAATAATCCGACCGTGAACGAGTGGTTCACTACTCACTGCGGGACCGGAAGGTCCCGGGTTCGATCCCGGGCCAAACCAAGTTGGTTGGTTTCAGAAAGTATAATGTGACGAAATCACCCAAATATGTACAAACATGAAATATGTAAAATACACGCAATTTTGTGTGACTCACCAAAATCTTCGTTCTTTCCACTTCTTGCACACGATAGGCTTAAAGCCTCCTTGTTTTCCACCAATCCGATCGCTCATAAGCTGATCGGCGTTCCGCTGACACAAAGTGACCAAAATTTTCGCATTCACTTCTCCACACGACGGTCGACCGAGTGTGTTACCACCCAAACCAATGGGTACAAAAGGTGAGATTACTGGAGAAAAATCGGACCAGGCGCCCTGCAGTGCAGATCGGTCACCCGATCGAGCTGAAGGCGAAGTTTCGCGGGGTACCCCCCCCCCGTAAGTTGGTCGGCTGGGCACGATGGTGGTCGAGTTCCGGACACTTCGGTGTTTGATTTTGAACTTGAGTCCACCACACGCGCGATGTTTGCTCGTTGCGGTCTCTGCTGCTCAGAGCTCTCTTGAATTATTACAGGGTGCTCGTCAATCCAATGTCCTTGTTTCCGCCGTAGCGACAGCACTTGTCTTCGCTGCCCGTCGTCCCTAGCGCTTCCCATTGCCGTTTGTCATGAACACTTCAGTGTGTGCAACACCGTCCGTACTGTCACCTTGCACCTTGCTCTTCATGTGCTCATGTAACAGTCGAGCCGTCATGAGTTGCTACGTCAGCTTTCTCCCCTTGACTCCAACGCCGTGATCAGAAACTGGTACGACTCGCTTAAGCATCTTAGAAGCGTGATGACCAGCTTCATCGCTGGTCGCTGACCGGAGCCCCCATCGTTCCGCCAGCGTCTGGGCTTTGTCAATGTGCTCCATCATATAATCACCTTTTCTTCCATTTTTAGACTGAAGAAACAAGGACGAAGGAAAAGCTTGTTTGCCAGGCTCTTTTTCTCAATATGTCTTGACCATGCATCATGGGCATCTCTGGCAGACCAAACTAGCCAATTCTTCGAGTCTTCCAATTCTAAAAAATGATTTCCAGTGCTTTCTGCAACTTCGATTTGAAATCTAATGTGTAGAACAAAGTCACACACTGCTCCAACTTCACCTCACCGCACACGACTTCCCTAAATTGCGCTCTTCTAGAACCATCTTTATCTTGAACTTCCATGTATGGAAGTTGGTTCATCAAACTTGTTAATACGAGCGGTTATCAAGGTGGCGTCCATTAAAATGCATAGTCTAGATCTTATCATCTTGGGCTCATAACCAATTGAAGGCCACTAGTTTAGTTTGATGCAAAATGCAAAGTGAATTAAAGCTCAGGTCCTTCGCTTCCAAAACACTTTTCTACTTCTAAGCATACAACTGTTCCTGATTTATCCTGCGAATGGACGTGCCGCCCATCCTTGAACTTTATCATGTCGCCACTACCCATCCTTACTTGATGATCTTGTCGCCATTACTATAAAGCTTGCGCAAATGACGATCACTTAACTTCAAGCCGTAAACGCAAAACCGGTTTACTGGTATGCCGAAGCTGGAGGAGAAGACTTCTTAACAACAGTGTCTAGCCTTAAAAGGGTCTTGTGCAGCCGAGAATCTGCACGATGGAGTGTATATACGAAATTTTGGTGATGCTAACAGGAATTTGCGTTCGCGTAGAAATGTTGCCCATCCAAAAACATGCAAGGGCGGCGAGAAGTTGTATCATTACACGTTGTGCTCTATTGGGCGACGTCTGCAAAAAAATCCTTTATAATGCATCTTTATTTACAGTTCATTTTAGAGGTATGCTGTAATTTGTATACAAAATGCATTAGAGTTACAAGAAAGGGCTTTTTCTTCGAGAACTCCGATCAATAATTCATGCCTTTCACCGCTCGATCCGCAAATTTCTTGCGATTAATTCACCTGACTGTTAATTTTATACCAATGTCACGTAATATGATTCAGTATAAGCATTAGAAAACAAGCTTTAGCCCACGACTCTCTGTAATGAGTTATCTGGGCGACAGTATGTTATTCAAGCAGCCCAGAACTCCTCCACGGTGGAGGATGCCGAGTTTATAGAGCTCGTCACCGTACGACATTTTTTGCCCTATTCGTGCAGCTAAAGGCTCGTTAACTTTGTGCTGATCTCCCGATCCTTCAGGGGAACCCAGCAATAAAATATTGGTTGGAAGCTCAGGGAATATGTGAGAAGAAGAGTACACATTAATAGCTGCCCGAAAAGAAATATTAAAGGAAGCAGTCAAGTTGTATCTTTACCAAAATTGGACAACGAATGAAGCATCGGGAAGTTCAAGTTACACTAAAGAATGCCAGACTACAAGCAACCTACGACGGGTTATATTGACCAACCATGTGCTAGGATCTTAGGATATATAATTTTCGGGTATATTGCAGGTTCATGTTAGTTCATTAAATATGTGGGAGTCTACGAATTTACTTCGAATAACCAAGTCGGAACGTGTTATCATGCCATTAGCTCAGCTGAAAGCGATCCTATCAGTATATTTAAGTCCCTGGAAAACCTAGTATTGGGCTGCCCAGAAGTTTCTCCGACATGATTTATCCCAGGAACGTACACTAGAGGAACGCGCCGTGTTTGAAACACGGTTTTGTTTCTTTGGACGATATCGGAAGATCTCAGGACTTGGAAAGCATTTTGTGCAGGTCTTGAAATACCTTGTGGTGGATGAGAGTATTACCTTTATCTTGGCCGATCTGACCGATCGATATTTCTTGGTTAGAGTTCCTGTACACTCAAATCAAATACAACTGCAGTCCTCTCCCCGTTGAAGAATTTCCGTCAAAGAGATGATCCTAGTATCAGCTAAGTATTATATGCCCTTACCGGGTACACTCAATAGGTCTACCAACAGATAGGACCGCCTATGCTCATTGCTACAAGGTAGGAAGATTGAATAGTCGAGCTTTCTGCGCCAAGTTGATGATCGAGATGATTGTGGGTCAGTACGATCTGACCGGCATGATGTTAGAGCCGACGAACGGCTGAGACCTTCCGAAGGTTGGTCGTCTGAGTCGCTCGAGGGTATCCGCACGAGAATGAAATATTCCGAAGTGGACACACCCACAATGTATATGCGTATACGGATCTCTTGTGAACCTTGAATATCATCGCGAGTCCCAAGTCGGAGATTACACAAAAGCGGTTATTCTTGTGGATAATGAGCGATCAATGGAGTTCTTAGGGGAGACACTTCACCCACAATGTTGCTAAAGAAGAAAGAAAGTGATGATCAGCTTGGAACTGGGGTAGTTCCAGTTGTGGTCAAGTGTTCTGAAAGTCGGAAGTTTTTTCGTCACAAGTACGCATCAGTTGACTACGGTTTGCTACAAGTAGTATCTTACCATCTTGTTAGAGGTAACGGGACAAATTTTTTGATCACGTATTAGATCTTACAGAATTGCGGTAAAGTTGGTGTACAAGAATACCTGAATTTGAATTAGTGGCTAGGAGTAGTGTGGCGAAGCGGACCCAAAAATTTTGGTCGTTTCCGGTCAGCAGCATACCGATCGGCCTGTCGGCGATCGGATTGGTGGAAAATCCAGGAGGCTTTTAAGCCGGGCATGTGCAAGGGGTGTCAAGAACACGGATTTGGGTAAGTCACATGAGATTGCTTTGTGTACTACAATATTTTCATGTTTGGTACATATTGGGGACTATAGGGGGTAGGTAGTTTAGTTTTTGGTTTTGCTTGTTGGGAAAAAGGTTTTGGTTTTGGCTTCGTCTTAGAAGAGCGTTTTTGGCTTTACGACTTAATTGTTGGACCTCTAACTCAACCGGGGGTTGTTTCGATTTGCACACCAGTCGCCTCTGCACGCCGCAGAGTGTTTTGGGAGTGGAGGGTCGAATAATCCCCTCCAGCTCATTATACCCGGCCGGGACGCGTTACAGACGCACTAGTCCCGCCGGAAGTCCTCGACGGGAGTGCACTTTGGTCGACCTCTCAAGTTTGAGTTGCGCACGTTTGGAACGTGCTATTACGTCTTTTGGATTATTACGTGGAGATATCGTTCGAGGAATATACCACGTTCTTATTTGGATCTCCCTACTGGACTATTGGAGTATTGGACTTTTATTTTCGTATTGGTTGGGCTCTACGATCGATTGAACGATCTGCCCTTTGAAGTATATTTACTTGGAGTATAACTGGTCTGCCCGTACCCAGGGTGAAGAGTTCCGCCCAGGGTACACTACCCAGCACGGTCTCACGTTTTTAGACCTCACATCAATTCCCAGCACCGATCCACCGAGTGTGAAACCAGCCCATCCCATCGGATACACAAGGTAAGATGACGAACGAATCGGACCAGGCGTCATATGCTGATGATTGGTCGTCTGCCAGCAGCGGACGATCCGATCGGATCGAAGACGAAGGTTCGCGGGGTCCCCCCACGTCAGTTGGAAGGCCGGGCACGATGGTGGTCAGGTTCTCGACACTACGGTGTTCGACTTTACACTATTTCACCACAATGGTGCGCGTGCCCGGATCACTTGGTGACCGTGGATATCACCGCAGCGATATTCAGCAAAGAATTGATTACAATGAATTGAATGTGGAATCGTTTTGGAGAGGACATAATGAACGGCTATCGCCTTATGTTCTCGTTGTCGATTAAGATGGCGATGTCCGATCTGGCCGGGTGGAGGACCAGATCGGGATTAATATTTTTTTCCTCCCCATAAGGCTCCCACCGGAGCCGATCGGGACTATAGCAGGTCTTGATATAGTTCCGGAAAGGATCAGGCTTTTGTCCTAATCCTATGCATTTGAATGAATATTTTGACGAAAAGAAAATCAAAAGCGAAAACGACTTGGAGGCTAATCGGAACGATCCAGCCCACCCTCCCAAGGTTCCCAATCAGAGTCTCATAATGCCGTCCGAGGAAGACGACTTGGAAGAAAAGTCGCAGGTCAAGGATGGGGTCATTAAAGAAGAAGACCTGACCAGGATGTACTACATCCACGAGTTGAAGCGATTTATTCGCGAAGACCAGGTCATGCGGATTAGAGACCCCCAGATCCCCGATCGCCTTCTCGGACCCACCACCGAGCCGATCCAAAGCGATCGGCCGTTGCTATTGGTGAAGAACCTGCTGGCGATATTGGCCGAGGTCAAATGAAAGTGCGAAATCTCGCCAACGTGCAGAAACTCTTCGATCTGGATACTTGGAGGCTGGAGATGTCGATGTCGACCTTCCATGACCATTTGGTGCCGTTGATCGGGGCGGCTCGCCGCCCAACTCCCACCGCGGCATTGAAGGTCGCTGAGACCACGGCAGTATACGACGATGTGTACTCCGACGATAAGTCGTTGTATCAGTCTCCACCTGCCTCTAATAACTCATCGGAGTTGGAGGTCGGTGTCGAGCGGATGACCATGGGGCCTAACCAGACCCCATGGGAGCATAAAAAGGACGTTCGGCAGCCAATGGCTGCATGCCAGTCGGGGCTCCAGGAGCCCCCACAGGCTTCAGTACCTCCAAAGGAGGACACCAACATGTTGCCCATGACCCAAGCCAACGTCCAAGCCATGTTCGAAGCGATTATGGAACGTTTCTTGGGAGATCGATGCCGATCGCCTCCGCGCCCACATGCCCAGGACCGATCTGCCCGGCAAAATGTCAATATTTGCCGGGATGTGGATATGGAGTCAGTGGCAGCGGATAAGGCTATCCGAGGTGGTAAACCAGCTGGAAAAGGAAGACGCAAGTCGCAGCCAGCCCGACCGCGCCGATCGAGCAAGAATAGCGATTACGACATGGAGTCGGTCGGCGATCCGGGTGACCACTATGGGTCAGAAGGTGCAGGGGCGGGCAGAACGCGTAAGGCTAACCTAGCCTCTACTACCGCATTTTATCTCGGATCTGCCGCGATCCCACGTATTCGTATAGCCGCGACTACGGACCTCAAGGACTTTACTGGCAAGGACGCCGACGAAGAGCAATCCAAGTCGTGGTTTGGTCGGGTCAAGTCTGCTTTCTTACGGGATCAGACACCAAAAATGAACGGTGTATGATCTTCAGGGATCTGCTGAAAGTACCGGCTGCGAACTGGATCCAACAGTTGGGTCGGGATGTCCGATCTGACTTGGATCTGCTATGTTCAGAATTTGAGGGGCAGTACTGCAACTCCGGATTTTCTACCGCCCGCAAGTATCACCATATGCAGAAGCGGGGCGACGAGACGCAGATCGATTATTTGCACCGTCTGAACGTGGCCGCAATTTGCGTCGGAATAGTAATCAAGGAAGGCAACCCGCCGACCGGTGCCGCTATGGAGCACGTGGGTCACTACATCAGTACCCTTGATGACCAAGAGCTGTCAAATCAGCTCACTCTGCTGCGCCTCAAAGATGTGGGGGAAGTGGAGCAGACGTTGCCGACGCTGCAACGCTCGCGCAGTATGAGAGAGAAGGTCGCCGATGGATCGGGTCGCTACAGATCGAAGACCCAGACCGACCCTGTGAAGAGGCCCCTAACCAGATCGTCCCGTGCTGTTAAGGCAATCGTGACTGAAGACAGCACTGGATCGGAAGAGGAAAGTAGCGTCCTGTACAGTCGGGAGGAAGACCAGTATCACCACGTTTTCGTCACGGAACCTGCCCCAAGAAACAGATCGACGCCTAACCAGGCAGATCGGAAGGGCAGGAGTGGAAACAATTCCGACCCGGACCGACCTCGCAAGAAGTGTTCTCACTGCGGGTCGAGCAAGCATGACGGTGGGGACTGCTGGAAGAAATTAACATGCAAGAAGTGCGAAAGAAGCGGCCACCCCACCGATCACTGCCTCTTCGTGTGCAAGTCATGTGGAGAATTCCACGAGGCCGGCCAGTGCAATATTGAAGAATTTTTCAATCTGATGCGCAAGTGGTATGTTCCGGGTAAGCGCGCGGGGATGCTTCCACCTGACTGGAAAAGATGTTAAACTAGAACGCTCGCCAGGTTGGAATCTGGATCGAGCCGAGCGGTCTACGTTTGGCATCTATGCATATGTCGGCAAAGAGAATAAAACCTACAATACATGTTCTGTTCTCAATTGCGTCGATCGGTATCATCCGGTCTACGATCTCACGACCGATGAATATTCCCGATCGAAGGTGGTCATGCAGTTGGATCTGCTGCCTAGGGAGTCTCGCGGATAATGGAAGTATCATGCGCCCGACAAATGTTTTAAACAGGCGAAAAATCTGTGGTAAGATTAACAACCAGAAAGCGACATTGTTATTCGACTCTGGGGCCGAAGTCTCGATTATCGACTCCGCCTTTGCTCGTAAGGTCGGTTGTCGTATAGACGATACCCAGACACAAGAATGCGTTGGAATTGGGGAAAAGATTCGGTATTTACACCGAATCGATTTTTCCTTCGTAGATTATAATAACTTATAACCTCTTATTTAAATTTCAGACAACGCGTCTGAAATTCAACTGTGATATTCTAACTTGAATATCAATTATGTAATGGCACCCCATTACATCACCCCCCCACATAGGATCTGCTGCGATTAAGGCAGGAACTGGCGTCATTATCATTAACGTCGCCTCGGGTATTAAAGAAATGGGCGAGGCTGGCGTCCACGCTGCCCTCAAGCGCAAGGAGCATAAACAGATTGGAAATGGTAAAGTGGAAGATCCTGCTACGATGGAAACGAATGGCAGTCTTACATGACCAAAGGAAGGACGCGTGAAGATCACCCTATCGGGTTCGTTGGTTTACTTCTTCAGCGCTTGGGTTGGCAAGCTGGCCGGTCAGGATGCCCTGTTAGTCATGGATTTTATGGTGCCGGCGTGAATTCGCCTAGATCTGTCTCATGGAGTTCTTACACTCCCGGATGAGGTCCAGATCCAGTTAGCGGGTCGGCGGCCCTTTTACGGATCGTACACCGATCTGGTCAGGTGGGACCAGGATGTCACCATTCCAGCCGTCCAATCCGCTGATATCCCGGTCAATAAAGGTTTTCGATCAAGGAAGTTAGGGGTGACCAGGGGAGACCGGTGGGTGCCGACCTTTGTGAAGAGCGCCGACCGGTTTGATTACGTTCGACTCACTAATATCGGTGACAAGCCGATTACGCCCGACAACAATACTATTGTTGGTATGTGGCTAGAGGAAGGGAAGGTGCCAAGAAAGGCGGGGTTCGTCTCGATCGGATCGAGACGGTATGTCGAGTGGCAGAACTTGGCATACAAAGCGACCACCGATCTGGCCAGCGATGATGGGCCGGTGGAAGAAGACACCTCACCTATGGTGGAACGACCCATCTATGTAACCACGAGGAAGATGTTGGTTCGAAGAAAGGCACCGCAGTCGCCGGACACGGTGGACCATCAAGCAGATGAGCCAAGGTTCGTTAACATGGTGGTTTCACAAGAACAGGCGACAGAGGAGCCGGAAACAGAAACAGAAAAGGGGGAACATGATATTGCTGGGGCGGACCACGATGGCGCGCCTAAGCAGATCGACGTCGTCGAGGAGCAGCCCGATGATCGGGAACAGAATAGTGTACACGACCAGGAAGGTTTGGATGATATTGCCCCAGAAGATGACCAAGTTTGTATACATGAGGGCGGGGATCAGTACATTCAGGAGCTGGAGAGCCAGATGGCAGTCCTCCCTGAAGTGTCCGCCGATCCGCCCGAAGTCACCTTGGACGATCTACAAGTGGGTGATCGTGATGTCAACAGTCCCGACCAGATCGATCAGCTTAAGAAGATCATGTGGAAGAAGAAGCACCTGCTGATCGGTAAAGGCAATGCGTTCCCCCCGCTGCTCGCGGAGAAATCTGTGACATCTATATTGCCAAGCCGATAGCCCAGCGATGCCGACTTGTGGCGCCACAGTACCGTGAGAAATTGTCTGATCTGATTAAAGGACTGTTGGCTACCAAGATTATCAAACCGTCGACCTAGCCTTGGGCCTCGCCGATTGTGATTGTGATCAAGAAGAACGGCGTCGACATCAGGCTGTGCATCGACTATCGGTTGGTAAACCGGTTGACCAAGCTTATGGTGTACCCGATGCCGCTGATCAGCGATCTGCTGGAAGATCTTGACAAGACCCTATGGTATTGCTCGATGGATATGGCAGGTGGATTTTGGGTGGTTTCGATGACCGATCGGGATCGCGAGATTTCCGCGTTTGTTACGCCGTTCGGTCTGTTCGAGTGGAATCGTATGCCGTTCGGTTTGAAGAACGCGCCCCAAATCTACCAGAGGCTGATCGACAACGCACTGTATGGATACTTCAAGATCAGTACCGATCGGGACCCCACCGAAAACCATGATGTATTTACAGAGGGTGAACCCGATCGGAAAAATAGACCGTCCGTTCTGGGGAGGCGTTCATACAACGACGACATACTGATCCCTGCCTCGTCATGGAGCGATCTGTGCGAGAAGGTTGAACGGTTGTTGGAGACATGCGATCGCTGGAACCTGTCGATCAGTGCTGTGAAGAGTTTTTGGGGCATGTCCAAGGTCGCCTATTTGGGTCATATGGTGTCAATCAGTGGGCTGGAGGCTAATCCTAAAGACCTGGAGTCAATGAGCTACCTCCCGTTTCCGAGATCTCTGAAGGCAATGCAGTCCTTCCTAGGGAGCCTGAATTACTACAGCCGCTGCATTGAAGACTTCGCGGTCTACGCGGCCGTTCTGTACGAGCTCCGGGAATTCGAGTACCATATGTTGCGCAAAGGAGATCGGGAAACTTTACGGGAGGGCTGCGACCCTGATCTGCCCGCAGATTTTCCGCCGGTGGAGACAGATTACCACATGAAGCGTGCACAGGTTTCTTTCGGTATGCTGAAGGTCAAGATGGCGACGGCACCGATTCTCAGGCACTTCGATCCGGAAAAAATGCCGATCGTCATTGTGTATGCTAGTAAGTGGGCCATTTCTGCCACTCTAGTGCAAGAACATGATGGAGTGTACCACCCAGTCACTTTTACGAGCCGGACGTTGAAGCCAAACGAAGTCAACTATGGAATCGTCGAAAAGGAAGTTCTGTCTTTACTACGGATTTTGGATGTGTGCTATAACCTGCTGGTCGGCCGACCTGTAAAGGTCCTATCAAGAAAGTCTACATTGGCCTGGCTGTTATCAGCCAATGGGATGGACGGTCGTCTCGGCAGATGGTCAGCGATCCTGTCACAGTGGTCCCTCGAGGTCGTCAAGTGCACCAAGGGAGAGGAAGAGATATTGGTCACATTGGCTGCCAGTATCACCCCTCGGTCTGAAGTGGATGAAGCTCTGATGGCGATTGCCCCAAGGAAGCAACCACGATAATCAATCTCACGGCCGCCGCCGATCGTCGATAAGGATGAGGAACTTCTGGTCTTGAGTTTCGACGGATCGGCTAGCGTGAAGAAGAAGGTCGGCTCCTATAGTGCCATACTGTGGAAGTTACCAAAATGGCCTATAGTAGCAGCCGCCGCCGATTTCACGCCTGACATAACGGTCAACGAGGCGGAATATCGGGGGATCCTTCTATGCCTCGATCTGCTGTCATTACAGAAGACAGGTCGATCATCATATGTGGTGACTCCAACCTGGTGATAAGGCATATCACCGGGGAGATCGACTGTAAGGCACCACGGCTGAAGTTGTTGAATGATCGGGTGATGAAGGCGTTGAAAGACCATACCAACCACGAGCTATTGCACGTGAAACGAGATTGTAACAGAAGCGCCGATCACCTCGCGACACAAGCCATGCGGGACCAGATCGGGGTGACGATCACCGAGGAGGCCGTTCTACATGAACTTATGGGAATAAACAGGCTCCCGGAGTTGATCAAGCCCAAGGAAAGCCCCGATCAGGTGCATGTGATGGCGGCGACTAGATCGCGAACTCAGAAGTCTCGCCTATCGTTCCCCAAGGAAAGGCTGAGTGATCGCGTTGTGCAACAGCTAAGGGCGGAACGGATCCTCAAGGCGCAGGACGAAGAAGAGTGTATTGTCAACATGAAAGTATATCTGCGCGGTGAACTGTCCAAGTTAACGAATGATCAAGCGAAAGAATGTATCAAGATCGCGGACAGTTACGATTTGGACGACAATGGATTGCTATATTACTGCCGGGGTGTTGACCAAGACAATTCCGATCGAGATCGACCAGAGAAACTGGTGATCCCTGCGTTGCTACAGCCGGATGTCCTTCATCACTACCATGTGAGTCTAGAAGGGGTACATCAGGGCGTAGGCAGGACATATCACAAGATCAGGGCCCACTTTCACTGGAGAAGACTTTTTCGGAGCGTGCAGAAATACGTGGGCTGTTGCACAGATTGCGAGACCGTAAAGGGCAGACCGATAATCAAGGGCCGATCACCCGTAAATACCGAGGCTACTTACCCTTTCCAGGTGATAGCAATGGATCACATACCATCGCTGCCCAGATCGACGCGCGGCAACACTGATCTGCTGATCTGGATCGACCTGTTCACTGGTCTGGTGATCGCAAAGGCTAGTGCATCCCGATCTGCGGAGCAGATCGCCCAGAGTTACGAGGAATGCGTATTGAGAAGGTTCGGCGCCAGCGAAGTTATCAGACACGATCGGGAACCCGGTTTTATGGACGATGTGTTCCGATCGTTCAATATCATGCTAGGCCAGAAGCAGAGCGCGACGATGGCATATCGCCCGCAAGCGAACGGATCGGCTGAACGCATGGTGCAGACAATCACAAGGGCGATCAAGATGTATGTGGACGATCCGGACCAACGTGAATGGGACGAGTATGCATAGAGACTGGTATTCGCACTCAACTCTTCAACCGATCGGTTCCAAGGAGAAACGCCTTTTTATCTGGCGTATGGATGGGACCCTCGATCGACACTTGAAGCGGCGATACCGATCGGCTGCACTCGGACCCGTGATCGCGATACCCGCCGTTGGCGTATGCAGGTCCAGAAGAATTACCAGCATGTGAAAGAAGTATTCAACGAAAAGTTGCGTCAGGCCACACAAGATCGGGCGGACCGGAATAACGATCAGGTCCGACCTCATGGTATTGAACCAGGGGCGAGGGTATGGTTATACCTCGATCGGGTCAAGGAAGGCTATGCAAGGAAGTTGGATCACATGTGGCACGGTCCTTTCCGTGTAGCAGAGCTGATTGGTGAGCACGCTGCCCGTCTGATCACGATCGGCACGGATTATAAAGTTTTTCCGATCGTGCATGTGTCCAAACTGAAGCTGGTCGGAGAGTATCCCGATCGGCCTAAAATGCCCTGTCTGGTGGACGAAGCGGAGAGATTCGATTTCGATGAGGCTCTGCTGCCGGAGGAAAGTTGGGAAAGGCCATTGGAAGAGGACGAATTCGAGGTGGAAAAGGTGCTGGATGTCCGATCGGTCAAGAAGACCCGTTTCGGTCGCACCCACCGAGAATATCTGGTCCGCTGGAAGGATCATGACGAAGAAACTTGGATCGACGAACTTGATCTAAATTGTGGAGCACTGCTACGAGAGTTCGATCGAGAACGATTCAGTCGGAATCGTTTCTCAGTGATGCAGACCCATGAAGACGAAGACCAAGACACACAGTAGCACCGATCAGTATATCTATCGGTGTGAATATGTGTAAGGTCGGAATTTTGTGAATTTGTGATGAAATGTGATGAACTGAAGTAGTGGAATGACGAGCGTGGTGATTATTTCGCGATGTGGATGGAAACTGTACATGATAACGTGTTGGTGCAAGTTTGGAGAAAGTGATGAATTTGATTAAGAGATTGGATGATCAGGAATGTGAAAAGAATGATGACATGTATTACGAATTATCTGGTCAGCTAACTGCTGCAACAAGAATCACTATCGCCACACAGACGGCCGATAGTCAGAGCCGGATGGTCTTCGATCTGGTTCTGGTACCGATTGCGCCAGGGCTACTTCCGATCGATCTGGGCCAAAGCGTCCTTGAGGTCTGTGACCGGCTCGTCGCAATGAAGACCGGGATACCAGGCGCCGTCGTCAGCTAGCACCCCGGCTTTCTCAACCCTACGCTTGGCCATATGGATACCCACAGGATATAAGAAGATGTCGAGGTCGCATTCGCGGGCCAGCATCCCTCCCAGAACAAACTGGCATAGGGTCTGCCAGGCCTCGCCTGCCCGACTCCGGCGCCACTCTCGGTTTCTCTGAAACAAGATCAGGCCTTGATCATGTTGCGCTCGACCAGGAAGCACTAGATAATGCGTAGATTCCCAGATCGCTTGGATGTAAGTTTCGTTGAAAGCCTTCACTCGACCTAGGAACGAGTCGATCCACGCAGTCGACGCAAACATGGACCCCAGCTTAGGGATGACGAACACCTTCCATGGCTCATCTGCGTACAGACGGGCGATTTGGTAGTGCTGTGACCAGGTCCGCTCGCCATGCAGAAGCGTCAGGAGCGTTGGGAGCTGGAGGAAAAAGCCAGGAGTCCGGGCGCGACAGAGATCGGGATAATATCTGTTTGGTCAGGGCAGACTGGTACAAGCTACCGATCTGCCACGATGAACATGGCGAAGTGGCATCCGAAGTCAGCGATGGGAGAGGTCGACCTCCGGCCAACAAACCTTTCAATCCGGCGTTCTTGTGCAGCCCAGATGTGCCGGGCTGGAACGATGGTACCGATCCGGTCGGCTCGCACGTCGGTGCATCACCATCACCCTGGGAGCTGATCGGCTTATTAGCCCCCGATGCGGGCTTCGTAGGAACGGAACCTCGGCGTCGATCGGACCGGGACTTGGATAACGCAGTGATCAGGAACTCGAAATCGCTAGATCCGCCCACCGAGTCCTCTACGGAGGAGACCTCTATACACTTGGTGCGAACGGCGCGCGGCGCGAGGGCGTACGAGATTTGGTGGGGATAGACTCGTCATCTGCGACCGATCTAGGGCTTGAGAGATGCACCAGAGTCTTGGATTTCTTCTGGGGCACCGCTCGCTTCTCCTCGAGTTCGGAGTCGCGCGCTATGCCCCGCGCCCTTGAACCTTTCGGCGCGTCCTTACGCTTTTTAGACTTGGAGGTTTTCAAAATTTCGGGGTGGTCACTCTTGGCCAATGAGTGGCGTCGGGTTCGGTCTTGATGCAGATCGGCCAGAACGTCCGACGCAGACCGGTCGGAGCTAGAACATGTAGCCAGACGCCGGTGCAACAAGTCAGTCAGCTGTTGATAGCACCGGTTTAAGGCCGCCCAGCGACGATCTGATTCCTGGGTCCAGGCGTCCGATCGGGCCTGGAAGGACTCGACCCTCCCGATCTGCTCCCGGACCACGACCTGTAACTCGCTGATCTGCCTCTCCAGGTCACCATGTTGGGTGCGGAGTAAGGTCCGATAGGACTGGTCCTCCAACCTCTGCCGGTCGACCACCGCGAGCTGTTCCAGGAAGGTGGGACCTATAGGCCTCCAAGCGAGACAGATCGTGTCGTGCGCCGATCATCCCGTCCAAGATCGGTCGGAGCTGATTGCGATGATTATGAGACTGCCGATCAGCCATGAATAAGGCGTCGAACGTCTTGGCGATATTGACGAGCGATTGATCTATATGCAAAGGAAGGTCAGAGCAAACCCAAGATGGAAACAGACCGATTGACCTACCTTGCGTTGCTTGTTGGACGATCTGGGCCCGGAGACGTGCGTTTTCAGTGGTTACCTCCTGCAACTTCGTGGACATGGGGATCAAAGTATCCACCTTCTTCCGCAGTTGCAGGAGTGAAGAATACCTGATGTCTAACTAGGACTGGATCTCATGGTCCGTTTTCCGGAGCTGATCGGCCTCGATCTGATGCTTGCCCGGTGTGTCGGACTCTGAATTGCTGAGGAAGCTGTCAGATCGGGCCAATCTGGTCGGCGAATCAATATGGGGCGATGAAGAACGCAGGACACCTGCAGAAAAGAAGGTCAAGAGAGGTCACAAGGCTATCGGGTGTGCAAGACAAGTACCTGGCGAAGGTGGATTCGAAGATCCGTCCATTGGTGAAGTCCGCTTCTGTGAAGATCTGGACATGATGAGATCGGGCCGCTACCGTTGCGCGGCTGCGACACGACTCAGGGGCGGCTGTGGCGAAGCGGACCCAAGAATTTTGGTCGTTTCCGGTCAGCAGCATACCGATCGGCCTGTCGGCGATCGGATTGGTGGAAAATCCAGGAGGCTTTTAAGCCGGGCATGTGCAAGGGGTGTCAAGAACACGGATTTGGGTAAGTCACATGAGATTGCTTTGTGTACTACATATTTTCATGTTTGGTACATATTGGGGACTATAGGGGGTAGGTAGTTTGGTTTTGGTTTTGCCTGTTGGGAAAAGTTTTTGGTTTTGGATTCGTCTTAGAAGAGCGTTTTTGGCTTTACGACTTAATTGTTGGACCTCTAACTCAACCGGGGGTTGTTTCGATTTGCACACCAGTCGCCTCTGCACGCCGCAGAGTGTTTTGGGAGCGTATGGTCGAATAATCCCCTCCAGCTCATTATACCGGCCGGGACGCATCACAGACGCACTTGGCCCGCAGGAAGTCCCTCTACGGGAGTGCACTTTGGTCGACCTCTCAAGTTTAAGTTGCGCACGTTTGGAACGTGCTATTACGTCTTTTGGATTATTACGTGGAGATATTGGTTGTGGAGTATATCATGTTCTCGTTTTGATCTCCCTACTGGACTATTGGAGTTTTGTTCTCGTATTTGTTGGGCTCTACGATCGTTTGAGCGATCTCCCCTTTGGACATACTAAATTCGAATATAACTGGTCTGTCCGTACCCAGGGTGAAGATCCGCCCGGGGTACACTACCCAGCACGGTCTACCACATTTAGACCACAAGTCAATTCCCAGAACCGATCCACCGAGTGTGCTACCAGCCCAATCCATCGGGTACACAAGGTGAGATGAAGAATAAATCGGACCAGGCGTCCTGTGTTGATGATCGGTCGTCTGCCAGCAGCGGACGATCCGATCGGATCGAAGACGAAGGTTCGCGGGGTACCCCCCCCCGTAAGTTGGAAGACCTGGCACGATGGTGGTCAGGTTCTCGACACTACGGTGCTCGATTTTGAACTTGACTCCACCACAGTAGCTTAGATATCCAGTCCTTAATTTCTTTTCAATTGGATAAGTGGCTCCTTTGATTCTCTGGGTTTTTAATGGTCATATTTTCCATTCAGTATTTAATTGGGAAGTTATCCTGTCAGTCTTTCTAAGGACTCAACTCTTAAAACATAGGGTCTGGGTATCAGAGACGGTAAACGGGCAACGGACGGAATTTTATTGGCAGCCACGTCACCAGATCACCTTACGCACCAGCCAGGGGTAGGTCTCTTGTCACGAGAAAAATTTATTTGAGTGATCAAGCGATTATTTTGAAGCTATTATCTTATCGTTATTGGACTACAATGGGTTATTATTAGTGCCGCTACGTGGAAAATTAGTTTGGGAGATCTCGGGTGGACATTGGATACGCCAAAGAGAGTCTGTTACTGATCAAGTAACGAGTCCCCGCGAACGAAAAAACAACGATTATAAGATTTAATCAGTATTGCTACGCGAAAAAAAATCGATTATTAGTTTTAATCAGACTTATAATTCAATGTAATTTAATTGAAACACATACAATTTCCTAATCCTCAATCCAAAAATAAAAAAGTATATATCTCCTCAAATGAAAATCTAATTAAAGAGATCATCCCCCGCCTTATACGAATTCGCGGGGCGAAGAGTTCCCGCCTGTGCGGCGATTACAAAACAAACACTCAAGTTACTCCTGTCAAGACCCATATTGCCATGCGTGTTGATTAGCAACAGCGTAGTGTGCCTGGACGGACGGGTACACAAGGTGAGCAAGGCAGATTAAGAGAAAGAGAGTAACGTAGACTTCACTCGATAGTCGGTAGCATTGGCACCGTGTTTGGCGAGCAGAAGGTTTAGGAGCAGATCGCTTTTCGACAGTTAGCCACACAGGCCTTGCAGTAGTTCTAGAACGGGAGTACTGGGCTCGATCCAACATCCTACGTACTCATTTTGATGTTCCGAGATTTGAAAACGCTACCAGAATAACTGATTTTCAAAATAATCGACCCTATTCTAAGATGATGTAATGGGAGTCCATTATATAAGAGCCAATGATATTTAAGTTAAAATATCATTGTTCTAATCGGGACATTCATGTTGTTCCAAAAATAAATTTTGGAACTATCCTCACCGAATCCAAAAGGGATCTTAGTTTTATAATTAAATTGGCGACGCACACATATATTACATATTTGTCTATTTGTTTCAAGGTAACATCGAGCTTGTCATTAAGCTCGAGAATGATGAATTCATTCTCAAATTACAGTGTGGTGGAGTCAAGTTCAAAATCGAACACCGTAGTGTCGAGAACCTGACCACCATCGTGCCCGCCCGACCAACTTACGGGGGGTACCCCGCGAACCTTCGCTTACAATCCGATCTGATCGTCCGATGCTAGCAGACGATCGATCATCAGCATAGGAAGCCTGGTCCGATTCGTTTGTCATCTCACCTTGTGTACCCGATGGAATGGGCTGGTTTCACACTCGGTGGATCGGTGCTGTAAATCGATTTTTTTGTGGTCTAAATGTGGGAGACCGTGCTGGGTAGTGTACCCTGGGCGGAACTCTTCACCCTGGGTACGGACAGACCAGTTATACTCCAAGTAAATATACTTAAAATGGCAGATCGCTCAATCGATCGTAGAGCCTAACCAATACGAGAAATAGAAGTCCAACAATCCAAAATGGAGATCCAATAAGAACGTGATATACTCCACGAACGATATCTGCACGAAATAATCCAATAACTTGATTACACGTTCCAAACGTGTGCAACTTGCGCTTGAAAAGCCGACCAATGTGTACTCCCGTTGAGGGACTTCCGGCGGGCCAAGTGCGCCTGTAACGCGTCCCGGCCGGGTATAATAAGCTGGAGGTGATTGCTCGACCCTATGCTTCCAAACACTTTGCGGCGTGCAGAGCGACGGATGTAAAAACGAACGAAACGACTTCTTGTTGAGTGTTAAAGGCTGGAAAAACGACACACTAAGTAAAACTATCCCCTATGGTCCCCAATATGTACACACATGAAAATATGTAGGTACACGCAATCTCATGTGACTTACCAAAATCCGTGTTCTTGACACCTCTTGCACATGATAGGCTTAAAAGTCCCCTTGATTTCCACCAATCCGATCGCCGCTAAGCCGATCGGTGTGCTGCTGACGCAAAACGACCAAAATTATTGGGTACGCTTCGCCACAACAGTTCGTCCACTAAAGCGTTTGCGTATCACACACATTGACATAGTTACGGTTGCATCTGTTGTTAACCGGACTGACAACTTGTTTTGTCGTGCTTTCACACCCAAGAAGTTTAACGACGCTAAAATTTTCTCTCAAAAAGTTGTTTGATGCGCCGGTATCAAAGAATGCACGCATGGCAACATCAATCCTGTGCGGCTTGACCTTCAGGATGATGAGCGTTTTCGCATCACTCTGCACATATCAACGAGAAATTGTACTATTGATCTCCCATACACGGAGTCGGCATAAAAAAAAACTTTCCGTACTCCCCCGTATCTACGCTTGACATGGGTGATCCTTACCCCTTTTTACTGTTCTCTCTTCGCTCGTAGTCCGAATCGCTCAACACTGAATTTGTTGGCCGTCTTGGTGAATTACGAATTTGACCTAAAAATGTTGTAGTCCAGCAAACAGAGACATGCCCAAATCAATTAATGTCCGGATCTTTTTTTCTATCTCACATCCATGCAGCGGTGACCCCACTTTTTTTGATTCTTGGGCACATTATTCTATTGTTTTTGGTGATAGAAAAATGCTATTTTTAGTTTAATTATTACAATTTTATGAGCTTTTTTACTTTAATTCAAGCTTATGAATATATTGAAAGTTCTTCTTCAATATCTGATAGTATTTATGGTACAACTTTTTTTTATTAACAGGTTTTCATGGTATACATGTAATAAGCCGATTTGTTTTTTTTTTTTTTAAGTTCATCCGAAGTAATTTTAGGATTAATTCCTATATTTTCTTACAATTTTTTCGATTTTTTATAATGTTAATAGTAGTCTAATTTTAATCTTGTTTTTTACTTTTTATTAATAAAATAATATAAAAATTATTATGGTTTTCGAAACAATTTTTTATACTTTTCAATCCAATTTCAATCAAAAAAAATTGTAAAAATATAGGAAATTAATCCTAAAATTACTTTGGATAAACTAAAAAAACAAATAAATCGGCTTATTACATGTATACCATGAAAACCTGTTAATAAAAAAAGTTGTACCATAAATACTATCAGATATTGAAAAAGAACTTTCAATATATTCATAAGCTTGAATTAAAGTAAAAAAAAACTAATAAAATTGCAATAATTAAACTAAAAATAGCATTTTTTCTATCACCAAAAACAATAGCATGATGTGGACAAGAGGATGCTGCAGGTATGTTATTGGCAGAACTGGCCAAAATCCACCACTTCTTTATTCAATACGCGCATTTTCGATTTGGCTGTAGTATAGAGTCTCCAATAGTTTATATACCTCGTATAATAAAACAATAACAAGAATTCTACTGGTGGTGCCATTGTTGAAATGTTTCGTTGTCCATACTTGCGTAGATATCGGAATGTTCTATACTGTGTCTAAGTATACTCGGAATGTTCTACTTGCGTAGATATTCAGAAACTTGAGTCATAGATGACGTTTAAATGCCTGCAATATACTGAATTCGTCTTTCGTTAGTTTTATCGCAACCAATATTTCGTTGACGATGAAAACAACACCCCAATACAGACAGTAGAAGAAAGTAACCAAGTCAGGGATTTAATCAATCTCGTGTTTTTTTTAATTGAGAAGTTATTCTCTGTCCTAACACGTAATATGCATAAGAAGTTGAAGTTATAGCGATCCACCCGGGACGGGCTAAACGGCAGCAAGTGAAGCAAGTGAAAGACTTACCAGCAGCAAGTGAGGCAGCGACTAGGAAAAAACAAAAAAGGTACCAAAAAGGATATACTTTTACCTTTTGGGACTTTTATGCGCGGTCGGATGCTGCTGCTTTAACATCCTTTATGGACTTCCTGCAATATAACTCACTGCTGTCCTTGTCAAAGAAGCAGGATATTCTATGATACCGCATACTATGATATAGACAATAATGGGCAAAGCTTTTTTTACATTGAACACCTTTGATAATATAGAAAGAAAAAAAATACAAAGGACAAATGCAGGAGCTCATGATGGTAACCTGTGCTTATTGGACAGCGCTTCGGTAACTGGCGTTCGGCGCTAGATAATCGCGGGAAGCTTTATTACCCATGGAGAACGACGTGCATTCCAACAATCCATAGTAATTGAACGTAATGGCAAAATGCACAGCTTCCACAAAATATCCTTTCGATGCGAGATACATCACCGCTTTTTAAAACCCTTGGGTGATAAGTAGAATCTCAAAGTACAAAATGGCAGCAAAATTGCCACCCACTTTGTACGCCACTAGTAAAATGACTCGGCCTAAATTTCTGAATACTCTGGGCCAATCCTGTAATTATATACGTACTGTCGGCATTTCACCTGATGCACGCTGAATAAAACATAGCCGTTGCCATAAATAATCCCCCACCGTCGTCATAATACGCGGCTCATTTGCGTTCACGTTACCAAAGCAGAGCAAATTACCACACAGCGCTCAGAGATATCGGCGACACAAACGGCATCGATAGAAGAGCTAACTGAACGGTGGTAACTGTCTCTTAAGCGCTCGAATTCGGCAGGGAATCGCTTTGAAAACGCCGTCATATCGTTAGAGTTGTCATCTGCAAACATATTTTTCTGATGTGCACGGTATTTCAAAGCACACATGATGTCAGCGTCAAGAGATCAGTCTTCACCACTAGACACACTCGCTGCAAACTTGATCGCCTCGTCTTCACCCCCACTACGAAGCAAGTAGTACACAATCGCCCAAATGCTGTCCATGTTTGTATTTCTGGCAGCATACCGTGAGCTGTGCAGATGCTTGACGAATGCGCGAATAGTAGAGACCAGGTCTGGAGTGCCACCAACAGCAAGATTGTTCTTCTGCACAGTTCCGTGCACGAAAGAACGGAACTGGTTTTCCAGAAATACGCATCCGGCCCTGCTCTGACACCTACCTCTGACGATAGTGTCGCTCGATACGGTACTTACTTCATTGGCTTCCGTTCTAGCGACCCTTGAGAATCTTGCACAGACCCTACAAGACTTGTTATCTAAACAAGACTCTTGTAAGTACAAGTAGAGCATTGGCCACTTGTATCGCAACAAGTGTCTTGTTACCTTCTTCAGGAAAGAGTCTTGTATGTTACAAGAGTCTTGTAGATGATCTCACCAGACATGCTTGTACCTTACAAGACTCTTGCAACCTTACAAGCATTACCGGTATTTGACAAGAGCCTTGGATGATTGTTCAGAGATACACAAACTCTTGTAAGTACTTGCAAGCATACTTAAGAACTTTTGAAGCCATGTGAGAATATGAGCTAGGAGATTAGAGAACGCAGTGGGGATGCATTGCAGCTATTTTGCTGCTCGGCAGATAAGGCTGGCCAGAGTTACTTATTGCTTAATGGTGGATGATATAACGATGATATTTATTTTTATGTTATTGACAAATCAACAGCGCCATCATCATCAATGCATTTCGCACAAACGTCTTGTTGTATCATGAGCTTTCTGATAGTAGCGTATGAAGGCTAGACCAATACCTAGGACAGAAAAACTGCGTTGAATCAATGATCATAAAACAATATCTTCCAGGAAGGTAGTTATACTATTTCTACCATCCAGGAAAATATTTCCACTGGAACAAAACAGGATTCTTTATTACGTTCGAATAATCAGCTAATTAGATCGTATTCATTGTGACGACAAAGGAAGGAAACTTTTAGCAGGACCCTGTGAACGACTAATCAGTTAGTTGTCGTGAGAGATAAGAAACTCCAAATCATCGTCATCAAATAATCCCAGCAGTTCCTCATCATCAGATTCTGTTCCCCCATCATAGCAGTTCTCGTTTGAATACATCTCCGTGAGAATAACGTTGGTTTCACTTCCCTCTCTTAACCTTCCAGGGGGATATTGATTCATCTGCCAGGCTGAGATATTCTCGGGATCATCCCATGGAACAATGCTGTCGTTGATATTCACGAAGAGCATCATCTCCACGTTGTGTGACAGTAAATTCGCCCTCTTTGGTGTTATCAATGAGCCGGAAGCCCCGAAATCCCGCTCGATTCCTGCTGCCGATGCAGGTTGTCCAAGAACACACCTACACGTTGATTCGAAGAGCATCGTAAGGACCAGAAGAGAAGCCCGGCGTATTATAAGCAAGATACTTACCGTGCAACACAGGCGAGGTACGAATAATGAAAATTTATGTTAAGCCAAAAGTCAAGAACTTCATCGGTCCTAAACGTCTTGCTTGCTTGAAACATGCTACCAAACTCTGATGAAGAACTTGTTGCAGTGACAGATGCCTTCTTTGGTCCAAATGATGCTTGGAAGCGTCGAATTTCCTCATCAACCTTTTCCTCCACATTTACGATGCTATCATCCACTTCGCCTCCCGACCGATCCTCATCCTCATCGTTGTCGAGAAAACCAAGGCCTTTAAACTCGGAGTCAGATCGCCTAGTAAAACTCGACCTAGGTCCAGACGTGGTCTTCCTTCTTTTAGCGGAAGAAACATCCGGGTCTTCAGACGAAGATCTTTTCTCTTCGATCTTTTCCGCTTCCCGGATCGCAAGCTCGCGGATTAAACTCCAAATATGCCTCTTTAGCGCCTTTCTATGTTCAATCTGCTCGCGTGGAATTAGTTGGAACACCAGATCGGCTACAATCCTGTCGATGAGCTTGAGGCGCACAGACTGAGGTTAGAGCGCACATTCCATCTCATAGGCATACGAAACGTCACCTTTACCTAGGCTTTTAGGGCTGTACCGACCAAAAAAGCGTAAATGCATCCCTTTAACCAGCAGCTCTCTTGTCTCCTGAACAACCGGATCCAGATCGTGGTGGTCAACAAGAACAGCCTCCGGCTCTTGTAGCGGTCTGTTTGGCATGTCCATGCTCTTTGACGCTGCCTTTCTCGGTTCGTCCACTTCCTGAATCAACAGGGGAGTTTCTGATGACAGTGTATGCATCTGCAGCTTAGCTAAACTAAGTGCGGCCCTTGTACCGGTCACTTCCGTCCCGTTTTGAGTATCTCTCATGACGTATGCAGCCGGCGCGAGCAACGAGTAGAGCTGAGAAAGGGTGTCGTACTTTTCAGCCAATGGGAATGTTCTAATATTTTCTCCATTGAGCAAAGTAAGAGGGGTCCAGAGTTCCAGGACTCGCCTCAACACTTTGTGCATGCTCAAAAATCGATGGGGAGCATGGCTCACAAACTTGTGGGACTCCACCTTTCGCCGACCTCATATCTTTGAAGTTCAGCCAAGCGCGTCTGGCTGTTGCTCGATTTGTTGAAATGCTCAATTAGTGATTTCACAGCATAAACCAGATCACGAGCAGCAGCATTCTTGGACTTTTTACGGTCCAAGGAGTTACCGAAGGAGTCTTGGACAGCTCGATTTGTCATGTGGGGGATGCATCACTCCAAAAGCTTGGAATCATCCAGTGACGTCATGCCCCGTTTCACGTCGCTAACACCGTCGGAAGTAGATCCAGAAATATCCGTTATGCGGATACCAAACTCCGCCAGAATATCTCGAAGCCAAATTTAGAGGATCTCGGAGAATCGCTTGCCCTTGATCACATCCGATGATGGAGCAAAACAATTAATTGCCAGAATGTAGCTATTCAGTACCCAGTAAATATCGATGAAATAGATCCTTACTCCAACATACTTCTCCTTGGATACCTTGGACGTCCATAAGTCCAAGTTGAGATGGATCACTGGTATGGATGAGCTACCGATTACATTAGCTTTGCGTTCCTTAAATCTGCACCGTGTGGAATGGTATTGTTCGACCAAGATTTGTTTGGCTTTCTCGTTAGTCATCGTAATGTTAGCCGCCTCCACGCAACAGGTACGAAAAAAGCACGGAATCTTTCTCACAGAGCGAAAGCGGAAGCATGTTGAGAACTACAAGATTTACCCATTGGATCTCCCAGTACCTTCTTGGATTCTTCTTGTATAGCTTAGATATCTTGGACTCCTTGTCAGCCGCATCAATGTCCGCCTTTTTCTTTGCCACCGCAACTGATTTTCCTCCTACGATACCGTGAACGTCACGCAGGTGGTTGAATTCTGCAGTTGTTGCGTCTCTCGTGTACATAATTCTTGCTGGCCTGGATGGGTTTCGGCACGTTGAGGACGCCATACAGAAGAACAGCCGTTTGTCGGTTTCATTTTTCTTCTCCAAAGTAACCCCATAATCCCAAATAGGGCTGCTCGTTGCCCTCCGCTTGGAAGGTCCATCATTCTTTTGATACATGGACTTCAATTCTGAAGGAATTCTAAAGTCCCTGATTGCTTCGACAATAATGCTCGCTGGAGAACGTTTCGCATTCTTATCAGGAGGCAGTACTTCCTGGTGGCACCAATATAACACCGCAATATCATCATCACCCCTTCTCCTTCTTTCTGGTAGCTCATCATCCTTAATCGTCGGAGCCATATTTATAAAATATCCACTCTAAAGAACTTCACGCAGGAACTGCTAGTGCGTAACGTCTTGGGGAGCAGTTGTACAACTCGACAATGATAAGACGTCCAACGAAGAATTGGAGTCTCTGTGGTCTGCTGTAGCCGAGGCTGTGGTGGCTGTAGTGAGGACAACAGAGCTCAAATATCTACGATGTCGTAAAGAAGAAGGGGGATTGCTACCTGCTGCTACCTTTCCCTGGCAGGTAGTTCAAGGTAAGCACTGATGATTCTACTGTGTACGATAGATAAACAGTAGAACTAATGAGAGCCGTACAGTACAATCAACCAGTAATACGACGATGAAAGACAAGTCCGTCTTTATGTATGTCTTTGTCGTAAAGCGGACTTTTTAATTAGGCAAAAAATAGGGCCTAATGTTGGACATTTTATTAGGCCCATAGGGGGCCTAATATTATGACTAATGCTAGGACCTAAATTAGGGGCCTGATAGTGGACGCAGATAGTGGATACA
>CM047587.1:11143527-11289041 GCA_026184515.1 Peronosclerospora sorghi | reverse complement strand
GGGGGGGGGGTACCCCGCGGACCTCCATTCGAAATCTGGTCCGATCGTCCGCTGCTGGCAGACGACCGGTCATCATCCAAAGACACTTGGTCCGATTCACTTAAGTTAATCTCACCTTGTGTACCCGATGGAATGGGCTAGTTACACACTCGGTGGATCGGGATCGCAGATCGATCTGATTCGGTCTTGAATATGAGACCGTGCTGGCTAGGTGTACCTAGGGCGGAACTCTTCACCCCAGGTACGTACAGACCAGAAACACTTCCAAAAGATAAATTCCAATAGGTCGATCGTCCAAACGATCTAGACCTGACCAATACGAAATAATAGAGGGTAGAGCAATCAACCGGTCTAGCCCCTGACCAATACGAGAGAAGACCAAAACCGATCTAAACTCCAACCAATGTTACAATAAGCCAATATGTCCACGTAAAGACCCAATATGCCCGTAAAACTCCACAAACGATATCTCCACGTAAAGACCAATCCAGTGAATAGCACGTTCCAAACGTACTTGAGTCAAAGTGTCGAGATCGCCAAATCGTACTCCCGTCGAGGGACTTCCGGTGGCCAAAGTGCGCGTGCAACGCGTCCAGACCGGGTATAATAGGCAAGAGGGGATGATTCAACCCTCTGCACCCAAACACTCCGCGGCGGGCGGAGGCGACTAGTGTACGTGAAAAGAATAATGGCGACCCCTTGCTGCGGTGTAGACCAAGGCCAGAAGAGGTTTTTGCCACTTATTCCTAGACCAAAAGACTTTTACTTGAAAAATCCGCAACCAAAAGACTCTTACTTGGAAAATCCGCAACTCTAACCAATACTACCTCCCTACGGTCCCAATATGTACCCACATGAAAATATGTAAAATGCCCAATGTCAGGTGACTCACCAAAACTTACGTTCTTGACACTCCTTGAATCTGATAGGCTAAAAAGTCCTCCTTGTTTAGACCAATCGGAAACTCGACCAACTGCCTTGACCAAAAGTGACCAAATTTGTGGTATACTTCACCACAGCCGCCCCTGAGTCCGACCGTGTCGCATAACGATAACGGTCTGACCTCACCCATCACTTGACCAACTGGACCTTGGTCACTCACACTTCTTCCCCATGGATCAAACATCTTCGACACCTGCGTCAGGTACTGCCTTTACTGCACTTAATCTTCTTATGCTTCCCTTTGACGCTTGTTCTTGTTGTTCTTGCAGAAACTCTATGCGCCGAGTCGCCCCACCTTGCTTCGCCTGTCCGGTCGGCTCGGTCTGACAGCCCACGTAACTCTCGTGCACTTCAAATATCGGAAGGGCGTCAGACTGAAGCCGACACGCAGATGCTGGATATCTTGCAGAAAACATGCGTCTCAGGACTCAGGTGGCCCACCAGGCAACACGAGGTGCGCATCTTTGGTCTTCGTCTTGTACTTGTCTTGGCCCTCGTTTGACTTCAGCTCTCATCCCTCCCAGAGTCGTCAAGGCAATAGGTGCCTTGCTTGATGCCGATAGGCAGTCCGACGATCATTTTGACCAGCTCCGACCAATTCTAGAGGATCTGGTAAGTGCACGTCATGAGCTGTCCCGTCTGGAGTCTTATCAGTCCCATCTCCGGGATCAACTTGCCCTTGTTCGCCGGCAGCAGCTGGACGGACAGTTTGAAGCGACCTCACTCCGCATGCAAGGCGACGACTTGGCGCGACGCATTGCCGAGCTTCAGGTTTGAATTCAAGACCAGACCGGGTAGGTCCGGTATTATCAAGACAAGTCAAACGCTTGGACGCTAGAGTCGGGTCGTCGTCAGGTGGCACTAGACCAGTGCCGCCAGCGCTTGATGAACTTGCTGCATTCGTCTTCGGCTGCTTCCTCCAGCATAGATTGGTCTGCGTCGGCAACCTTAGTCGCCTCGGAGCGAGACCAAGACCGCTTGCAGCAGGACCAAGACCGACATCGTTCATTGGCTGATATTCAGCAGACCGAAATTGCACAAAAATCTAAGAAGCGCGTGGACGCGCCGGGTAGCTCGAGGGCGCGGGGAACTGTGCGCGGAACCAGACTCGAGGGGAAGCGTGCAGTGCCTCATAAGCGAGCCAAGACACAGGCGCTTCTTATGGACTCGGACTCGGACACGGACGAAATCTACAGCCCCTCGGAAAGTCAAGCGCCCTCGTGCCGTACTGCAAATCGCACCAAGCACACAGGGGTCTCGTCCGAGGAGGACTCCAGCGAAGGGTCCTGCGATTCCGAGTTTATGGTCGCCATCCAGTCCAAGTCACGAACGAATTTACGTGAAAGTTTCATCCAAGTGGCGTCGCCATTGGGGTCAGAACAGAAGACCGGTCTGCCAGGTGAAAGCACGCCCGCATATCGGTCAGCGAATTCGGCGCCTTCGTTCCTGCCTGGCACGTCTGGACTGCACCGCCATGTGGTGAAGTGTACCAGAAATTTGGTCACTTTTGGTCAAGGCAGTTGGTCGAATTGCGGATTGGTCTAAACAAGGGGGGCTTTTTAGCCTATCAAATTCAAGGAGTATCAAGAACACTGGTCTTGGGTGAGTCACCTGACTTTGGGTATTTTACATAATTTTGTGTGGGTACATTAGGGACCATAGGGAGGTAGTATTATTGGTTAGTTGTGGATTTGCCTAAAAAAGTAGAAGTCTTTTGGTTGCAGGGTTTTTCTAAGTAGAAGTCTTTTGGTCTTGGTCTATACCACAGCAAGGGTCCGCCGCTTTTCTTTGCAAGTACATTAGTCGCCTCCGCCCACCGCGGAGTGTTTGGGGGCAGAGGGTTGAATTATCCCCTCTCGCCTATTATACCCGGTCTGGACGCGTTGCACGCGCACTTTGGACACCGGAAGTCCCTCGACGGGAGTACGATTTGGCGATCTCGACACTTTGACTCAAGTACGTTTGGAACGTGCTATTCACTGGATTGGTCTTTACGTGGAGATATTGTTTGTGGAGTTTCACGGGCATATTGGGTCTTAACGTGGACATATTGGCTCATTTTAACATTGGTTGGAGTTCAGACCGGTTTTGGTCTTCTCTCATATTGGTCAGGGGCTAGACCGGTTGATTGGTCTACCCTCTATTATTTCGTATTGGTCAGGTCTATATCGTTTGGACGATCGACCTATTGGAATCTATCTTTCGGAAGTGTTTCTGGTCTGTACGTACCTGGGGTGAAGAGTTCCGCCCTAGGTACACCTAGCCAGCACGGTCTCCGATATTCAAGACCGAATCAGATCGATCTGCGATCCCGATCCACCGATTGTGTAACTAGCCCATTCCATCGGGTACACAAGGTGAGATGAACTTAAGTGAATCGGACCAAGTGTCTTTGGATGATGACCGGTCGTCTGCCAGCAGCGGACGATCGGACCAGATTTCGAATGGAGGTCCGCGGGGTACCCCCCCCGTAAGTGGGAAGGCTGGGCACGATGGTGGTGGTCAGGTTGTCGATACAAATGTATTCGATTTCGAACTTGACTCCACCACAATGCTGCGCGTGCCCGGATCACTTGGTGATCTTGGATATCACCGCGAGGTGTCATCAAAGATTGAATTTGAATATTTGAATTTGGAATCGTTCTGGAGAGGGCGTAAGGAAAAGCTATCACCTTACATCTTCGTTCTCGATAAATATGGCGATGTCCGGTCTGGTCTGGTGGAGGACCAGATCGGGATTAATATTTTTTCCTCCCCAAAAGGCTCCCACCGGAGCCGATCGGGACTATAGCAAGTAATGCTATAGTCCCGGAAAGGATCAGGACCTTGGTCCTGATCCTATGTATGTGCATAAAAAGGTTGATGGAAAATCAAAAGACGAAAAATATTTGGAAGATGATCAGAACGATCAGACCAACCTCCCCAAGGTCCCCAAGCTACCCAAGATTCCAAAGAAAGGGTTGGGAATGCCGGCCGACGAAGACGACCTCGAAGAAAAGTCGCAGGTCGTAGATGGAGGCATCACTGAAGAAGACCTAAACAAGATGTACTACATTTTTGAGCTGAAACGATTTGTTCGTTTTGACGTGGTCTTTCGGGTGTTGAACCTCCAGATCCCCGACCGTCTTCTCGGTCCCACTACCGAGCCGGTCCAGAGTGATCGCCCATTACTGTTGGTGAAGAACTTGGTGGCGATGTTGGCGGAGGTTGGCATTAAAATGCAGAACCCCGCCGATATCCAAAAACTATTTGAATTTGAGACTTGGAGGCTGAAATCGTCGATATCGACCTTCCACGACCATTTGGTCCCACTGGTGGGGGCGGTTCACCGCCCAACTCCCACCTCAGCAGTGAAGGTCGCTGAAGCCTCCACAGCGCTTGTCGACAGTGGTTCTGATGACGAATCGGTTTATCAGTCTCCACCGGCCTCTAACAGCTCATCGGAGTTGGAGACTGGTGTCGAGCGGATGACCATGGGGGTGGACCATGCCCATCCTGAACAAAAAGGGACATGCGGCAGCAAAGGGCTGCTTGCCAGTCGAGGCTCCTGCAAGCCCCACAGGCCTCAGTTCCGCAAAAGGAGGGTATCAATACGTTGCCCATGACTCCGGCTAACGGCCAAGCCATGTTTGAGACGATGATGCAACGTTTCATGGAAGAACGGGTTAGACCACCTATGCGCCCACATGTCCAAGACCGGTATACCCGTCAAAGTGTCAATGATTGCCGGGATGTGGATATGGAATCGATAACATCTGTGGACAATCCCACTCGAAGTGATAAGCAAGTCGGCAAAGGGAAGCGCAATCCGCAACCGGCCAGACCGCGTAGACCAAATAAGACAAGTGACTGTGACATGGAGTCGGTCGGCGGTCTTGACGACCACTGTGGGTCAGACGGTACAGGCGCTGGCAAGCCACGCAAGGCTAACCTAGCCTCCACTATTGCTTACGACTTTGGATGTGCTGCGATTCCGCGCATCCGTATGGCCGCTACGACCGATCTCAAGGACTTCACCGGCAAGGATGCTGGTGAAGACCAGGCCCGGTCTTGGTTCGGTCGGGTCAAGTCTGCGTTCCTGCGAGACCAGACCCCGAAAAGTGAAAAATGTTTGACCTTCCGGGACATGTTAAAAGGACCGTCTGCCAACTGGATCCAACAGTTGAGTCGGGATGTCCGGTCTGACTGGGACCTGCTATGTGCAGAGTTTGAAGGGCAATACTGCAACTCGGGATTTTCTTGTGCCCGCGAGTATCACCATATGCCGAAGCGGAGCGACGAGACACCGATCGAGTATTTGCATCGGTTGAACGTGGCTGCACTTCGTGCCGGCATAACAATTAAAGAGAATTACCCGCCGAACGGTGCTGCTCTGGAACATGTGGGTCACTACATTAGTACCCTGGACGATCAAGAACTGGCGGACCAGCTTACTCTGCTGCGTCTTAGGGACGCGGGTGAAGTTGAACAGACTCTACGGACGCTACAGCAGTCGCGTAGCATGAGGGCGAAGAGTGCTGGTGGATCAGATCGCTACCGATCCAAGACCCAGAGCCAGACCGATCCAGTCAAAAGACTCTGGACCAGACCGACCCGAGCGGTCAAGGCAATTGTAGCCGAAGACAGCACGGGATCGGAAGGGGAAAGTGGAAGTCCATCCAGCCGGGAGTCATCGGATGAAGACCAGTATCGTTACGTCTATGTTGCGGGATCTGCCCCGAAGACCAGGTCGAAGTCCGACCAGGTAGACCGGAAGGGAAGGAACGGAAGCAAGTCCGATCCGGACCGACCTCGTCAGAAGTGCTCCCACTGTGGGTCGAGCAAACATGATGGCCCAAACAGCTGGAAGAAGATGGTGTGCAAGAAGTGCGAGAGACGCGGCCACCCGACTGACCACTGCCTCTTCGTATACAAGCCATGTGGAGAATTCCACGAGGCCGGCCACTGCAAGATTGAAGAATTTTTTTAACATGATTCGCAAGTGGTACGTGCCGGACAAGCACGCGGGGATGCTGCCGCCGGACGCAGAAAAGATGTTAAACTAGAACGATCGCCAGGTTGGAATCTGGATCGAGCCGAGCGTTCTACGGTTCACATCTACGCATATGTCGGCAAGGAGGATAAGACCGACAATACACGTTCTATTCCAAATTGCGTCGACCGAGACCATCCGGGCTACAGTCTGAAGACCGATGAGTACTCCCGGACTAAGGTGGTTATGCAGTTGGACTTGCTGCCTGGAGAATCTCGCGAATACTGGAAGTATAACGCGCCTGATAAATGGTTCAAGCAGGCGAAAGCCTGTGGCAAGATTAATAACCAGAAAGCGACGATGTTGTTCGACTCTGGAGCTGAAGTCTCGATAATCGACTCCGCCTTTGCTCGTAAGGTCGGATGTCGTATAGACGATACCCAGAGACATGAATGCGTCGGGATCGGTGAAAACTCTTATATGACCGAAGGAAGAACGCGTGTGAAAATTACTTTGTCGGGATCGCAGGTCTACTTTTTCAGCGCTTGGGTTGGCAAGTTGGCTGGTCAGGACGCTTTACTAGGTATGGATTTCATGGTCCCAGCTGGTATTCGCCTAGACCTGTCACATGGAGTGCTTACACTCCAGGACGAAGTACAGGTCCAGTTGGCTGGTCGAAGACCTCTGTATGGTTCGTATACCGATCTGGTCCGGTGGGACCAAGACCTCACTATCCCAGTCGGTCGGTCGGCCGATACCCCGGTCGAGACAGGTTTTCGTTCGAGGAAGTTATGGTTGACCAGGGGCGATCGGTGGATCCCGACCTTCGTAAAGAGTGCTGGTCGACGTGATTTTGTCCGTGTTACCAATATCGGTGAAAAGCCGCTGACACCGGACAATAACACTATTGTTGGTATGTGGTTAGCAGAAGGAAATGTACCAAGGAAGATGGGGTTAGTCTCTATTGGGTCGAGGCGGTATGTCGAGTGGCAAAACCTGGCGTACCAATCGACCACCGATCTTATCAGCGATGATGGGTCCGTGGAATAGGATACCTCACTTTTAGTGGAAAGACCAAGTTATGTCACCCCAAAAAAGATGTTGGTCCGAACGAAGGCGCCGCAGTCACCAGGAACGGTGGACCATCAAGTAGACGATCCAAGGTTAGTCAACGTGGTGTCAGCACAAGACCAGGCGACAGCGGAGCAAGAAACGGAAGAAGGGGAACATGAAATTGCTAGGTCGGACCATGACGGTATTCCTAATCAGACCGATATCAGTGAAGGACAGCCCGTTGATCAAGACCAGGGGCGTTCAGCCGGTCCAGATGGTCTAGGTGATATCACCCCAGAAGATGAACAAGTCTGTATACATGAAGGCGGGTAACAGTATATTCATGAGCTGGAAAGCCAAATGGCAGTCCACCCTGAAGTGCCTGCCGACTCGCCCGAAGTTACAACGGATTATTTACAAGTGGGTGATCAAGACCTTAACAGTCCAGACCAGATCGAGCAGTTGAAGAATATCATATGGAAGAAAAGACATCTGCTGATCGGAAAGGGAAACGCCTTACCACCTGCAGCCCGTGGTGCGATTTGCGATATTGACGTGGGAGATGCCAAGCCGATTGCCCAGCGATGTCGACGCGTGGCGCCACAGTGCCGTGAAAAGCTTTCTGATCCTATCAAAGAAGTGTTGGCTACCAATATTATTAGACAGTCGACCTCGGCATGGGCCTCGCCGATCGTAATTGTTATCAAGAAGAACGGCGTCGACATTAGGTTGTGCATCGACTATCGGCTGGTAAATCGGTTAACTAAACTTCTGGTGTACCCGATGCCGCTGATTAATGATTTTTTGGAAGACCTGAACAAGACCTTGTGGTATTGTTCGCTGGACATGGAAAGTGGATTTTGGGTGGTCTCGATGACTGATCGAGCTCGTGAGATTTCCGCATTTGTGACACCGTTTGGTCTTTTCGAGTGGAACCGTATGCCGTTCGGTCTGAAGAACGCACCCCAGATCTATCAAAGGCTGATAGACAACGCATTGTACGGACACTTCAAGATCAAGACCGATCGGGACCCTGTTAAAAAAAATGTGATGTGTTTAGAGAGGGTGAACCCGATCGGGAAAGAGGACCGTCCGTTCTAGGGAGGCGGTCGTACATCGACGACATTCTGATACCTGCCTCGTCATGGAACGATCTGTGCGAGAAGGTTGAACTATTGTTGGAGACATGCGACCGCTGGAACCTATCTATCAGTGCCGTGAAAAGTTTTTGGGGTATGTCCAAGGTCGCCTATTTAGGCCATATGGTCTCGAACAATGGTCTAGACGCTAATCCCAAGGACCTGGATTTGCTGAGTAACCTCCCGTTCCCCAGATCGCTGAAGGCAATGCAGTCCTTCCTGGGAAGCTTGAATTATTATAGCCTATTCATTGAAGACTTTGCTATCTACGCGGCTGTGCTGTACGAGCTCCGGGAAGTTGACTATCATATGTTGCGCGAAGAAGACCGGGCAACTTTACAGTAGGGCGCCGACTCTGGTCTTGCTGCAGATTGTCCGCAAGTGTAGGCCGAAGATCATATGAAGCGTGCACAGTTTGCCTTTGTTATGTTGAAGGTTAAGATGGCGACGGCACCGATTCTCAAGCATTTCGCTCCCGAACAAGTACCGAGCATTATCGTATATGCTAGTCAGTGGGCCATTTCGGCCACTCTAGTACAAGATCATGATGGTGTGTACCATCCGGCCACGTTCACGAGCAGAACGCTGAAGCCAAACGAAGTGAACTATGGAATTGTGGAGAAGCAAGTTCTGGCGTTGCTACGAATTCTGGATGTGTGTTACAACCTACTGGTCGGTCGACCTATAAAGGTCCTGTCAAGACGGTCTACTTTGTCCTGGATATTATCAGCCAATGGGATGGACGGACATCTAGGCAGATGGTCGGCGGTCTTGTCGCAGTGGACCCTCGAAGTCGTTAAGTGCACCGGGGGCGAGGAAGAGATATTGGGCACATTAGCTGCCAGTATCACCCCTCGGTCTGAAGTGGACGAGGCATTGATAGCGATTGCCCCGAGGAAGCAACCTCGGCAGTCAGTTTCGAGACCGCCACCGACCGTCGACCAGGATGAAGAGCTCTTGGTCTTAAGTTTTGACGGATCAGCAAGAGTGAAGAAGAAGGTCGCCGCCTATAGTGCCATAGTGTGGAAGTTGCCACAATGGTCTATAGTTGCAGCCGCTGCTGATTTCACGCCGGATATTACGGTTAACGAGGCGGAGTACCGAGGTCTACTTCTATGTCTGGACCTGCTGTCGTCGCAAGAGAAGGGGCGAGTCATCATATGTGGTGACTCGAACCTAGTGATCAGGCAGGTCACCGGAGAGATCGACTGCAAGGCGTCACGACTAAGGACGCTAAATGATCGGGTAATGAAGGCATTGAAAGACCATCCCAACCACGAGCTGTTGCACGTGAAACGGGACTGGAATAGAAGTGCCGACTACCTCGCGACCAAGGCCATGCAAGACCAGACCGGGACTACGATCACCGAGGAAGTCGTTTTACAGGAACTTATGGACATAAACAGGCTCCAGGAGGTGATCAAGCCCAAGGACAGCCCTGGTCAGGTGCATGTGATGGCCGCAACCAGATCGCGAGCACGGAAGTCTCGCCGATCGTTCCCCAAGGAAAGGCTGAGTGAGTACGTTGTACAACAGCTAAGGGCGGAACGGATCTTCAAGGCGCAGGACGAAGAAGAATGGATTGTGAATTTGAAGACCTACCTGCGCGGTGAATTGTCTAAGTTGACGAATGGTCAAGCGAAAGAATGTGCCAAGATCGCAGACAGTTACGAAGTGGATGAGGATGGTTTATTATATTACTGCCGTGATGCCGACCAAGACAGTGCAGACCGGTACCGATTGGCGAAATTGGTGATACCTGAGTTGCTGCAGCCGGATGTCCTCCATCACTACCATGTGACTCTAGAAGGGGGACATCAGGGCATAGGCAGAACGTATCACAAGATCAGGTCCCACTTTCACTGGAGAGGTCTTTTCCGAAGTATACAGAAATATGTGGGTTGTTTTACGGATTGCGAGACCGGAAAGGGTAGACCGGTAAATAAGGGGCGATCGCCCGAAAATATCGAAGCTACCTACCCTTTCCAGGTCATAGCGATGGAATATATAACGTCGCTGCCTAAATCGACATATGGCAATACTGAGTTGTTGATCTGGGTAGACCTGTTCACCGGTCTAGTTATTGCGAAGGCAAGTGCGTCCCGGTCTGCCGATCAGATCGCCAAAAGTTACGAAGAATGCGTGTTCCGAGGGTTCGGCGCCAGCGAGGTCATCAGACACGACCGAGAACCCGGTTTCATGGCCGAGGTGTTCCGGTCGTTTAACAATATGCTGGGCCAGAAACAGAGCGCGACGATGGCATATCGTCCGCAAGCAAATGGATCGGCGGAACGCATGGTGCAGACCATAACGAGGGCGATCAAGATGTACGTTGCTGATCCATACCAGCGAGATTGGGACGAGTATGCAGAAAGGCTGGTGTTTGCACTCAACTCGTCGACCGATCGGGTCCGAGGAGAAACGCCTTTTTATCTTGCGTATGGATGGGACCCCCGGTCCACTCTTGAAGCCGCGATACCTATTGGCTGCACTCTGACCCGCGATCGTGATGCTCGACGTTGGCGCATGCAGGTCCAGAAACATTACCAGCATGCAAGAGAAATTGTCAACGAAAAGTTACGTCAAGCTACACAAGACCGGGCGGACCGGAACAACGACCAGGTCCAACCCCACGGTACAGAACCAGGGGCGAGGGTATGGTTGTACCTAGACCGAGTGAAGGAGGGCTATGCGAAGAAGCTGGCTCACATGTGGCACGGTCCTTTCCGTGTTGCCGAGCTGATTGGTGAGCACGCTGCCCGTCTAGTAACAACCGGCACGGACTACAAGGTCTTCCCGATCGTACATATGTCCAAGTTAAAACTGGTCCGAGAATTTTTTGATCGTCCCAAAATGCCCTGTCTAGTAGACGAGGCAGAACGGTTTGATTTCGATGAAGCATTACTGCCGCAGGACAGTTGGGAAAGACCGCTGGAGAAGGACGAATTTGAAGTGGAAAAGGTCTTAGATGTCCGACTGGTCAAGAAGACCAGGTTTGGCCGGACCCACCGAGAATATCTGGTCCGATGAAAGGACCATGATGAAACAACTTGGATCGATGAGTCCGACCTGAACTGTGGAGCACTACTACGAGAATTTGAACGGGACCGAGTCAGTCGGAACCGTTTCGCAGTGATGCAGACCCATGAGGACCGAGACCAAGACATGCAGTAGCATCGGTCTTCCCGACCGGTGTGAAGAGGTGGAAGGTCTTGTGTCTTGTGTATTGTGTATTGTGAATATGTGACGAATTGGAATAGTGGAGTGACGAACGTGGATTGTTTTTCCGCGATGTAAGTGGAACGGTTGGTGATAACGTGTCTAGTGCAACTCTGGAGAAAGTGGTGGAATTAGCTCAAGTGATTTGATGACCGAACATGTGAAAAAGAACGATGATATATATTAAGTGTTATCTGGTCGACTACTTACGACCTCACTCGCCATCACCCCACAGACGGCCGACGGTCTACGACGGATGCTTTTCAACTTGGTCCTGGTACTGGTTACGCCAAGGTTCTTGTTGGTATAGTTGGACCAAAGCATCCTTGAGGTCCAAGACCGGTGTAGTGCACCCAAGACCGGGGTACCATGTGCCACCGTCAGCCAGCAGCCGGGTCCTCTCGACGCGACGCCGCGGCATATGAAGTACAACTGGATATAAGAACACATCGACGTCGCACTCGTGGGCCATCATCCCGTCCAAAACATATTGGCACAGGGACTGCCAGGCCTCACCCGCTCTGATCCGACGCCGCTTGCTCTTGTTCTGGATGGTCGCCAAGCCAGGGTCTTGCCGAACTCGTTCCGGGGGAAGCACCAGATAGTGGGATGCCTCCCAGTTGGCTTGAGCGTAAGTCTTGTTAAAATATTTCACCCGACTCATGAAAGCATTGGCCCACGGAGTCGAGTGGAAGATGAACCCCAGCTTGGGATGGTCGAAAAACTTCCACGGCTCGTCAGCGTACAAGCAGGAGATCTGTGCCGACGTGATCAAGTCCGGCCGCCATTCCGACGCGGCAGGAACTTTCTTCGCCGGAGGGAAAAGCCAATGGTCTGGACGAGAGAAAGACCGGGCCAGAAGCTGCTTGGTCAGGGTGGACCGGCGTAAACAACCAATCTGCCCTGGCGATCACGGCAAAGTATCCTCACGTGTTCGTGGCGGAAGGGAAGAACTGTCGATTGCCACGTTGGCCAACAAAGCATCTTTGTGGAGCTTGGACTTCCCAGGCAAGACCGTAGGTGATGACTTTGTCGACGCATGAGGTGGTGGAACGCCACCATGCGGGCCGGTCTTCTTGGTCTGCTCCGAAGTCGATGCAACTTGAACAAAACTTTCATGTGGACTTGTTCGCGAATTGGTTGGGATGGGGACAGCAAACTCCAAATCACCGGAGTCTTTGCCGGAGTCATCTCAGGACGAGACCTCTGAATACTTGGCACGGTCAGCACCGGCGGTCGAGGGCGCTTGATTTTTGGAGATGTTACTGTCGTCATCCTCGTCCAAGCTTGGGCTCACGAGGAGCGCCTGTATCTTGGCTCGCTTACGAGGTACCGCATGCTTCCCTTAGAGTTCAGGGTCGCACGCTATTCCCCGCGCCCTCGATCTATCCGGCGCGTCCGCGCGCTTCTTTGATTTGTGTGCAATTTTGGGCTGGGGAATTTCGGCCAATGAACGGCCTTGGTCTTGGTCCCGGTGTAGGTCCACCAAGGCGGCCGACGCAGACCGGTCTACGCTAGAGGCAGCAACCGGATGCCGACGAGGACGCCACAGGTCAACCAAGCGCTGATGACATTCTTTTAATACCGACCGCCGACCGTTCGCTGCCTGCGTCCAATCGTTCGACTTGCTTTCACAAGACCGGACCTCCTCGGTCTGGTCTTGAATCGAAATTCGGAGCTCGGTGAGACGCCTCTCGAGATCGTCGCTTTGAATGCTCAACGTGGTCTGGTCAAGCAGGTCTTTTGCTTGCTGCTGTTGGACCAGCACAAGCTGCTCCCGAAGATGAAGCTGATGAGCCTCCAAGCGGGTCACTCTATTGCGCGCGTTTATTAGTCCGGTCAAAATCTGACGCAGCTGGAGGTCATGCGTGTTCGACTGCCGATCGGCGGCAAGCAGGGCATTGATCGCCTTGCTGATGACAGGAGGTATACGGGCTGGAAGTATACGGGCTGAAGACAAACGAAGGTTAGAACAGGTACAAGGTGAAGACCGGACATGCATGCTTACGTTGTGGGGCCTGTTGAGCAACCTGCTCCTGGAGACGTGCGATCTCTTCAAGTGCGTCTTGCAACTACGCGTCGGTCCCGGTCTGATGCCCTGCCGATATCTGAGGTGCAGTAGAACGATGGGAGCTGCCAGACCGGACCGACCGGACGGGCGAAGTGACATGCGATGACGTGGTATGCGAGGTACCTACAAGAACGGTCGTTAAGGAAATGCGAGAAGGTCAAGTCCAGCAGTGCAAGTACCTGGAACGGATGAAGAAGATGGTTGCTCCATGTCGGAAAAGTTTGAATGACCAAGGTTTAACTGAATTTGATGGACGAGGTCAGACCGTTGTCGTTGTGCGACACGGTCTGACTCAGGGGCAGCTGTGGAGAAGCGTGCTTAAAATTTGGCACACTTCTGGTCAAGTTTTGTCGAGGCATTTGGTCTAATTTCGGATTGGTTTAAACAAGGGGGGCTTTTCAGCCTATCAGACTCAAGAAGTGTCAAGAACGCAAGTTTTGGTGAGTCACCCGACTTTGGGTATTTTACATATTTTTGTGGGGGTACATTTAGGGACTATAGGGTAGTAGTATTTTAGTTGTGGTTTTACCTTTTAGGACAGAGGTTATACCTTTAAGTAAGGAAATCGTGTAGCTTTCGGATAAGTGGCTGAAACCTCTTCTGGTCTTGGTTCACACCACAGCTAGGGGACGCCGTTCTTCCCTTTTCGTACACTAGTCGCCTCCGCCCACCGCGGAGTGTTTGGGGGCAGAGGGTCGAATTATTCCCCCTCGCCCATTATACCCGGTCTGGACGCGCCGCACGCGCACTTTGGACCACCGGAAGTCCCTCGACGGGAGTACGATTTGGCGATCTCAACACCTCAACTCAAGTACGTTTGGAACGTGCTATTCAATGGATTGGTCTTGGCGTGGAGATATCGTTTGTGGAGTTTCACGAGCATATTGGGTCTTTACGCGGACATATTGGCTTGTTTTAACATTGGTTGTAGTTTAGACCGGTTTTGGTATTCTCTCATATTGGTCAGGGGCTAGACCGGAACGGTCGGTCTACCCTCTATTATTTCGTATTGGTCAGGTCTTGATCGTTTGGACGATCGACCTATTGGAAGTTATCTCTTGGAAGTGTTTTTGGTCTGTTTGTGTCTGGGGTGAAGAGTTCCGCCCCAGATATACCTACCCAGATCGGTCTTCTATATTCAAGACCGCTTCGATCCAATCTGCGATCCCGATCCACCGAGTGTGTAACTAGCCCATTCCATCGGGTACACAAGGTGAGATGGACACTAAACAATCGGACCAAGTGGGTTCTGATGACGACCGGTCGTCTGCTTGCAGCGGACGATCGGACCAGATCTCGAGTGGTGGTCCGCGGAGTACCCCCTCCGAAAGTTGGAAGGCTGGGCGCGATGGTGGTAGTCAGGTTATCGATGCTAATGTTTTCGATTTCGAACTTGACTCCACCACATATCCGACCGGGTTGCGGGAGTGTCGACCCTCCAAGCTGAGCTGGACGATCTGCACGCCGCATATTCTCATCTGGAGAGCGAACAATCCGCCATGCAATGCCGCTTCGATCAAGTTTCCGTAGAACGCGACACGTTGCACAATCAACTGCAGAAGGTTCAGGGAGAAGTCACACAGTTGCGCTCGATTCACTCGGACCTTCAGTCTCAGTTGGCTGGTATGTCGTTGCGGATGCAGATCACACCAGTTATCCGAACCCCTTTCGGCGGGTTCTGATCAAGCTACACCGCCAGCTGGCCTTGCTGATTCTCCTGACGGCTCGATCAGCCGCGCCGCCCCTTCGCCTAAAAGGCGTACTCAGCGTCCCCGATCCTCCTCTTGGTTGAAACGGCCACGCCTCCTTTCTCCTATTTCGGAGGCGAAGACGAAGGACGATGATCCCCCAAGTCCTGACCAGGACGATGAAGGCGGATTTCCTGGCCCGATCGCTTCTATTCCTTCAACTCCTACAATTAGCGAGTTCGGGAGCGAGGATCTACCTGATCAAGTCATTGCCGGGTCTCTTTTTTTCGCGTACGGGTGATTTCCAGACGTTGATCGCGGTGCCTGATGATGCCAGTGACGCCGACATCCTGCCGTGGACTCCGGATCAACTTGGTGGGTTTGATCTGCGTAACGTCACGGCCCAAGTGGTCTTTGACTACTTGACCCGCCCCGCAGGATGGTTGTTCCCGGCTGTCGTGCACGCCCCTCCGGCTGATTCATGGTCCAGTCATTTGATCACCCAGCCGGAAGTGGAGCTGCTGTATTCTCAATGCCCTTGGGGCGTTTTCACGACCATGTTGCCGCCCCTTTCTTTTCGCTCAGTCGGCTGGTTCGCCGACTTCGAGACAAAGTACCGGTCGTTTCTCGAACATCACGCGCTGGCGATCTGGGAGTCGACACATTACCTCCCTATCGCGAAAGGCCTCCGCGAGACGTATGACTTCTTCCGGGAATACTACAACGGTCCCGCCAACGCAGAAGTCGTGCCGGAGCGACCTGGAAGAGGGTTGTGGATTTCGTCCTGCGGGGGATGATAGACGGAAAATGTGATCTCGACATTTTCCTGGACCCGTCGATCACCATTGTGCTCGCAACCGTCCTTTGAAGTATGCCCCGGCCGATGATAGGGCGTGGTACCCAGGGTTCCTCTCGGACCCGCCACCCCGGACCCTATTGGACGCTTTGAAGGAGGTTGATATTTTGAACCTTGGCGGGTTCAATATCGTTCCTCCCCTGAAAGCCACCCTGGCCGTAAAATCCCTCGGATTGGTCGCAAGTTCTTTGGGTCTAGTTAATCGGTTGATCGTTCCGCCCTTAATCAATAAGCAATCTTGATCATGCCATTTCCACTGTGCTTCTTTACTTCCCCATGCATGATATAAACCGGTATTCTGTCGTCTTATCTTTCGTTACTCCATCACCTTGTCTCGCAATATCCATCGTAAACACATCACCTCAAGCCATTTATCGCTTCTTCATCCATTGTGAGTTTCGTCAATCATCTTTCTTCAATCGGTAATTCTTCGATCGTAATTCATGACCAGTCTGCCGATCACGCATTAGTTGGAATCTTCGTCCACTTGCATCACGTCAAACCGATGTCTGTTGATCCTTTTCCTCTCGAAGTCCTTGATCAGAGTATCACAGTTTAAGTCTGCCTCGTCTACCCACGACGGCTCAGCATAACCTTTCCAGTAAACTTGATATTCGCGTAACGTTCTTCCATATCTAGTCTTTCGACCTGATCGGACATCGGTGATACGATCAACTTCAAATTCATCTGGATCTAGCGTCCTTTCCCAGCTTTCCTTAGGTAACAAAGCTTCATCTAAGTCTAAACACTCCTCTATCCCAGCTGTTAGTGCCGTAGTAGGGCGATATGGAAATTCCTTGACCAATTTCAACTTGGACAAATGCACTACTGGGAACATACGACAGTCGGTGCCAGCCGTAACCAGGCTCGCCGCATGATTACCTATTACCTCATCGCCTCTGAAGGGTCCATGCCACATGTGCGCCAGTTTCTTCGCGAACCCTTCTTTCACCCGATCAAGTTATAACCAGACCCTTGATCCAGCTTCGATCTTGTGTGGTGTCACTTGACCATTGTGCTTTTCAGCTCGCTCAGCCACCGCTTGATGCAATCGAGCGCTCACTTAATCACGGGCGTAAAGATAGTCCTTTTGCAGCTTATATCTCCACCGGCGAGCATCCCGGTCTTTACGCCGAATTCCGCCCAGTTGCAATGTCGATTCCAACGATGATCGTGGGTCCCACCCATACGCCAAATAAAATGGTGTTAGACCACGAATATGATGGGGGGTTGAGTTCAGCGCGAATACCAGCCGCTCTGCATACAAGCTCCAATATTTCTGGCCGGCATCTGCTACATACATATTGATTGCTCGCGTAATCGTCTGCACCGTCCTCTCCGCCTTACCATTCGCCTGTGGACGTTATTCCATAGTGGCAATCTGACGTTGTCCCATGATTTTGTTGAACGCACGAAATACTTCCGACATAAAGCCCGGTTCCCGATCGTGCCGGATCACTTCGCTAGCCACGAATCGTCGAAACACACATTCTTCATAATTTTCGGCGACTTTCTGCGCTGTGCGAGACGATCCAGCTTTTGCGATCACCATACCCGTGAACAGATCCGTCCAAATCAGCAGTTCAGTATGTCCATCCGTCGATCGGGGTAGTGACGGGATATGATCCATGGCTATCACTTGGAATGGGTACGTAGCCTCAATATTCCCCGGTGATGACATGTCCTTGATAGTAGGCTGGCCCTTAACCGTCTCGCAATCTACGCATTGTACAACAAACCTTTGTACACTTCGGAATAGACCACGCCAATGGAAGTATCGTCTGATCCGCTGATATGTACGTCCTATGCCTTGGTGTCCTCCTTCCAAGCTCACATGATAATGGTGGAGGACATCTGCATGTAGGGTCTCGGGTAAAACCAGGTTAATCGAAGAATGTCGATCGTCTTGATCAGCTTTGTCATCGCTGGCTTTTCCTTTAGACATATTCCCACAGTAGATAAGCAATCCTTGTTCATCGACATCGTAGTTGGCAGCAATTTTCGCGCAGTCGTTAACCTCGTCTGCGCTAAATTGTGAGACGTCACCATACAGATAACTTCGCATATCATGAATCCATTTCTCTTCGTCCTGTGCCTTTTTCACCCGTTCCGCCCTTATCCCGGCTATAGATATATCGGGCCACGTTGACGGTTGTGGCTGACGTAGGTTACGTGATAGTGTCATCACTAGTACTTGCGGGGCAGTGGGATCTTCATTCCACGTAATCACTTCTGGCAACCTGTTGAGATCGGTCAATTCTCCAGCTGTTTCACGTCATTGATTTCAAATCTTGTTCCACCCTGCATATACCTAGTGGTGATGTGATCTTCAATCTTATTCCACTCTCTATTGACATGTACTTGATCATGATCCGACCATTCGAGAAGGAGATTAAACGCACGCTGTTGAAACACTTGCAATCGCGGAGCTTTACACTCTATTTCGCCGCGCATTTGCCGGATTACTTAATTCGAATCTCCACACACGATCATCCTTCCTTTGGGGTATCTCGACATTTGGTCCAAACTCAAAGCAATCCATGGTATTCCTCTTCGTTCACCATGATATCAGGAGCATGATCGGCTACCGCGGTCATAATCTTCCACTCCGGTAATTTCCATACGATAGCGCCGAACGCACCTACACGTCGCTTGACACTTCCAGACCCATCGAAACTAATCACGTAGAGTTCTTCGCCTTTCTCAACCGTAGGAGGTAGTACTTCAATCGTCTGCCTCGGTTGCTTTTTAGGTGCGATCGCAATCAGTGCTTCATCGATTTAGGTGCGAGGAGTGATACTTGCAGCTAACTCTCCCAGTACCTCCTCTTCTCCCAGTACACATTTCTTGATCTCGATGTCCCATTGTGATAAGATCGCAGCCCATCTTCCCAGCCGTCCATCCAGCCCGTTGGATGTTAGTAACCACTTCAGCGTGGATAAACTCGAAAAGACAGTGATCGTCTTTCCGATCAGCATCGTGAAGTAAACATCCAAAACTTGTAGAAGCGCCAGAACTTTCTTTTCGACGGGGCTGTAGTTCAGCTCACCGTTCTTCAACGTTCGGCTGGCGAATGCCACGGGATAATACACTTGATCATGTTCTTGTACCAGCGCGGCGGATACCGCCCACTTGTTGGCGTAAACCACGATCACTGGCGTTTTGTTCTGATCAAAGTGGCGCAGGGTTGGAGATGACGCAATCTTCGCCTTCAGCATGCTGAATGCTACTTTTGCCCCGATTAATCGATCACCTTCCTGATCCATATTCTCCTTGCTCAACGATCGGCTTTCTAACTCTTGATAATCCGTTTCCCTTAATTCGTAGTGCACAGCGGCATAGATCGCAAAATCTTCGATAAACCGACGGTAGTAGTTCAAACTCCCCAAAAACTATTGCATGGCCCGTAAGGTACCAGGGAAAGGCAGATCAATCAGATCATCCGAATTTTTCGGATTTGTTTCCAAACCTCGGCTAGAGACATGATGCCCTAAATAGGGAACCTCGTTTCGCCCCCAGTACGATTTGGTCACGCTGATCGATAAATTTTATTGATCGCACTTCTCCAACAAACGATGCACCTTGTCACACAGCGTAGTCCAGGTAGGTGCCGGGATCAAAATATCATCGATATATGATCGCCGCTGCAGTACAGACGGGCCTGGTGTTTGGTCGGGCTCTCCTACCGTGAATACATCATCCGATTCGTCAGCACCGTCCTTAACCTTGAGATATTCATATAATGCGTTATCAATCAACCGCTGGTAGATTTGCGGAGCATTCTTTAGGCCAAAAGGCATCCTGTTCCATTCGAACAATCCAAACGGAATGACAAACGCCGAAATCTGACGCGCTCGATCGGTCATAGATACGACCCAAAAACCGCTCGCCATATCCAAAGATCAAAACCACAGCGCTTTATCCAAATCTTCGAGTAGATCAGAGATCAGGGGCATTGGATATACCATCAGGCGCGTGAGTTGATTCACCGCGCGATAGTCGATACATAGACGAATATCAACCCCGTTCTTTTTCACATGATCACTATAGGTGATGCCCAGGGTGACGTAGACGGTTGGACGATCTTGGTAGCCAATAGCCCTTGATCAAAGCCGATAACTTCTCGCGAAATTGTGGAAGCCACCTTCCGACACTTTTGGGAGATCGGGAGAGCATTGCCTACATCGATATCACAAACAACTCGACGTGCAGCAGGAGGTATTGCGTTCCACTTTCCGATCAACAGATATTTCTTCGCCCAAATTATATCGCGAATCTGATTAATTTCTTCTGGCGTGTTGACCAAGGGGTCTCCGACTATCGAATCGTCCCTATTTACTTCTTCTGTGCTTGAAGATACTTCGGGCACGTAGCAAGCTGCTTCTACGGTTCTTCCACATACAAATCTCCACCTTAATGGTAACAAACTTGATCATCGATAGGGATTACACCTACTTCGCTAGGAACGGCTGAGACAGGGTGATCGCGCGTGTCTTGAATATACGTGTCTCTTGCAGTAGGTTGTTCAACTCCGTGATTCGGCGTCGGACCTTTCATCTCCGACTCCTGATTACACCGCGCTTGCACCTCTTGCACCTTTTGCGGCCCTCCGGTTACCAATACCACAGATGTGGCGATCGGGTCCGTAGGGCGTACTAAAATACTTCGAGGAGTAGGATACTCCCTCTTCTCCACTAGGGGACCTTGATCGACACTTTCTTGATCGTCATACACGGAATCGGTAGACGCTTGATACGCGAGATTCTGCCACTCCTTGTCACGATTAGACCCTATCGAAACAAATCCAGGGCGACGGGGCACATCATCTTTGTTCATCCAGATGCCTAAAATCGCCTCATCTTGCACGATGATCGGATGATCAACAACGTTCGTAACACGCAGGTATCGCAAATTGCCCACGCCCCTAGTGATAGTGGGGACCCAATATTTTCCACGAGTAATCCACAACTTTCGAGATCGCTGGTCATAAATTCGAACCTCGGCAGATCGACCTACTGGGATCTGTTCGTACTGATTGAGTTTCATTTAATTACCACTCGATCCATACAGCTGTCGGCGCCCCTCCAATGGGATGATCACCTCATCAGGCAAACTTAGTGCACCATGGGCGATGTCTAATCGAACACCAGCTGGTATCATAAAATCCATACCCAGTATAGCATCTTGACCAACAAGTCTGCCCACCCATGCATGGAAATAATAGACCAATGAGCCTGCTAGCGTAATCTTGATTTTAGTGCGCCCTTCCGTGAGGTATGCACTTTCTCCAATGCCGACACATTCTTGCGTTTGACTCGTGTCGATCTGACAACTCACCTTACGAGCAAAGGTTGAGTCGATGATCGACACTTCATCACCAGAATCAAATAATAGCGTGGTACGTTCGTTATTGATTTTACCACTCGCTTTGACTTGTTTAAACCATTTCTTTGGCGAGTGGTATTTCCAATATCCGCGCGATTCACCTGGAAGTACATCGACATCCATGATCACCGGGGACCGAGAAAACTCATCGATATGGAAATTAGCCAAGCGTGGTAAATCAGGCTGATCACATTTATCATTATCTCTTTCTGCTGCTTATTCAGACCTCTTCTTATCCAGATGTGCAAAAATACACAAACCAGAACGCTCGTCTAGTACCAGATTCCAACCTGGCGAGCGTCCTAGTTTAACAATTCTTCAGCTTCCTTGGGCAGCATTCCAGCATGCTTGGTGGGATTGTACCACTGGCGGATGCGGTTGTAAAACTCTTCCATAGGGCACTTGCCCACATCGTGAACTTCGCCACAGGCTCGACAGACGTATAAGCAATGATCGGTCGGATGTCCCTTCTTGCCACACTTGAGACAGGTCAGGAGCTTCCAGCAACGAAGATTATCGTGCCTGATCTACACACAATGACTGCATTTCTTCACCGCCCCTTTATCGACTGCACTTGAATCACTTCGATTACCCGATCGGGACTCGCTAGGCTGATCGAGCGCCCCTGGTTGGTCGCGTATAGCAGCAATCATGTAACGGCGCTGATGTCCATCGCTTCCACTGTCGTAGGCACTTGATTCTTCACTCCCAGACGACACCTTGATCGCGCGTACAGACTTGGGATATCGCGCTGGGGAAGGTTCCTGATCATCGCCGAATTTCTGGCGGAACCGGCTGGTACCTACGGCCGCTGTTGGCTGGTACCACCTATTGCGTACATACGCCCACAATGTCTCTTCTAGATCTGCCGCGGTGTCCAACCGCAAAAGCTCCAGTTGATCAGCGAGCTCGCGATTGGCCAATGTATCCAGAAAATTCTGCACATGTTCACGTAAAGTCGTAGGCGATCTATCCCTGATCGACAACTTGGCTAGCAATCCCGCCACATTCAACCGGTGCAGATATTCGATTGGGCTTTCATCCGACCGCTGCTTCGTGTAGTAGTACTGGAGGGATGCCGATTGTCCACTTCCACAATATTGAACTTCAAACTCATCCACAAGATTTTTCCAACTTGATCGAGTGCTTCTACCCATCTGGCGATGCCAATTGCGCTCTCGTCCTTTTAGTAGATCGCCTAGGATCGGACTCTTTTCAGGATCAGAAGCTTGATCCCGCATAAATGTTGACTTGAGGTGACTAATCCAATTCCGCGCTTGATCTTCATTCTCTTCCTTTCCCGAAAATTCTTTTAGATCACTGATCGCAGACATTCGAATCCTGGGGATCGTCTGTTGATTAGGCATCCCAGTGTGTGCGGACGAAACGGTGGCTCGTCGTGGTAGTGTGATCGGCTCATCTGGGTCAATATACTTGCTATGGGAGCGTTGATCATGGAACGAATATAGTGATTCCATGTCAACGTCCTTGACTGTTGCCGATCTTTCTGGCTTCGAGTGCTGCTGACGAAATGAATGCACATATTCCATGTCAACGTCCTTGATCGACGCAGCTCTTTCTGTCTTTAGCTGTCGGTTTTTCCCGCCGACGACTCCAGGTGTCAGCTTGCTTCTTTCTTCAGCCAGAAACTTCTCCATAGCCTTATCAAAGAATGTCTGCAGCTGTGGACTTTGCGATACTTGATCATCTTCTGATTTGATCGTTTGAGTTTCCATCTTGATAGCCGAAAACTTGGATTCATCCTTCTGGCAAACTGTCATCCTGGTGATATTGGGCTCTATACTCCCGGCACTACTCGGCTCCGCTTCAGATTCATCGCCTTCGGAAGGGGCGGATACGTAGCACGATGATACCGTGTGTTCTGCTGCGTTTTTCGACGGACCATCTTCAATCTTCAACGGAGAGTGCGAGGGTTACAACTTAGTGGTTTGGCCCACGATAGGTAGCAATAGGTGAAACAACTGCTGGGTAGCTTCTGACAGATCTTCTGGATCCTGATCAAACACCTCTTCAGCATCGTAGTCGCCTGTCGTCAGACCTGCCTGCTTGATCAGGCGTGTTAGCCTCGGTACGATCGTGAGCTTGTCCCTCCCATCCGTAACTGGCTGATAGATCGGTCCGTTCAGCTTCCCGCTGATCATGACCCCAAGTAGGCTCATGATCGAATTAGTCAATAAGAAATCTTCCAGTTTTCCTTTATAAACCTTTCGGTAAAACGTCCTCACCAGATCGGCTTCCGTTGGTGGTGTACTTGATCGACTTTCGTCGCTCTCCGACCCAGGTGCCTTCATCAACACCTTTGGCTGGTCGGTCTTGTAATACTTTGCCACCGTATCCCAATCCGGATCATTATACACACATATTTTTAGCAGATCATAACTTGTGTTATGATCCTCATGGGCTCCCGAAGGAGCCTCGGGAGGTGGTTGAGGCTTCTACTCCTTTATTTCATCAAGAGGTCCTGATGATCAGCATTTCCTTTCTTCTTCAGGCACGACGACGGCGAACTGCTTTCCATCTTCATAACCTCCTCCTCTTTTCCTCCTTTATCTGTACTTCTGCTTCCGCTTCCGTTTACACTTCCACATCATCTCCATCTTGCGTAGAATCGTAGTGATATCCCGCGTCGCCCAAAGATCCGGGCACGCGCACCATTGTGGTGGAGCGGCCGATCAAGGTTTTTGACGCTTGATCAGGCGGTACCACGGCGCCTGGACTTCCGACTAACTAAGGGGGTCCTCCGGTTGTCCTTGACTTCTTGTGTTTCTGCTCACCTTGTGTACCCGACGACTTTGGCGTGGGTCGCTCTCCAGGTGGGGATGTAAACACGGCAATTCCTTGATGCAAGATTGGGGAACTTGTAATGAGTTGATCGAGGTGCTGATCAGGCGCGATCAGGAATAATCGAGCTCGAAAAAGGTGCGAACAGGCTTGATCAGCAGTGAACAGGCTTTTTCAGTCACTAAAAGTAGTTGATAAGCTGTGATCAGCTGTGATCAGGCTTGATCAGGCACTAAAAGTAGTTGATCAGTGGTGTTGAGACTTGATCAGGCTTGATCAGGCAACAAAAGTAGTTGATCAGCTGTGATCAGACTTGATCAGGCTTGATCAGGCACTAAAAGTAGTTGATAAGCTGTGATCAGCTGTGATCAGGCTCGATCAGGCACTAAAAGTAGTTGATCAGCGGTGTTCAGACTTGATCAGGTGCCACAAGTCGCTCAGGTACAATTTGGTGCGATCTGCGAGTTGTTGATCGCGGGTCACGAGTTGCAGAGTGTCGATCAGGTGTTGATCGGCGAAGGGGGTACTTGATCAGGCAGTGGAAGTCTTCACTGCCTGATCACGGAGCCTCTGGAGTCTTCAACAGCTAAAGGAACACCCAAATATCTGTATTCCTAACCTAGACCTACGAGGGGGGGGATTTCACTTAATCCACCTAGAGTTCCCGTGGGGCGCTTACAGCAGCCGAACTCTAGGGGCCAAACGCGAACCAAACGTGGAGAGTGAGAGAACTGCTCAATCACAATCTCAAAACCAAAGACCTTTGCTGAAGAACCGCTGACACATCGGGCGGAGTTGCGGGGTGAGTTCTCGACACTCTACGTCTGCCGGTAGGCCAAAAAATGCACAAGGTGCTCCCGGCCGGCACGTAGAGGTGTGTTGTATTAGGGAAGGCGCAAAGGTGCTTTCCCGGAGATGTCCTATGAGGTTGGACGCAAAAGGAGAACTTTATTATTGCTTAAATCCTAAGAACTACCAATTACCTAATATTCACCAATCAGAACTACCCGTTCCAGCGTCCTCCGTCGACCAGTCGACCTGATTTATCCGTCGTCCGTCGCTGTTTGCTGAGTACCTGTACGTAATCGTCCCATCCTGTCTATGTCCCGACTATGTGCACCACGGTTGTACACTCAACTGTATACGCCGTGGTACACACAATCGTATACGATTACGTACCCGATTTTTTGTCCGTAATGGGCCCCCTAATTTAGGCCCATAATTAGGCCCATTAGGCCCTATAATAAGGCCCTTTATTGGGCCCAATTATAACACGCTTTACGACATACAGATACTCGGGCAGCACCACGCGCTCGCCGATGCTCTGCTTCCCATTGTTCACACTCGCGGTGTAGCAGGTACGTACACGCACGGTGCGGCTAGCGCACAGAGGAAGACTTTCATAAAGCGGCGATACGCCGCTACTTAGCCGATACGACCTTATAAAAGGGCTTAGTAAGAGAGCACTCTCTTACTTGGGGCCAAGATTTCCCTTGGTTTACTAGTTAGAATTAACTACCGCCTTGAACAAGGCTTCCCTTACAAATGGAGTAGTTAAGGGAGGGATTCCCTTTCACTACTACACTCACTGCGCGAACGACCGGTCGAGGTCGTGCGCCTAGCAGTCTTAAGTGTGATTGTAAACTGAATGTATATTTAATATGTAATTAGCCTAAATTAATTAAACTAATGTAAACTATATGTAATACTAAGTAGAACTTACTAAATTCGTACCTAGTCGAAATGTAATGTACAAACCTGTGTACCAACACGTGGCAGGCTGCCACGCCTCCACCAAGGGCTCCTGCCCTGATTGGTTAAAATAACCAATAGGTCCAAACCTTTCGGACCGGTCAATACTGACCTCAACCTTAGTGTACTTATGTAGCCGGTTCGTACACGCACGGTGCGGCTAGCGCACAGAGGAAGACTTTCCTAAAGCGGCGATGTGCCGATACTTATCCGATACGCCCTTATAAAAGGGATTAGTAAAAGAGAACTCTCTTACTCGGGTCCAATATTCCACTTTGGTCTACCAGTTATCACAAGCTAACGCCTTAACACAAGGCTCCCTTAATAAGGGGGTAGATAAGGGAAGAACTTCCCTTACGATACTACACTCACTGCGTGGGCGACCGGTCGAGGTCGCGCGTCTGCACTTTAGAGTGAAATGTAAACTGAATGTATATTTAATATAATTAGCCTAAATTAATTTAAACTAATATAAACTATATGTAATACTAAGTAGAATATTCCAAATTCGTACCTAGCTAAAATGTATTGTACACCACCTGTGTACTAACACGTGGCTGACTGCCACGCCTCCACCAAGGGCTCCTGCCCTAATTGGTTAAAATAACCAATAGGTCCAAACCTTTCGGAGCGGTCAATACTGACCCCAACCGTAGTGTACCCACGTACACCACATACTAAATGTAACCAGAATGCAACCCTGTTACATCCTCCCCCATCAAGACTATTGCTTACGCAATAAATCAATTTTAGTTGGAGAACTCCAACTGCCAGAACCCCTGGATAACCATGAGCACCATTAGTAGTGCTGAAGATGGAAACTATTCCGAAAATTTGGAGGTGGATGCCCTTGGGGATATATCCCCAAAGACTGACCACTCCGACAGCGCCGAACGGCGTTGTCGTACCGCCACTGCTGACAATTCGTCTTCACAATTTGTTTGTTTTGTTATATCATGTGCCCTAGCGCCCTTTTGTTGTTGAATATGATACCAAGGGCGCATGACTTTTCGTTGGCTTCACCGCCATGAACGGACCCGGCGTTTAAATTGGGCCAAAGGCAAGAGATGAACATTGAAGCCATTCTGACTGGCTCTGTTGGTCTTTTCGCAAAATCACCCCAACCGTGGGCTTTTCACCCCAACCAACCGACCGGATGAGTTACATTTCCACTGCAATGTCGAAAATCACCGTAAAATTTCGACGTGCTGGCTTTTCTAGGTGGTTTCACCTAAAGCGATTCACCACCTCTATCACTTCCTCCGGGGACTTACCCAGGAGGAAGGTAATGATGTCGGTCCCCATGGACCGAACCATTTCTACCGTCGCGTCTTTACTAACGCCCCCAAATGTACTACATGGGTGGGAACAAATAGACGGCCAACCTGTATTGATTTCCAAGGAAGGAAGAACAAAAAACTCCTTTCTTAAAGGTGAATTAGTAGTACTTAATAATACTAACTCACCGCGCTTCAAAAATATTTGTTTAAATCGACTGCGACCAACACTTCGTCTGCGATTTCATGGCGGAAAGCCAAGACAAGCAGAAGGAGCAAGCTGACCGCAAGGGGAGGAATACGCGTTTTACATATTCGGGCAGAAACATTATACCCAATCTGGATCCATCGAAGTCATAGAATTTTCCAACACGTTCAGTCTTCAACACTTTAAATCCGCGGAAGGGTAATAGCCTACACCTTTGCCGTTTGATAGCTTCTTATTCGGATGGCCAAGGCATATCATCTGGATTCATATGCGCGTATTTCATAAACCAGCGTGGCTCATACGCGCCCATTGGTAAAAGCAATAGTGAATCCAATATCAAACGAAAAGTAATCACGCGTGATATCTCCAAAACCAAACTCACGATGGTGAAGCGCAGTTTATTACGCAACACATTTGAAACTGCATGTGTAGGAAGATTTTTAGCGTTTAATAAAACACTTTCTCCTACAGGAGCTTTCAGGTGCGGATGCATTTATGCTGAAAAACCATCACCATGCAGTTAGCTGGAGATTTGAGCTGGACGTCTTTTCCCTGCTCTTTCTCCCTGGAATTTCCCGTCTTACCTCGATATTCCCTGTCTTCCCCTCACGGTCACGGATGTGTTCCCAACCTGGGAAGTCCTTAAGCAAAAGCTTATGGACATGTACGCAACGCCTGATCTGGTTTTCCAGAATCAGCTAGCGTTTATGAGCAACATCGTACCAATCACTAGAGCTTCGTCTCAAACATCGAGCAAGACTCCGAAATCACAGGCGACTTACGCTATCGTCGAGCATCAATCTTCTCCTGATTACTGGATAGCCCTAAGGCTGCAGAAATATTCCACGATCAAAATGTGGTCTTGTACTAAAGTTCATTGGTTTGTTGCTCTCTCACACATGTTGCGCATTAAATTCAAATTAATATTGCCTTCCCATTATCAACAAGGCTGTATATTTAGCTATTGCACGCAGTACCTCGTCCGATCCAAGTACACAGCCTTGTCGACTTTGTACGTCCAGGCGACCACGCCTGTGCGTAACTCACTGCGCGCGCGACCGGTCGAGGTCGCACGTCCGCAAATAGAGTGAAATGTAAACTTAATATATTTAATATGTAATTAGCCTAAATTAATTTAAACTAATATAAACTATATGTAATACTAAGTAGAATATTCCAAATTCGTACCTAGCTAAAATGTAGGGTACACACCTGAGACCAGTAATCTTATTCAGGGTATCCGCACCTGACTGTACGAAGCGTTAGAGGAGCTGAAACGCCTTCAAGCTGGAATATTTGGGCTCGACCAGCGACGCGACGACCGAGTTATTCGCACACGAGAGGGTCCTCGTGACCCTCAAATGAAGTCTAAAAACGAGGTGAAGAGGCGTTTAGCCTCTCATATCTCTTGCCCTGGGCTGTACAGCAGCGTGCAATCGCGCGCCGTAGACAACTCCGAGCAAAACTGCTAACACCGAGGCAGTTTACTGTCAACTTGTACCGAGCGCGCCTCGGAAACAGAGCGGACATTCCGCGCCTGGGGGGAAGGGGAGAAACGTCTCCCTAACTTTGACGAGCTGTACAACAGCTATTCCGAACATGACTTTCGGATAGAGGGGGCTTTGCGCTTGGCGTTTGCCCAAGCCAAGGCGCTGAGGCAATTACCTGCCTCTTATTGCACGCACCCTGCTCTCGGTGTGGTGCCAGAGAGCAATGCAAACTCTGCATCTGCCTCCGGGTTATTCCCAGCTACTGGGAGTGAAGGGGCTTCTTCCGCCCTTTTGGTCGTTGACTCACAGCGGGGTTCTCCCGCTCGAAAGCGTCAACGACGTCACGGCAATCCTGCCACAGGGGAGTCTCGGACTCCCAAGAACTCTGGGAATGTAGATAACCTTTCCACTTTACCAGATATTGGGTATCAACCCGATGATGGCATCGCGCCATCAGGCGCTCCATATGGTAATGTTGAATACATTCCGAGTCGAGAACTGGAGGAGGAGGTCGCGCAATTGCGACGTGAGTTCCACGAGCGCTGTGATCGACACAGACGTCGCATCCAAGATGTCCAGGAGGGACCCCGCAACGAAGGGAGTGCGAATGAATGCATCGAGGGGCGGCTTGCCTCCCTCCGGTGTCTTGTTGCGGAGCTACAGGGTCGTATTTCAACCCTGTCGGAGATATTCCGACCTGTCGTGCCTTTCGGCTATCCGGCTTCTCACCCTCCTCCAAGAGGGGACCCGCCTCCGGATTATGGTATGGCTTAAGCATACCCACATAGAAGGTTGGATGCGTACGCATAGCCTTCGGGATGTCTAAGGTATACGACAAGCCCTTTCGGGATAATACCTTAAAGGGGCCCACATGCCTGGGGCGCAGTTTATTACTCAACACGTTGGAAACTGCATGTGTAGGAAGATTTTTAGCGTTTAATAAAACACTTTCTCCTACTTTATACACTTTTTTCGCTACGCCGCCCCTTGCGGTCAGCTTGCTCCTTCTGCTTGTCTTGGCTTTCCGCCATGGCATCGCAGACGTGTCGTAAGACACTAAGGCGCGTCGATAAGAACTTATCGATGTGATTTCGCACAGATACAGGGCTTACATCGGGGAATCCTCTCCCCTCGAGCCCTGGGCCACACACACGTGGCGTTAACGGAACCCTCGGATTCACCAATCCGTTCACGTAAAACGGGGTAAACCGCGTAGATGCATGTACCGAATTGTTGATAGCAAACTCAACCATCGGAAGCATCTCACTCCAACTCTTTGGAGAATCCGGACCTAAACTCCGGAGAATGTCCTCCACAACGCGATTAACGCGTTACGTCTGACCGTCCGTCTGCGGATGATCCGCAGTGGACATGAGGAGCTTGGTGCCTAGCACCTTAAACAACGCTCCGCAGAATTGTCCCGTAAAACCGGGATCCCGATCCGACACAACAGAATCGGGTATACCATGCTGCCGAAGACACGGTCTAGGAACACTTTCGCTGTTCCTTGTCCATCTATGGACTCTGGCACCGCCGCCAGTTGAGCCATCTTGCACAATCGGTCTACAAAGACCAATATGCCGGTGTTCCCGGCCTTATCCTTCGGAAAACCGAAGATAAAATCCATACTAATGGATTTCGAACGCTCCGTGGGAACGGACAAGCTCGCCAAAGGCGCAGCTGAATCTGCAGAGGGTTAGACCCTATGACACGTCTCACAGGTGCGTATATACGCACCGACCCACTTATACATGTTGGGCCACCAATACAGAGCGCTTACAGCGCTGTAGGTCTTATACCGACCTAAATGACCCCCGGTAGGGGAGTCATGTGCCTCAAAGAGGACTCTATACTTCATTTCCTCATCATGAGGAAAAACCACCCGCGGAATCGTCCTCCGCGATTGTGCTATAATATAGCAAACCGTCACAGTACCTGTAACGGTGTAACCGATCTTTAGCTCGACTTGACAGGGTAGGCTCAGACGAGCCAAGTCCCTTTCCACCCAACGCGCTGATAAGCGCCGTACATTGTGGGTCTTTCTCATACCCCCGGCGTATGAGATCCACCATAGACGAGGTGATGAATGTTGCGTGAGCGAGCTCGTAATCAGGACGACGCGACAACGCGTGTGCAAGTACATTCTGTTTACCAGGCTTGTACTTTACCTCAAAGTTATACTTCACAAAGAAGGAGAGCCAACGGGTCATCCGTTGGGAGAGATGAGGCGACTTCGTCGCTGTCCGTAAGGACGCGTGGTCAGTATAAACCACGAACGGCTTTGAGCCGAGTAGGTGGACCCTAAATTTGACAAGGGCATACTTCATTGCAAGTATCTCCTTGTCGCGAACGGGATAATTCAGTTCGCAGCTTTAAGCTGCCTCGACTCAAACGTGATCACGCGTTACCTTCCCGCATCATCTGCTTGTAACAAAGCACATCCGATTGCGAAATCGGAGGCGTCACAGACGACGCTAAATGGTTTCCCAGAATCTGGGAGAGCAAGAACGGGGGCTTTTAACAAGCTCCCCTTTACCGCTTCGAAGGCGGTTTGGTGTGTGGTTTCCCAACACCAACCCACATCCTTTTTAAGAAGATCAGTTAATGACTTCGACATCTCAGTGTAGTTCTAGCTGTATTTGTGGAGCTAATTGGCTAATCGAAGTCACTTCCGTAAATCTCTAAGATTTACAGGCGAAGGCCACTCCACAATGGCTTTCACCTTCGCGGGATCTGCCCGCACTTCATCCTTACCGACGAAGCATCCAAGGAAAGGAATTTCCTCAGCACCAAATATACATTTGGATGCGTTCGCATATAACTTATGCTCTCGCATACATTCGAGCACCGCTCTAAGGTGTATCAGGTGCGTCTGAATATCAGACGAGTCGCCTTCCGCGCGACTATGGACGAATATATCGTCGAAGTACGTCTGAGCGTACTTTCTATGAGGGCGGAAGAGTTGAGTCACCAAGCGATTAAAAGTCGCTGGTGCATTTGAAAGCCCTTGTGGAATAACAAGCCACTCCCACATCATGCCACTAGGCGTGCTAACCGCTGTAAGCGGAATATCGGACGCTCGCATGAGCACCTGATAATACCCGTCCACCAGATCTAAGGCGCTGTACACAGTACAGCCCGCCATATTGTTCTGGAGGACATCTTTTCGAGGAATCGTAGTTTGCATGGGTACGGTAGATGTATTCAGCTTGTTGTACACATGCACAATGCGCCACTTTCCGTTCGGTTTACGAACACAGAAAGTGGGAGATAAGTGGGGAGACTTGCTCTCCCGTGTGGTGGAGTAAAGTTCGAAATCAAACACCTAAGTGTCGAGAACCTGACCACCATCGTGCCCGGCCTTCCAACTTACGGTGGGGGTACCCCGCGAACCCTTGTCTTCGATCCGATCGGATCGTCTGCTGCTGGCAGACGACCGATCGTCAGCACTGGACGCCTGGTCCGATTCTTTTCGCATCTCACCTTGTGTACCCGATGGATTGGGCTGGTAACACACCGGTGGATCGGTGCTTGGGACTGACTTGTGGTCTAAATGCGGTAGACCGTGCTGGGTTATGTACCCGGGGCGGAACTCTTCACCCTGGGTACGGGTATACCGGTTATACTCGAAATTTGTATACTCCCGAGGGCAGATCGCTAACCCGATCGTAAAGCCCGGCCAATATGGAAGATAAACTCCGGTAATCCAATGAGGTCCAATAATCCAATCCAATAGGGAGATCCAATAAGAACGTGACGTAATCCACGAACGATATCTCCACGAAATAATCCAATAGGTAAAATAACACGCTCCAAACGTGTGCAACTTAACGTTGGGGGTCGACCAAAGTACGCTCCCGTCGAGGGACTTCCGGCGGGCCAAATGCGTCTATAACGCGTCCCGGCCGGGTATAATGATCTGGAGGGGATTACTCAACCCTCCGCTCCCAAAACACTCTGCGGCGTGCATAGGCGACTAACCCGTAAGGTGAAAACGACCCCGGTTGAGCTGGGGGTCCAACGGTCACTTAAGCGAAGCTAAAAGCCAAAAACCTTTACGAAGCAAAACACAAAACACGGCAAAACCCAAACTTGGCAAATCCCCAACCTGGCAAATCCCCAACTAACTACCTACCCCCTATAGTTCCCAATATGTACCAAACATGAAAATATGTAGTACACGCAATCTCATGTGACCTACCCAAATTTGTGTCCTGGACACCCCTTGCACATGACTGACGCAAAAACCTCTTGAGTTTCCACCCATCCGATCGCCGACAGGCCGATCGGTCCATTGTTGACCGGAACCGACCAAAATTCTTGGGTCCGCTTTACGACAGCCGCCCCTGAGTCGTGTAGCAGCCGAGCAACGGTAGCGGCCCGATCTCATCAAATCCCGATTTCCGTCGAAGCGGACTTGACCAATGGACGGATCTCCAACTTCACCTCCGCCAGGTACTTGTTCTGCATACCCGATCGCCTTGTGACCTCTCTTGACCTTCTTTCTGCAGGCGCCCTGCGTTCTTCATCGCCTCATGTTGACTCGCCGACCAGATCGGCCCGATCTGACAGCCTTCTTAGCTCTCCACCCAACACTCCCGGGTCCGATACACCGGATCGGCATCAGATCGAGGCCGATCAACATCGAAAAACAGTCGAAGAGCTCCGGTGCCAGTTGGCCATTATAGACCAACTGTCTGCCGATATCACCAAGGCGTTCGGCGCCTTATTCGCGGCGTATCGGCAGTCTCGTGATCACCGCAAACAGCTCCGACCGATCTTGGACGGGCTGATCGGCGCACGCCATGACTTGTCCCGTATGGAAACTTATCGTTCACATCTCCTAGAACAGTTCTCGGTAGTCGGCCGACAGATGCTAGAAGACCAGTCCGACCGGGTCCTGCTCCGCACCCAACGTGGTGACCTGTAAAGGCAGACCAGCGATTGCAGGTCATGGTCCGGGAGCAGATCGGGACGGTCGAGTCCTTCCAGGCCCGATCAGACGCCTGGACCCAGGAATCAAATCGCCGCTGGGCGGCCGTAAATCGATGCTATCAACAGTTAACTGACTTGTTGCATCAGCGTCCGGATGTTCGTTCCAATGCTGACCGGTCTGCATCGGTCGTTCCGGTCGGTCTACATCAAGACCAGACCCGGCGCCATTCATTGGCCAAAAGTGGCCCACCAAAAATTTCACAAACTTCCCAGTCTAAAAAGCGCAAGGACGCGCAGAAGAGCTCGAGGGCGCGGGGTATAGGCGCGACTCCAAACTCGAGGAGAAGCGCGCGGTGCCCCAGAAGAAGGCCAAGACGCCGGCGCATCTCTCAAGTTCCGAATCGGTCGCTGATGACAAGTCTGTCCCCGCCAAATCTCGTGCGCCCTCGCGCCCCCGTGCCGCGCACACCAAGCGCATAGAGGTCTCGTCTGAAGAAGGCTCGGAGGGCGGATCCAGTGACTCCGAATATCTGATGACCGCTTAATCCAAGTCTCGGTCGGATCGGCGTCGAGGTTCTGTTCCAGCGAAGCCCGCATCGGGGGATAAAAAGCCGACCAGCTCCCAGGGTGATGGTGCTATGCCGACGTGCGGGTCGACCGGATCGGTTCCTTCGGTCCAGCCCGGTACATCTGGGCTTCACGAGCATGCCTGATTGCAAGGGTTGTTGGCCGGAGGTCGGCCCCTCCCATCTCGGACTTCGGATGCTACTATGCCGTGGTCACCAGGGCAGATCAGTGAATTGCACCGACCATCCCTGACCAGGCAAGATTTAACCCGAATTCTGTCGCGCCCGGACTTTTGTCTTTCCCCCCCAGCTCGGAAGGCTCCTGACCCGTCTGCATGGCGAGCAGATTTGATTACAGGGCCGCAAGTCTCACTTCTATATGCCGGCCGTCCATGGGAAGTGTTGCTCAGCGCCGAGCTGGACTCCATGTTCACGCCGACACCTTGGATCGACTTGCTTCTGGTTCGGCTTCGGGTTTTCAACACAGCCCACTGCCAAGCGATCTGGGAGTCGACTCACTATCTGATGCTTCCTCCTGGTCGGAAGTTGCGTGACGAAGACCTAATCCTGTATCGGGAGCACCGGAAAAGGCGCCGGAGTCGGGCAGGAGAGGCCTGGCTGATCCTATGCCAGTTTAGTTTGGAAGGAATGCTGGCTCGTGAGTGCGACGTCGACGTCTTTTTGTATCCAGTGTTTCATCACATGCCCAAGCGTCGCATTGAGAGCCCCCAGGCGTTGACTGAAGATGGAATCTGGTATCCCGGTGTTCGGTGAGACAGTCCCGTTGTAGACCTAAAGGGTACCCTGATCCAGATCGACCTGCAGGAGCCCTGGCGTATTCAACATCGAGACCAGATCGAATACCATCCGGCATTTACCATCGGCCGCCGGTGGGGAGATATTGATCTTTGATGCAGCAGTTAGATGACCAGATAACTCGTAATATATGTCATCATTTCTTTCACATTGCTGATCATCTAATCACTTGACCAAATTTCACCATTTCCTCCAAGCTTGTACCAACACGTTATCATATACAATTTCCATCCACATCGCGAGAATCATCACTACGTTCGTCATTCCACTACTCCAGTTCGTCTCGGTTCATCACAGTTCATCATAAATTCACAAAGTTCCGACCTCACACATATTCACACCGATCGATATACTGATCGGCGCTACTGTGGGTCTTGGTCTTCGTGGGTCTGCATTACTGCGAAGCGATTCCGACTGACTCGTTCTCGCTCGAACTTTCGTAGCAGTGCTCCACAATTTAGATCTAGTTCGTCGATCCAAGATGCTTCGTCATGATCCTTCCAGCGGGCCTGAGATCCTCGGTGGGTGCCACCAAAACGCGTCCTCTTGACCAATCGGACATCTATCACCTTTTCCACCTATATTCGTCCTCTTCCAATGGCTTTTTCCAACTGTCTTCCGGCAGCAGAGCTTCGTCAAAATTGAATCTCTCCGCTTCGTCCACCAGACAGGTTATTTTAAGCCTATCGGGATACTCTCTGACCAGCTTCAGTTAGGACACATGCACGATCGGAAAAACTTTATAATCCGTGCCGATCGTGATCAGACGGGCAGCATGCTCACCGATCAGCTCTGTCACACGGAAAGGACCGTGCCAGATATGAGCCAACTTCTTTGCATAGCCTTCCTTGACCCGATCGAGGTATAACCATACCCTCTCCCCTGGTTCAATACCATGAGGGCGGACCTGATCGTTATTCCGGTCTGCCCGATCTTGTATGGACTGACGTAACTTTTCGTTGACGACTTCTTTCGCGTACTGATAGTGCTTCTGGACCTGCATACGCCAAGGACAGGCATCGCGGTCGCGGGTCCGAGTGCAGGCGATCGGTATCGCCGCTTCAAGTGTCGATCGAGGTTCCCATCCATACGCCAGATAGAAAGGCGTCTCTCCTCGGACCCGATCGGTTTAAGAGTTGAGTGCAAATACCAGTCTTTCTGCATACTCATCCCAGTCACATTGGTATGGGTCGGCCACATACATCTTGATCGCCCTCGTGATTGTCTGCACCATGCGTTCAGCTGATCCGTTCGCTTTCGGGCGATATGCCATCGTCGCGCTCTGTTTCTGGCCCAGCATGTTTCTGAACGATCGGAACACCTCGGCCATAAAACCGGGTTCCCGATCGTGTCTGATAACCTCGCTGGCACCGAACCTTCTGAATACGCATTCTTCATAACTCTGGGCGATCTGCTCCGCAGATCGGGATGCACTAGCCTTCGCAATCTCCAGACCAGTTAACAGGTCGACCCAGATCAGCAGCTCAGTGTTGCCGCTCGTCGATCTGGGCAGCGACGGTATGTGGTCCATTTCTATTACCTAGAAAGGGTAAGTGTCCTCGATATTCCCGGGCGATCGCCCCTTGATTACCGGCCTGCCCTTTCCGGTCTCGCAATCGGTGCAAAAGCCCACATATTTCTGCACGCTCCAAAAAAGACCTCTCCAGTGAAAGTGGGTCCTTATCTTGGGATATGTCCTGCCTACGCCCTGATGTCCCCCTTCTAAACTCACATGATAGTGATGAAGGACATCCGGCTGCAGCAACTCAGGGATCACAAATTTCGCCAGTCGGTCTCGATCGGCACTGTCTTGGTCAACATCGCGGCAGTAATATAGCAGTCAATTGTCATCCACCTCGTAGCTGTCCGCGATCTTGGCACACTCTTTCGCTTGATCATTCGTCAACTTGGCCAATTCACCGCGCGGGTATACTTTCAGGTTGACGATCCACTCTTCTTCCTCCTGCGCCTTGAGGATCCGTTCCGCCCTTAGCTGTTGCAAAACGTACTCACTCAGCCTTTCCTTCGGGAACGATCGGCGAGGCTTCTGAGTCCGCGATCCAGTCGCAGCCATCACATGCACCTGTCAGGTCTGTCCTCGGGCTTGATCACCTCCGGGAGCCTGTTTATATCCATTAGATCAAGTAGAACGACCTCCTCGGTGATCATCACCCCGATATGGTCCCGCATGGCCTGGGTCGCTAGATAGTCGGCGCTTCTATTCCAATCGCGTTTCACGTGCAATAGCTCGTGGTTGGGGTAGTCTTTTAACGCCTTCAACACCCGGTCGTTTAACAACTTCAGCCGTGGTGCCTTGCAGTCGATCTCCCCAGTCATCTGCCTTATCACCAGGTTGGAGTCACCACATATGATGATCCGACCTTTTTTCTGTGATGACAGCAGGTAGAGACATAGAAGGAGCCCCCGATATTCCGCCTCGTTGACCGTTATGTCAGGCGTGAAATCTGCGGCGGATGCTACTATAGATCATTGTGGTAACCTTCACAGTATGGCACTATAGGAGCCGACCTTCTTCTTCACGCTAGCCGATCCGGCGAAACTCAAGACCAGGAGTTCCTCATCCCGATCGACGGTCGGTAGCGGCCGTGAGATAGACTGTCGAGGTTGTTTCCTTGGGGCAATCGCCGTCAGAGCTTCATCCACTTCAGACCGACGGGTGATGCTGGCAGCCAATGTGCCCAATATCTCTTTCTCCCCTTTGACGAACTTGACGACCTCAAGAGAGAAATGTGACAGGATCGCTGACCATCTGCCGAGCCGACCGTCCATCCAATTGGATGATAGCAACCAGGCCAATGTTGACTTCCTTGATAGGACCTTTACGGGTCGGCCGGCCAGCAGGTTATAGCACACATCCAAAATCCGTAGTAAGGCCATAACTTCTTTTTTCGACGATCCCATAGTTGAATTCGTTCGGCTTCAATGTCCGGCTCGTAAAAGAGACCGGGTGGTACACTCCATCATGTACTTGCACTAGAGTGGCAGAAATGGCCCACTTACTAGCATACACAATGACGGCCGGCATTTTTTCCGGATCGAAGTGCATGAGAATCGGTGCCGTCGCCATCTTAGCCTTCAACATACCAAAAGAAACCTGTGCACGCTTTATATAGTCATCTGCCTCCATCGGCGGCAATTCTGCAGCCCGATCGGAGTAGCAGCCCTCTCGTAACGTTGCCCGATCTGCTTCGCGCAATATATGATAGTAGACTTCCCGGAGCTCGTACAGAACGGCCGCGTAGACCGCGAAGTCTTCAATGAAGCGGCTGTAGTATCAGGCTCCCGAGGAAGGACTCCATTGCCTTCAGAGATCTGGGAAACGGGAGGTTGCTTAGTGACTCCAGATCCTTGGGATTGGCCTTTAGCCCACTGATCGACACCATATGACCCTAATAGGCGACCTTGGACATGCCCCAAAAGCTCTTCACAGCACTGATCGACAGGTTCCAGCGATCACATGTCTCCACCAAACGTTCAACCTTCTCGCACAGATCGCTCCATGACGAGGCAGGGATCAGTATGTCGTCGATGTATGATCGCCTCCCCAGAACGGACGGTCTAATTTCCCGATCGGGTTCACCCTCTGTAAATACAGCATATTTTTCGGTGGGGTCCCGATCGGTACTGATCTTGAAGTTTCCATACAGTGCGTTGTCGATCAGCCTCTGGTAGATCTGAGGCGCGTTCTTCAAACCAAACGGCATGCGGTTCCACTCGAACAGACCGAATGGCGTAACAAATGCAGAAATCTCGCGAGCCCGATCGTTCATCGAAACCACCCAAATCCACTTGCCATGTCCAGCGATCAATACCATTGGGTCTTGTCCAGGTCTTCCAGCAGATCGTTGATCAGCGGCATCGGGTACACCATAAGCTTGGTCAACCGATTTACCAACCGATAGTCAATGCACAACCTGATGTCGACGCCGTTCTTCTTGATTACAATCACGATCGTTGAGGCCCAAGACGAGGTCGACGGCTTGATAATCTTGGTAGCCAACAGTCCTTTAATCAGATCAGATAAGTTCTACCGTTACTGTGGCGCCACACGTCGGCATCGCTGAGCGATCGGCTTGGCATCACCAACATCGATGTCGCAGATTGCTCCGCGAGCAGCAGGGGGTAGGGCATTGTCTTTCCCGATCAGCAGGTGCTTCTTTTTCCAGATGATCTTCTTAAGCTGATCTATCTGGTAGGGACTGTTGACATCCCGATCACCCACTTGCAGATCGTCCAAGGTGAGTTCGGGCGGATCAGCAGACACTTCAAGGAGGACTGCCATCTGGCTCTCCAGCTCCTGAATATATTGATCCCCGCCCTCATGTATGCAAACTTGGTCATCTTCTGGGGTGACATCACCCGACCTGTCCCGATCGGCTGCACACTGCTGTTCCCGGTCGGCGGGCTGCTCTTCAACGACATCGATCTGCTTAGGCGCCATCGTGGTCCGCCCCAGCAATCCCATGTTCCCCTTTTTCTATTTCCGGCTCAGCTGTCGCCTGTTCTTGTGACGCCACCATGTTGACGAACCTTGGCTCATCTACTTGATGGTCCACCGTGTCCGGCGTCTGCGGTGCCTTTCTTCGAATTAACATCTTCTTTGGGGTTGCATATATCGGTTGTTCCACCATAGGTTAGGTATCTTCTTCCACCGGTCCATCATTGCTGACCAGATCGGTGGTCGCTTGGTATGCCAAGTTCTTCCACTCAACATACCGTCTCGATCCGATCGAGACGAACCCCGCCTTTCTTGGCACCTTCCCTTCCGCTAGCCACATGCCAACGATAGCATTGTTGTCGGTCGTAAGCGGCTTGTCACCGATATTGGTGAGTCGAACGTAATCAAACCGGCCGGCGCTCTTCACAAAGGTCGGCACCCACCGGTCGCCCCTGGTCACCCATAACTTCCTTGATCTGAAACCTTTATCGACCGGGGCATCAGCGGATTGACCGACTGGAATGGTGACATCTTGATCCCACCTGACCAGATCGGTGTACGATCCGTATAGGGGCCGCCGACCAGCTAGCTGGATCTGGACCTCATCCGGGAGTGTAAGAACCCCATGAGACAAATACAGTCGAATACCCGACGGCACCATAAAATCCATGCCTAACAGGGCATCCTGACCGTCCAGCTTGCCGACCCAAGCGCTGAAGAAGTAGAACAACGAACCTGAGAGAGTGATCTTCACGCGCGTCCTTCCTTCGGTCATGTAAGAGTTTCCCCAATTCCGACGCATTCTTGTATCTGGGTGTCGTCTATACGACATCCGACCTTACGAGCAAAGGCGGAGTCGATAATCGAGACTTCGGCCCCAGAGTCGAACAACATCGTCGCCTTCTGGTTATTAATCTTGACACAGGCTTTTGCCTGCTTAAACAATTTATCGGGCGCATGATACTTCCATTATCCGCGATACTCCCCAGGCAGCATATCCAACTGCATGAACACCTTCGATCGGGATTATTCATCGGTCGTGAGATTGTAGACCGGATGATCCCGATCGACGCGATTGAGAACAGAACATGTATTGTCGGCTCTATTCTCCTTGCCGACATATGCATAGATGCCAAACGTAGACCGCTCGGCTCGATCCAGATTCCAACCTGGCGAGCGTTATAGTTTAACATCTTTTCCACGTCCGGTGGAAGCATCCCCGCGTGCTTGTTCGGCACATACCATTTGCGCATCAGATTGAAAAATTCTTCCATCTTGCACTGGCCGACATCGTGGATCTCTCCACATGACTTGCACACGAAGAGGCAGTGATCGGTGGGGTGGCCGCGTCTTTCACACTTCTTGCAGGTCAACTTCTTCCAGCATACCCCCACCGTCATGCTTACTCGACCCTCAGTGAACACACTTCTTGCGAGGTCGGTCCGGGTCAGACTTGTTCCCGCTCCTGCCCTTCCGATCTGCCTGGTTAGGCGTCGATCGGGCTCTTGGGGCGGATCCCGTAATGCAAACGTGGCTGCACTGATCTTCATCCGACTCCTGGATGGACAGGCCGCTGCTTTCCTCTTCCGACACAGTACTGTCTTCCGTCACAATCACTTTGACAGCACGGGCCGATCTAGTAAAGGGCCTCTTCACGGGGTCGGCCTGGGTCTTGGATCTATATCGACCCGATCCAACGGCGACCTTCGCCCACATAATGCGCGAGTGTTCCAGCGTCCGCAACGTTTGTTCCACTCCGTAACATCCTTTAGGCGCAGCAGAGTAAGCTGATCTGCCAGCTCTTGGTCATACAGGGTACTAATGTAGTGACCCACATGCTCCAAAGCGGCACCGGTCGGCGGGTTGCCTTCCTTGATTGCTATTCCGGCGCGGAGTGCAGCCACGTTCAGGCGGTGCAAATACTCGATCGGTGTCTCGTCGCCCCGATTCTGCATATGGTGATACTTGCGGGCGGTAGAAAATCCGGAGTTGCAGTACTGCCCTTCAAATTCTGCACATAGCATATCCCAGTCAGACCGGACATCCCGACCCAACTGTTGGATCCTGTTCGCAGCCGGTCATCGCACGAAGAGACACCTATCAGAGTATTAAGGGTGTGAAACATGTGCGGCCACAACTAAGCGTACAAAGAGAAACCTGGCAGGGTGCCAAAGGTGTGAAACCTGTGCGACAACAGCAAAGATCGTACAAAGAGAAACCTGTCAGGGTACTAAAGGTGTGGAACCGGTACGTCATTGTAACATAAAATTAAGAAAATCAGAGCATCGAGGACGATTGTACGGGGGATATCCAACAGGACCTAACAGGTCTAACGGATGCATTTTTTTATTATTTATGCAGAGTCACGAGATGTTATTAAGAAGGAAAAAAAATGGCCATGAGGCGACAAACCTGGACGTCGCTGATAACCTTATACAAGGGGTATTAAGTTGAATAATTGAGAAGCAACACCTATATAGTGATTAGAAGGATGGAGAAGAAATTGCGCTGCAAGTCAGTTAGTTGGGATTTGATAAGATGAGAGAAAGAGAGACCGTACGACGTGAAAGAGTAGACCCGGAAAGTATAAGTGGATTAACCAGGGTGACGAGCCAGTGAGTGAGCTACCTGTTGTTGCATGAAAAGCCAATGTATACGAAGGAAGAAAGAAGCAGAAGTTAGATCACTGGGACCAAAGGATGCCTACGGAAGGGGGTCATACACTGTGATTATTCTGGAGGCCAGAGGTTCATGCATGAGTCATGAGAGTACGCGTGTTACTTGTGAAGAATGAATACGGCCGGCCGGGAATTGGTGTGTAATGTTGACATTTTGAGAAAAAAGAATTTTCGACCAATCAGGAGGGACCCGCGACGGCCAACTCACGACGGCCACCTCGACCGTAATCAGATTATGGAGGGTTGAGTGAAGTTGGTGTGGGATACTGGAGTTACGGAATTTTCTACTAAAAAAAGCCTAGTGGACGCTATTGCTAACTGATTGTCCGGTAGACTTACTAAACTAACTTTGGTCGAAGCAATCTCGACTCACAAACATTCAATACCAAGAAGTGACTAGTGATACACCTACCTTCAGCATAAATCCCGACCAAGCTAAATTAACGTTGAAATATTTCACTTAAAGAAGAAAACAACGTTGGTGAGGGATTACGACTTCAACGGGAAGTCAAGATGGATAGTACGAATATGGTAGAGTCCCTCTTGAGTTTGAGAGAAGTAAGACGGGAAAATGATGAAGCAAGGAGCGACAACGAAGGTGTTTCCATCAGTGAGAATGCAGCCCCAGATCTAAATGCCTCAGCGTCCACACCAGCATCGGTGTCCATGTATGTGTTATCATGGACCAAGGAAGAGGAGTAAGAGTTATTAAAGATGCAACGTGCCAGAAAAAGTACAAACAATCCAGCGCAAGAAATATATGAATTGTATAATCAACAATGTCGCACCAAAGGATGGATCATAAGGACCAAAAAGGGGTCTTGTCCAAGTTAGACCGAATGGGAGTTAAGCGCAAGAGAGGTGGTGAATGGGAAAAGGATGAAATAGATTGGTTAACGAACACTATGGAGCAAGAGGCTACTGCCACCGAAGTAGTTGAGCAATATCCAGTAAAAGTCCCGCAATCAAAGAGGATACGTACTATAGAAGCGGTGCAAAAAAGGATGCAAATGATAGGTCGGTATAGGAAAGATACAACTCGGACACCACCGAACCGAGAAAGCAATCAACGTCGCTTAACTAAAGAGCACGGCAGAAGATGGATGAAGCGAGAAGATGAAGTATTGATAGAAGCGATAAAACGTGGAGATATGGATACAAAAGCTATTGCAAAAAAGTTGAGTGACGTCAATAAGGATGGAAATAAGCTAATGCCAACGACAGAGAGTGGAATTAGACATAGGCTCCTTCGATTGAAGAACCAGTTGCGTAGTGCCACACACTCATTCATACGACCAATATCCACATCAGATCAAGAGAGTGTCGCAGAAAATGAGGAAGACATAAGTTTCACTGACCAAACAGTATCCGAAAGCCAGAGATTGGGACCTGAAGAAGACGATATGTTAAACCAATTAGATATCGCGGGTATGGAGCATCGAAATGTGGCGACCCAAGCATGTGAATTTATGGGTGGACAGTCGATGGGATCTCCATTAAACAATGAAGAATCCATACGAGCTGTAGAATGTAAGGAAGAAGAGAAGTCAGCTCCTACGCTAGAGATTGAGATTGCTCCAATAGTATCACAAGTGGTTGAGCAGATGGTATCTGATGGTCAAATATTGGGATTAGAGGAGGATGACAAGCAGAAACAGTCAGTCGAACACATTCCACAGCCAACAGAACGATCTACAATAGCGAATGAGGATGAGAACGTAACCGATGCAGATAGGGTGTATCCCACTATGGAAGTCCAAGAATCGGACCCTAGGAGTGGACAGACAATAGAATCTTCGTTAAATGGTGATAAATCTGGGCACACTATAAAATGTGAGGAAGAAAAGAAGCCAGCTTCTCCACTGGTGATTGATCTGGATGAGTCGACAGAGGATTCTGAGTTAAGTGCAAGTAATAGGGATGAAATGGACTTGGTTTTGGGAGAAGATGAGATGCACGGTAATATAGAATGTGGAAACGTGGAAGAGAAAGATGAAGTTACCACGGGGAGTGTTGATGCATCTACTACTGAAGATATTGAAAATTAGAAGTCATACGGAGAAGTCTTGAGTCACCTCACCCCAATGACTGATGGGAACGCAGAAATAACTCAAACAGTGACTCAAAGGGCAGATGAGTATTGGAAATACACATTCAACAATATTATGGTTCCAATAGATCAACCACAATTATTGTGGAAAAATAAGGGTCAACCAGGGTCAACCGCAAGGCAGGTGATATCACGCATGAAAGATGTTGAAAGGGAGTGGTTTCAAGAAGTTGATAACGTCACTATTGATCCAGGAACTATTATTAGTGTGGCCAAGTCTTTGGACTTTCATCGAGAACTTGGTGGAAAACAACAACTCAGAGCCATCAATCCAGAAAATGCAAGAAATGTATTATTCGTGGTCACGCTATTATTAAGAGATTCGGAGTCTCTGGCAGTTTTCCTTCGGGAATGTTGGGGTGGAGGTTATGGACCATGTAGAGATGAGTTGTGCTGTCTTTTGTATGATGTCACAATACCGCAGTTTAACTATCATGGAACTTGCAGGCATTGGTTTTACTTCAAATTGCGGGAAGTGTATATGGATAAGTTCACGTCAGTGAGTGACTATCTCCTCATTATGTTCTTAATAACACACTTGGAAGCACTTAGTGTTACCGATCCGATCCAGTACAAGTATGAATCGGATCCAAAGGATGTTACGTCAACAATGGATCTTCATGTGACAGCTTATAGAGTGGGGCAGTGTTTAGCTAAAATATGGAAGACATAAGACAATGATCACGGTCCCGATCATTTCATGCCGTTAATGAGAGGGGTGTTATATTTACAAGTAACTGGAGATTTTAGTACTGAGTGTATAAATACGAATCAAGTCAGCCTACAGAGATGTGATTACGGAAGACTTTGCGTCGTACGATATCACGAATTGAGTTTTCTGGACTGGGGAATAGTATGCTCAGTTGGATTCCGATACATAATTATAGCCACCGCTAATGTGGGGGATATACGCAAGAACATCTACAAACTGCGATGGTTACCCGTGGTCAATATCATGAATTATGTCAGAAGATTCAGCACAATCGATAAATTTACTAGAGAACCAGCACCTCCATTACTGCAATTAATGACCAAAAGACAGACTATTGAGTCGCTGAGGTCCGCATCAGTGATGTCAGAGATGGAACAGACGCAAGTGTATAAGGAATTTCAACGTACGCTAGATATGGACCAATTGAAAGTCGTACGAGCAGCTGTGAAGACGAAGGAATTGTTCTAGCTCGTCTTCCTTACGGATGTGGAAAAACATCTACATTTACTGCGATTGTGTTAACGCTACTAGCGGTGTTTCCACGGGGTCGTATTGCTATCGTCTCAGAAACTAATGCAGCCATTGATGAATATCTTAAGAGGTTGATGGACTCCAAGGTGATACCGGATCACGATATATTGCGGTTGGGTGAGATAAAAGGTATGATGGCATTACCAGAAGCTGAACATTATGGGCGGAGGTTTCTTTCGGAAATATTACAACGAGAGCGACGTTCATTGGAAGGGAGTGTGGTTCGCAAAGATATTGCTGCCAGATTGAGAATGAAGTAGGTGGAGACATTGGAGCAAGCGCATGTAATTATTGCTACTTTGGCCCAATTAGGACGACCAGGCTACCACACGAAATCTTACAATGTAATAATTAATGATGAAGGAGATAAAACGGCAGAGGTAGCGTTATTACAAGCTATCAGACCAAAAGTTGAAGTTCTGGTATCTGTAGGTGATCCCTATCAGCTTTTTGCATACTCTCCCATAAGTGAAAAAGTAAGACTCCGGTTTCACAGTGGAGCCCGCCCTCATAAAATTACCTGGGGGTTGTTGCATTCTATAGAACATTTTTTTTGCGCTACCCATCAGTTATTACCAGTGTTTCCCGGAATAACAATGAATGCAGAATTTAGAAGTCATCCTAAAATCACGAGATTGTTACAAGTATTCTACCCGTATACAATCCGAGATAGAGCAGCCATATCGAAGGATTATTTGAGTGGTATACGTTTCAATAGCCTGGACGTGGTTGATTGGGGTAAGCCAGTTGATCGCAATCTTTCTGGAAAGCAAAGTATCAAGAGTGATCGAGTTATTTGGATTAGCTGCCAAGAGTGGGTGAGAGAGATGGAACGCAAATAGTTCAGGCATACTAATATTATTGAGCTAGAAATGGTCATATACTTATTGGGGAAGATATACGGTATGCTGGAAGACGACACGCGAAGAACAAGGATAGCTGTGAGGAAGTCATTGTTAATTATTTCACCATTTCAAAATCAAGGCAAGGCTATACGAATGCAATTAAAGTACATGGGTTATTTGTATGACGAATATCTGGATATTGAGGTAGCTACGACCGACTCTAGTCAGGGTCGTTAAGCAAATATCGTTATCGTATCTATGGTTCGATCACACACGCTGGGATTCCTTGACGGATACCCATCAAGATCATTAGTGACACTTAGCAGAGATCGGGATTACCTCTTCATAGTTGCGTCGCGTTATTTTTTTGAATGCGAGAGTACCTGGAAAAGGGTGATTAACATATGCAAAGAAAATGAGGTTCCAGTTTTCACGACAACTATGGATGAAAACGAGGCACGTAAATATCTGAAGTATGATTGTTAAGAACTATGTGTGTGCGTGCCTTTTGCTCGCATACGCTTAAGTTACGCAAGGGGCGATTGCGGTGAAGTGGAAGCTATATTTACAGTATATAAAAGATGGACTATGGTAGTTATCAATGCTTGGTATATTTTATCTCTCCAAACACTGCATACTAGCACGATGACGTTTGTTACGCTGGTGATTCCTTCAAGCATTGAATATTAGTGACAAAGATTGTGTCATGCCTTTAATAGGTGAACAATACGAACACTTAGTGTAGCACGATGTTATCTGGCTTGCATGCGGACCTGGCATTGGGTCGTATACGCAGTACGCAAGAGTTCTTGCATTGTGAGTTCTGGATCAGTTATTTCCATCCCTGGTGGTGATGGGGCTTGGATCGAAACCTTTACCTTGCGCATATCGCCACCTTGTCGCCGTATTATACTGTTCATCAATGTATTTTGCTCCATGCAACGGATTGCAACATTTGGAAAGTTGCTTAGAAACAAATACTTGTCTCCAGCTAACAGTCCGCGCACAAAGGGGTCAGTGACAATAAATGACCCTACAACATATCCATCCGATGTAATCATGTGAAATCCCGCAAAGAAGCGCATATGATCATCAGCCACAAACGAACTATTGACGAATCGCAGATCCTCGGTCGCATCCAGAATGACCGCAGGCTCCGTGGTCATGACAACGTGAGCGTTCATTAGTACATTCAGCAGCAGCTCATGCTCCTCGAGCCCCACTTTAGACACTTTTGTCACCAATAAAACAAATCGAAGCAATCTGGCCGCACAACTCGGCCGCAGCATACTCGCACATCTCCTGACACTGCATCCCTGAATCAGCTAAGTAGAGCTCTCACACCTTGTTTACGAGTAGTCTAGTTTATCGGAATTGATGCTTTTCGTCCACTCATGACGGCTGCTATAGTCCGGCGCGTAATTGGATGGCGTGTTTGCGTTGAAATTCATTCAACTCAGAGAGGCGAGGGAGTGTGTCAAAATTTTCGCTACGCTTCTTGAGCCGCCGTCGCTGATTCTTGGTCAAATATTCAACAACAAGGGGGCACTAGGTCACATGCTATAACAAGACAAACAGATTGTGAAGACGAACTCTCAGCAGTGCATAAGGGAGTCAAGACACAGGCGCAACTTACTAGTACAACGGCGGGTCCGTTCATGGCGGTGAAGCCAACGAAAAGTTATGCGCCCTCGGCTGCCCCAGTTGATCGGCTTGGGTGTTCTCGATTGTTTTCAAGTGGTTAATTCTTTTATTGTGGAAAAGATATTTTCAGCCAATCAGAGGCGACCTGCGACGGTCAACTCGCGACGGTCAACTCGCGACGGCCACCTCGCGACGGCCAACTAGCGACGGCCAACTCGCGACGGCCAACTCGCTCAATCAGATTACAGAGGGTTTCTGAAGTAACTGTCAAAGATGATCAATCAGGTTACAGAGGGCCTCAGCGATAACTGCCACGTATTGAAGTCAGCGCTGAAGTAACCACAAAGTAGTGGGTGAAAAAAGTGATTGACGTTGATGTAGGAGGTAGTAATACTTAATAGAACGAAATTTCCCTTGAAGTGAGCAGATCTCTGGCGGCCGTAAAAAACATTCTTTTTGATCCCATACAAAAACCAAGTGTAATACAAGGAAGTCGTTGAGCGAACGCCCTAGCAAGTGGAGCTGCAGCCGTTTGAAGTGCGCAAGTGTTGGGGGCAGCCTGGAACAACCTTTTGAAGTGTAACCCAAGTGTAATTGATTGATTTGTTGGTTCGGACGGAAGTACCAAGTACCCGGGAAGTAAAACAAGGAGGACTGGCTTATTACCTCTTTGTGTTGTTAATTAAGTGGGATTATAATAATTTTCAACCCTTCACGACAGAGAACACTTCTTGCGAGGTCGGTCCGGGGCGGACATGTTTCCACACCTGCCCTTCCGATCTGCCTGGTTAGGCGTCGATCTGGTTCTTGGGGCAGATTCCGTGATGAAAACGTGGCTACAGTGGTCCTCCTCCGACTCCCGACTGGACAGGCCGCTACTTTCCTCTTCTGACCCAGTGCTGTCTTCAGTCACAATCGCCTTGACAGCACGGGCCGATCTGGTTAAGGGCCTCTTCACAGGGTCGGTCTGGGTCTCAGATATGTAGCGACCCGATCCAACGGCGACCTTCGCCCTCATACTGCGCGAGTGTTCCAGCGTCCGCAACGTCTGCTCCACTTCCGTCACATCCTTTAGGCGCAGCAGAGTGAGCTCATCTTCCAGCTCTTGGTCATCAAGGGTACTAATAAAGTGACCCACGTGTTCCATAGCGGCACCGGTCGGCGGGTTGCCTTCCTTGATTACTATTCCGGCTCGAATTGCGGCAACGTTCAGGCGGTGCAAATACTCTATCGGCGTTTCGTCGCCCCGCTTCTGCATATGGTGATACTTGCGGGCGGTAGAAAATCCGTAGTTGCAGTACTGCCCCTCAAATTCTGCACATAGCAGATCCCAGTCAGATCTGACATCCCGACCCAACTGTTGGATCCAGTTCGCAGCCGGTCCTTTCAGCAGATCCCTGAATATCAGACACCGTTCATTTTTTGGTGTCTTATCCCGTAAGAAAGCAGACTTGACCCGACCAAACCACGACCTGGCTTGCTCTTCGTCGGCGTCCCTGCCAGTAAAGTCCTTGAGGTCCGTAGTCGCGGCCATACAAATACGTGGGATCGCGGCAGATCCGAGATCAAATGCGGTAGTAGAGGCTAGGTTAGCCTTACGCGTTCTGCCCGCCCCTGCACCGTCTGACCCATAGTGGTCACCCGGATCGCCGGCCAACTCCATGTCGTAATCGCTATTCTTGCTCGATCGGCGCGGTTGGGCTGGCTGCGGCTTGCGTCTTCTTTTTCCAACTGGTTTACCACCTCGGATAGGCTTATCCGCTGATTCCACTGACTCCATATCCACATCCTGGCAAATATTGACATTTTGCCGGGCAGATCGGTCCTGGGCATGTGGGCGCGGAGGCGATCGGCATCGATCTCCCAAGAAACGCTCCCTCATCGCTTCAAACATGGCTTGGACGTCGTCTTGGGTCATGGGGAACGTGTTGGTGTCCTCCTTTGGAGGTACTGAAGCCTGTGGGGGGCTCCTGGGGCCCCGACTGGCATGTAGCCCTTTGCTGCCGCACGTCCTTTTTATTCTCCCATGGGGTCTGGTCCGTCCCCATGGTCATCCGCTCGACACCGACCTCCAACTCCGATAAGTTAATAGAGGCAGGTGGAGATTGATACAACGACTTATCGTCGGATCATACATCGTCGTATACTACCGTGGTGTCAGCGACCTTCGATGCCGCGGTGGGATTTGGGCGGCGTACCGCCCCTGTAACGGGGTTACATTCGGGTAAAACTGAGTGTTGGTGTACATGAGTACACAACGGTTGAGGCCAGTATTGGCCGGGTTGAAAGGTTTCGAACCTTTGGTTATTTAAACCAATCAGGGCATGGGCCCTTGGTGTGGTGGGGTTTCAGCCATCCACGTGTCAGTACACAGGTGTGTACACTACATTTTAGCTAGGTACGAATTAGAAATATTCTACTTAGTATTATATATAGTTTATATTAGTTTAAATTAATTTAGGCTAATTACATATTAAATATATTCAGTTTACATTTCACTCTATTTAGCGGACGCGCGACCTCGACCGGTCGCGCGCGCAGTGAGTGTTGTAGGTAAGAGGGAGTCCTCCCTTTACTTACATCCCGTAAATGGAATACAGCCGTTAAGGCTAAGTCGTAAACTAACCCGGGAATCTTGGCCCCGAGTAGGAGAACTCTCCTACTAAGCCCTTTAGAAGGGCGTATCGGCTAAGTAGCGGTAGCTACCGCTTTAAGGAATAGTCTTCCTCTGTGCGCTAGCCGCACCGTGCGTATACGCACCGGCTACATCTGTTAGCACTTGTAGTCAATCCAACACCTGTGTTGGTAGACTAGGCATCCTCTGCAAAGGATGAATCAGGACGATTTGGATAGTTTGACCCTCGTCCAGCTGGAAGCCTTTAAAAGGCTGTTACCCTTAACGGGGGAAGAAGGCATGAAGCTCCTAGTGGAGCAGGGCCTTGAGGCCGTAAAGGCAAGGGTAAATGCCCTCATCGCTCATGATGCGAGTTGCGGTGGAGGTCATTCCACGGGGGTGCGCCCTCCATTATCGTTTAAGATAAAGGAGTTCACCGGAGAGAAGGGCGACAACCTTTATGTTTGGTTGCGAGAGGGCCAAACGGCCTTCGCCACAGCGAACATGACCGCTGATCACTTGCAAGTGGGACTTGCATTGACCCATCTTACGGGAAAAGCCCGTACATGGGCGCTTACATGCTCGGAATCAGTCACGGACGTGTTTCCAACATGGAAGGTCCTTAAGCAGAAGCTCATGGACATGTACGCAACGCCTGATCTGGTTTTACAGAATCAACTGGCGTTCCTGAGGTGCCGTCAAGGCACTAAGGACCAGGAGATTTATATCCAGCATCTTAAGACCCTGTTGGCACGGATGTACGCGAAAGCGTATTCGGACGATGTGTCCATCCCCGTCTTCATGGGAGGCCTAAGAGAAAGGCCAGCACGTTCGGAATTGTTCCGATGCCGACCCGAATCCATGGAGGAGGCATTCAAGATGGTGTTCAACGCCGAGAGGAACTTCCGTTCCTCTAAGGTGGGTCCTAAACCCAGGGACCTGAGCCAGGTCGAAGCGGAGGAGAAACCTCCCGCTAAGAGTCACTCTGACTCTTTTCCACAGAGCTTCGAGGCAGAGCTCTTAGCCATGTTGCAGCGGCGTGGACCGCTGAGATGCTTCCTGTGTGGGAGCACGGATCATCCGAGGAACAGATGTCCGAAAAATCCCCAGCGAGACACTCGCTACAAGGGACCAAGGGTGTGGAAAAGGCCCTTGTACAAGCCGTCGGGAAACGACGGCTCCCAGTAGGTTCGGGGCGCCCTACTGGGGGACCACTCAGTGCTGTTAAGACCAAGGGTAGGGGACGACAGCACAAAGCCCCGAGGGAAATGGTGCTTTCTAGCACCGAGTTGGTGTACCAGCCAGGTTTGATGGTAGTCCTTGCGGACGTGAAAGGCTTTGATAAGCCTTGGAGAGTCTTGATAGACTCTGGAGCGTCTGACAATTATGTCAGACGAGCTTCTGTGGAGAAGAGTCGGCTGTATGCCGAGGCCCTAGAGGCACGTTCTCGTGACGTTGTCACGGTCCGTCTTGCGACGGGCGTACAGGTTTCTGTACCCAAGGTCTCGATTGACCTTAAGCTGAAGTTTTCAGACTTCGACAGCTTAGAACGTTGCCTAGTCCTGGATTTGGACTCGAGGTATGACCTCATTCTGGGCATGAAGTGGCTTGAACGGCACGAGCCATGGATAGACTGGAAGTCTAAGTCCATTGGCTCAACGCACCCGCGGTCGGGTGAAGCATTGGCGAGTCATGAACCCACCTTTGCTCGATCGCAAAAGCGATTTCGGCGTGAGATGCCAGAGATTGGTATGTCTGAAATGATTATTACCAATGGCGTTAAGGAAGAGTTCCTTAACGATGGGGATTCGGTGATTAATCCCCGCGCCGATATAGGCGAGACTGGTAAGTCGCCAGTGGCAGAGGTGGATTTCTCTGAGGTGACTCCAGTGGTAGGTGGAGACCCCTGTGGTTAAGCGCGAGGCGCTTCCAAGCGAAGAGACCCGTAGTTTGTCTCTTTCGCACGTCGGAAATGATTCCAACTACGCCGTTATAGGTGAGACCGGCGAGTCACCGGTGGTAGAGGTAGAGACCTCTGTGGATAGGCGCGTGGCGCTTCCAATAGATGGGGCAATTGAATCCCCCCATCTGGGTATCGGGATGAGTCCCGAGGCCAGTAGTCAGCAGTCCTACAGGATGCTGAATAGTGTGACAGGTGTTGTCACAGAAGGCGTAAGCCTTGAACGGTTGCCTGGGGTAGGCGAACTGTTGTCGTTGGAGGAGATGTCCTTCAACGAGTTTGAGACTGCTTTGAAAGCAGATGAAATCGACGAGGTTGTCGTATTACGTCCGGAAGAGGAGTTGAACTCCTCGTCAACGATGGACGAGTCAGTTTTGGTGAAAACCAAACAGGCATTGAATGCCCGAAGCGGCCTCAAGATCCTCGCGGATCCTGAGGACCCTTAACATTCCTTATTAAAGGAATTTGGAGATCTCATTAGTGACAACCCGCCGATGGGGTTACCACCGGATCGGGGAGTCCGACATAAAATTGATTTGGTTACCGGAACCAAATACTGCGTCACTAGGCAGTGGCCTCTCCCCAAGGAACAATGCGACGTCATCGACGCATTCTTCAAGGGGAAAGAAGAGACATGGATGGTACGGGAGAGTAAGTCTCCCCACTCATCTCCCACTTTTTGTGTTCGTAAACCGAACGGAAAGTGGCGCATTGTCCATGCGTATAACAATCTGAATACATCTACTGTACCCATGCAGACTACGATTCCTCGGAAGGATGTCCTCCAGAACAATATGGCGGGCTGTACTGTGTACAGTGCCTTAGATCTGGTGGACGGGTATTATCAGGTGCTCATGCGAGCATCCGATATTCCGCTTACAGCGGTTAGCACGCCTAGTGGCATGCTGTGGGAGGGGCTTGTTATACCACAAGGGCTTTCAAATGCACCAGCGACTTTCAATCGCTTGGTGACTCAACTCTTCCGCCCTCATAGGAAGTACGCTCAGACGTACTTCGACGATATATTCGTTCATAGTCGTGCGGAAGGCGACTCGTCTGATGTTCAGATGCACCTTATACACCTTCGATCTGTGCTCGAATGTATGCGAGAGCATAAGTTATATGCGAACGCATCCATGTATATTTGGTGCTGATGAAATTCCTTTCCTCGGATGCTTCATCGGTAAGGATGGAGTGCGGGCGGATCCCGCGAAGGTGAAAGTCATTGTGGAGTGGCCTTCGCCTGTAAATCTTATATATTTACGGAAGTGGCTTGGATTAGCCAACTATATACACAAGTATAGCGAGAACTACGCTGAAATGGCGAAGCCATTAACCGACCTTCTTAAGAAGGATGTTGATTGGTGTTGGGAAACTGAACACCAAAACGCTTTTGAAGCGGTTAAAGGGAGCTTGTTAAAAGCTCCCGTTCTTGCTCTCCCATACTCTGGGAAGCCATTTAGTGTCGTCTGCGACGCCTCCGATTTCGCAATTGGATGTGCTTTTTTACAAGCAGACGATGCGTTAAGAGAGCGCGTAATCGCGTTTGAGTCGAGGCAGCTTAAAGCTGCGGAACGGAATTATACCGTTCATGACAAGGAGCTACTTGCAATGAAGTATGCTCTTGTCAAATTTAGAGTTCACTTACTCGGCTCAAAGCCGTTCGTGGTGTATACTGACCACGCGTCCTTACGGACATCGACAAAGTCGCCTCATCTCTCGCAACGGATGGTCCGTTGGCTCTCCTTCTTTGCGGAGTACAACTTTGAGGTTAAGTATAAACCTGGCAAGCAGAACGTGCTTGTAGACGCGTTATCGCGTCGTCCCGATTACGAGCTCACGCGACATTCGTCACCACATCTGTGGTGGATCTCATACGCCAGGCGTATGAGAAAGACCCACAATGTACGGTGCTTATCCGCGCGTTAGGTGAAAAGGGTCTTGGCTCGTCTGAGACAACCCTGTCAAGTCGAGCTAAAGCTCGTTTACACCGTTACAGGTACTGTGACGGTCTGCTATTTTATAGCACGAGCGCGGAGGACATTCCGCGGGTAGTAGTTCCTCATGATGAGGAACCGAAGTATAGAGTCATCTTTGAGGCACATGACGCCCCTACTGGGGGTCATTTAGGTCGGGATAAGACCTACTACGCTTTAAGCGCTCTGTATTGGTGGCCCAACATGTATAAGTGGGTCGGTGCGTATATACGCACCTGTGAGACGTGTCATAGGGTCTAACCCTCTGCAAGTTCAGCTGCGCCTTTGGCGAGCTTATCGGTTCCAACGGAGTGTTGGAAATCATTTAGCATGGATTTTATCTTCGGTTTTCCGAAGAATAAGGCCGGGAACACCGGCATATTGGTCTTTGTAGACCGTTTGAGCAAGATGGCTCACCTGGCGGCGGTGCCAGAGTCCATAGATGGACAAGGAACAGCGAAAGTGTTCCTAGACCGTGTCTTTCGACAGCATGGTCTACCCGATTCCGTTGTGTCGGATCGGGATCCCCGTTTTACGGGACAATTCTGGGGAGCGTTGTTTAAGGTGCTAGGCACCAAGCTCCTCATGTCCACTGCGGATCATCCGCAGACGGACGGTCAGACGTAACGCGTTAATCGCGTTGTGGAGGACATTCTCCGGAGTTTAGGTCCGGATTCTCCAAAGAGTTGGAGTGAGATGCTTCCGATGGTTGAATTTGCTATCAACAATTCGGTACATGCATCTACGGGGTTTACCCCGTTTTACGTGAACGGATTGGTGAATCCGAGGGTTCCGTTAACGCCACGTGTGTGTGGTACATGGTTTGAGGGGGGAGGATTCCCCGATGTCAGCCCTGTATCTGTGCGAAAGCACATTGATAAGTTTTTATCGACGCGCCTTAGTGTCTTACGACACGTCTGCGATGCCATGGCGGAAAGCCAAGACAAGCAGAAGGAGCAAGCTGACCGCAAGGGGAGGCGTAATAAAAAGGTATACAAAGTAGGATAAAGTGTTTTATTAAACGCTAAAAATCTTCCTACACATGCAGTTTCAAATGTGTTGCGTAATAAACTGCGCCCCAGGTTTGTGGGACCCTTTATGGTACTAGCTCGAAAGGGCTTTTCGTATACCTTGGACATCCCGAAGGTTATGCGTACGCATCCAACCTTTTATGTCGGTATGCTTAAGCCATACTAGGACTCGGAGGCGTGGCCCCTCCTGGAGGAGGGTGGAAAGGCGGATAGCCGTAATGCACCGCAGGGCGAAGTAAGCCCGAAAGGGCTAAAATGCGACCACGAAGCTCCGCAACGGTCGTCTCGAGAGAGGCAAGCCGCCTCTCGAAGCGATCAGGTGGCATCCCGCTCATCGCGGATCCCCTCGTGGAGATCATGGATGCGAAGTCTGTGTCGATCACAGCGCTCGCGAATCTCACGTCGCAATTGCGCGACCTCCTCCTCGAATGCTCGATGCGGAGAGTACTCCACACTTTCATGTGGAGCGGCTGATGGCGCGACGCCATCATCGGGGTCAAACCCAGTATCTGGTGAAGTGGAAGGGTTATCCACACTCACAGAGTTCGTGAGAGTTCGAGACTCCCCTACGGAAGGATTGCCGCGACGTCGTTGACGCTTTTGAGCGGGAGAATCCCGCTGTAGGTCAACGACCAGAGGGGCATGAGAATCCCCTTCACTCCCAATAAGTGGGAGTTCGCCGGAGGCAGATGTGGCGATCACACTGTCTTCGGACACCATGGTGGAGACATGGGCGCTGGCGTAGCGCGTGCGATACGGATCACGTAGTTGCTCCATCGCTTTAGTTTTGGCAAATGTCAGGCGCAACACCCTCTCCACCCAAATGTCTCGACGGGAATAGCTGTCATGCAGCTTATCGAAGCTGGAGAGAAGCTTCTCCCCTTCCGCCCATGCGCGGAACTTTTTCTCGGCATCAACGACATTTTCTCCCGGAGAAAGAACGAAAGGAACCTTGCGGAGGTTCTCAACAGGGGCACCCTGTGCCTGCCTGTTTAAGAGCTCTCGGTACGAGACGCTAGTGAACTGCTTTTGTGTGAGCAGTTGTTGCCGGAGTTTCTCACGGCGTTCGCGTTGATACGGCTGTTCAGCCGCGGGGACAGGGGTATAGGACGCTAAACTAGTCCTTACCAAACGCCTGGCCCACCTTGGAAGGTCACGAGGACCATCAAAATTATAAGCCGCCCTTGACGGGCGCGTAACGCAGCCCTTAGTGCCTGTGCGGCAAGTTGGGTGTCTTGAGCTGCGTCCAGCTCATTAGTGACTATCGCCTTTGGCGATTCGGATGTATCATCCGATATGGTCAGGGGTGCCGCACTAGTTAGTGCATTTTCCTCACGTGTGGGGAATGGATTAGGCTGCCGACAACACCGTTCGGCGCTGTCGGAGCGGCTCACCATTGGGGAGGTATCCCAAAGGCATCCACTTCCGAGTTTTCGGAGTAGTATATCTCTTATAGAGGAGACGCCATATCACCACTGGAGGTGTACATATGGATGGCCAGAGGAACTGGCGTTGGAGTTCTCCAACAAGATTTTGATTATTGAGTAAGCAAAAGTTTTGATGGGAAAAGATGTAACGGGTTACATTCGGGTAACACTGAGTGTTGGTGTACATGAGTACACCACGGTTGAGGTCAGTATTGGCCGGGTTGAAAGGTTTCGAACCTTTGGTTATTTAAACCAATCAGGGCATGGGCCCTTGGTGTGGTGGGGTGTCAGCCATCCACGTGTCAGTACACAGGTGTGTACACTACATTTTAGCTAGGTACGAATTAGGAATATTCTACTTAGTATTATATATAGTTTATATTAGTTTAAATTAATTTAGGCTAATTACATATTAAATATATTCAGTTTACATTTCACTCTATTTAGCGGACGCGCGACCTCGACCGGTCGCGCGCGCAGTGAGTGTTGTAGGTAGGAGGGAGTCCTCCCTTTACTTACATCCCGTAAAGGGAATACAGCCGTTAAGGCTAAGTCGTAAACTAACCCGGGAATCTTGGCCCCGAGTAGGAGAACTCTCCTACTAAGCCCTTTAGAAGGGCGTATCGGCTAAGTAGCGGTAGCTACCGCTTTAAGGAATAGTCCTCCTCTGTGCGCTAGCCGCACCGTGCGTATACGCACCGGCTAAAGCCCTCACAAACGGCTCCAAATGGTCATGGAAGGTCGACATCGACATCTCCAGCCTCCAAGTATCCAGATCGAAGAGTTTCAGCACGTTGGCGAGATTTCGCACTTTCATGCCGACCTCGGCCAACATCGCCAGCAGGTTCTTCACCAATTGAAACGGCCGATCGCTTTGGATCGGCTCGGTGGTGGGTCCGAGAAGGCGATCGGGGATCTGGAGGCTTAAAATCCGCATGACCTGGACTTCGCGAGTAAATCGCTTTAACTCGTGGATGTAATACATCCTGGTCAGGTCTTCTTCCTTGATAACCCCATCCCCGACCTGCGACTTTTCTTCCAAGTAGTCTTCCTCGGACGGCATTCTGAGCCTCTGCTTGAGGACCTTGAGAAAATGGATCAGATCGTTCCGATCAGCCTCCAAGTCGTTTTCACTTTTTATTTTTTTTTCGTCAAAATATTCATTCACATGCATAGGACCAGGACAAAAGTCCTGATCCATTCCGGAAATATAGCAAGACCTGCTATAGTCCCGATCGGCTCCGGTGGGAGCCTTATGGGGGGGGGAAACTTATTAATCCCGATCTGGTCCTCCACCCGGCCAGATCGGACATCGCCATCTTTATCGACAACGAGAATATAAGGCGATAGTCGTTCCTTATGTCCTCTCCAAAACGATTCCACATTCAATTCATTGTAATCAATTCTTTGCTGAATATCGCTGCGGTGATATCCCTGGTTCGAATCCGGGCACGCGCACCATTGTGGCGGAGTCAAGTTCAAAATCTAGCACCGTAGTGTCGAGAACCTGACCACCATCGTGCCCGGCCTTCCAACTTACGGGGGGGCACCCCGAGAACCTTCGTCTTCGATACGATCGGATTGTCAGCTGCTGTCAGACGACCGATCATCAACACAGGACGCCCGTTCCGATTTATTCTTCATCTCACCTTGTGTACCCGATGGATTGGGCTGGTAACACACTCGGTGGATCGGTGATGGGAATTGACTTGTGGTCTAAATGTGGTAGAACGTGCTGGGTAGTGTACCCCGGGCGGAACTCTTCACCCTGGGTACGGGCAGACCAGTTATTTTTCGAATTTAGTATGCTCCAAAGGGCAGATCGCTCAAACGACCGTAGAGCCCAACCAATACGAGAGCAAAACTCCAATAATCCAATAGTCCAGTAGGGAGATCCAAATGAGAACGTGATATATTCCACGAACGATATCTCCACGTAATAATCCAAAAGACGTAATAGCACGTTCCAAACGAGCGCAACTTAAACTTGAGAGGTCGACCAAAGTGCACTCCCGTCGAGGGACTTCCGGCGTGCCAAGTGCGTCTGTGACGCGTCCCGGCCGGGTATAATGAGCTGGAGGGGATTATTCGACCCTCCGCTTCCAAAACACTCTGCGGCGTGCAGAGGTGACCAATGTGCAAAACGAAACGACCCCGGTTGAGTTAGAGGTCCGACAATTAAGTCGTAAAGCCAAAAACGCTCTTCTTAGACGAAGCCAAACCAAAACCTTTTCCCAACAGGCAAAACCAAAAACTAAACTACCTACCCCTATAGTCCCCAATATGTACCAAACATGAAAATATGAAGTACACGCAATCTCATGTGAATTACCCAAATCCGTGTTCTTGACACCCCTTGCACATGAACGGCTTAAAAGCCTCCTGGATTTCCACCAAACCGATCGCCGATAGGCCGATCGGTGTGCTGCTGACCGGAAACGACCAAAATTCTTGGATCCGCTTCGCCACAGATCGATGATCGATGATCCATGATCCATGATCCATGATCTCGTGCGGATTGGCAAGAATGCGGATCGATGATCGATGATCGCAGATCGACCTAGTTGATCTTGCGCGAATTGGCGAGATTGAGGATCGGTGATTGCAGATCGCAGGTCGCAGATCGATGATCGCAGATCGACGGTGTAGATCTAGTGATAATCAGCGAAGGGGTACTTTATCACGTAGCGGAAGTCTTCACCACTTGATCGTCGAGAGTATTAAGCCTAGATCGCTTAGGAAATACCCAATATATTTGTATTCCTATCCTAAACTTAAGAGGAAGGATTTCTATGTGCAGATCGACGGATTTCACAAAAGATCACCTAGAGTTCCCAAGAGGCTCTTAGAGCAGCCGAAATTCTAGAGAATAGATGAAAACCAATGGGGAAGATGTAAGAACACTTGGATCGATCACCCTACCAGTAGCCTTGCCAAAAGGGTCCGCTGACACAGCGGGAGGAGTTGATGGCAAGTTCTCAAGAACGTTACGTCTGCCGGTAGGCAAAAAAGTGCACTACGTGCTCCCGCCCAGGACGTGTGAATATGCGTATGCAATGAAAGGGAGGCGCGAAGTTATCACGCCGTCCCAATCGATGATCGTGTTGATGGACGCAAAAAGAGAACTTTATTTATCCTTATTTCCTAAAATCAACCAATTACCTAATATCGACCAATCAACTCTACCCATCCGGATATGCAACAACGACCAATCAACCTGATATATCACTCGTCTGTCGCTTACCATCATGTACCTGTACCCTGCGTCGCTTCTACTCCGGATTTCCCGTCCATGTTCGCGACCGTTGACAAAAACTTCTATGTGCTTCTCCACAGCCGCCCCTGAGCCTCGTCCCAGCCGTACAGCGGTTGAAGCGTGGGTCTACTTGTAATCGAGAAGCACCATCCATCCTTCACTTGTATTGGTACGTCGTGTCCCTCGTAGCGTTTAACTCCATGATCACTGACTTTCAATAAATCTACACAGTTCGCGCAGGATCATGTCATTATCCCTGGACCATCCATTCCTTGATCAGCAGTAGGTGGATGAATTGATCAGAGTGATCGATGATCGATGATCAAGGGTGATCAAGGGTGATCGCCGTCAACAGTCTGACTTCACAGGTACATTTGATGATCAAGCAGCAAATACTCCCCCACCTCAAAAGGGCGCTTCAGGAAGCCAACACCAAGATCAATCACATGCTTCCAGATCGAACCGCGGACATCAAGTTGAAATCGCGTTTGAACGCCGTGTCAAAAAAACGTGATCAGGCCAAGCTTCGTTTCCAATTTTACTCCGAGGAAGTTCGCAGGTTATCACGCAAGGCTGATCAACGTTAAAAAAGCATCGTGATCCAAGCCCGAGCAGCTGAGGCAGCCTGTCTGGTCTTCCACGCATGGAAAGCGTCCACTACTTCTGTCTTTTGATTCAATCAGATGTAGCATCGGATGGGTCGTTTGAGTAGGTCATAGTTAATAACCCTCTCGATCAATAAAAAATCTATTGATCACGCCATTCCTGGGTTTTGCTTCAATTAAGATCTTAAATGCATGTGAACTTGATCATTCGGGACCCAATCTAACATCACTCCATATCCATATCATCAGTCGTAAATTCGTCATCTCATAATCAACAGTCACTTCTACATTAATCGTGATTCCATCAATCGATTTTCTCCAATCGAGGGTTCGTCAGTCACAATTTCAATAGTCGATTTGTCGATCATGCGTTAGTTGGACTCTTCGTCCACTTGCATCACGTCGAACCGATGTCGTTTGATTATCTTCCTTTCAAAATCCTTGACCAGAGCATCACATTTAGATCTGCCTCGTCTACCCACGATGACTCATCGTAACCCTTCAGTAAACTTGATACTCGCGTAACGTTCTAATCGTTCGAAAAGATCGGACATCGGTGATGCGATCAACTTCAAATTAGTCCGGCTCCAGGGCTCTTTCCCAACTATCTTCAGGTAGTAAGGCTTCATCAAAATCAAAACGATCTTCTACCCCAGCTTCTAGCACAGTAGTAGGTCGATCTGGGCATTCTTTGACCAATTCAACTTGGATTGGTGTACATTGAAATATGCGATAGTCGATGCCGGCCGTAATCAATCTTGCAGCATGATCACCGATCACCTCATCCACTCTGAAGGGTACATTTCATTAATATTTCTTTTTTTTAATTATTTTTTTATATTGTTTCATTTTTATCTATGTTTTTAGGCGCTTTATCAGCATTAAAACAACAAAAAATAAAACGATTATTAGCTTAATACCACATATGCGCCAGTTTCTTCGCGAACCCTTCTTTCACTCTATCGAGATATAACCAAACCCTCGATCCGGCTTCGACCTGTGCGGTGTAACTTGATAATTATGCTTTTCAGCTCGATCAGCCATCGCTTGGTGCAATCGAGTACTCACTTGGCCGGGCGTAACGGTAGTCTTTCTGCAGCTTATATCTCCACCGACGAGCATCACGATCTTTGCGCCGAATTCCACCAAGTTGCAGCGTTGATTCCAACGATGATCGCGGATCCCACCCATATGCCAAGTAAAATGGTGTATCTCCACGGATCCGATCAGGAGTTGAATTTAGTGCAAATACTAATAGTTCTGCATACGAGCTCCAATCCTTCTGACCGACGTCAGATACATACATCTTGACCGCTCGTGTGATTGTTTGCGCCATTCTTTCTGCATTGCCGTTCGCTTGTGGACGGTACGCCATAGTGGCACTCTGTCGTTGTCCCACGATCTTGTTGAACGCTCGAAATACTTCGTACATAAAACCGGGTTCTCGGTCATGCCTGATCACCTCACTAGCTTCAAATCGTCTAAATACACACTCTTCGTAATTCTCGTCGACTTTCTGCGCTGTACGAGATGATCCAGCTTTTGCGATCACCATATCACTAAAAAGATCGGTCGAGATCAGTAATTTTTTATGCCCATAAGTTGAGCGAGGTAACGACGGGATATGATTCATATCTATCACTTGGAATGGGTACGTAGCTTCAATGTTTCCAGGCGACATACCCTTGATCGTAGTTTGTCCCTTCTCCGTCTCACAATCTACGCATTGCCCAACAAATCTTTGCACGCTGCGAAGTAGACCACGCCAATGAAAATGTCGCCTGATCCGTTGATACGTAAGCCCTATACCCTGGTGTCCTCCTTCCAAACTCACATGATAGTGGTGGAGGACATCCGCATGTATGGTCTCAGGTAAAACCAGCTTGATCAAAGAGCGTCGATCATCTTGATCATCTTGATCACAGCTTTTTTTTCCTTTAGCCATATTTCCAAAGTTTATCAACAAGCCTTAATCATCCACATTGTAGTTGTCGGCGATTTTCGCGCAATCTTTCACCTCATCTATTCTCAATTGTGAAACGTTACCATGCAAGTAACATCGCAAATCACAAATCCACTTCTCTTGGTCTTGCGCCTTTTTAACACGTTCCTCCCTTATCCCTACTATGGATACTTCGGGACACTTTGACGGTCGCGTTTGTCAAAGATTGCGTGATCGTGTAGTCGCCAACACTTGTGGGACAGTGGGATCTTACTTCCAAGTGATAACCTCAGACAATCTGTTGAGATCAACTAATTCGTCCAGTTGGTGATCATCGACAATTTCATACCGTGTTCCATCCCGCATGGCCGCACTTGTGATGTGATCTGCACTCTTTTTCCACTCCCTTTTTACTTGCAACAAATCGTGATCAGGCCATTCGCGAAGGAGTTTTAAGGCACGCTTCTTCAATATTTGCAGTCTCAGTGCTTTGCACTCTATTTCGCCACGCATTTACCTGATAACCAAATTCGAGTCTACACACACGATCACCCTTACTTTGGGATGTGGCGACAGTAGATCCAAACGTAGAAAATATCCATGAAGGTACTCGGCTTCATTCACCGTGATGTTAGGTGCATGATCAGCAACCGCGATCAGGATCATCCACTCCGGCGATTTCTACCCAATAGCACCAAAAGCATCAACACATCGCCTCACACTAGAAGATCCATCGAAACTAATCACGTATAGATCTTCGCCTTTCTCAACCGTGGGAGGTGGCACTTCAATCGTCTGCCGAGGTTGCTGTTTCGGTGCGATCACGATCAGGGCTTCATCAATTTCGGTGCGAGGGGTGATACTTGCGGCTAACGCCCCTAGTACCTCCTCTTCTCCATGCACACATTTATTGATCTCCAAGTCCCATTGTGACAAGATCGCAGCCCATTTCCCTAGTCGTCCGTCTATCCCGTTGGACGTTAATAGCCACTTCAACGTAGACCGACGTGACAGGACAGTGATCGCCTTTCCGACCAACATCGTAAAATAAACGTCCAGAATTTGCAGAATAGCCAAAACTTCCTTTTCGACGGGGCTGTAATTCAGCCCAGCGCTCTTAAGTGTCCGACTCGCAAATTCGACGGGGCAATATACTTGATCATACTCTTTCACTATAGCGGCAGACACTTCCCACTTGCTGGCATAAACTACGATCACCGGTGTTTTGGATTGATCGAAATGGCGTAGGGGTGGGGCTGACACGATCTTCGCCTTGAGCATACTGAATGCCACTTGCGCCCTGATCAATCGATCATCTTCACGATACGGACTCTCATTGATCGATGATAGACACTTTTATTCGTGATAGTCCGTTTCTTGTAGCTCATAGAGTACAGCTGCATATATCGCGAAGTCTTCAATAAATCGACGGTAGTAATTCAGACTCCCCAAAAACGATTGCATAGCACGCAAAACACCAGGAAAAGGCAAATTGATCAGATCATCCAAATTCTTCGGATTTGTTTCTAAACCACGGCTAGAGACGTGATGTCCTAAATAAGGAACGTCACTTTGCCCCCAATACGATTTAGACACGCTGATCGACAAGTTCCATTGATCACACTTTTCCAATAAACGCTGCACTTTATCACACAAGATCGTCCATGTAGATGCAGGGATCAAAATATCATCGATATATGACTGCCGCTGCAACACAGACGGGCCCGGTGTTTGGTCGGGCTCTCCCACAGTAAATACATCAGCCGATTCGTCAGCACCGTCCTTGACCTTGAGATACCCATATAATGCATTATCAATCAACCGCTGGTAGATCTGCGGAGCATTCGTTAGGCAAAAGGGCATCTGATTCCATTAAAAAAAATCCAAACGGGGTAACAAAAGCCGAAATCTGACGTGCTCGATCGGTCATAGACTCGACCAAAAAACACTTGCCATATCCAAACAGCAAAATCACAACGCCTTGTCCAAATATTCGAGCAGATCAGAGATCAAAGGCATTGGCTACACCATCAGGCGCGTGAGTTGATTTACCGCGAGATAATCGATACATAGGCGAATATCAACCCCATTCTTCTTCACGATGATCACTATAGGTTATGCCCAGGGTGAAGTAGATGGTTGGATGATCTTCGTTGCCAATAGCCCCTTGATCAAGGCTGATAACTTCTCGCGAAATTGTGGAGCCAACTTCCGACACTTTTGAGCGATAGGTCGTGTATTGCCTACGTCAATGTCACAAACAACTCCACGTGCAGCAGGAGGCAACGCGTTTCCTGTCCCGATCAACCGATGTTTCTTCGCCCAAATTATATCGCGAAGCTAATCAATTTCCTCTGATGTGTTGACCAATGGATCACCAACTTGCAGATCGTCCTTGCTCACTTCTTCGGTACTTGCGGGCACCTCAGGCAGCGTGGCAAGCTGTTTCTCCAACTCTACCACGAACAAATCTCCACCTTCATGGTAGCACACTTGAGCATCGGTAGGAATCACACCAAGTTCACTATGCTCGACTAAGACGGGGTGATCACGCATATCTTGATCAGGCTCATCTCTTACAACCGATCGTTCAAATTCATGATCAAGTGTCGGACTCTTCACACTCGGTTCCAGATCGCACTTCTCTTGCACTTCTTGCACCTTCTGCGATCTTCCCGTTACTAATGCCACAGATGCCGTGATCGAGCTCGTAGGTCGTACCAAAATTCTTTGAGGAATAGGATACTCCTTTTTCTCTACCAAGGGACCTTAATCGACACTTTCTTGATCGTCATGATGTGGGCGCCTCACCACCACCCACCGGAATGCCACCCCACACAGCCCTCACGTCTGAAGCCTTGACACTGAGGATCAAGAGATGGACACCGGGAAGGAGCTGGAGATGCCCCCGAGCCACTGACATGTTCTCTTTCTCCCTCCCTCGCATGGCGTCCACCAGACACAGCACACTCGCCTCTGTATGACGGAAAGCGCCGACACCGGGAGTCTGCACTGACTGGACGTGCCGCCTGCTGGCCTTGTTGCTCTTGAGTTTGTCGCTGTCGGTGACGGTGTCTCTTACCGTCTAACACCTCATGGACTGCCTCCTTGGCAGGTGTTGTAGCAGCGACTCGCTCCTGTGCGCACGCATTGCTTGTTGGTCTCTCCCTGGCACTTGAAGACTAACACCTCGTCTACTGCCTTTATGGCAGTTGCTGTTGCAGCGCCTCGCTGCTATGCGCACTCCCAGAGTGCTAGAAGTGTTGCTCGCATATTAACCCACGTTGACTGCCTCCTTCGCAATTGCTGTTGCCGCCCTTTGCTGCTTGCTGTGTGCGCTCCTGGACCGCTGGAGGTGTTGCCGCAAACCGCCCGGCCGTTCGACTTATTGAGGCTCGATTTTCAGTACGTATCTGCTTATTTGATTTCTTTCCATACTACCATATATGTCTTTGCTAAAGAATTGTTTGGCATTGAAAAGCGCTGCTTCGCACCACCACTGTAATCAGTACAAAGACAAAAAAGTCCACCTCCATAAGCCTTTATTCGTTTAGGAGCTCTCGTTTGTAGTCATTTCAAGTTGTGGTCCAGGCCTTCGGTCGACCCAAATCGGTCCCTCAACCCAGTTATTTCCACTTGATGGGGTCCGCATGCCATATGACGAACTGTTTGCTAATGCCGATGGAGCAATGTGATAGCCTGGTGGGATAGCAAAGGGAAGTCGATGAGCAGATGCTGGTGCCATCGCTTGTTTCTGTAAGGGTTGTAGAGTAATCGTTGGGATTGCCACAGGAACTGAAGGAGGCAAGGTTGCCGCAGCCTGGATGGAATTTGCTTTCAATGGACAGTGCTTGGAACTGCTCCAATGCCCTAATCCTCTGCAAGCTCCGAATTTGTAAATTCGCCGATACTATGCCTTTCATAGTTTAGGTAAACACCTTTTGTGTGAATAAAAAATAAAAATTATACGGTATTCTTACACGCTTATTTTTTGCTACCTTTCGTAGCTGATTATTCAGGGATTCAATGTTTATAGCAACTGGCCTGCCGGCTTCTCCTGGTGCAAGCAGTGGTATATCAGTTATGTTGATTTCTTGTTTTCTGGTTTGCAAAATCAATGATATCAACAATGTGCCCAAATAAAAAACTGAGAGTTGTTGGAATGCAGAAATGTGAAAGATTTAGGCCGCCTGTATCCAAAATGTGAACATCAACTTTGTATCGTACACGGGATATTTCAACATTTCTTTTCTCAACACTACTTAACTAGGTTTAGCCAGGCGCACGACCTACCGTCACAATACCATTACCATTTGCTTGAATTACGTAGATGAGGATAAAGTAAATATGTATAACAATATTATGTAAAATGATTAAACATGATGGAATTGAGCATAATGAATCAGAAATTTCTCAGGTTAAGGTCTAGCGAAATAAAAATATCGTTTAATACACTAGAATAAGCTCTACTATTCTCTATTTGAGTCAAATATGCCATCAAATATTCTAGAAAAAGAAGGCCTGAGTAAACAATTCTGATTAATATATTTCCAAAAAGAGAAAAATATGAATAATTTCCATGCCCCATGCACGCTCGGAGCTAAATCTATACCAATTTCTTTGTATGATTTATGTAAATCAATAAAAACTACGCCTAATTTGGCCTAACTACTAGAAAAAAGAGGGAATTTAAGCAGCTGGTAAGCTGAAATTACAAATCCAATAATTGCAAGCATAAAGCCGAAGCAGAAAAAGTTATTGATATGTTTACCAATTCTGTTATGGGATATATTGAAGTTTACTTCTATCCCGCAAGCAAAAAATGAGCATGAGGATTATTATAAAGTTATTGTATATGCTTGCCAAAGATTACGTTAGTGAGCCAGGTTGCCAGGTCCGGATCTTCGAAATAACGTTCATTTATTGCTAACATATTTGAATCATTAGGATTCAACGTACTCAAAATCTGATGGATTACGCCGCGTGGAAGAATCTTGCCGTCTGCTAATTTCACTTTTTGTCGGCCTGCCTTCCGTTCGACAGACATCAGTCTCTCGCAATGATTGAGGGGATTCCTGAGAAAGGTCATGCAGGTCTTCAACCTTTGCCTGCTTTTGGTGCATAGACAGGTTGGCGAAGTTTGCTGGTATTTGCTCCAAAACTGTGGGGAGAGTAGTTTTCGATTCCGTAAACTGTGAAGACCGGAGGGGCTCGAACCGGGAAGATGCCAGTGTACGTCAAAGTGCTGCAGTTCCAGTTGTTTTCCTTGAGAGATCAACTGGCGCAAGCCATGCTTGCATGGCAATCCCCAGTTGGTTCCGAAAGAACGCGGAGCAAGGAGGATCGTCGGCACTGGACTCTGAGCTGGATTTCTATAACTGAAAACCATGACCAATTAGTACAAAGATTGAATTGAAATTGTTATAGCTGAAGCACTTTACCTGATGGTTCGCTTTCTTGAGAGCAAAGAATGACAGCCTACGGACAACACCCTGGAAAATGTCCGTCTTTGTCCCCAGAGCGGCCTGAGCATATCTCGAAATTTGCATCTGCTGCACAGCCAAATCTGATTTGTGTTCCGTCAGAAAATTCTCGATGGATTGCTTGATGCGTTCAGAAGTATCCCGCAAATCAAATGTGCTCTTTCCAATATACTTCTTGAGTCGGCAGGGTGCACTTTCGCCTCGTTGCGTAACAACATGTCCAAATTTTAGAGGAACCTGTTGGTCCAGGCAGCCACAAATTTTTCCTTCTGCGGGGAAAATCCACTGATCGGTGATGTACCTAACAACATTACCATGCGAAGCATATTGAAGTTGAAAGTTTCCCCATGCCACATCGAAATCGCTTTCCGTATTCGCATGCACAAGCTGCAAGTAAACGTTCACTCAGTTAGTCACAGTTTACTCTTCAGGAAAGATGAAAACAAATGCATAGCTCACCAAGTTCCAATCCTTCAGGAATGCCTCCGAGTTCTCCTTTTAAGGAAAATCAGCCTTGCAATTTTTCACCTATTTTTTCGATGTGCCACATACACAGAAATATGACCGAACTCGGAAAATGGTGGCGTAAGGCAGCTATCAAAGCATCTTAATAATCGACAACAAAAACTACCGGAAGCTTATTGCCATTGAATATCCCACGGAGGTAACGATGGCAATCAAGTAGGAAGCGAAATCTTAATTTTTCATGAAATAGAATGCGCCTGAAAAGGTTTTGTTTAAAGCGGTCGATCACACAACTTGTAATAAGGGCAACGTTTTGCTTTTCGTCCTGTAGGTGCTGTCCATTACAATGACTTAGTGGTTTATTCACATCAACTCCGCCGACTCTGGATGGACAAAGAAGAGATGGGTGACCTTTCTATCAGCATCAACCGTAATATGTATCCCGTATTTGCCCGCTTCAAAAGTGTCCCTGAGAGCATCTAAATGTGCTTTTGCATCCAGTTCCTTCTGTACTATCTTATTTCTGGTATTGTACAGCTTGCATGCAGGAAATGTTCCACCTTCGCATCGGAGTGCAGTCTGGATGTTCTTGATCGCAATATGGGATCCAAGCATTCCACGGACCGCAACTTCCTGTTCTGCGGTAAAACGATGGTGTATTGCATGACCAGAAGCATGAAGAGAAGCCGGATGGTTGTGCAAAGGATGGTAAATCGTCAAAGAAAAGCGCCCTTCTCCATTTTCTTGTGCTATAAGCAGGAATTCACATCCACACTTCCGTGTTGGCCCGTCCCTCTTCCGTTTGATTTCCTGAATTTAGTGAGTATTTCTGTAGTCCCTCCGCGATCGCACTGATAGGTAATCCTCAGACTCCAATTTTTCCGTGCTTTGGACGACTTCACGGAGATTGCATATCCCTGGCTAGCGGCGAAGTTGTTTAACTCCCGTTCTAGATCTGCCCTAGTGCCAAACGTTGTTCCCACAAGGCTTGTTGGTGGCTCCAACGGCATCCCTCCTGTTTGCAGGTGCTCCGTCCGTGAGATCTGACAGTTTTTTTAGGCTTTGGGAGCGTTTTGTGAACGGTATCTGGTGAGATTTAAAGGTTTCAGGATTGTCCTGGAATGATTCGGCGAGCGATTTCAAAAACGCAGGGAACCACGGCTAAATCTCTCAGTTCGCCGGAATAAAGGTTTGCAGGAACTTACTACTTTTCCTGACACTGTCGGGGGAACGCTGTGAGAGTCCGGGGGGGGGGCGAGGTGATCAAAACGCCTTTCTTTCCCACCAGTTGGTGAGGTGGTGTTGTCGCGTTCTCCAACGTATAACAGACCACATCATCCTAGGAAACTTGTTATAGTGTACTACACAAAAAGAGGGTAGCAATATTAATTCACTTCTTTTATTGGCCTATCGAAAAAAGGAGTGTCACCACAAATATGTGGAGTATCCCTAACCAAATGAGGAGTGTCCGAAAAATTTCCATACCTAAAACAGTGGATAATGTTCTGATTGGCATTTAATGTTGTTGCCTCAACAAATTTCACAGGCCTTTTGGGCCACTCCTTTACATTGCCCTCTCGCCCACAGACCTGGACTTGATTTTCGTCTCTCCTCCGTTGTATTCTATGTGATGAAGATTTACAAGCGATGTGTGTGTGCAGTATGGTATGGTGCTGCATGAAAAATTCAAGTGATGAGCGAACATTGTGGTTGTTGAAACTCTTCGTCGTTTATATGTCTGCACGTACTCTTGCACGCAGGTTCCGAGTACCACGTACTGCTGCGTAATATTCCGGTACAAACGAAAGGCTAACAATTAGCGTAACAATGAGTAATCAAATACGTAGCGTAATCCAATTCTCCACTGTCCTTTAGCGACTTGAGCGTAAGGATCATCAACTCAAACAAACCAACGTAAATCACGAGAATCCAATGCGTGATAATCACTCCAGCTGCCACTGCAGCGTACTAGATAATCCACGTAAAATCAACCCAAGCAAAGCACACACAGTTGCGCGCTTGCTAACCACTCGTAATAACCACGTAAGTCGAAAAACAATTCAGAAGTAATTTATTAGAATTAAGTTTACACCTAAAACTAATAATATGCAAATATACAATGTTTTGTACCTAACCCAAAGTTATGTACAATACACCACCTTTTCACCTAAAAGTCGCTTGAAAACCAAAATGGCGACGCTAGCTGCTGCACAAACAGCGCGCCCTTCCAACAGTGGTCACTTATGAGCCCAAGTGACATGGGTGAACGTAAAGTTTGTTATAAGTTACTAAGTATACTCAAGTTGCGTTCTTGTCGTTGTGGATTACGCGGAACGGTCTCCTGGATTTGATTGGAGTGAAGTCGATTGTTACGTAGTGGATTACGTTGCTATCGCGGTTATTGTTTGGTTCGTAGTGCCTTTTTACGATGTATGAAGGAAAATCGTTGGACCAGGAGGGTGAATTGAAGGTGTTGCTCTTGCAGGTCGGTGAAGATGAACGATAGGCTGAACCAGATGAAAGAAGAACGGTCGCAAAAATCGGGGCGGAGTGTTTCTCCGGTTACGTCAAGGGATTCACCGGTGAGAGGTGGGAATTCACCTTTTCAAGAAAGAATAAGGAATTTGCGCTATAGGGAAGAAGATTACACTGTGCGACTTAACAGTGGATGAAGGCATCGATAGGGGAGGTGCGCCTCGTATGGCAATGCCGCGAGAGCCTCCTGGAGTGCATGAAGGTGTGCCGGAAGCTAGGCATGCGGCTGGTAATTATGTTAACTCGGGCACACAGCCGCGCCCGTACAAGATACCTAAGTTAGTGGTGCAGAAGTTCACGGGAGCCAAAACTTACCCTGGACTTGGCCCTGGATTTGGAGATTGGGCGTATATATTTATGGAAGCGTTGGAGATTGCAGAGATTTCGTCTGGACTCGCGTGGACAAAAAGACTCAAGGTGAATAAAGTTGGTGAGTATCTCGATGGTGCAGCGTCAAGGTATTTTCGCTCGAATATTGGCGTATGGTGGCAGGTCTCGCATACCTTGAATTACGTGTTTGATCAGATGTGAGCATGCGTACAAGGTCAAAATTTTGCACCATCAGGCAACGCAATTGTTTGCTAGTGAGAAAGACGCGAAACGGTCCTGGAACGATCACCTGTTGTACCTGACAGCGTTGGCGTGTGAAAGCGAATTAAGCAAGAAGTTTATAGTCGAGAATCTGGTCAAGTATGCGGTTCCAAGTCTCAACTATGCCATGACGACGCGCTACAACCCGTCAAGTACATACTACTTTTTGCACGCACAAGAGCTGGTAGCGTGGGCGCAGGAGGTGGAAGAAGACCACATAAAAAGCAGAAGAGGACCAAGTATGAGCGTGAACGCGGTAAATGAAAGCAAGAAGGCAGTCACGTGTTACGGTTGCGGTGGTAAAGCACATATTCGTCGAGAGTGTACCAAGAGACGTGAAAAGCGCGAGAAGCAAGCATATCGGAAGGCGCAGAACATTTTGGAGAGATAGCACGGACTGGTTACCACGTACGCAGGTGCATAGTGGTCTGGAGTGCAGAATTCAAGTGATGTAAACGAAATTGACGCATGGATACTGTACAGCGTAGCAAGTCGCCATCTCGTTGGAAAAGAGACACTGTTAAAAGATGCGGTTACGGTTTCGATTGGAATGAAGTTGACCCTGCCTGATGGAAATTTCTTACAAGTGACGAAGATTGGTAAAGTGCGTTTGCGAAGCATCGATGAACCCGACACGGTGATAGTACTATAAGAAGTATAATTTTCGCCAAAGCTAGGGAGAAACCTTATCTCGTGAGGAAAGCTGATGCAAAAGGGATGTAATTTTTTGCACTGGAGCAACAAGATGGAAGTGCTTTTGCGCGGGGATTTACTGTTCACTGTAGAATTTAATGGGTCCATTTTACAGCAAACCTCACGACGACGTGGCACATCAGCCATATCGAGACGTTAGACACCAAGGCAAGCAAGCCGTTACGAGAGCGTTAGCCGCTAAGGACTTTACGGTAGATGGTGCGGAGATGAATGTGGAGAATCACGTGGAAAGTGACGTGGAATCACGGAGTGGAGTCGAGAAAGAACGCATTGAAGTTGCAGACTACCGAACACCACATGCATCAAGTAAGGACGGCGAAAGGACAAGACGCACTGTACAAGATACGGAAAGGTTCAAGGAGTACAAGGATTCAATCAAGGCTAAGCGAGCAAAGAAAAAGTCGAGCGTGGAAGGAGGTGTACCCGTGACACAAGAAGCAGATATAAGGAGCGCAGGTGTGAAGGAGCATGCATTGTCGGTGTATGCAGTGCTAGGACCTGATGATGTGGTAACCGAGGCAAGATACGCAAAGGACCCTCAGAGCTATAAGGAAGTATACAAGAGGGATGACGCGAACAAGTGAAAAGAAGAAGAGGATGCAGAGTTAAAGGTGTTGCGGGATATGGATACCTGGGAAGCTGTAAAGTGTGCAGGCAACCGGGCTATACCGACCAAATGGGTATAAAAGACAAAGTTGAAGGTGGACGGCACGATCGAGAGATACAAGGCACGGTTGGTAGCGCGTGGAGACAAGCAAGTATACGGGCGTGATTTAGTGTTTAAGTTTTCGGTGGTGATGGATTTAAGTAATGTGAAAGTGGTGTTGGCGATGGCGCAAGTATGGAACGTATTGGCGCTAAATGGAGACGTACCAAGTGCATACCCGAACGCGCATACAGAGCAGAATTTCGAGATTTTTCATAATATATCTCAAGGCATGACGATCAAGGATGAAGTTTTGCAGTAATTTGAAGTGGATTCGACCAAGTGTCTGGCATTACGTTTAACGAAGAATTATTTAAATTTTCACGAATTCAATTACGTAAATTAGCATCAAATGGTTTATTACCAGGTGCTTCTAAATATAGCTGATAATTACACATTTATGATTGTTACAGATACTCTTGCAAATTTATTTTCAAAAATAAAAAGTGGTCATTTACAAAAAAACATTTTTTGTATGTTTTAAAGCAGGATGGACGGATGTGGTATGAAATGTTACGCAAGTCACTTAATGATTTGGATTTAGAGCGGTGTATGACAGACACATGTATATTCTCAAGGAAGGACGTTGGTGGCATAGTGATTGTTGGAGTTTACTTTGATGACTTACTAGTGACGGGAACGACGGAGAAGCTGGTGGATGATTTTTTCGACAAGATGAAGATACCGGAATTAAAGGATCTTGTACCGGTGGAGAAGTTTCTCAGCATCTGAATAGGTGGAAGTCAAAAGGATGGATACATGATGGATAGAGAAGCGACGATTGATGAATTCTTGACGAAGTATAACATGGAGCATGCGAATTCGGTGCAGTTACTGATTACTGACACGAATGATAAAGGCGAAGATGACAATGTCTTACCCAAGGTAGCGATAACAGGTGTTCCTACGTAGAATGTTTTCCATTCTATGGTTGGAAGATTATTGTGGATATCGAGGTGTACATGGCCGGATATTTCTTTCGTAGTTCACAAGTTTACAAGGCGCATGCATGCACCAAGACAGAGTGACTACAAGTTAGCGAAGAAGATTATTAGGTATTTGAAGGGATGGAAGGAGCTCAAGTTACGTTGGGAATGAAAGCCAAGGAGTGATGAAAGTTTGCAGCTGGTTGGATATACGGATGCAGTTTTCGCTGGAGATAAACATGATGGAAAGAGTGTGAGTGGTTGGGTGGTTTTCTTGAATTTAGTGGTTGTCGGATGGGCGTGCAAGAAACAAGGTGCAGTTGCGTTGTCTACTGCAGAAGCGGAGTTCGTGGCTGATGCTGTTGGTGGCAAGGAAGTCCTAGGTTTGAAGAAGTTGCTGGAAGAGATTGGCTTACGAGTGGATATGACGATGCGGTTACGAATCGACAATCAAGAGGCAATTAGACAGCTTGAGGATGAGGCAAGCGGTACGGCGTCAAAGCATGTGGATGTAAAGCTCAAGTTTCTCAAGGACTATGTCAAGCGCGAAGCAGTGAGACCACTGCACGTGGCCAGTGATCATATGATCGCATATCTTCTGACGAAGCCACTGTGTGCAGCCAAGGTATTAAAATTACGCAGCGAAATTGGTTTGATATGACTACAAGTGATTACACGATGTTAGCGGAAGGAGTGTGGAAGATTTACAAGCGATGCGTGTGTGCAGTATGGTATGGTGATGCATGCAAACTTCAAGTGATGCGCGATCATTGTGGTCACTTATGCATTTATGCATTTTAGCTACTTTGGAATTTAATCTTTATATTAAGTTTTAGATAGGTTCTCAAGTACGCATTTATAATAAGTATAATTTTTTCCTTAAAATACGCATTTACATCCTGCCCTCGTGGGTCAGCGTATACTGACCCCCCATTTCCGTAAACTACCCCCCGGTGCATATCCATGAGATTTTATAACAAATTCAGCACAGTTACAGTAACCGTCACGTCACGGCCATATTTTTGACATGGTAAATTTTGCGGACACTCCTCATTTGGTTAGGGACACTCCACAAATTGTTAGGGACACTCCTTTTTCCGATGGGCCAATAAAAAATTCCGCAACATCTACCTTTTCTAAATCCAGTCGTTACTTCCTCCACATTGTGCTTTGTTGTTTGTATACTTTAATTACTGAAATTAGGTAGGACTATTTATTTTAGTTAGCAATCTGTATTTCTTACTTTTTAGTTGCTAAAAAAAGGTATCCGTACTCAATTCTGAATACTGCCTATTATTGCACCGATAAGTAATGTAGGTAACACAACACCTGTTGAAGGTATACTATACCTTCAACTCCTTATGCATATTCATGTTAGGCTAGCTAATCACTTCTCAATAAACATTCCATTGAACAAGTCCCTGGTTTAATCTACTTCGTCAAACACACTACAACCTCTCTAAGGGTGTCATTCTCGCAACCTAGCTATAATTGGTTGCTGAGATATTGACTTGAGACGGTTTCGTTATATTAGTGTTGTTATCGAGCATCTACGACCTCAAGATTCCTACACTACTGTGCTACGATGGACGGAAACAAATTCTAACAGATTGTGAGGAAAAAGGGACATGATGTCTCCAGCGACGACGGATCCCAGGAAGAGAAACCGGCTGCGATGGGCACCGAAGTAATGAAGATATTGGAAATTTTCCAGAAATTGTGTGATCGGATGGACAAGCTTGAAGCTACAAGGGTCCAACCCAAGGCGAACAACTTCGGCCTCAACAATTCAATGCGTATGGGTACGCGTATGCGGATGGGGTCGCTTGAATGCACTTCTGACAAGAATCCCGAAGCGCAACCGAATTTTAACCATAATAATTATGTTATGGGTGCACCGATGGAAAATCGGCCCCCGGTGTTGAAGACGCTATACGCGAAGGAATGCAAGTTGTCTATCAAGATACCGAGGTGTATCGCGGTCTTGGAGCGGGTTTTAAGGAATGGGGTACAAGATTCATCCGGCAGATATCGATTGCCGAATCTGACTGCGGTTATTACTGGAGCGAGGATATCAAGGTGGATTTGCTAGGCCACTACCTCGGTGGTGCCGCTGAGAATTACTAAACATACAAGTCGACACATGGTGGAACGAATCGACAACTCTTTTGCATGTGATGAATAATATGCTGAATGCATTTCATACGACCATCACATCTTCACAGGCGATGAAAATGTTCGCCACTCGAAAGAGCCCCAAGCGTTCGTGGAACGGACATTTTTTTTCTTGGTGGCTATATCTGAAGCTGTTGGCGGCAGTGAACCGCTTGTTTTGGACAATGTGGTTCACTATGCATCGCCGGAACTGAAAATACTATTATGATGATGATATACGGCCACACAAGGACGGATTTACTACGACACGCCGAAGAACTTACGCACTTTGCCCAAGCATTGGAAGGCGAAACAAGAAGTGCGAAGGCCTACAATGGTGATGCAGTGCACATGGTCGAGGAAAAGTAAAAGGTGTTCAAGTGTCATGGGTGCGGAAAAGAAGGTCATATTAGACCCAACTGTCCGAACAAGCCCGACAAAAAGTCGATTTCTCGTTGGCTGTTTAGAATTTTGCGCCCAAATCTGTGGGCAACACTTGGATTCTCAATTCCGGTGCTAGTATACACTTGGCTAACGATCGAAAGTATCTGCGTGATACCGAAACAGTCGACGGCACTTGTTTACAGGCTGATGGAATGCAGCTGGAAATTACGTTTAAAGGCTGGAATTTGATCAAAGTCTGCGCCTTTGGTAAACCAAAGACGGTGCGAGTGGATAACGTTTATTACGTGGAAAATCTAGCGAAAAATATCCTGTCCTGCGGTCTTTTGGAGGAAAAGGGGTGTGAGATGGCCTATGTTAATGTCAACCGTATGTTATTGCATACATCCCCCGCTCTCAGATTTTTGATATCCGAAAGACCAACAATGTCTCGACCGTCAATGTCTCGGTGATTATTGATGACGAGACAAATTTTCCGGTCGTTATAGAAATTGTGGAAGAAAATGACACATAATCGGCCCGACAATCAGATGTCCAAAAGGGTCGTTAATGCAGTTTTTTGCTCTACTCGGACATCGGAATTTCGATGCCATCGAACCCTTGGCTAAAGATGCGTCGAGTGGCATCAAACTGACGGACCGAAAGAGGATGAACTGTCTGACCCGTGCCCAGGGCAAGCGGACGAAAAAACCTAGGTCCGTCAAGGACAGTGGTACGAACTCACCGATTGATCGTCTCGGTGGTGTTATATGCTCTCACCTAAAGGCCCGAGAACCCCTAAGGACCTCCTAGGCAACAGATAAATGATCATAAATCTAGCTATGTGCGTGTTTTTATTGCTAAAGATGTTGCGGCAAAAAAGTTTGAGCATTTCATTTTTTTTCGTACGGCAGTTTAACTGCAAGTTTCATATATTACGCACCAATGGAGGGTACGATTATAAGAACCTGGATGGTTTCTGCATGAAGACTGGTGTTGAGCGACAGATAAGTGAAGGCAACATCTAGTCAAGCAATGGAATAGCATAACGGATGCACCGAACGGTTATGAACATGGCAAGGTGCATGTTGTTCGCTAGTGCTTTGCGACTTAAGTTTTGGGGCGATGCGGTTCAATATGCTGCATATATATTTAACCGCAGCCCGATTAATTCAAATGCCCAGCGCCAGTCAACTTTGGAAGTGCTCACGAAAAAGCAACCCAACCTTGGTGAGATCGTCGCTTTCATTTCGAGCTTTCGATCTGCACTGTGTATACAAATCCTGGAAAGGATTCACTAGCACATCGTGCCCAGGTTGCTGTTGTGGTTGGCAAGGGTGAAGAGGTGAAGGGGTTTAAGGTTTACCTTAAGAGGGATCGTAAGGTTGTTGTTACACAAGATATCAAAAACGTTGAAACTCTAACCCCGTATCAAAATCTCGAACTTCAACAGACTATGGTGGAAGATCACCAATCGGGGTGGGGGATGCGACTACTGCTCCAATATCCAAGAAGATAAAGGCGAGCAAAAAGAAAAGTTGGCAACGCGAGCTTTGCGTTACACAAAGTGTTTCCAAGTCCAAGCATGAAGATTCAGCTAAAAATGATCAAGATACAACTGAAACTCCAAGTGCAGTCGAGGATGATGGGTCGGTACATTTCATCACTGAAATCGACCCGAAAAACTTCAATGAAGCTATAAGTCACTCAACAAGGACAAGTGGACAATCGCTATTCAGGAGGACATCAGAGCCCTGGAGAGAAACGAAGTTTGGAGCGTCGTTGACAAGCCTCAGGATTGTCGACCTCTCCATACCAAGTGGGTCTTCAAGACCAAGCTGGACCAAGCTGGTGAATCGAACGGCTCAGTCAAGACTCGTAGCGTGTGGCAACGAGCAACGTTTTGGTATTAATTATACCTTAACGTTTGCCGCCGTCATCGACATGAACACTGTGAGTTGGTTTGCCTCTAGCGACCAAGTGGAAGGTGCCTGCAAGGCACGGGGATATTCCGAACGCCTATAATAAGGCCGAGGAAAACGAACATGACATCTTTCTTTTCATCCCCCAAGGTATGCACTTGAAGTCAAGTGAGGACGTTCAAGATTCTCAAGGAAATAAAGTGTTAAGGCTCAAGAAGACGCTTTGCGGCCTTAAACAGGCAGGACGAATATGGAATCGTCTGATTCACGGAAAATTACTGGAGTTGAATTTTTCGCAGTGCTTGACGGACACATGTGTCTATACGTGTGGTGAAGCATACTGTCAATTTTGTGTCCAACTGTGGTGTACCGTAGATTGTGGGTACAACTCTAGGTACAACTGTGGGCATTACTGTGGAGTACCGTAGATTTTGGGTACAACTGTGGGCATTACTGTGGCGAACGTGGACAGTACATCGTGAGAAAGGATGACTAGGTACGGGTACTTAACGGAACGCGCTGGACGACGGAAAAATCAGGTTGGCTGGTCGGTAAGGCATTTGGAATAGGTAGTTCTGATTGGTTGATATTAGGTAATTGGTAGACTTAGGATATAAGAAATAATAAAGTTCTCCTTTTGCTTCCGATCGATTAGATCACCGAGGGGGATGCGTGATCTCCTCGCGTCTCCCTCCCTTTTACATACGCACCCCTTACGCCCCGGGCGGGAGCACGTAGTGCACTTTTTGGCCCGCCGGCAGACGTAAGGTTCTTCAGAACTCACCCTCAACTCCACCCGCTGTGTCAGCGGTAGTATTTTGTAAAGTTTTTTTGGGAGAGTGATCGAGGCTAGTGTTCTCACCTCTTTCCCCACTGTCCCACGTTTGGCCCCTAGAAGTTCGGCTTCTTAAGTTCTCCATGGTAAATCCAGGAGGATTTTTGTGGAAACCGTCAATCAGCCCGTAGGACGAGCTGATCGACCCTCCTCTAAGGCTTAACCTCAGAAAACATAGTGTATTGGGTGTTCTATTGGCGGGCTAAGCTTAAGAGGCTCGTTGATCGCGTGGTGAAGACTTCCGCTACCTCATCAAGTACCCCTTCGCTGATCACCACAAGATCAACAATCTACAGCCTGCGATCTGCTATCACCTGCTCGCAACTCGCGCCGATTTGTGGGGAATCAACTAGATCGATCAGTGGTCCTGATCATCGACTGTTTGCGACTGATCAAGCCTGATCATCCCTGATCATCCCTGATCAATGATCACCCCTTGATCATCGATTATTGACCCTGATCACCCCTGATCATCGATCGACCTTGATCATCCCCTGATTATCAATCAACGGTCCTGATCATCGACTATTCGCGCCTGATCAAGCCTGATCGACTCGGTCGATTCGTTACGGATTCATCCCAATCTTGCATCGGAACTTCGCGGATCTACGTCCCGGTCATCTGAAGAGCGACCCACGCCCAAGTGGTCGGGTACACAAGGTGATCAAGACATAGGAAAGTCACAAAAGATAACCGAAGGTCCCCTGTAGCCGGTGCGTACACGCACGCTGCGGCTAGCGCACAGAGGAAGACTTTCCTAAAGCGGCGATGTGCTGCTACTTAGCGATACGCCCTTATAAAAGGGCTTAGTAAGAGAGTACTCTCTTACTCGGGGCCAATATTTTACTTGGTTTACAAGTTAGCACAAGCTAACGCCTTGATACAAGGCTCCATTAACGAGGGGGTAGCTAATGGAAGGACCTCCCTTACACTACAACACTTACTGCGCGCGCGACCGGTTGAGGTCGTGCGCCTAGCAGTCTTCAGAGTGAAATTTAAACTGAACGTATATTTAATATGTAATTAGCCTAAATTAATTTAAACTAATGTAAACTACATGTAATACTAAGTAGAACTTATTAAATTCGTACCTAGCCAAAATGTAATGTACACCACCTGTGTACTAACATGTGGCTGGCTGCCACGCGTCCACCAAGGGCTCCTTCCCTGATTGGTTAAAATAACCAATAGGTCCAAACCTTTCGGACCGGTCAACACTGACCCCAACCGTAGTGTATTTACGTACACAACATAACTAAATGTAACCCTGGTTCATCCTCCCCCATCAAGACTATTGCTTACGCGATAAATCAACTATAATTGGAGAACTCCAACTGCCAGAACTTCTGGCTAACCATGAGCACCTTTAGTGGTGCTGTGGATTCTCTTCAAGAAGAGGAGGTAGACTATTCCGATAACTCGGAGGTGGATGCCCTCGGGGATATCTCCCCAAAGGCTGACCGCTCCGACAACGCCAAACGGCGATGTCGGGAGCCCAATCCGTTCCCCACACGTGGGGAAAATGCACTATCTAGTGCGCCTCCCCTGCCAATGTCGGATGATACATCCGGATCGCCGAAGGCGATCATCACCAATGCGCTGGACGCAGCTCAAGGAGCCCAACTTGCCGCACAGGAACGAAAGGCTGCGTTACGCGCCTCCAAACGCCCTCCACGGGCGGCATATAATTTTGAGGGTCCTCGTGATCTCCCAAAGTGGGCTAGGACCATGGTAAGGGTTGGTTTAGCATTCTATACCCCTAGCCCTGCGGCTGAACAGCCGTATCAATGCGAACGCCGGGAGAAACTCCGGTAACAACTGCTCACGCAGAAGCAGTTCACTAGTATCTCATACCGAGAGCACCTCGACAGACAGTAACAAGGTGTCCCTGTTGAGAACCTCCGCGAGGTTCCTATCATTCTCTCTCCGGGAGAAAATGCCGAAGATGCAGAAAAGAAATTGCGCGCTTGGGCGGAAGGGGAGAAACTCCTCCCCAGATTTAATGAGCTACACAACAGCTATTCCCACCGTGACGTTCGGGTGAAGAGGGCGTTGCGCATGGCGTTTGCCAGAACCAAAGCGATGGGGCTATTACGTGCCCCTTATCGCACGCGCTATGCCAGCGTCCCTGCCCCCAACGTGGTGCCAGAGAACAGTGTGAGTGTCACATCTGCCTCCGGCGAACTCCCACGAACTCTGTGAGTGTGGATAACCCTTCCACTTCACCATATACTGGGTTTGACCCCGATGATGGCGTCGCGCCATCAGACGCTCCACATGATAATGTGGAGTACCCTACGCATCGAGAATGGGAGGAGGCGGTAGCGCTATTGCGACGTGAGTTCCACGATCGCTGTGATCTACACAGCCGTCGCATCCATAATGCCCAGAAGGGACTCCGCGGAGAGGGGAGTGAGAATGAACGCCTCGAGGGGCGGCTTGCCTCCATCTAGTCTCTCGTTGCGGAGCTTCAAGGTCGTATTTCGATCCTTTCGGAGATGTTCCGACCTGTCGTGCCTTTCGTCTATCCGACTTCCCAACCTCCTCCAAGAGGGGACCCGCCTCCGGGTTCTGGTATGGCTTAAGAATACCCACATAGAAGGTTGGATGCGTACGCATCACCTTCGGGATATCCGAGGTATACGCCAAGCCCTTTCGGGCTAGTACCTTAAAAGTCTCCACACACCTGGGGCGCAGTTTGTTCCGCAACACGTTGGAAACAGCATGTGTAGGAAGATTCTTAGCGTTTAATAAAACACTTTCTCCTACTTTGTACGCCCTTCCGTTACCCGACCCTTGCGGTTGGCCTATTCCTTTTGCCTGTCTTGGTATACCGCCATGGCATCGCAAACGTGTCGTAAGACACTAAGGCGCGTCGATAAGAACTTATCGATGTGCTTTCGCACAGATACAGGGCTGACATCAGGGAATCCTCCTCCCTTAAGCTCTGGGACACACACACGTGACGTCAACGGAACCCTCGGATTCACTAATCCGTTCACGTAAAACGGGGGAAACCCCGTAGATGCATGGACCGAATTGTTTATAGCAAATTCGGCCATAGGAAGCATCTGTAGTGGAGCGGATGATCAAAGTTTTTGACGCTTGATCAGGCGTTAGCACGGCGCCCGGACTGCCGACTGACCAAGGGGGTCCTCCGGTTGTCTCTTGACGGCTTGTTTTCCTTCTCACCTTGTGTACCCGACGGCTTGGGCTTGGGTCGCTCTCCAGGTGGCGGTGATGGAACGCTGCAAATCCTTGTTGAAAGATTGAGTTAACATGTGATGAAGCGAATGCTGCGATCAGGCGCAATCAAGCTTTAATCAGGTGTGATCAGGTTTGATCAGCAGTGATCAGGCTTGATCAGGCGCTAAAAGTCGTTGATCAGCTGTGATCAGACTTGATCAGGCTTGATCAGGGGCTAAAAGTCGTTGATCAGCTGTGATCAGGCTTGATCAGGCTTGATAAGATGAACGCGGATCGCGAGTTGCAGAGTGTCGATCAGGTGTTGATCGACGAAGGGGGTACTTGATCAGGCAGCGGAGGTCTTCACTGCCTGATCGCGGAGCCTCTGGAGTTTAAACAGCTAAAGGAACACCCAAATATATGTATTCCTAGCCTAGACCTGCGAGGGGGGATAAATTTCACTAAATCCACTTAGAGTTCCCGTGGGGCGCTTACAGCAGCCGAACTCTAGGGGACAAACGTGAACCAAACGGGGAAGAGATGAAAGCACCGCTCGATCACGTTACAAAGACCAAAACCCTTTAAAAAGAAGAACCGCTGACACAGCGGGCAGAGTTGCGGCAAGTTCTCACACTCTACGTCTACCGGTGGGCCAAAAACGCACAAAGTGCTCCCGCCCGGGACGTAGAGGTATTTACTAACGAGGGAGGCGCAAAGGTGCCGTCCCTTAAACGATCTACTCGATCGTACGCAAAAGGAGAACTTTATTATTGCTTAAATCCTAAAAACTACCAATTAACTAATATCCACCAATCAGAACCACCCATTCCAGCGTCCTCCGTCGACCAGTCCACCTGTTTTATCCGTCGTTCTTCGATGTTCGGTGATTACCTGTATGTAATTGTCCCATCTCCCCGTGTCTCGTCTATGTTCTGTCTATGTGCACCACGGTTGTACACGCAACTGTATACACCGTGGTACACACAATCGTACACAATTACGTACCCAATTTGTGTCCGCAGTCAGACCCCTAATTAGCCCCAAAACTAAGCCCTTAATTAGGCTAAATTTTGTAGCACACTTTACCACAGCCGCACCTGAGCCTCGTCCCAGCCTTACAGCGGTTGGGGCGAGGGTCGATCATGCCGTTGGCCTCCATAGATCATGACATCATCGATCAGGTGATCAGCACCCATCAATCTGCCATTTCTCCAGCCGATCAGGTCCCAATCGATCAAGCCGTTACTGTGGTGAAATGTACCACAAATTTGGTCACTTTTGGCCAAGGCAGTTGGTCGAATTTCGGATTGGTCTAAACAAGGGGGGATTTTTAGCCTATCAAATTCAAGGAGTATCAAGAACGCTGGTCTTGGGTGAGTCACCTGACTTTGGGTATTTTACATAATTTTGTGTGGGTACATTAGGGACCATAGGGAGGTAGTATTATTGGTTAGTTGTGGATTTTCCGGATAGAGGGCTTTTGGTTGTGGATTTGCCTAAAAAAGTAGAAGTCTTTTGGTTGCAGGGTTTTTCTAAGTAGAAGTCCTTTGGTCTTGGTCTATACCACAGCAAGGGGTCGCCGTTTTCTTTTTACGTACATTAGTCGCCTCCGCCTACCGCGGAGTGTTTGGGGGCAGAGGGTGGAATTATCCCCTCTCGCCTATTATACCCGGTCTGGACGCGCCGAACGCGCACTTTGGCCACCGGAAGTCCCTCGACGGGAGTACGATTTGGCGATCTCGACACTTTAAGTCAAGTACGTTTGGAACGTGCTATTCACTGGATTGGTCTTTACGTGGAGATATCGTTTGTGTAGTTCACGGGCATATTGGGTCTTCACGTGGACATATTGGCTCATTTTAACATTGGTTGGAGTTTAGACCGGTTTTGGTCTTCTCTCATATTGGTCAGGGGCTAGACCGGTTGATTGGTCTACCCTCTATTATTTCTTATTGGTCAGGTCTAGATCGTTTGGACGATCGACCTATTGGAATCTATCTTTCGGAAGTGTTTCTGGTCTGTACGTACCTGGGGTGAAGAGCTCCGACCTAGGTACACTTAGCCAGCACGGTCTCATATTCAAGACAGAATCAGATCAATCTGCGATCCCGATCCACCGAGTGTGTAACTAGCCCACTCCAATGGGTACACAAGGTGAGATGGTATTAAGTGAATCGGACCAAGTGTTTCTGGATGATAACCGGTCGTCTGCCAGCAGCGGACGATCGGACCAGATTTCGAATGGAGGTCCGCGGGGTACCCCCCCCCCGTAAGTTGGAAGCTGGGCACGATGATGGTGGTCAGGTTGTCGATACAAATGTATTCGATTTCGAACTTGACTCCACCACAGTATCTGATGACGCCAGTGACGCGGACATCCTGCCGTGGACTCCGGATCAGCTTGGTGGGTTTGATATGCGTAACGTCAAGGTCCAAGTGGTCTTTGACTACTTGACCCGCCCGGCAGGATGGTTGTTCCTAAATGAAGTGCATGCCCCTCCGGCTGATTCATTGTCCGGTCATTTGATCACCCAACGGAAGTGGAGCTGCTGTATCCTCAATGCCCTTGGGGCGTTTTCATGACCATGTTGCCGCCCCTTTCTTTTCGCTCAGTCGGCTGCGCCGCCGACTTCGAGACAAAGTGCCGGTCGTTTCTCGAACATCACGCGCTGGCGATCTGGGAGTCGACGCATTATCTCCCTATCGCTAAAGTCCTTCGCGAGACGGATGACTTCTTCAGTAATTACTACAACAGTCGCCGCCAACGCAGAAGTCGTGCCGGAGCGACCTGGAAGAGGGTCGTGGATTTCGTCCTGAGGGGGATGATCGACGGAAGATGTGATCTCGACATTTTCCTGGACCCGTCGATCACCCATTGTGCTCGCAACCGTCCTTTGAAGTATGCCCCGGCCGATGATGGGGCGTGGTACCCAGGGTTCCTCTCGGACCCGCCACCCCGGACCCTATTGGACGCTTTGAAGGAGGTTGATACTTTTGAACCTTGGCGGGTTCAATATCGTTCCTCCACTGAAAACCACCCTGGCCGTAAAATCCCTCGGATTCGTCGCAAGTTCTTTGGGTCTAGTTAATCGGTTGATCGTTCCGCCTTTAATCAATAAGCAATCTTGATCATGCCATTTCCACTGTGCTTCTTTACTTCCCCATGCATGATATAAACCGGTATTCTGTCGTCTTATCTTCGTTACTCCATCACCTTGTCTCGCAATATCAATCGTAAACACATCACCTCAAGCCATTTATCGCTTCTTCATCCATTGTGAATTTCGTCAATCATCTTTCTTCAATCGGTAATTCTTCGATCGTAATTCATGACCAGTCTGCCGATCAAGCATTAGTTGGACTCTTCGTCCACTTTCATCACTTCAAACCGATGTCTGTTGATCCTTTTCCTCTCGAAGTCCTTGATCAGAGCATCACAGTTTAAGTCTGCCTCGTCTACCCACGACGGCTCAGCATAACCTTTCCAGTAAACTTGATATTCGCGTAACGTTCTTCCATATCTAGTCTTTCAACCTGATCGGACATCGGTGATACGATCAAATTCAAATTCATCTGGATCTAGCGTCCTTTCCCAGCTGTCCTCAGGTAACAAAGCTTCATCAAAGTCGAAACGCTCCTCTATCCCATCTGTTAGTGCCGTAGTAGGGCGATCTGGAAATTCCTTGTCCAATTTCAACTTGAACAGATGCACTACTGGGAACATACGATAGTCGGTGCCAGCCGTAACCAGTCTCGCCGCATGATTACCGATTACCTCATCGACTCTGAAGGGTCCATGCCACATGTGCGCCAGTTTCTTCGCGAACCCTTCTTTCACCCGATCAAGGTATAACCAGACCCTTGATCCAGCTTCGATCTTGTGTGGTGTCACTTGACCATTGTGCTTTTCAGCTCGCTCAGCCACCGCTTGATGCAATCGAGCGCTCAGTTGATCACGGTCGTAACGATAGTCCTTTTGCAGTTTATATCTCCACCGTCGAGCATCCCGGTCTTTACGCCGAATTCCGCCCAGTTGCAATGTCGATTCCAACGATGATCGTGGGTCCCACCCATACGCCAAATAAAATGGTTTTTCACCACGAATACGATCGGGGGTTGAGTTCAGCGCAAATACCAGCCGCTCTGCATACAAGCTCCAATCTTTCTGGCATGAATCTGCTACATACATCTTGATTGCTCGCGTGATCGTCTGCACCGTCCTCTCCGCCTTACCATTCGCCTGTGGACGGTATGCCATAGTGACACTCTGACGTTGTCCCACGATTTTATTGAACGCGCGAAATACTTCCGACATAAAACCTGGTTCACGATCGTGCCGGATCACTTCGCTAGCCCCGAATCGTCGAAACAGACACTGTTCATAATTTTCGGCAACTTTCTGCGCTGTGCGAGACGGATCCAGCTTTCGCGATCACCATACCCGTGAACAGATCCGTCCAAATCAGCTGTTCAGTATGTCCATCAGTCAATCGGGATAGTGACGGGATATGATCCATGGCAATCACTTAAAATGGGTACGTATCCTCGATATTCCCCGGCAACATGCCCTTGATCGTAGGTTTGCCTTTCCCCGTCTCGCAATCTACGCATTGTCCGACAAACGTTTTTACGCTTCGGAATAGACCACGCCAATGGAAGTATCGTCTGATCCTCTGATATGTACGCCCTATGCCTTCGTGTCCTCCTTCCAAGCTCACATGATAGTGGTGGAGGACATCTGCATGTAGGGTCTCGGGTAAGACCAGCTGAATCGAAAGGTGCCGATCGTCTTGATCATCTTTGTCATCGTTGGCTTTTCTTTTAGCCATTTTTCCACAGTAGATCAGAAATCCTTGTTCATCGACATCGTAGCTGTCAGCAATTTTCGCGCAGTCCTTAACCTCGTCTGCGTTCAATCGTGAGACGTCACCTTACAGATAAATTCACAAATCATGAATCCATTTCTCTGCGTCCTTTGACTTTTTTACCCGTTCCGCCCTTATCCCGGCTATAGATATATCGGGCCATGTTGACGGTCGCGGCTGATGTAGGTTACATGATCGTGTCATCACTAGTACTTGCGGGGTAGTGGGATCTTCATTCCACGTGATCACTTCCGGCAACCTGTTGCGATCGGTCAATTCCTCCAGCTGTTTCACATCATCGATTTCAAATCTTGTTCCACCCTACATAGCCCTAGTGGATATGTGATCTGCACTCTTATTCCACTCTCTTCTGACATACACTAGATCATGATCCGACCATTCCCAAAGGATATTGAACGCACGCTGTTGCAACACTTGCAATCGCGGGCTTTACACTCTATTTCACCGCGCATTTGCCTGATTACCAAATTCGAATCTCCACAAACGATCATCCTTCCTTTGGGGTATCGTGACAGTAGGTCCAAACTTAAAAGCAATCCATGATATTCAGCTTTGTTCACCGTGATATCATCAGGTGCATGATCAGCAAGCGCGATCATAATCTTCCACTCCGGTAATTTCCACACGATAGCGCCAAACGCACCCACGCGTCGCTTGACGCTTGCAGATCCATCGAAAATAATCACGTAGAGTTCTTCGCCTTTCTCAACCGTAGGAGGTGGTACTTCAATCATCTTCCGCGGTTGCTTTTTCTGTGCGATCGCAATCAGTGTTTCATCGATTTCAGTGCGAGGAGTGATACTTGCAGCTAACGCCCCTAGTACCTCCTCTTCTCCCTGTACACATTTCTTGATCTCAAGGTCCCATTACGATAAGATCGCCGCCCATCTGCCCAGTCGTCCGTCCAGCCCGTTGGATGTTAGTAACCATTTCAGCGTAGATAAACGTGACAAGACGGTAATCGTCTTTCCGACCAGCTTCGTGAAGTAAACATCCAAAACCCGCAGAAGCGCCAGAACTTCCTTTTCGACGAGGCTGTAGCTCATCTCACCGTTCTTCAATGTTCGGCTGGCGAATGCGACGGGACAATACACTTGATCATGTTCTTGTACCAGCGCGGCGGATACCGCCCATTTGCAGTCTCAAACCATAATTACCGGAGTTTTGCTCTGATCAAAGTGACGCAGGGTTGTGGCTGACGCAATCTTCGCTTTCAGTATGCTGAATGCTAATTTGGCCCTGTTTATTCGATCGCCTTCATGATCCGTATTCTCCTTGCTCAACGATCGGCTCTTTAACTCTTGATAGTCCACCTCCCTTAATTTGTAGAGCACAGCACCATAGATCGCGAAGTCTTCAATAAATCGACGGTAGTAGTTCAAGCTCCCCAAAAACGATTACATGGCCCGTAAGGTGCCAGGGAAAGGCAAATCGATCAGATCATCCAAATTTTTTGGATTTGTTTCCAAACCTCGGCTAGAGACATGATGCCCTAAATAGGGAACTTCACTTTGCCCCCAATACGATTTAGACACGCTGATCGACAAGTTCCATTGATCACACTTTTCCAATAAACGCTGCACCTTGTCACACAGGGTAGTCCAGGTAGGTGCAGGGATCAAAATATCATCGATATATGACCGCCGCTGCAACACAGACGAGCCCGGTGTTTAGTCGGGCTCTCCCACAGTAAATACATCAGCCGATTCTTCAGCACCGTCCTTGACCTTGAGATACCCATATAATGCATTATCAATCAACCGCTGGTAGATTTGCGGAGCATTCTTAAGGCCAAAGAGCGTCCTATTCCATTCGAACAATCCAAACGGAGTGACAAAAGCCGAAATCTGACGCGCTCGATCGGTCATAGACACAACCCAAAAACTACTCGCCATATACAAAGAGCAAAACCACAACGCTTTATCCAAATCTTCGCGCAGATAAGAGATCGGGGGCATTGGGTATACCATCAAACGTGTAAGTTGATTCACCGCGCGATAATCGATACATAAACGAATATCAACCCCATTCTTTTTCACAATGATCACTATAGGTGATTCCCATGGTGACGTAGACGGCTGGATGATCTTAGTAGCCAATAGCTCCTTCATCAATGCCGATAACTTCTCGCGAAATTGTGGAGCCACCTTCCGACACTTTTGGGCGATCGGGCGAGCATTAACTACATCAATATCGCAGACAACTCCACGTGCAGCAGGAGGTAGTGCGTTCCCTTTCCGATCAACAGATGTTTCTTCGCCCAAATTATATCGCGAAGCTGATTAATTTCTTCTGGTGAGTTGACCAAGGGGTCTCCGACCAGCAAGTCGTCCCTAGTTACTTCTTCGGTGCTTGCAGATACTTCGGGCAACGTAGCAAGCTGCTTCTCCAGTTCCTCCACATACAAATCTCCGCCTTCATGGTAGCAAACTTGATCATCGATAGGGATTACACCAAATTCGCTATGATCGTCTGAGACAGGGTGGTCACGCATATCTTTACCAGGCGTATCTCTTGTAACCGGTTGTTCAACTCCGTGATCTAAGGTCGGACCTTTCATCCCTGGCTCTCGATCCCACCGCGCTTGTACCTATTGCACCTTTTGCGGCCCTCCGGTTACCAATGCCACAGATGTGGCGATCGGGTCCGTAGGGCGTACTAAAATACTTCGAGGAGTAGGATACTCCCTCTTCTCTACCAGGGGACGTTGATCGATACTTTCTTGATCTTCACTCACAGAATCGGTTGACGATTGATACGCGAGATTTTTTCACTGCTTATAGCGATTGTACCCCACCGAAATAAATCCAGGGCGACGAGGCACGTCATCTTTGTTCATCCAGATACCTAAAATTGTATCGTCTTGTACAATGATCGGGTGATCAACGACGTTCGTAACACACAGATATCGTAAATTACCCACGCCCCTAGTGACAGTGGGGACCCAATCTTTTCCACGAGTAATCCACAACTTTCGAGATCGCTGGTCATATTCGAACCTCAGCAGATCGACCTACTGGGATCTGTTTGTACTGATCAAGTTTCATGCAATTTCCACTCTATCCGTACAGCTGTCGACGTCCTTCTAATGGGATGATCATCTCATCAGGCAAACTTAGTGCACCATGGGCGACATCTAATGGAACACCAGCTGGTATCATAAAATCCATACCCAATATAGCATCTTGACCGACAAGCTTGCCCACCCATGCATGGAAATAATAAACCAATGAGCCCGCTAACGTAATCTTGATTTTAGTTCGCCCTTCTGTGAGGTATGCACTTTCTCCAATGCTGACACATTCTTGCGTTTGACTCGTGTCAATCTGACAACTCACCTTACGAGCAAAGGTTAAGTCGATGATCGACACTTCGGCACCAGAATCAAATAATAGAGTGGCACGTTAGTTATTAATTTTACCACTCGCCTTGGCTTGTTTAAACCATTTCTTTGGCGAGTGGTACTTCCAATATCCACGCGATTCACCCGGAAGTAGATCAACTTCCATGATCACGGGGACCGAGAAAACTCATCAATACGGCAATTAGCCAAACGTGGTAAATCAGGCTGATCACATTTATCATTATCTCTTTCTGCTGCTTGATCAGCCCTCTTCTTATCCACATATGCAAAAATACACAAACCAGAACACTCGTCTCGTACCATATTCCAACCTGGCGAGCGTCCTAGTTTAACAAATCTTCAGCTTCTTTGGGTAGCATTCCAGCATGCTTGGTGGGATTGTACCACTGGCGGATGCGGTTGTAAAACTCTTCCATAGGGCACTTGCCCGCATCGTGAACTTCGCCACAGGCTCGACTGACGTATAAGCAATGATCGGTCGGATTTCCCTTCTTGCCACACTTGAGACAGGTCAGGCGCTTCCAGCAACGAAGATTATCGTGCCTGATCGACCCACAATGACTGCATTTCTTCACCGCCCCTTGATCTACTGCACTTAAATCACTTCGATTACCCGATCGGGATTCGCTAGGCTGATCGAGCGCCCCTGGTTGGTCGCGTATAGCAGCAATCATGTAACGGCGCTGATCTCAATCGCTTCCACTGTCGTCAGCACTTGATTCTTCACTTTCACTTCACGACACCTTGATCGCGCGTACTGCTTTGGGCTTTCGCGCTGGGGCCGGTGCCCGATCACCGCCAAATTTCTGGCGGAATCGGCTGGTACCTACGGCCGCCGTTGGCTGGCACCACCTATTACGTGCATACGCCCGCAATGTCTCTTCCAGGTCTGCCGCGGTGTCCAACCGCAAAAGCGCCAGTTGATCAGCGAGCTCGCGATTGGCCAATGTATCCAAGAAATGTTGTACATGTTCACGTAAAGTCGTGGGCGATCCATCCCTGATCGGATTCTTGGCTCGCAATCCCGCCACATTCAACCGGTTCAAATATTCGATTGGGCTTTCATCCGACCGCTGCTTCGTATAATAGTACTGGCGGGATGCCGATTGTCCACTTCCACAATATTGAACTTCAAACTCATCCACAAGATTTTTCCAACTTGATCGAGTGCTTCTACCCATCTGGCGATGCCAATTGCGCTCTCGTCCTTTTAGTAGATCGCCTAGGATCGGACTCTTTTCAGGATCAGAAGCTTGATCCCGCATAAATGTTGACTTGAGGTGACTAATCCAATTCCGCGCTTGATCTTCATTCTCTTCCTTTCCCGAAAATTCTTTTAGATCACTGATCGCAGACATCCGAATCCTGGGAATAGTCTGTTGATCAGGCATCCCAGTATGTGCGGACACAACGGTGGCTCGTCGTGGTAGTGTGATCGGCTCATCTGGGTCAATGTACTCGCTCTGGGATCGTTGATCATGGAAAGAATATACCGATTCCATGTCAACGTCCTTGACCGTTGCCGATCTTCCCGGCTTCGAGTGCTGCTGACGCAGTGAATGAACAGATTCCATGTCAACGTCCTTGATCGACGCCGCTCTTCCAATCTTTAGCTGGCGTTTTTTCCCGCCGACGACTCCCGGTGTCAGCTTGCGTCTTTCTTCAGCCAGAAACTTCTCCATAGCCTTATCATAGAATGTCTGCAGCTGTGGAACTTGCGATGCTTGATCATCTTCTGCTTTGATCGATTGAGGTTCCATCTTGATAGCCGAAAACTTGGATTTATCCTTCTGGAAAACTGTCATTCTGGTGATCTTGGGCTCTATACTCCCGGCACTACTCGACTCCACTTCAAATTCATCGCCTCAGAAGGGCAGATTCGTATCACGATGATCCCGTGTGTTCTGCCACGTTGCTCGAAGGTCCCGCTTCAATCTTCAGCGGGAGTGCGAGGGCTCCACCTTAGTAGTTTGGTCCACGATATGTACCAACAGAAAAAACAACTGCTGGGTAGCTTCTGACAGATCTTCTGGATCCTGATCAAACACTTCTTCAGCATCGTAGGCGCCTGTGGTCAGAACTGCCTGCTTCATCAGGCGTGTTATCCTCAGTACGATCGTGAGCTTGTCCCTCCCATCCGTAACTGGCTGATCGACTGGTTCATTCAGCTTCCCACTGATCATGACCCCAAGTAGGCTCATGATCGAATTCGTCAATAATAAATTTTCCAGTTTCCTTTATAAACCTTTCGGTAAAACGTTCTCACCAGATCAGCCTCCGTTGGTGGTGTACTTGATCGACTTTCGTCGCTCTCCCACCCAGGCGCCTTCATCAACACCTTCGGCTGGTAGGTATTGTAATACTTCACCACCGGATCCCAATCCGGACCATTATATACACATATTTTTGGCGAATCATAACTTGCGTTATGATCCGCATGGGCTCCCGAAGGAGCCTCGGGAGGTGGTTGAGGCTTCTCCTCCTCTATTTCATCAAGATTTCTCCCCAGGTCCTGATGATCAGCATTTTCTTTCTTCTTCAGGCATGACGACGGCGAACTGCCTTCCGTCGTCACAACCTCCTCCTCCTTTTCCACCTTTATCTTCACTTCTGCTTCCGCTTCCGTTTTCACTTTCACATCAGCGCCGTCTTGCGTAAAATCGCGGTGATATCCCGCGTCGCCCAAAGATCCGGGCACGCGCACCATTGTGGTGGAGCGGCTGATCAAAGTTTTTGACGCTTGATCAGGCGGTACCACGGCGCCCGGACTGCCGACTAACGAAGGGGGTCCTCCGGTTGTCCTTGACTGCTTGTGTTTCTTCTCACCTTGTGTACCGGACGGCTTAGGCGTGGGTCGATCTCCAGGTGGAGGGGATGTAGACACGGCAATTCTTTGATGCAAGATTGGGGAACTTGTAATGAGTTGATTGAGGTGCTGATCAGACGTGATCCGGTGTAATCGAGCTCAAATCAAGTGCGAACAGGCTTGATCAGCACTGATCAGGCTTGGGCAAGTACCGAAAGTCGTTGACCAGCTGTGATCAGGATTGATCAGGCTTGATCAGGCACCAAAAGTAGTTGATCAGCGGTGATCAGACTTGATCAGGTGCCAAACGTCTCTCAGGTACAAGTTGGTGCGGTCTGCGAGTTGTTGATCGCGGGTCACGAGTTGCAGAGTGTCGATCAGGTGTTGATCGGCGAAGGGAGTACTTGATCAGGCAGTTGAAGTCTTCACTGCCCGATCACGGAGCCTCTGATTCTTCAAACAGCTAAAGGAACCCCCAAATATATGTATTCCTAGCCTAGACCTACGAGGGGGGGTAAATTTTGCTTAATCTACCTAGAGTTCCCGTGGGGCGCTTAAAGCAGCCGAACTCTAGGGGCCAAACGTGAACCAAACGTGGAGAGGTGAGAGCACTGCTCAATCACACCCTCAAAACCAAAAACCTTTACTGAAGAACCGCTGACACAGCGGGCGGACTTGCGGAGTGAGTTCTCAACACTCTACGTCTGCCGGTGGGCCAAAAATGCACAAAGTGCTCCCGCCTAGGACGTAGAGGTGTATACTAACAAGGGAGGCGCACAGGTGCCGTCCCGGAAACGATCTGCTAGATCGAACGCAAATGGAGAACTTTATTATGTCTTAAATCCTAAGAACTACCAATTTCCTAATATCCACCAATCAGAAATACCCGTTCCAGCGTCCTCCGTCGACCAGTCGACCTGATTTGTCCGTCGTCCGTCTCCGCTCGTCGATGTTCGCGGAGTACCTCTACGTAATCTTCCCATATTCGTATGCCCTATCTATTTCCTGACTATGTGCACCACGGTTGTACACGCAACTGTATACGCCGTGGTACCCACAATCCTATACGATTACGTACCGATTCTGACCGTAATCGCCCCACCTAAATCAGGCCCTATAATAAGGCCCGTTATTGGGCCCAATTATAACACGCTTTACGACACCTAGTACCCCCTCTTCTCCATGTACACATTTCTTGATTTTGAGTCCCATTATGATAAGATCGCAGCCTATCTGCCCAATCGTCCGTCTAGCCCGTTGGATGTTAGTAACCATTTCAGCGTGGATAAACGTGACAAGACAGTGATCGTTTTTCCGACCAGCATCGTGAAGTAAACATCCAAAATCCGCAGAAGCGCAAGAACTTCCTTTTCGACGGGGCTGTAATTCAGCTCGCCGCTCTTCAATGTTCGACTGGCAAATGCGACGGGACAATGCACTTGATCATGTTCTTGTAACAGCGCGGCGTATACCGCCCATTTGCAGTCGCAAACCATAATTACCGGAGTTTTGCTCTGATCAAAGTGACGCAGGGTTGGGGCTGACGCAATCTTCGCTTTCAGTATGCTAAATGCCACTTTTGCCCTGATCAATCGATCGCCTTCATGATTTGAATTCTCCTCGATCAATGGTCGGCTCTTCAACTCTTGATAATATATCTCTCTTTATTAGTAGAGCACCGCGGCATAGATCGCGAAGTCTTCAATAAATCGGCGGTAGTAGTTAAGACTTCCGAGAAACGATTGCATAGCACGTAAGGTACCAGGAAAAGTCAAATCGATCAGATTATCCAAGTTTTTTGGATTTGTTTCCAAACCCCGGCTAGAGACATGATGCCCTAAATAAGGGACTTCACTTCGCCCCCAGTACGATTTAGTCAAGCTGATCGACAAGTTCCATTGATCGCATTTTTCCAATAAACGCTGAACCTTGTCACACAGGGTAGTCCAGGTAGGTGCAGGGATCCAAATATCATCGATATATGACCGCCGCTGCAACACAGACGATCCCGGTGTTTGGTCGGGCACTCCCACAGTAAATACATCAGCCGATTCGTCAGCACCGTCCTTGACCTTGAGATACCCATATAATGCATTATCAATCAACCGCTGGTAGATTTGCGGAGCATTCTTTAGGCCAAAGGGCGTCCTATTCCATTCGAACAATCCAAACGGAGTGACAAAAGCCGAAATCTGACGCGCTCGATCGGTCATAGACACAACCCAAAAACTACTCGCCATATCCAAAGAGCAAAACCACAACGCTTTATCGAAATCTTCGAGCAGATAAGAGATCAGGGTCATTGGGTATACCATCAAACGTGTAAGTTGATTCACCGCGCGATAATCGATACATAGGCGAATATCAACCCCATTCTTTTTCACAATGATCACTATAGGTGATTCCCAGGGTGACGTAGACGGCTGGATGATCTTAGTAGCCAATAACCCCTTGGTCAATGCCGATAACTTCTCGCGAACTTGCGGAGCCACCTTTCTACACTTTTGGCCGATTGGGCGCGCATTGCCTACATCGATATCGCAAACAACTCCACGTGCAGCAGGAGGTAGTGTGGTGGAGCGGCTGATAAAAGTTGTTGAAGCTTGATCAGGCGTTAACACGGCGCCCGGACTGCCGACTAACGAAAGGGGTCCTCCGGTTGTCCTTGACTGCTTGTGTTTCTGCTCACCTTGTGTACCCGACGGCTTGGGAGTGGGTCGCTCTCCAGGTGGCGGGGATATAAACACGGCAATTCCTTTATGCAAGATTGGATAAACTTGTAACGAAACGTCCTATGTGCTGATCAGGCGTGATCAGGCGCAATCAAGCTTGAATCACGTGCGATCAGGCTTGATCAACAGTGATCAGGCTTGGGCATGCACTAAGAGTCATCGATCAGCGGTGATCAGACTTAATCAAGTGCTAAAAGTCGCTGATCAGCTAGTCGGCGCGAGTGGCGAAGAGGTGTTCGCAGGTTACGGGTCGCAGATAGTCAATCTTGGTGGTGATCGGTGGAGGGGTACTTGATCAGGCAGCGGAAATCTTCACCACCCGATCTCCGAGCCTCTTAAGCTTAGTCAGCTAATAGAACACCCAATATACTATGTATTCCAAGCTTAAGCCTAAGACAAGGGTCGATCGATCAGAGACGGGTTGATCGACAGTTTCCACTCAAAATCCGCCTAGAGTTCCCATGGGGCGCTTATAGCAGCCGAACTCTAGGGGCCAAAAAACGTGGACCAATGAGGGAAGAGTCGAGAACACTTCCCCCAAAAAAACATTTACGAAATAACCGATGACACAGCGGGTGGAGTTGAGGGTGAGTTCCCCAGACCTTTACGTCTGCCGGTGGGCCAAAAAGTGCACTACGTGCTCCCGCCCGGGACGTAAAGGGTGCGTATGCAAAAGAGAGGGAGGCGCGAACGCCTCCCTCTCGGTGATCTTATCGATCGGACGCAAAAGGAGAACTTAGTTAGCACTTATATCCTAAAACTACCAAAAACCTAATATCAGCCAATCAGAACTACCCATCCCTATACGCCTCGTCGACCAGTCGACCTGATTTATCCGTCGTTCGTCGCTAACCGTTAGGTACCCGTTAGGTGACTGTATCAGTTGTCGCGTCGTCCCAGATGTCCCGTCCATGCCCCGTCCATGTTCCCCGCAGTTGTGCCGACTGTTGTACTGACTGTTTTGTCAAGAGTCGTACCGGCTATTGTACCAACTATGGTGCCGCAAAAATTTATAATATGCTTCACCACATCCGCCCCTGATCCGCGTCCCAGCCGTACAGCGGTTGGGGAGGGGGTCGATCATGCTGTTGTCTGCCCTCGATCACCCCTTCCTTTCATCGGTTGCGCATCCGGCACCCATCCATAAGCTCTTTCTCCCATCTGTCGATCAGGTTCGACCAGGTCGTTAGCCATCCATCGATCGCCCCTTCTTTTCATGTTTGCACCCATCGATCATGACGCCGTCGATCAAGTATTCACTACTCGTCAATCATGACGCCATCGACCATGTCATTGATCAGGTCCTCATCGATCTGGTTGTCTCTACATTATCCTCATCAAGTTGATCCTGCAGACGATCATGGATAGTTTCATCACTTGATCAGTCTATAGCAGACTCCATAACCTCGGTGATTACTCTCGCGCGTGTCTGACGGCTTGTCCATGAGTGAGTGGACCGTTGGACCAACCAAGCACTGGAGATCGAATTTTTCGCACTGGCGCACATGTTCCACGGCCCAGATCAGCAATTCCGCGCGCCCTACGGTTTTCCACAGCCCTTCCGACAGCGGCACCAGCAGACTGTCGACACACAGCGTCGATGTCTTGCCGCTATGACGCACCCACTGATGTATCTCGTGAAGTGCGCGGCTTGCATGGCCTTCTTGTTGTCGGCCACGCCAGCAATTAAACTCGGTCCGAGCAGCTTCGACATCTTGGCAATCTCGGGACACACTGCGTCCCATACGCCTTGGCTCGATGCAAACATCGGCTCATGGTCTCTAGCACTTGATCTGAGACAAAATTTCTACGTAGCAAAACAGGATGATTAGCAGCCTTGCGCAACTGCGTGAAAATGGACATCGCGGTCGGGTCCGCTTCCCAAGGGCGTGTTCTACGAGCCCATCAGTTCTCGCAATTTATGCTCGCGACTCTTGTTCATCTTCTTTTCTTCTTTCACAGCCCCTTTCAACGTCTCTACCAGCTCTCTTCGTTTAATGACTGATTCCAGTATATTTGTGTACGCCTTGCGTTCCTCGTCGGTCACTTGAATGAGCTCCACCGAGAGAGTCTTGGGGAAGAGCTGACTCAGCACATAATTTTTTTCTCGTCGAAGAATAAACGGCGCCAAGATCTTGCGCACGTTTTCACACTTTTTCGCTTCGCTCCCATCAAAGAAACTCAAGCGCTCATCTTATCCGTGATCAAACATGCGTGGCATGAGAAAACTCAACAAGGTGAGCAGTTCATTGAGTTTATTTTGGATCGGCGTGTCACTGAGTACGAGACGCGTGCGTGCACGGAGTGCTGTCAGGCGCTTGAACCGCGATGTGTTGGAATTCTGGATACTGTGGCCTTCGCCCAAGATCATGTACCCAAACTGAAAACTGCGCAAGAACGCACGCTTATCTTGGCTCGTATCACGCTCAAAGTAAGCGTACGTTGTCAGCATGATGTCAAAATCGTCCCTAGTGAGCCTTTCTTCCATATCACGGCGATGCTCTTTTCCTCCATGATACATGACAACACGCAGCGTGGGCGCAATCCACGACAGCTCGCGCTTCCAATTATTCAACACACTAGCGGGTACCACGACCAGATGTGGTCCAACTGCTTGTTCATCGGTCGTTTCAAACGATTTCAACAGTATCAAGAACGCAATCGCTTGGACCGTCTTGCCAAGGCCCATTTCATCCGCTAACAAGCCCGACACTTTGTTCTCGTAAAGTAATAGCAACCAATTCACACCCACTACTTGATAAGGCTTGAGCTCGAGCGTCGAGCAGATGTTTGGGATATCTGCTTGCGTCACGACGCGACGATCGCCACCCTGGATCGATTCCAGCGACATGTGCGTCGAACCTTCTTCATCGGTCGCGTCGACAGGAGACGTGGGAGGACTTGATGACGCCGATTTTTGCCCGACCAAGTCTTCACTGATTGTCGTAATTTACGCGCAATCTTGGCACATTCTTGCAACAATTGACCCATTTCGTCATGCGTGCGGGAATAATGCTCTTCTTCATCGGATTCATCGTAGAGTTTCGCTTCTGCGTGCATTAGTGGACGCCTCTTCAAAGAGCTCTTGTTTGTGTTTTGCTTTGCGTGGCCTTTGTCTCGACGACTGTACCAGCCACTCAAACTTCCCTTCTTCTTCTTCTCACACGTTTCTGCTGGCAACCGTGAGCACCCAAACGCTGCCATCCAATCTTTTGCCGCTGAGGTCGAGTACTGTAATTCTTTCTCAAAAACATCGTCTTCTTCGCGTGACGAGAGATCCCAGTCCACCGTCAAGCTCTTGATCTTGTCCACGTCGTTGCAACTGCTCGCATCCACTTCATAGTCCGACTCGACAATGGCTTGACTGCGTTTACTCCGTCGTCGAACAGCTGGCGTCACCTCGTCGTCCTCTTCCGCGTCTTCCGAGGTACTGGATGTCGTGAACCCTTCAACTTCCGCAACGGTTTCATGCGTTTTCGCTTCGTTGCGAGGCCTTTTCTCTATATTTCTCGAAGCAAAGAACGAGGATACAAGTCGCCCATCGTCAGGGGGCGTGGGCTTGGCCTTCTTCCGCCAATTCGATGCCGCGGAGCTCATTCGGATACTGGGAACGCGCGTTGGCACCACGTTCAACGCCATCTTGGGCGGCGCGGCGTCGGTATCCACGACTTCATATTTAGTAAGCGTACAGTTGGCGTAAAATGTGTCCCGTAACCCTAAGAGCACCTACAATCGTCGCGACCGTCGCCAACACAATCGCCTCTTTGACCTTGGTATTCGCGTTTGCATCACTTAGACGAGCTTTCAAGAGCCGCACCACGTCTTACACTGGACGCGTAAAGGCAATGGCGCAGCCCGCACGTTCACAAGTGGCTTGGATCGTGTCCAGGGCTGCGCTGCGCTGTTTCCACGCCCCTTTGTTGCTCTCGTTCTTTAACTTGTCTAAGAGCTCTTTGGTCACGTGACTACTCACATCCACGCGACCAAGGAGCGCTGCCACATCGTCGCGAGACGGCGCGGCGTCATCCGGGTCTTTAGGCCAAGATGTCACGTGTCCGCACGTGCTGGAAGTCATCATCGAGTGCGTACAAATGCAACGCATCGTCGCGCACAATGACACGGTTGCCGCTTTCCCGCACATCGCAGCGTTTGCGTTCGGACTTTGGCACTCGATGGCGTCCAGTCGATGCTTCCGCCTCCAAATATCGCGGCAGGTTTCCGCAATTTCTCGGCTCCCACCTGCTTTTCTATCCACTCGGTCTGTGTCCAACCCTGATCGAGTGCACGCACGGCATCAACCGAATAGTCCGCGGCAAATGGCGGCGTTTTAAAGCGTTGCATGCGCAATTCTCGCTTGGTCTGTTCTTCTCGACTCGTGAGTTCCAAGCTGGTGGAAAACCCCGGTGCGATGGCACCCGATCACTTGACGCAATGCGTGTCGACGCAAGGGCCAAGACGTCCAAAGCTTGCTCTCTATGAGGCTTGTGCTCGAGCAGTATTGTCAATGCATAGACCACTTGTTTAATACCACGGGCTGGTTGCATACAACGCTCGCGCGTGGCACACGCGCAGCGAGATCCAGCTCTTCCATGTCCATGCACTCGACAGTAGACAGACACGAGGACTCTCAAGGCACCCGTTTACATCGAACGAAGGCGGTCATCAAGGCGCAGAAGGTTTCTTCTTTTTCATCGAGGCGGTTTTCGGTCCTGTAACGAACCTCGTCTAAGGTGTTGAATGCCGAACGTCGACGCGCCGACTGCCTCCTTACGCCGTAAAACGTTTGACTGGACATCGTGCACAGTACCAATTGCCTGGTGAACGTTTACCAATTCTAACGTGGAAAGGTTGGCGAGCTGCTTGCGAATTATTGAAAATACACCGTAGTAGATATCCCACGCCTGATTGAGATCGTCTAAGCTTTTCGTGCGCTCGTACACATTCGTCCATTCTTTCGCATACTTGAGATCTCGAGCAAACGTCTGGTAAAACATAACCTCACGTAAAGTTGGTGATTCCTCGGTTCTAATTTGATCCATCTGTTTGTACAGGGGAGCCAGCTTAGCAATCATGGCAGCCACGTCACGATTATTAAAGAAATGTTTTGACGCTTCTTCGAGCGCACCGTGCCATAATTCATTCCGGCCACACTCATAAGCTCTCGCGACACCATATCAGCTACATATATACAATCTGGGAGCTGTGTCAACTCACAGAAGACCCTGCACGGGAGCTGCAAAGGACCCGGCCAGCTCGTGCCCCCAGATGAGATCGAGTATATACTCGAAACGTGAGCGGAGCGTCCGATCCTTTGCACTCCCAAGCGGAAAACAGTGCTCCAATGTCTTCATTTGATAGAACCGGAGCTCCACAACCTCGGGGTCGTGTGGAGGAGCGACAGACCTCGAAAAGGTCGCAGAGGTGGCGCGCGTCGTTTCCGACTGGAACAAGCACTCGCACCACCAGCTGTTTTGCTGGAGTGCGAACTTGGATGTTTCCTTTTGGGCGGTCCTGGACGTCCACTCTGGGACGGCTCCGCTTCGGCAGCTATCGGGGCCTAAACTCGCTTGAATCCATTTTTCCACTTGCTCCTTCGTCAACGACGCAATCGCAGCGACTTCGCGGCGTTCTTTTCGATACATCAACGTCGTCACGACCGTTCTCGCTGTGCTTCGAGTTTTTTCCGAATTATCTTATCCGCCAAGGCAACGACTCCAGGGGATAAAGTGCTGATAAACAGTGGCAGCTCGGATCGAGTCGTGCCATTGGCTGCACTCATAGAGTTGTCGCATCGAATCACACTCTGTTGGACTTGTCTCGCGCTCATTCTCGAGATGGTCCTATGCTTGCAATTACTTGCTTGTTTCACACGTCCATACGATATAGCCTCGTCCAAGGAATAGAGACGCATGGCCACGGACGCTATGGTCGCTGTGGTAATGGCATTCTTTGCAGATGGGAGGGGAGACGCCTTCCAGCACGGATTGAGACACTCGGGATCGACAGTCGCTTTCAAGAACACGACAACTTCCATGAGTATTTCGGCCGTCATGCATACACCATCCCGGCCCATGCCGCACGAATTGAACGTCCGCATCGACCCAAACGAAACGCATTGCGTGGATCTCCACTTACATTTTTAGCGCAACCGACTGCTCGTACACAACTTGCTGCGTAAAGTGCACCATCTTGTCCGTGGCTTTCGCTTTCTCCACTAAAGCGGCCTCATCCAAATGCAGTGGCAGCGCAGCATCCAACGACTGGGCTTCCTGTGCATACGTTTGAATGGAACTCACCACTTCGCCACCTGCCGCGATCATTCCATCCGAGTCATCGTCTGAATTTGCTAGGTCGATTCAGCGCGGCGATAAATAAGTTGCGCAATTCAACACTGACAGCTGATCACCCAGACATTTGTCCACTACGGGCACCAAATTGGTTCGCCACGCCGTCGATTGTTCATCATCCGCCATCTCTGAGTTTGCCACGAGGCTTTTGGTTGTGTGAAGGAACTTCATCATCGGGGAGATGGAAAACGACAGTTTGGCGACATTCTTTCTCGTGCGTAGCTTCACCACGGCAAAGAGAGCACCAAAGCTCTCCGACACGAGGGCCCAAGCCACCTGCGTGACTCGACCGAGTCGCCATTCCTCCAAAGTTTGGACGAGATGATCGTACAAGGACGCAACGTCGCCGCCGCGGCGAGCATGACCGAGCAAGGCACCCTCCGAGACAGCATAGAGCGTAACGTCCAGCACATTCTCCAGTGCTACGACTTCTTCTTGGTTTACATGTGGCGAAGCAGCAGCTGACTTAAGAGCAAATACATCCGCATCATTCGTTCATCTGGTTGATCGATTGGTCCATTCAGCTTTCCGCTGATCGTGACCTTGAGTAAGTTCATGATCGAATCGATCCATAAGAAATTCTTAAGTTCCTCCATATAAAACGTCCTTTCTAGATCAGATTCTGATGGCGCCTTACTTGATCGACTTTCGTCGCTCTCCGAACCAGGCTCCTTCAGCAACGCCTTCGGTTGGTCCGGGTCGTAGTATTTCACCACCGGCTTCCAATCCTGATCATTATAATACACACATGTAATAGGCGGATCACAACGCAAGTTGTGATCCGCAGGGGCTCCCGAAGGAGCCTTGGGAGGTGATTGAGGCTTTTCCTCCTTTATCATCAAGATACCTCCCCAGGTCCTGATGATCAGCATTTTCTTTCTTCTTCAGGCATGACGACGGCGAACTGCCTTCCGTCGTCACAACCTCCTCCTCCTTTTCCACTTTGCTCCTCAATTCTGCTTCTTCTTCCGTTTTCACTTCCGCATCAGTGCCATCTTGCGTAGAGTCGCGGTGATATCCCGCGTCGCCCAAAGATCCGGGCACGCGCACCATTGTGGTGGAGCAGCTGATTAAAGTTGTTGAAGCTTGATCAGGCGTTACCACGGCGCCCGGACTGCCGACTAACGATTGGGGTCCTCCGGTTGTCTTTTGACTGCTTGTGCTCCTGCTCACCTTGTGTACCCGACGGCTTGGGCGTGGGTCGCTCTCCAGGTGGCGGGGATGGCACGCTGCAATTCCTTGTTGCAAGATTGAGTTAACTTGTGATGAAGCGACTGCTGCGATCATGCTTGATCAGGCGCAATCAAGCTTGAATCACGTGCAATCAGGCTTGATCAGCGGTGATCAGTCTTGGTCAGGCACTAAGAGTCGTCGATCAGCGGTGATCAGACTTAATCAAGTGCTAAAAGTCGCTGATCAGCTAGTCGGCGCGAGTAGCGAACAGGTGGTCGCAGGTTGCGGGTCGCAGATAGTCGATCTTGGTGGTGATCGCTGGAGGGGTACTTGATCAGGCAGCGGAAATCTTCACCACCCGATCTCCGAGCCTCTTAAGCTTAGTCAGCTAATAGAACACCCAATATACTATGTATTCCAAGCTTAAGCCTAAGACAAGGGTCGATCGATCAGAGGTGGGTTGATCGATAGTTTCCACTCAAAATCCGCCTAGAGCTCCCATGGGGCGCTTATAGCAGCCGAACTCTAGGGGCCAAAAAACGTGGACCAATGAGGGAAGAGTCGAGAACACTTCCCCCAAAAAAACATTTACGAAATAACCGCTGACACAGCGGGTGGAGTTGAGGGTGAGTTCCCCAGACCTTTACGTCTGCCGGTGGGCCAAAAAGTGCACTACGTGCTCCCGCCCGGGACGTAAAGGGTGCGTATGCAAAAGAGAGGGAGGCGCGAACGCCTCCCTCTCGGTGATCTTATCGATCGGACGCAAAAGGAGAACTTAGTTAGCACTTATATCCTAAAACTACCAAAAACCTAATATCAGCCAATCAGAACTACCCATCCCTATACGCCTCGTCGACCAGTCGACCTGATTTATCCGTCGTTCGTCGCTAACCGTTAGGTACCCGTTAGGTGACTGTATCAGTTGTCGCGTCGTCCCAGATGTCCCGTCCATGTTCGCCGCAGTTGTGCCGACTGTTGTACTGACTGTTTTGTCAACAGTCGTACCGGCTATTGTACCAACTATGGTACCAACTATCGTACCGACTAATATACCAACTATGATACTGACTACTGTACCAACTATGGTGCCGCAAAGATTTATAATATGCTTCACCACAGTAGCTCGTACCCTTTCCGGATCAACACATGTTTCTTCGCCCAAATTATATCGCGAAGTTGATCAATTTCTTCTGCCGTGTTGATCGAAGGATCACCGACTTGCAAATCATCCTTAGTCACTTCTTCGGTACGTACAGACACTTCAGGCAGCGTAGCAAGCTGCTTCTCCAATTCTTCCACGTACAGATCTCCTCCTTCATGGTAACAAACTTGATCATCGATAGGGATTACACCAAATTCGCTATGATCGTCTGAGACAGGGTGGTCACGCATATCTTGACCAGGCGTATCTCTTGTAACCGGTTGTTCAACTCCGTGATCTAAGGTCGGACCTTTCATCCCTGGCTCTCGATCGCACCTCTCTTGCACTTCTTGTACCTTTTGTGACCCTACGGTTACTAATGCCACAGACGTCACGATCGGGTCCGTAGGGCGTACTAAAATACTTCGAGGAGTAGGATACTCCCTCTTCTCGACCAGGGGACCTTGATCGATACTTTCTTGATCGTCACTCACAGAATCGGTTGACGATTGATACGCGAAATTTTTCCACTGCTTATAGCGATTGTACCCCACCGAAATAAATCCATGGCGACGAGGCACGTCATCTTTGTTCATCCAGATACCTAAAATTGTATCGTCTTGTACAATGATCGGGTGATCAACGACGTTCGTAACACGCAGATATCGTAAATTACTCACGCCCCTAGTGACAGTGGGGACCCAATCTTTTCCACGAGTAATCCACAACTTTCGAGATCGCTGGTCATAAATTCGAACCTCAGCAGATCGACTTACTGGGATCTGTTTGTACTGATCAAGTTTCATGCAATTTCCACTCTATCCGTACAGCTGTCGACGTCCTTCTAATGGGATGATCATCTCATCAGGCAAACTTAGTGCACCATGGGCGACATCTAATGGAACACCAGCTGGTATCATAAAATCCATACCCAATATAGCATCTTGACCGACAAGCTTGCCCACCCATGCATGGAAATAATAAACCAACGATCCCGCTAACGTAATCTTGATTTTAGTTCGCCCTTCTGTAAGGTATGCACTTTCTCCAATGCCGACACATTCTTGCGTTTGACTCGTGTCAATCTGACAACTCACCTTACGAGCAAAGGTTAAGTCGATGATCGACACTTCGGCACCAGAATCAAATAATAGCGTGGCACGTTCGTTATTAATTTTACCACTCGCCTTGGCTTGTTTAAACCATTTCTTTGGCGAGTGGTACTTCCAATATCCACGCGATTCACCCGGAAGTAGATCAACTTCCATGATCTTCGGGGACCGAGAAAACTCATCAATACGGCAATTAGCCAAACGTGGTAAATCAGGCTGATCACATTTATCATTATCTCTTTCTACTGCTTGATCAGCCCTCTTTTTATCCACATATGCAAAAATACACAAACCAGAACGCTCGTCTCGTACCAGATTCCAACCTGGCGAGCGCCCTAGTTTAACAAATCTTCAGCTTCCTTGGGTAACATTCCAGCATGCTTGGTGGGATTGTACCACTGGCGGATGCGGTTGTAAAATTCTTCCATAGGGCACTTGCCCGCATCGTGAACTTCGCCGCATGCTCGGCAGACGTACAAACAATGATCGGTCGGATGTCCCTTGTTGCCACATTTCAGACAGGTCAGGCGCTTCCAGCAACGAAGATTATCGTGCCTGATCGACCCACAATGACTGCATTTCTTCACCGCCCCTTGATCTACTGCACTTAAATTACTTCGATTACCCGATCGGGATTCGCTACGCTGATCGAGCGCCCCTGGTTGGTCGCGTATATCAGCAATCATGTAACGGCGCTGATCTCAATCGCTTCCACTGTCGTCGGCACTTGATTCTTCACTTCCAGACGACACCTTGATCGCGCGTACTGCTTTGGGCTTTCGCGCTGGGGCCGGTTCCCGATCACCGCCGAATTTCTGGCGGAATCGTCTGGTACCTACGGCCGCCGTTGGCTGGTACCACCTATTACGTGCATACACCCGCAATATCTCTTCCAGTTCTGCCGCGGTGTCCAACCGCAAAAGCGCCAATTGATCAGCGAGCTCGCGATTGGCCAATGTATCCAAGAAATGTTGTACATGTTCACGTAAAGTCGTGGGCGATCCATCCCTGATCGGATTCTTGGCTCGCAATCCCGCCACATTCAACCGGTTCAAATATTCGATTGGGCTTTCATCCGACCGCTGCTTCGTATAATAGTACTGGCGGGATGCCGATTGTCCACTTCCACAATATTGCACTTCAAACTCATCCACAAGATTTTTCCAACTTGATCGAGTGCTTCTACTCAGCTGGCGATGCCAATTGCGCGCTGGTCATTTTAGTAAATCGCCTAGGATTAGACACTTTTCAGGATCAGAAGCTTGATCCCGCATAAATGCTGACTTGAGGCGACTAATCCAATTCCACGCTTGATCTTCATCCCCTTCCTTTCCCGTAAATTCTTTTAGATCACTGATCGCAGACATCCGAATCCTGGGAATAGTCTGTTGATCAGGCATCCCAGTATGTGCGGACGCAACGGTGGCTCGTCGTGGTAGTGTGATCGGCTCATCTGGGTCAATGTACTCGCTCTGGGATCGTTGATCGTGGAACGAATACACGGATTCTATGTCAACGTCCTTGACCGTCGTCGATCTTCCTGGCTTCGACTGCTGATCACGAAGCGAATGCACGGATCCCATGTCAATTAACGACTCCAGGTGTCAACTTGCTAATTTCCTCAACCAGAAACTTCTCCATAGCCTTATCATAGAATGTCTGCATCTGTGGACGTTGCGATGCTTGATCATGTTCTGCTTTGATCGATTGAGGTTCCATCTTGATAGCCGAAAACTTGGATTTATCCTTCTGGAAAACTGTCATTCTGGTGATCTTTGGCTCTATACTCCCGGCACTACTCGACTCTACTTCAAATTCATCGCCTCAGAAGGGCAGATTCGTAGCTCGATGATCCCGTGTGTCCTGCCACGTTGATGGAAGGACCCGCTTCAATCTTCAGCGGGGAGTGCGAGAGCTCCACCTTAGTAGTTTGGTCCATGATATGTACCAACAGAAAAAACAACTGCTGGGTAGCTTCTGACAGATCTTCTGGATCCTGATCAAACACTTCTTCAGAATCGTAGGATCCTGTCGTCAGAACTGCCTGCTTGATCAGGCGTGTTAGCCTTAGCACGATCGTGAGCTTGTCCTTCCCATCCGTAACTGGCTGATCGACCGGTCCGTTAAGCTTCCCGCTGATCATGATCCCAAGTAAGCTCATGAATGAGTTCGTCAATAAGAAATATTTCATTTTTCCTTTGTAAACCTTTCGGTAAAACTTCTTCACCAGATCGGCTTCCGTTGGTGGTGTACTTGATCGACTTTCGTCGCTCTTCGACCCAGGCTCCTTCATCAACACCTTCGGCTGGTCGGTCTTGTAATACTTCACCACCGGATCCCAATCCGGATCATTATATACACATATTTTTGGCGGATCATAACTTGCATTATGATCCGCATGGGCTCCCGAAGGAGCCTCGGGAGGTGGTTGAGGCTTCTCCTCCTTTATTTCATCAAGATTCCTCCCCAGGTCCTGATGATCAGCATTTTCTTTCTTCTTCAGGCATGACGACGGCGAACTGCCTTCCGTCATCACAAACTCCTCCTCCTTTTCCACCTTTATCTTCACTTCTGCTTCCACTTTTGTTTTCACATTCACATCGGCGCCGTCTTGCGTAGAATAGCGGTGATATCCCGCGTCGCCCAAAGATCCGGGCACGCGCACCATTGTGGTGGAGCGGCTGATCAAAGTTTTTGACGCTTGATCAGGCGGTACCACGGCGCCCGGACTGCCGACTGACGAGTGGGGTCCTCCGGTTGTCCTTGACTGCTTGTGTTTCTTCTCACCTTGTGTACCGGACGGCTTAGGCGTGGGTCGCTCTCCAGGTGGAGGGGATGTAGACACGGCAATTCCTTGATGCAAGATTGGGGAACTTGTAATGAGTTGATTGAGGTGCTGATCAGACGTGATCCGGTGTAATCGAGCTCAAATCAGGTGCGAACAGGCTTGATCAGCACTGATCAGGCTTGGGCAAGTACCGAAAGTCGTTGACCAGCTGTGATCAGGATTGATCAGGCTTGATCAGGCACCAAACGTAGTTGATCAGCGGTGATCAGACTTGATCAGGTGCCAAACGTCGCTCAGGTACAAGTTGGTGCGGGCTGCGAGTTGTTGATCGCGGGTCACGAGTTGCAGAGTGTCGATCAGGTGTTTATCGGCGAAGGGGGTACTTGATCAGGCAGTTGAAGTCTTCACTGCCCGATCACGGAGCCTCTGATTCTTCAAACAGCTAAAGGAACCCCCAAATATATGTATTCCTAGCCTAGACCTACTAGGGGGGGATAAATTTCACTAAATTCACCTAGAGTTCCCGTGGGGCGCTTACAGCAGCCGAACGCTAGGGGCCAAACGTTAACCAAACGGGGAAGTGATGAGAGCACTGTTTAATCACGTTCCCGAGACCAAAAACCTTTAAAAAGAAGAACCGCTGACACAGCGGGCAGAGTTGCGGCAAGTTCTCACACTCTACGTCTACCGGTGGGCCAAAAACGCACAAAGTGCTCCCGCCCGGGACGTAGAGGTATTTACTAACGAGGGAGGCGCAAAGGTGCCGTCCCTTAAACGATCTACTCGATCGTACGCAAAAGGAGAACTTTATTATTGCTTAAATCCTAAAAACTACCAATTAACTAATATCCACCAATCAGAACCACCCATTCCAGCGTCCTCCGTCGACCAGTCCACCTGTTTTATCCGTCGTTCTTCGATATTCGGTGAGTACCTGTATGTAATTGTCCCATCTCCCCGTGTCTCGTCTATGTTCTGTCTATGTGCACAACGGTTGTACACGCAACTGTATACACCGTGGTACACACAATCGTACAGGATTACGTACCGAATTTGTGTCCGCAGTCAGGCCCCTTATTAGCCCCAAAACGAAGCCCTTAATTAGGCTAAATTTTGTAGCACACTTTACAACACATCTCACTCCACTTCTTTGGAGAACCCGGACATAAACTTCGGAGAATATCCTCTACAACGCGATTAACGCGTTTAGCTTGACCGTCCGTCTGCAGATGATCCGCAGTGGACATGAGGAGCCTGGTTCCCATCACCTTAAACAACGCCCCCCAAAATTGTCCCGTAAAACGGGGATCCCGACCCGATACAACGGAATCGGGTAGACCATGCTGTCGAAAGACACGGTCTAGGAACACTTTTGCTGTTTCCTTGTCCATCAATGGACTCTGGAACCGCCTCCAGGTGAGCCATATTGCTCAAACGGTCTACAAAGACCAATATGCCGGTGTTACCGGCCTTGTCCTTCGGAAAACCGAAGATAAAATCCATACTAATGGATTTCTAACACTCCGTCGGAACGGATAAGCTCGCCAAAGGCGCAGCTGAATCTGCAGAGGTTTTGACCCTCTGACACGTCTCACAAGTGCGTATATACGCACCGACCCACTTATACATTTTGGGCCACCAATACAAAGAGCTTAAAGCGTTGTAGGTATTATCCCGAACTAAATGATCCCCGGTAGGGGCGTCATATGCCTCAAAGAGAACTTTATACTTTGGTTCCTCATCATTAGGAACAGCCACCCGCGGAGTGTCCTCCGCGCTCGTGCTATAATATAGCAAAAAGTCACAGTACCTGTAACGGTGTAACCGAGCTTTAGATCGACTTGACAGGAGTGGCTCAGACGAGCCAAGTCCCTTTCCACCCAACGCGCTGATAAGCGCTGTACATTGTGGGTCTTTCTCATACGCCTGGCGTATGAGATCCACCACAGACGAGGTGACGAATGTCGCGTGAGAGAGATCGTAATCGGGACGACGCGATAACGCGTCTGCAAGCACGTTTTGCTTGCCAGGTTTATACTTAACCTCAAAGTTGTACTCCGCAAAGAAGGAGAGCAAACGGGACATCCGTTGGGAGAGATGAGGCGAGTTCGTCGCTGTCCGTAAGGACGCGTGGTTAGTATAAACCACGAACGGCTTTGAGCCGAGTAGGTGAACCCTAAATTTAACAAGTACATACTTCATTGCAAGTAGCTCCTTGTCATGAACGGGATAATTCCGTTCCGCAGTTTTAAGCTGCCTCGACTCAAACGCAATCACGCGTTCCCTTCCTGCATCGTCTGCTTGTAACAAAGCACATCCGATTGCAAAATCGGAGGCGTCGCACACGACGCTAAAAGGTTTCCCAGAGTCTGGGAGAGAAAGAACGGGAGCTTTTAAAAAGATCCCCTTAACCGCTTCAAAAGCGTTTTGGTGTTTGGTTTCCCAACACCAATCAACGTCCTTCTTAAGAATGTCGGTTAATGGATTCGCCATTTCAGCGTAATTCTCGCTGTACTTGTGGAGAAAATTGGCTAATCCAAGCCACTTCCGTAAATCTCTAAGATTTACAGGTGAAGGCCACTCCACAATGGCTTTTTCCTTCTCGGGATCCGCCCGCACTCCATCCTTACTGATGAAGCATCCGAAGAAAGGAATTTCTTCAGCACCAAAGATACATTTGGATGCGTTCGCATATAACTTATGCTACCGCATAGATTCGAGCACAGCTCGAAGGTGTATAAGGTGCGTCTGAACATCAGACGAGTCGCCTTCCGCGCGACTATGAACGAATATATCGTCAAAGTACGTCTGAGCGTACTTTCTATGAGGGCGGAAGAGTTGAGTCACCAAGCGATTGAAAGTCGCTGGCGCATTCGAAAGCCCCTGTGGCATAACAAGCCACTCCCACAACATGCCACTAGGCGTGACGACCGCTGTAAGCGGAATATCGGATGCTCGCATGAGCACCTGATAATACCCGTCCACCAGATCTAAGGCACTGTACACAGTACAGCCCGCCATATTGTTCTGGAGGACATCCTTACGATGAATCGGAGTCTGCATGGGTACAGTCGCTGCATTCAGCTTGTTATACGCATGCACAATGCGCCACTTTCCGTTTGGTTTACGAACACAAAAAGTGGGAGATGAGTGGGGAAACTTGCTCTCCCGTACCATCCCTGCCTCTTCTTTCCCCTTGAAGAATGCTTCGATGACGTCGCATTGTTCCTTGGGGAGAGGCCACTGCCTAGTGACGCAGTATTTGGTTCCAGGAACCAAATCGATTTCATGTCGGACTCCCCGATCCGGTGGTAACCCCATCGGCGGGTTGTCACTAATGACATCTCCGAGTTCCTAAGTAAGGAATGGTAAGGGTCCTCAGGATCCGCGAGGATCTTGAGGCCGCTTCGGGCATTTAATGCCTGTTTGGGTTTCACCAAAACTGACTCGTCCATCGTGGATGAGGAGTTCAACTCTTCTTCCGGACGTAATACGACAAACTCGTCGATTTCATCTGCTTTCAAAGCAGCTTCAAATTAGGTGAAGGACATCTCTTCCTACTACAACAGTTCTCCTACCCCAGGCAACCGTTCCAGGCTTACGCCTCTGTGACAACACCTGTCACATTATTCAGCATCCTATATGGACTGCTGACTACTAGCCTCGGGACTCATCCCGAGACCCAGATGAAGGGAGTCAATTGCCCCATCTATTGGAAGCGCCTCGCGCCTATCCACAGAGGTCTCTACCTCTACCACCGGTGACTCACCGGTCTCACCTATAACGGCGTAGTCGGAATCATTTCCGACGTGCGAAAGAGACAAACTTCAGGTCTCTTCGCTTGGAAGCGCCTCGCGCTTAACCACAGGGGTCTCTACCCCTACCACTGGAGTCGCAACTTGTTCGCCGAACACGGCGTGATCGGAATCAATTCCGACCTTCAAAAGAGACGAACTTCGGGTCTCTTCTCTAGGAAGCGCCTATCGCTTAACCTTAGAGGAATCCACCTCTATCACTGGCGACTCACCAGTCTCGCCTATATCGGCGTGGGTATTAACCGCCGAATCCCCCTCTTCAAGGAACACTTCCTTGACCTCATTGGGACTGATCATTTCAGACATCCCAACATCTGGAATCTCTCGCCAGAATTGCTTTTGCGATCGAGCAAAGGTGGATTCATGACTCGCCAACGCTTCACCCGATCGCGGGTGCGTTGAGCCAATAGACTTAGAATTCCAGTCTATCCATTGCTTGTGGCGTTCCTGCCACTTCATGCCTAGAATAAGGTCATACCTCGAGTTCAAATCAAGGACTAGGCAACGTTCTAAGCTGTTGAAGTCTGCAAACTTCATCTTAAGGTCAATCGAGACCTTGGGTACAGAAACTGTACGCCCGTCGCAAGACGGACCGTGACAACGTCACGATAACGTGCCTCTAGGGCCTCGGCATACAGCCGACTCTTCACAACAGAAGCTCGTCTGACATAATTTTCAGACGCTCCAGAGTCTATCAAGACTCTCCAAGGCTTATCAAAGCCTTTCACGTCCGCAAGGACAACCAGCAAACCTGGCGGGTACACCAACTCGGTGCTAGAAAGCACCGCTTCCCTCGGGGCTTTGTGCTGTCGTCCCCTACCCTGGGGCTTAACAGCACTGAGGGATCCCCCAGTAGGGCGTCCCGCACCTCCTGGGAGCCTTCGTTTCCCGACGGCTTGGGCGAGGGCTTTTTACCTACCCTCGGCCCCTTAAAGCGAGAGTCTCGCTGGGGGTTTCTCGGGCATCTTTTCCGCAGATGATCCGTGCTTCCACACAGGAAGAATCTCAGCGGTCCATTTCGCTGAAGAATGGCCAGGAGCTCCGCTTCAGAACCCAGCGATGAAGAGTCAGGGTGACTCTTAGCGGAAGGTTTCTCCTCCGCTTCGACCTGACTCAGGTCCATGGGTTCGGGACCCACCTTAGAGGAACGAAAGTTCCTCTTGGCGTTAAACGCCATCTTAAACGCCTCCACCAGAGATTGGGGTCGGCATCGGAAGAGCTCCGAACGTTCTGGCCCTTCTCTCAGTCCTCCCATAAACACGGGAATGGACACATCGTCCGAATACGCTGTCGATTACATCCCTGCCAACAGGCTCTTGAGTTCTTGGATACATGTTTCCAAGTCCTTAGTGCCCTGATGGCACCTCAGAAACGCCAGCTGATTCTGGAAAACCAGATCAGGCGTGGCATACATGTCCATAAGCTTTTGCTTAAGGACTTCCCAGGTCGGGAACACGTCCATGACCGAATCCGAGCACGTAAACGCCCATGCACGGGCTTTACCCGTAAGATGGGTCAGTGCAAGTCCCACTTGCAAGTGATCTGCGATCACATTCACTGTGGCGAAGGCCGTTTCGACCTCTCGAAGCCACACATAAAGGTTATCACCCTTTCTACCGGTGAATTCCTTTATCTTAAAGGACAACGGGGGCGTACCCCCGTGGACGTGGAATGACTTCCACTACAAATCGCCTCATGGGCGATAAGGGCATTGACCCTCGCCTTTACGGCCTGAAGGCCCTGCTCCACTAGGAGCTGCATGCCTTCGTCACCCAGTATGGATAACAGCCTCTTAAAGGCTTCCTGCTGGACGAGGGTTAATCATTCCCAATCATCCTGATTCATCCTTTGCAGAGGATGCCGTAGCCTACCAACACAGGTGTTGGATTGACTACAAGTGCTACCAGATGTAGCCGGTGCGTACACGCACGGTGCGGATAGCGCACAGAGGAAGACTTTCCCAAAGCGGCGATGTGCCGCTACTTAGCCGATACGCCCTTATAAAAGGAATTAGTAAGAGAGTACTCTCTTACTCGGGGACAAGATTTCAGTTGGTTTACAAGTTAGCACAATCTAACGCATTGATACAAGGCTCCCTTAATAAGGGGGTAGCTAAGGGAAGGACTTCCCTTACACTACAGCACTCACTGCGCGCGCCACCGGTCGAGGTCGTGCGCCTAGCAGTCTTCAGAGTGAAATTTAAACTGAATGTATATTTAATATGTAATTAGCCTAAATTAATTTAAACTAATGTAAACTATATGTAATACTAAGTAGAACTTATTAAATTCGTACCTAGCCAAAATGTAATGTACACCACCTGTGTACTAACACGTGGCTGGCTGCCACGCGTCCACCAAGGGCTCCTGCCCTGATTGGTTAAAATAACCAATAGGTCCAAACCTTTCGGACCGGTCAACACTGACCCCAACCGTAGTGTACTTACGTACACAACATAACTAAATGTAACCAGAATGTAACCCTGTTGCAACCCTTCGTTATTCGGCAGTACGGGCGCCGTGGTAACGCCTAAAGCTTCAAAAACTTTGATCAGCCGCTCCACCACATACGTCAAGCACTTAAATGGTGAAACCACTATAGTAGGCATCTATGTTGATGACCTACTAGTAACTGGTACTTAGGAGGAGCTCGTAGAGCAATTTTTTGAAGACTTGAAGTGCCTCGAGATTAAAAACCTCGGAAAAGTATCCAAGTTTCTCGGCATGCGAGTGACGTTCGATGACAACTCTGGATACAAGTTGGATAAAGGAGTAACGATTGATGCTATCATCAAAGACTTCAAGATGGAAGGTGCTAACCCGGTGAGCACTCCAATCGGCCTGGATTACGAGGACATATCGCTTCAACCAAGCGAGGCATTAAAAGAGTACTGGGTTAACGACAATCAAGGATTTCCAGTCTTTGGTCGTCAGCTTTCTTTGGATCGCGCGCTGCGCCAGACCCAACATCGTGTACGCCGTTCATAAGGCTACTCGACGTACTCATGCCCCCAACATTGCAGATTGGAAGCTTGCCAAGAAGATTTTGCGCTACCTTAAGGGTACAAAACATCTTAAGTTTTGTATGGGGCGCGGTGAGGTGGCGAGCAACGAGTTGAGCATAAAGGCCTACAGCTATACGGATTACGGAGGATCCAAGAGCTACAGAAAGTCAATCTCAGGTGGAATCATCTTTGTCGGTGGCATTTTGGTTGCTTGGTTTTGCAAGAAACAAGGTGCCGTCTCGTTATCGACCATGGATGCGGAATTTTATGCGGCCTCGACAAACGTGGTCACGTTACTGGGTTTTAAAGAACTCATTGAGGTAGTGCAAGTCAAGATGAAGCTACTCATGCAACTTTGCATGGATAACCAAGCAGCGATCAGGATTTTCAAGGGCGACGAAACAAGATAAAAAATGAATCACGTCGTCATTCGAATGAAGTTTATTATCTCTTAGTAAGAGGTAGTACTTATCAAGGCTACCTACGTTTCAACCAAAGATATTCTCGCTGATGGACTTACCAAGACTTTACCTGAATCAAGGTTCGAGGAGCTACATGCCGCGCTCTGCCTTCAACATGTGTGATTTTTCGAAATACACATTGAGGAGGAGTGTTAAAATAGTTTGTATACTTTAGCTACTGAAATTAGGTAGGACTATTTGTTTTAGTTAGCAATCTGTATTTCTTACTTTTTAGTTGCTAAAAATACGGTATCCGTACTCGATTCTGAGTACTGCCTATTTTTGCACTGATAAGTAATGTAGATAACACAGCACCAGTTGAAGGATACGATACCTTCAACTCCTTATGCATATTCATGTTAGGCTAACTAATCACTTCTCAATAAACATTCCATTGAACAAGTCCCTGTTTCAATCTACTTCATCAAACACACTACAATCTCTCTAAGGGTGTCATTCTCGCAACCTAGCTGTAATTGGTTGCTGAGATATTGACTTGAGACGGTTTCGTTATATTAGTGTTGTTATCGAGCATCTACGACCTCAAGTTTCCTACACTACTGTGTGGTGGAACGGCTGATCAAAGTTTTTAACGCTTGATCAGGCGTTACCACGGCGCCCGGACTACCGACTAACGAAGGGGGTTCTCCGGCTGTCTCTTGACTGCTTGTGTTCCTGCTCACCTTGTGTACCCGACGGCTTGGTCGTGGGTCGATCTCCAGGTGGCAGGAATGGCACGCTGCAATTCCTTTTTGCAAGATTTAGTTGACTTGTGATGAAACAGCTGATGAGATCAGGCGTGATCAAACTTGATCAGGCGCAAATGTGGTGGAGTCAAGTTCGAAATCGAATACATTTGTATCGACAACCTGACCACCACCATCGTGCCCAGCCTTCCAACTTACGGGGGGGGGTACCCCGCGGACCTCCACTCGAAATCTGGTCCGATCGTCCGCTGCTGGCAGACTACCGGTCATCATCCAAAGACACTTGGTCCGATTCACTTAAGTTCATCTCACCTTGAGTACCCGATGGAATGGGCTAGTTACACACTCGGTGGATCGGGATCGCAGATCGATCTGATTCGGTCTTGAATATGAGACCGTGATGGCTAGGTGTACCTGGGGCGGAACTCTTCACCCCAGGTACGTACAGACTAGAAACACTTCCAAAAGATAGATTCCAATAGTCGATCGTTCAAACGATCTAGACCTGACCAATACGAAATAATAGAGGGTAGACCACTCAACCGGTCTAGCCCCTGACCAATATGAGAGAATACCAAATCCGGTCTAAACTCCAACCAATGTTACAATAAGCCAATATGTCCACGTAAAGACTCAATATTCCCGTGAAGCTCCACAAACGATATCTCCACGTAAAGACCAATCCAGTGAATAGCACATTCCAAACGTACTTGACTTAAACTTGAGGAAGTCGACCAATGCGTGCTCCCGTCGAGGTACTTCCGGCTGGCCAAATGCGCGTGTGGCGCGTCCAGACCGGTTATAATGAGCTAGAGGGGATTACTCGACCCTCTGCTCCCAAACACTCCGCGGCGGGCGGAGGCGACTGATGTACATAGCAAAGGTTTAAACGACCTCCTGTTGATGTGTTATCCCGAAAGCAAAACCAAAAGATTCCAAACGACTTCTTCTCCTTTAGGCAAATCCACAACTCTAACCAATACTACCTCCCTACGGTCCCAATATGTACCCACATGAAAATATGTAAAATACCCAATGTCAGGTGACTCACCAAAACTTGCGTTCTTGACACTCCTTGAATCTGATAGGCTAAAAAGCCCCCCTTGTTTAGACCAATCGGAAACTCGACCAACTGCCTTGACCAAAAGTGACCAAATTTGTGGTACACTTCACCACACAAATAGTCGATGATCAAAGCCTCTGGTCGTTGATCAGGGGGTGATCACGGGTGATCAGAGCCAATAGTCAAAAGTCAGATCGTGATCGACCTGATCGTCCTGATAGGTCTGATCGTTCTGATCAATTTAGTCGATCAGGCAGTAGTTGGCGCGAGTTGCGAGCAGATACGCGGGTCGCAAGTTGCGGAGTGTTGATCAGGTGTTGATCGGCGAAGGGGGTACTTGATCAGGCAGCGGAAGGCTTCACTGCCTTATCGCGTAGCCCTTAGAGTCTTAAAAAGCTAAAAGAACACCCAAATATATGTATTCCTAGCCTGGACTTTACGAGGGAAGGGAGTTTCACTAAATCCACCTAGAGTTCCCGTGGGGCGCTTACAGCAGCCGAAATCTAGGAGCCAAACGTGAACCAGACGAGGAATAGGTGAGAGCACTGCTCAATCACGTTCACGATACCAAAAAACCTTTACAAGAAGAACCGCTGACACAGCGGGCGGAGTTGCGACGATTTCTCACACTCTACGCCTAACGGTGGGCCAAAAACGCACTCAGTGCTCCTTTCCGGGACGTAGAGGTATTTATTGGAGAGGAAGGCGCAAAGGTGCCGTCCATTAAACGATCTACTCGATCGTACTCAAAAAAAGAACTTTATTATTGCTTAAATCCCTAGAACTACAAATTACCTAATATCCATCAATCAGAACTACCCATTCCAGCGTCCTCCGTCGACCAGTCGACCTGATTTATCCGTCGCTCTTCGATGTTCGTTGAGTACCTGTATGTAATCGTCCCATCTCCCCTTGTCTCGTCTATGTTCTGTCCATGTGCACCACGGTTGTACACGCAACTGTTTACACCGTGGTACACACAATCGTACACGATTACGTACCCAATTTGTGTCCGCAGTCAGACCCCTAATTAGGCCCATTATTAGGCCCAATTTATAGCACAATTTACCACAACTGTGCTACATGGACGGAAACAACTTTCAACATTTGTATTCTCATCAACGCGGTCCATGCATATAACACGAGATATATCTCTACATCAAAGATTCTTGTCTTTATATTAAGTAATGTGAACACATGAAACTACCCAATTGCTATACAAGACGCAACCAATATCTCAAACACAGGTGCACGGGACGGTCACTTCTACAATCAGTACTAGACACCGAAAGTTTTCCCCCAACACTAACACCGTCGGATCAAAGATTGACAAGTCATTCTAGGGTATAATAAACTGCTTGAAGTTCTCCTTGAACGATTTCGCTAGCTTGAGTGCGGTCTAGTCGAATGCCGCTTTGTCCGACCATGCATCCTTTGGGTTTAAAATATCCGACAGCACGCCCTTTACTGTCGTCGGAATCTCAAAACCAGCGGATCCTTTACAAACGACGCCTCGGTAATGCTACCATCTAGCGCGGCGTCCACGCACTTGCGTGTGAACGGCATTTTCATGCGCTTGACCACGCCGTAGACACCACCCGTCCAGCCCGTATTGATCAAATACACGGGCGTCTTGTGCTCCTGTAGTTTTTTCTCCAATAGGTCGGCGTACTTTGTTGGATACAGCGTCATAAATGCTGCGCCAAAACATGTGGAAAACGTGGCCTGTGGCTCTGTGGTGGAGTCAAGTTCAAAATCGAACACCGTAGTGTCGAGAACCTGACCACCATCATGCCCAGCCTTCCAACTGACGGGGGGGGTACCCCGCGAACCTTCGCCTACGATCCAATCTAATCGTCCGCAGCTAGCAGAAGACCGATCATCAGCATAGGAAGCCTGGTCCGATTGTCGCGTCTCCATATCACCTTGTGTACCCGATGGAATGGACTGGTTGCACACTTGGTGGATCGTCGCCGTGAATTGATTTGGGTCTAAAATGCGAGACCGTGCTGGGTAGTGTACCCTGGGCGGAACTCGTCACCCTGGGTACGGGCAGACCAATTATACTCAGATTAAGTATACTCCAAAGAGTAGATCGCTTAACCGATTGTAGAGCCCAACCAATGCGAGAATAAAAGACCAATATTCCAATATGGAGATCCAACGGGAACGTAACAAACTCCACGAACGATATCTCCAAGTAACAATCCAATAACTTGTTTACACGTTCCAAACGTGCGTGACTTGGGCTTGCGAAGCCGACCAATGCGTACTCCCGTCGAGGGACTTCCGGCGGTCCAAGTGCGTCTGTAACACGTCCCGTCCGGGTATAATGAGCTAGAGGGGATTACTCGACCCTCTGCTCCCAAACACTCCGCGGCGTGCAGAGGCGACCAACGTACCTAACAAAGATGCTAACGGCTTCCTTGTTGTGAGTTAAAAGGCAAAAAATAACAATAACTAACCAATCATATCTCCCTACGGTCCCCAATATGTACAAACATGAAATATGTAAGTACACGCAATATCATGTTACTTACCAAAATCTGTGTTCTTGACACTTCTTGCACACGATAGGCTTAAAATTGAATCCACTTCACCACAGCTCCGTGAGGGCACGCTCGGTGCCCACTACCTTGGATGTGTACCCCGATAGAAAGTGGTACTGCGCCTGACCCGTAGACAGTTTCGACAGAGTCGGCAGAATCCGTACGCGTCGCACGTGAGAAGGATGACAGCGTTCGGATGATTGCCGCGAGAGTTTGGTTCGTGGTGCGGAATGTGATAGATAGGTTACGACACGCGCCCCTTCTCCGTTTTACTCGAATTAAAGTAATCCGGTTCGTTGTTCGCGTCGATCCATACATTTTCCAACATGGCGTTCGGCCGAATAGAATTGAAAATGTCGGGCTCCTTCTCTTTACTCAAATCAATCGTCTTCGCGTAACAGCCACCCTCAAAATTAAAGACACCTTCGTCGTCCCAGCCGTGCTTGTCGTCACCAATGGAGTCACGCTTTGGATCGGCCGACAGCGTCGTTTTGCCCGTGCCTGAATTCCAAAGAAAATGTCTGTTTCCCCTGCCTTGCCGATATTGGCGGACGCATGTATGGTCATTACGCCATTAAGAGGCAAATAATAGTTCATCATGCTGAAGATTCCCTTCTTCATATTCCCGCCATAAAATGTGCCGCTACTGATGGCCATGTGCTTCTCAATGTTAAAAATCACAAACACTTCAGAATTGAGGCCATTCGCCTTCCAATCTTCTTCCACGATGTTGAACGCGTTGATAACTGTGAGGTCAGGGTTGAATTTCTCCGCTACGCACAAATGCTCTGGTCGGATAAACATGTTGGCCTCAAATTGATGCTGCCACGCGAGTTCCGTGATGATGCGCACATTTAGACGTGACTTCTCGTTCACAACACAGTAGCCGTCAACACTTACATTCGATCCACAGAGCTGAAGTGCTTGATCGCCTTGTCATATAGCGCGTCGAACACCTCAGCTGTCGTGGGCTGATTAATCGGACCCCACCATACATTGTCCTCTGACGGCGGCTGCTTCACAATAAACTTGTCCTTTGGCGAGCGGCCAGAAAATTTACCCGTATCCACAGCAAACGTGCCGTTGAACACGAACGAGCCTTCGTTGTACTTCTTTCCTGGTCGGAAAGCTGCTCCTAGGTGAGATTGTGGAACACCTTGCACGTATACGTGATCCCCAGTTCCCCCAATCCGAGCGCAGCGGTCGTGGTCTCATGTGGTGCGACTGTGGTTGTGTGGTTTAAGGTCGTTTCTTCGTGCCCGTTGTGCTTACACTAGCACGAATTGAAAAGTGAGCTGTTCGCATGCGCCACTACCTATGGTTACTTCGTATCGCTCAACTTCATGAAGTGTAGGGTACGCTTTTGTCCGTGAGAGATGTAAATCACTACTTGACAAGACACGGCTGACGCGCTTTTGTCAACGGGGTAGAACGAAAGCCCCAGTAGTCCGATCATTGGACCTTAACGGTGACAGCTCAATGTCATGAGGCTACATCTTATAACTTCAACATCTTTGCTTGTCACATACCGAGTAATGATGCATGTAGATAATGACATATGGGAAATTTTGCGGACAATCCTCGTTTGGTTATATAAATTCCCTTCTTTTATTGGCCCATCGAAAAAAGGAGTGTCCGCAAAATTTCCCATGTCAAAATAGGGTCGTGACGTGACGGTTACTGTAACTGTGTTTAATTTGTTATAAAATCGCATGGCTATGCACCGGGGGGGGGTCAGTTTACGGAAATGGGGGGGGTCATTATACGCTGACCCTGATCAAGTAGGGTGCGCTTATTTCTTAGAAGCTTCTTCCCAAAACGGTAAGGCACTAACGGCGACACTCTCACAACGGGAATTTACACGTGCCCCCAACTCGTGTCATTTTTTTTCCTACAGTCTGAAACCCTGAAAATATTCAGAAACCAACGTAAGGTGGCCACTAACCTCAAGCACATAAACTGTTGAGAATCGGACATATTCGCACGCTGTACTCCAAATCACGCGTTCCAGCACTGCCAGCGTGTACTTGCGTGAGTAATTCTAAGCGTAAGAAGATGCGATAGAGGCGATAACGTAAGACAAAAGATTTAATCACAACCACAACAAATCCACTCGTAATTGCAATAATATCTCAACGTAATCCGTAACAGTGCACGTAACGATTCCACTATTCCACGCGTCACAACAAGCGAAAGTTTCCAAACGTAAGAATTTGTACTCCCTTCCTGCTGAACGCAGTACTGAGAACAAGTCAAAATCCAAAGTGATTTATTAGTGTTAAGTTAAGTACTTAAACTAATAATATGCATATATTCAGTTTGTTAGGTTTTTGCTAAAAGATACAAACTAAATGAAAGTCCTCGGCGACGCTGAGTGCCGCGCGAATTGCGCGCACTTTCAACACTCCTTCTTGTCTTTTACACAGCAACGCCTAGCCCATCTTGGTCGCCTTCAGTCCTAGTCCCTCTTGCATCGCTTGCAACTTCACAGGACCCTATCCCTTTGTCAGACCATCCGCCAACATGCTCTCGGTCGGTTCGTAGCTTGGAGTTATCAACCCATCACTCGCCTTGGATATCAAGAACTTCACTCGAACGTCCATGTGTTTAGTCTTAGACGTTTTTCCATTTCCGTTCATGACTGTAATTTCAGCTTGATTGTCGCAACGCAAATCCATCGGCAATTTTACTTCGAAACCAACTTCTTTTGCCATTTCCATTACTCCGATCATCTCGCACTGTACCGTCGACGCAGCGTACAGCTCCGCTTCCATTGTGGACAATGAAACGCACGTCTGCCTTTTGCAGAACCAGTGCACCAAACATCCTTCCAGCGTTATCACTCCACCACTCGTGGATTTCCTGTCGTCCTTGGACCCCCCGAAATCCGCGTCCGAGTATCCGGTGACTTTAACTTCATACTTTTCATCGCTCTTCTGATCTTGGCATATCTCCATACTCAATTTTAATCTTCTCGAACCCTTCAGAAAACGTAGAATCCGCTTCGCCGTCGCCCAATCCAATTTCGTCGGCGCATGCGCCCTGCGCGTGGCCTTGTGCACCGCGTATGCGATGTCCGGCCTGCAGCAACACGACACTCACAGCAAACTGCCGATCAACGATTGAAAGTTTCTTATCGACGGTTCATTTCCGCGCACGTCAACCTTCAACAATTCATGCTACTTGAGTGCTTCGTCCTCGTACTCATCCGATAGCGGTGTTTTCACCACATTCGCATTTTCCAAACCGTAAGTCTTGAGAAAATCCGCGATCATGACTTCTTGATCTAGCAGATACCCTTTTTCTTCATCATACGAAACTCTCATGCCCAAAAACTTCGTGGCATGTACGAGATTTTTAATTTCCAATTCTTTCAATACATTAAAAAAATCATCAATCTGTTGCTGTGACGTTGCCGTCACCAGCAAATCGTCGACGTATATACCTACTACCACTGTTTCGTCATCTACTCTCTTGTAGTATAAGCAACTGTCAGTAAAACTTTGCGAGAAACCACACTCAGCCAACTTCGCGTGCAGCAGGTGATTTCACTGTGTTCCGGCCTGTTTCAGCCCGTAAAGCGACTTTCTTAACTTCAAAACCAATTGCTTCGAGATTCCGACATTCAATTCCCTTAATTTATCTGCACCAATTTCCATACCACTCGGCACGTAAAGGTAAACATCGTGTTCATCCTCCAACGCTTTGACATAAGCGTTGGGGATGTCCCCGTGCATGGCTTGCACTTTCCACTTTCTCGACAGCGCGAAAATAAACCTCACCGTCGTCATATCCATCACTGCGGCGAAAGTAAATTCGTAATCCACGCCGTACCGTTGCTCGTTGCCGCAAGCGACGAGCCTTGCCTTTTAGCGCTCCAGCGCACCATTGGCATCAGTTTTAGTCTTATAGACCCACTTCGTATGAAGGGGTCTAACATTTTCCGGCTTCTTCATCACAGTCCATACTTCATTCGCTTCTAAGGCACGGATCTCTTCATCCGTGGCCTTCATCCACTTGTCGGCATCAGCTCTGCCGACCGCATCGCGAAAATGTTTGGGATCGACGTCTGATATCAGACTCACTTCACCCTTTTCTTCCAAATCATCGTTGTCCTCGATTTTCTTTTCCTTCTGCGCCTTCAACCTTGTGTGTTGACGCGTCAGGTGCCGCCCACGGGTCCAACGCGACTTTCTTCCTTTCTTCAGATTTTTCGCATGCTCTTGTACTTGCCCGTCGTTATTATCCGGCGCTTGCACTGCGCCCGATGAATGTCCGTCTCCTCCTGATGCTTGAAATGCTCCTTCTGAAACCCGAGCTGCTCCTTCTGAGCCTCGGCTTGTTCCTTGATCCTGCAAATCTTCAGTCTCTTCCAACATATTTTTAAGTTTCTGGTTCTGCTCGTCAGTTAGTGTCTCCATTTTCTTCACGTGTTGAGTAACTGTCACCTTCTGCTCTTTCTTCAGGAAAACCTCGTACCCTTTTGTCTCTTCGCTGCAACCTATTATTACCGCAACCTGCGCACGCGGTGCCAGCGCGTTCGACCCCGGGTTGCGATGTACTGTGCATGGTGAGCCGAACGTAACTATTTCACCCAAATTGGGTTTAATTCTAGTCAATAATTCCAGCGGCGACATCTTCCGTGGATTCGCGCTTGTGGGGGTGCGGTTCAGCACATAGGCAGCGTATTCCGCCGCATCCCCCCAGAACGACAATGGTAATCCACTTCCAAACAGCATGCACCAGGCCATGTTCATGACCGTTCGATGCATGCGCTCTGCCTTCCCGTTGCTGGCTTGATTTTCAGCCTCTGCCACTTGACGTGAAATTCCAGTACTTTGGCAAAAATAGTCCACATTCTTGAATTCCGCTCCGCCATCAGTCCTTAGCACGTGAATCCTGCAATTGAACTTGCGTTCAAAAAACGCCAAGAAGTGCTCAAATTTTTTGGCGGCGACGTCCTTGGTTTTTGCCAGGAAAATCCGAACGTAATTACTCTTGTAATCGATGTAATTCACAAGGTATCGGTTTTCCAACCGATCCCTTGGCGCGATCGGACCCTTAAGGTCCGAACAGATCACGCCGCCGATCTGATCGATCGGCGCATTCCTACCGCTATCTCTCTTGGACTGCGCGTTCTTAGTCTGCTTACCCTGCGCACACGTGACACAGTGGAGCCGGGTGTAATCCGTGATCCGGATCCCATAGCGGGGATCCTTCGACAACGAGACTATGGTCTTGAAATTTAAATGCCCATCCGAGAGTGAAAGTGCATCAGACTTTCACTCTGGACATCTTGCGTGGCCTGATAGTCAGCATCACTCGCTGACGCCACAGACATAATCAATTCTTTCCTGGACTTCCTTGGTCTGTCCACCTGTCCTTGTACCGTCAATACGTTGTTTTCAACGTCAACTCCGACGACACCAACACCGGAATCACACTTCACTAGCGTCCTTTTTCCGTTTTTATACGATCGGACCAGTCCACCGATCTCGAAAAGGCCATACGAGAAGATATTCTTTGAAATTCCTTCCGCGTAATACACGTTTCTCACTTTAATTCGCGTACTAGTGTTTCCGCAAACAAAGTTGATAAATAGCGTGCCCTTTCGGGTAACTTTCACCCGCTTTCCATCCACTTGGAAACACTCGCGGACGGCTTTTTTCACGTCAACCAGACACGTTAGGTCTGACGTTAGATGCATACTCGCACCAATGTATAGTACCCACGTGTCTGGTACCACATCACCAGCCGAATCGTCAATCATTAATGCAAAATCTTCTTTTGCATTTTTGTTCTTGCGGCAATATCGTTTGATATGCCCTTCCTCGCCACACGAGTAGCACAATCGTTTCTTGACGTAATGTTTTGGCTTTTCAGCCACCATATTCACTTCACCGCCCTGCGCGTGCTTCGTCGGTCGTTCACTGTACTCGACCGCTTGTGCAAACTGGCACAACTCCTCTGCATGTGTCATATAATCTTCGCGCGCACTGTTATACTTGGAGACGAGGATCTGCCTCATCTCCGGTACCGCGTGAAATACAATGTTGTTTAGGACCAAATTATCGCTTTTTGGTCCCATCGCTTCTGCGACCGCGGTCAGATACAAGAAATGTTCTGGCCACGTTCTGCCAGGCATCTTCGTGCCCATGAATAGTTTCATGCCTTGTGCAGGCGTTATCTGCACGTTATACACGGCCAATAATTGATCCATGATGTACCACAATTCCGGCTTTTTACACCACCACGCGTTGACCTGGCGGTTATAATACGCCTCCGCTGAGCCCGCCAAATAATGGCCCAGCAGGTCTACTTTCACATCCTCGGTCCATCGGAATCCACAAGAGGCTTCGGCAAGGCTAATCTGTCGGAAAAACTTTCGCCTCCAAGCCTGAACACCGGATCCCAGACCCTTGTACACTTCCTTTCCATCGAAAGGCTTTATCTGCAGTGTTCTCTGCTTAGGGGAGGGCGTTCGCACCACCCCGTACCCTTGGAACGGCGCCTGATCGTGCCAACCATTCACTTGTGGTCGATTCACGTTATAAGCAATGCCTGCGGTACTCCTGCGCCCGCGGCGCCAACCGGTGTAAACGCGTCCCTTCCGGCGCGACTTATCCCTAGGAAACTCATTATTCCTTGTCGCCCGGTAGTGTACTCTTTCTTCTCTTCATCGCTATCATCGAGGGGGAAAATGCTCATCCTTCTGTCCCCCTTCGACTTAGGCGGCGACGACACTTGCTGCTTGGGCGCGCTGTTTGCTACCTCAAGCTTTTCCAAGCGCTTCATAAGCGTTCCAAACAACTTCATGACGTCTGAAGCCTTGAATTCTTCTTCTGATTCGTTACGGCCCCCTCTTGGGCTCATAACCTGTTGAGAATCGGACATATTCGCACGCTGTACTCCAAATCACGCGTTCCAGCACTTCCAGCGTGTACTTGCGTGAGTAATTCCAAGCGTAAGAAGATGCGATAGAGGCGATAACGTAAGACAAAAGATTTAATCACAACCACAACAAATCCACTCGTAATTGCAATAATATCTCAACGTAATCCGTAACAGTGCACGTAACGATTCCACTATTCCACGCGTCACAACAAGCGAAAGTTTCCTAACGTAAGAATTTGTACTCCCTTCCTGCTGAACGCAGTACTGATGAGTTGGTGCAGAAGGCTCGTGAGCAGAAATTTCGCTTGCACAAGGAGCTCGAGCGTGTTGCTCATGACTATGTCTGGGTCCAGGCTTCGATTGCAGATGTGCCCAGGGATGGTAGTGGACTCCTCAGATGCCTTGTACTTCCAGAAATACAGCAAGCAGGTCTTCTACTGGAACGGGACTGATCGATATGCACGCGCCTACTTCCTTGGTGCCTTCTGTAAGAGTATCCAGGGAGTATTCTTCGGAAACATGCGTCTCAAAGCCAATGTCGACAAGGATGCAAAGTCATTCCGTTATACGCTTGGTCTTACCATTCAACACATTCAGGTGACGATCCTCGTTGATATTGCCGCTCCCTAGTCTTGTTGCTCGTCAATATTACTAAGTCAAGCGTGTAAGTAATACAATATCGTGCATTCCACATCAGGAATACTAACAACGTGGAAGACCAAATCTAAGATGTCAGTTGGAGGCTCCAAGTTAGGTCCTTGCATCTGGTTGGGAACATAACCACAAGTACAATCAGAGACCAAGGATGCATGACATGTGAGGCACCACAACTGAAACTTGGGCTCAATGCTAAGAGCTGGTCTCTCAATCTCCTTAGGCTCACTTCTTGCGATGCGCTTAGCGGGAGTAATACCACTGTCCAATCTCATCCATCTGGAGTTCTTCCTGACATCATCTCGATCTTTGGTCTGCATTTGTTCGACCGAGAGTATAAAAGTTCTTTGTGACCTGTATTCATATTCCATGTGAAAATGGCTCACACTTAAAATTTGAATAGCTTCAATACCAAATTCATTTTACTCGAATTTGAATTTCCGATAATTGAACAGAGAGCGCCATGTTTTGAAATTGTCCCGGCAATTCGGGTCGCGCTTACAATTTCCCCTCATTTTCGTCCAATGGTTTGCATCATGCAGTCCAAGCAGCTTGTGCTCGTACTGCTGGTGACTAGCGTGGGTTGCAATGTAACGCCCAAGGCTCCCTCCGACGTCACGTCAAGGAAAGACATTGAGCCATCGTCTAGTGAATTGGCTGACTCAAAGAACGTGCAGGAAGAGACACTAACGGAGACAGACGCTGATGTCATTACCAAAGTCTCCTCCAGTCCGCAGCACATTGCAGAGTCGGAAGAACTAAAGACAAACACCGAGCTAGCAGATGAAGACGTTGATTCTCTATTAGATATCCCGATCGGTCTCTTCGAAGTGACAGATGTAGATAGTGTCGACACACACAAACGCCAAAATTACGCATCGCTCGACGCCGGTGCGACAATTCTCGACGCTGCACCTGAAACGAAGAGTCCCACCAATCTATTAGTACCGGACAAGGACCGTTATATGCTCATGCCGTGCTCTAGTCCCCGGAAATGGGTCGTCATCAGTCTTTCGGAGGATGTGAGGAAAGCTGTCGAATCGAAAAGCTCGTATCATGATAGGACTGACGATGTGCATGTTCATGTTACAAAGGTGTACGCCGACGCTATAGCAGTTGCCAATTATGAGAAGTTTTCATCGCTTGTAAAGGATTTTGTCGTGCTTGGCGGTGTAAACTACCCGACCGATACGTGGCTCGTGCTTGGTAACTTCACCGCTGCACATAAGAACGGTGAACAGATTTTTCAGCTGGACGCACAACAGCATGTGCGGTACATTAAGCTTCGTTTTCTTTCTCACTATGGTTCCGAGTACTATTGCACACTGAGTCAATTGCGGTAGGTTCGTCTCTCTACACCAAGTCAGAAAAATGCTAAATAAGCCCATTGTTGTTTACTGCTGCTGCAGTGTATTTGGCCGAACATTTACGCAAGTGATTTCCCAGCTGGAAAAAAGCATTGACACAGAAGTGGAAGCCGCATTTTCAATACCCCAAGCCTCTATTCCGTCTGAAAGTACCGAAGTATCCGTACCTGGCACTCGCAACCTGACTGAGATAATGAGCCCATGCTTGATGGAGAAGAGTAATTCTGTCGTGACTGCTTTTTATAACAAGTCTCAGCAGATCGAGCATGATCGTCGCCATGGAATGTGCTGTGAAGTGAATCATGCTCCAGAGCAGTTGAAAGTCGAGGCAACACCTAATTCAAACACTAACGAACATGTGCTGACTCCGAGCTCCGATCTCTACGACTCTGACATTGGTAATGACGTAACCCAGCAGATGGATAGCTCTACACTAAGCGCAAATGCAAGTAGCACATCTATAGTTAGCAGCTCAGGCTCAAACACAACGCAACCAAGTAATGGAGCAGCAGCAAGCTCGACCGGTCATAGTAGTGTGCCATCTACGCAAGGCCTCGGTAGATTAGAAAGCATTTTTGTGCGTCTCACCAAGAAGAGTACGATACATGCGATTTTGTGATGCTCTCATGATAGCTCGTTTCGTGCTCATGCGTGTTTGCTCTTGTGCCATTAGTTCAATCGTTGGAAGCAAACCAGACTGCCATGGGAAAGCAGCTCGAAGAATTGCACTCTCATCAGTGGACTGCCATAAAAATGCTGCAGGTAGAGTCAGGATGTTTCCCTCCATGCCATCTGAATGCTAATGCCTAGCTGACGTATGCATGATTATAGTCGAACCAGGAGTCTTTGAGCGATCAGTTGAAGGAGATTCGCAGTATGCTTGTGAATTTGGTAAGTTTGGAGCAGTTCTTTGCGAGTGTTTGGTACGAAAACTAATCACTTGGTATGGTCATCAACAGAAGGAACAAGTCACTAAACAGGTGTCAGCCAATGAGAAGTATGGTCGACTCCTTGATGCTATCCAGCGGGACAACGTTGCTCTTTGGGTGAGATAACAAGTTTTGTTCGTTATTCTCGGACTCATTGACTTGTGTGTACTAATCGATTGAGTGCACTGCATTTTCCAGAATGAAATGCTCATTTTGCGCGAGGTGATCACAACGATGAAAGCGGGCATTCTCTGCGCCATCCTTCTCTCTGGAGTCATTATTTCCTTCTACTTGCTTTGCCTCTTGTTTCGCTGCGTTTCCAAGTGCAAGGCGCGCGCGGACCTTCGGGAGTGTTTCTGGCGTATGGAAAAACATGGATTTAGTGTAAATGACACCGGCAAGACTGCAGCATGGGATAGAATGAAGGCTGGCGTATTGCGTGTGAATAGGAAAGCGCTCTTTGGGTCATCCTGGGACGACGCAGCGATTGAGCGGAAGCCTCTGGTCCGCGACAAGGTTGTAAATAGCCCCGCAAAAGCTCCGACGGCATCGCACCAAGCGGTCAAATAAATAAAGTAACAAAGATCAAGTTTAGAGGATCTAACAAAAGCCCCGGTCACACAAATTGATGTCTATGTTCAAGTTCGTGCTATCCAGACTCCATAGTTTCATGCTGCTCGACAAAGTAGACCACGTGTGCGATTCAGATCTACGCACTCACCTGAAGCCTCTGCCACTTTGGATTTTCGACGACCAATTCCGTTAGTGCATTCGAGAGCAGGTTCACCACATTCTCTACGTGCCAACTGTCGATTTCGATACCACCAAGAGCTAGACGTACAAAATACGTGCCATCCACCACAGAGTGGATTAAAAACACCTTACCGGAAGTGTTAACGCGGCGGAGCAGAGCCTCCGTGAGCTCCCGGCCACCAAAGGCCACATTAAAACACACGAGCCCCATGCGCGCTCGCACAAAGAGCTGAAAGCGACCGTCCTTTAACAGTAGCTCTTCAGCTTGCCTCGCGAACGCAACTGACCGGCGGATATGCGCTCGAAGTCCCGAGGCTCCCAAGCGACGCAACGTGAACCATAGCTTCAAGGCGCGAAAGCGACGGCCAAGCGGTACTTGCCAGTCTTTATAGTTAATACAATGCTGCATAAAATCATTTTTTAGGTACTCGGGATCGAGGGCCATCGCCTCGATGAGAGGACGACGATCCTTGACCCAAAACAAACTCGCGTCAAAACTAACGAGTAGCCACTTGTGGGCGTTGACACAAATGGAGTCGCACCCTTCGGCACCGTGAAACCAATGTTGATACTCGGGGCAGACAGCAGCTGCGCCTCCGTACGCTCCGTCGACGTGAACCCACACATACTCTGGCTGTTCTCGCGCGACAGCCACGAGCTTGTCGAGCGGATCGATGGCTGAAGTGGACGTTGTCCCGACCGTTGGTATCAAGCAAAATGGCACCAGTCCTTTCGCTCGATCTTCCATCATGGCTCGAGCTACATCATCGGGTGCCAATCCGTAGTTGTCAGGGTCGGCTTTACCTCGAGTCGTGGGTACCACTCGCAGGTGTGGGATATCCAGGACCATGCACCCCTTCTCAGCAATTGCGTGCGTTTGGTCCGAGACATAAACGACGAGCTTCGATGCCATTTCCTTTCGAGCTGCACCGTCTAATCCCGAAAGGGCCTTCATACGGGCAGCAATCAGCGCACACAATGCTGATTCACTAGCTGATCCTTGTATGACACCACCACCCGCAGAGCTCGTGAGGAAACATTCCGGGAGTCCAAGTAGCTTGGCCATCCAGTCGCACATTACTTGTTCCAGTTCTGTGGCAGCCGGGGCGGAAACCCATGAAAAGCCGACGACATTAATCGACGAGCACAAAAAGTCAGCCAAGACACTGGGATCACTGCCACGGATCTTGAAGTAGGCGTGGAAATTAGGCGATGCCCAGTGCGTGAGCGCAGGAAAAATGAGTTGCTCGACGTCGCGAAAGATTTCAGCATAGCTCTGTGGGTCTTCAGGACACGCACTCGGTAGCTGATCTATGAGCTCTCCCGGCTTGATCTTTGATTGGACTGAATACGACGTGCTACCTGGTTCACCACGATGAGGATCGCGGCGCTGCAAATTTTTGTGATACCGCACCAAGAGCTCCGTGAGTGCAGTGGCCGGATGGCGGATGGAGTTTGGATTTTGAAGGTCCAGAGGGCGCGTGGATTCGAGTTCACGACGACGTGTGAGGTGTTGGATGGCACTTAATAACGCAGCGCCACCGGCTAATCCGGAGCAAAAGACTGCCGCAGTCGAAAGAGAATCACGCATGACAAACAGCGTAATGATGATGGATGAAGAACATAACGAACCGCTTCAGTGATTTGTTATCCGATGGCTAGGATCAACTTGTCGCGTGACCAAGTGGTTCCACATATATCATTTTTGCTGCTGAATCGTAAATCAAGACAGAAAACCTGTAATCACTGTACTTTACATCTGATTACCTGTTCATTAGATACTAATTATAAACCACTGGGTGCTGTACATGTGTATCGTTTTAGAAAACATTCCCAGCATATAATAGCGACCGTCTTTTTCCGTATCAATCCCAGCCTTTGTTCCGTTTTCATATACCATCTCCAAGTGCTCCTGAGGTATCCAAGACTTATGCTTGGTGAATTGTTTCATTTCTTCGATACTGATCGAACACATAATCTTTATTGTGGGTACAATGGATCACAACATCCTTGAGTTGAAGTTGAAACTGTGGAAGATTCTCAAACTGTGGAAGATTCTCAAACTGTGGAAGATTCTTCGGCTGGGAAGATTCCTCATCTAGTTCTGGGCTGAACCCAGTTCAACCCATCAACTTTGTTGAAGTACCCACGAAAGTCTGTTCATCTATACATATGTTCACGATAGGAAGGACACGAATATGTTAACAGTAGGTAGGACATGGATATGTTTATGTGGTGGAGTCGAGTTCGAATCAAAACACCGAAGTGTGGTAAAGTCAGTTCAAAATCGAACACCGAAGTGTCCGGAACTCGAGCACCATCGTGCCCAGCCGACCAACTTAGGGGGGAGTACACGCGAACCTTCACCTGTATGCCTATCGGGTGACCGATCAGCACTGAAGGACGCCTGGTCCGATTTAGCTTTTGAGTTCTCACCTTGTGTACCCATTGGTATGGACTTGGTGGACCGTCGCAGCTGTATCAGTCTTGATAGGTACCGATATGGATGGTACCACTTCTGAGGTACTTAAACCAAAAAACAAACGAGAGATAATGTGGTGGAGCGGCTGATCAAAGTTTTCGACGCTTGATCAGGCGGTACGACGGCGCTCGGACTGCCGACTTAACGAAGGGGTCCTCCGGTTGTCCTTGACTGCTTGTGTTTCTGCTCACCTTGTGTACCCGACGGCTAGGGCGTGGGTCGCTCTCCAGGTGGCGGGGGTGGCACACTGCAATCCCTTGTTGCAAGACTGAGTGAACTTGTGATGAATCGACCGATGCTATCAGGCGTGATCAGGCGCAATAAAGCTTGAATCAAGTGTGATCAGGTTTGATCAGCAAGGAACAGGCTTGGGCAGGAGCTAAAAGTCTTTGAAAAGCTGTGATCGGTGTGGTGGAGTCAAGTTTGAAATCGAAAACATTAGCATCGATAACCTGACTACCACCATCGCGCCCAGCCTTCCAACTTTCGGAGGGGGTAATCCGCGGACCACCACTCGAGATCTGGTCCGATCGTCCGCTGCAAGCAGACGACCGGTCGTCATCAGAACCCACTTGGTCCGATTGTTTAGTGTCCATCTCACCTTGTGTACCCGATGGAATGGGCTAGTTACACACTCGGTGGATCGGGATCGCAGATTGGATCGAAGCGGTCTTGAATATAGAAGACCGATCTGGGTAGGTATCTCTGGGACGGAACTCTTCACCCCAGACACAAACAGACCAAAAACACTTCCAAGAGATAACTTCCAATAGGTCGATCGTCCAAACGATCAAGACCTGACCAATCCGAAATAATAGAGGGTAGACCGACCGTTCCGGTCTAGACCCTGACCAATACGAAATAAGACCAAAACCGGTCTAGTTTCCAACCAATATTAAAACAATCCAATATGTCCGCGTAAAGACCCAATATGCTCGTGAAACTCCACAAACGATATCTCCACGCCAAGACCAATCCAGTGAATAGCACGTTCCAAACGTACTTGAGTTGAGATGTTGAGATCGCTAAATCGTACTCCCGTCGAGGGACTTCCGGTGGGCCAAAGTGCGCGTGCGGCGCGTCCAGACCGGGTATAATAGGCGAGAGGGGATAATTCGACCCTCTGCCCCCAAACACTCCGCGGCGGGCGGAGGCGACTAGTGTACGAAAAGGGAAGAACGGCGACCCCTATCTGTGGTGTAAACCAAGACCAGAAGAGGTTTCAGCCACTTATCCGAAAGATAAAAGATTTCCTTACTTAAAGGTATAAACTCTGTCCTAAAAGGTAAAACCACAACTAAAATACTACTACCCTATAGTCCCTAAATGTACCCCCACAAAGATATGTAAAATACCCAAAGTCGGGTGAATTACCAAAACTTGCGTTCTTGACACTTCTTGAGTCTGATAGGCTGAAAAGCCCCCCTTGTTTAAACCAATCCAAAATTAGACCAAATGCCTTGACGAAACTTGACCAGAAGTGTGCCAAATTTTGGGCACGCTTCTCCACAGCCGCCCCTGAGTCAGACCGTGTCGCACAACGACAACGGTCTGACCTCGTCCATCAAATTCAGTTGAACCTTGGTCATTCAGACTTTTCCTACATGGAGCAACCATCTTCTTCATCCGTTCCAGGTACTTGCACTGCTGGACTTGACCTTCTTGTATTTACTTAACGACCGTTCTTGTAGGCACCTCGCATACCACGTCATCGCCTGTCATTTCGCCCGTCCGGTCGGTCCGGTCTGGCATCCCCCATCGTTCTACTGCACCTCAGAAATCGGCAGGGCATCAGATCGGGACCGACGCGCAGTTGCAAGACGCACTTGAAGAGATCGCACGTCTCCAGGAGCAGATTGCTCAACAGGCGACACAACGTAAGCATGAAAGTCCGGTCTTCACCTTGGACCTGTTCTAACCTTCGTTTGTCTTCAGCCCGTATACCTCCAGACCGTATACCTCCAGACCGTATACCTCCTGGCATCAGCAAGGCGATAAATGCCCTGCTTGCCGCCGATCGGCAGTCGAACACGCATGACCTCCAGCTGTGTCAGATTTTGACCGGACTAATAAGCGCGCGCAATAGGTTGACCCGCTTGGAGGCTCATCAGCTTCATCTTCGGGAGCATCTTGCGCTGGTCCAACAGCAGCAAGCAGAAGACCTGCTTGACCAGACCACGTTGAGCATTCAAAGCGACGACCTCGAGAGGCGTCTCACTGAGCTCCGAATTTCGATTCAAGACCAGACCGAGGAGGTCCGGTCTTGTGAACGCAAGTCGAACAATTGGACGCAGGCAGCGAACGGTCGTCGGGCGGTATTAAAAGAATGTCATCAGCCCTTGGTTGACCTGTTGCGTCCTCGTCGACATCCAGTTGCTGCCTCCAGCGTAGACCGGTCTGCGTCGGCCGCCTTGGTGGACCTACACCGGGACCAAGACCAAGGCCGTTCATTGGCCGAAATTCCCCAGCCCAAAATTCGTCAAAAGTCTAAGAAGCGCGCGGACACGCCGATTCCCTCGAGGGCGCGGCACAGCGCGCGACCCTGAACTCGAAGGGAAGCGTGCGGTGCCTCGTAAGCGAGCCAAGATACAGGCGCCCCTAGTGAACCCAATATTGGACGTGAGTGATGCCTGCAACCCTGCCAAAACTCAAGCGCCCTCGCGCCCTCGTGCTGACCATGCCAAGTATTCAGAGGTCTCGTCCTGGGATGACTCCGGCGAAGACTCCGGTGATTCGGAGTTTGCTGTCCCCATCCCAACCAAGTCGCGAACACGTCCACATGAAAGTTTTGTTCAAGTTGCATCGACTTCGGAGCAGACCAAGAAGACCGGTCCGCATGGTGGCGTTCCACCACCTCATGCTCGACAAAGTCAACACCTACGGTCTTGCCTGGGACGTCCAAGCTCCACAGAGATGCTTTGTTGGGCAACGTGGCAATCGACAGTTCTTCCCTTCCGCCACGAACGCGTGAGGATACTTTGCCGTGGTCTCCAGGGAAGATCGGTTGTTTACGCCGGTCCACCCTGACCAAGCAGCTCCTGGCCCGTTCTTTCTCTCTTCCAGACCATTGGCTTTTCCCGCCGGCGAAGAAAGTTACTGCCGCGTCGGAACGGCGGCCGGACTTGATCGCGTCGGCACAGATCTCCTGCTTGTACGCTGACGAGCCGTGGAAGATTTTCGAGCATCCCAAGCTGGGGTTCATCTTCCACTCAAATCCGTGGGCCATTGCTTTCATGGGTCGGGTGAAATGTTTTAACGAGAATCACTCTCAAGCCATCTGGGAGGCATCCCACTATCTGGTGCTTCCCCCGGAACGAGTTCGGCAAGACCCTGGATTGGCGACCATCCAGAACAAGCGCAAGCGGCGTCGGATCAGAGCGGGTGAGGCCTGTCAGTCCCTGTGCCAATATGTTTTGGACGGGATGCTGGCCCACGAGTGCGACGTCGATGTGTTCTTATATCCAGTTGTACTTCATATGCCTCGGCGTCGCGTCGAGAGGACCCGGCTGCTGGCTGACGGTGGCACATGGTACCCCGGTCTTGGACCTCAAGGATGCTTTGGTCCAACTAGACCAACAAGAACCTTGGCGTAACCAGTACCAGGACAAGTTGAAAAGCATCCGTCGGTAACCGTCGGCCGTATGTGGGGTGATGGCGAGTGAGGTCGTAAGTAGTCGACCAGATAACACTTAATATATATCATTGTTCTTTTTCACATGTTCGGTCATCAAATCACTTGAGCTAATTCCACCACTTTCTCCAGAGTTGCACTAGACACGTTATCACCAACCGTTCCACTTACATCGCGAAAAAACAATCCACGTTCGTCACTCCATTATTCCAATTCGTCACATATTCACAATACACAATACACAAGACACAAGACCTTCCACCTCTTCACACCGGTCGGGAAGACCGATGCTACTGCATGTCTTGGTCTTGGTCTTCATGGGTCTGCATCACTGCGAAACGGTTCCGACTGACTCGGTACCGTTCGAATTCTCGTAGTAGTGCTCCACAGTTCAGGTCGGACTCATCGATCCAAGTTGTTTCATCATGGTCCTTCCATCGGACCAGATATTCTCGGTGGGTCCGGCCGAACCTGGTCTTCTTGACCGATCGGACATCTAAGATCTTTTCCACTTCAAATTCGTCCTTCTCCAGCGGTCGTTCCCAACTGTCCTCCGGCAGTAATGCTTCATCGAAATCAAACCGTTCTGCCTCGTCTACTAGACAGGGCATTTTGGGACGATCAGGAAACTCTCGTACGAGTTTTAACTTGGACACATGTACGATCGGGAAGACCTTGTAGTCCGTGCCGGTTGTTACTAGACGGGAATCGTGTTCACCGATCAGCTCGGCAACACGGAAAGGACCGTGCCACATGTGAGCCAGCTTCTTCGCATAGCCCTCCTTCACTCGGTCTAGGTACAACCATACCCTCGCCCTAGGTTCTGTACCGTGGGGTTGGACCTGGTCGTTGTTCCGGTCTGCCCGGTCTTGTGTAGCTTGACGTAACTTTTCGTTGACAATTTCTCTTGCATGCTGGTAATGTTTCTGGACCTGCATATTGTCAAACGACCGGAACACCTCGGCCATGAAACCGGGTTCTCGGTCGTGTCTGATGACCTCGCTGGCGCCGAACCTTCGGAACACGCATTCTTCGTAACTTTTGGCGATCTGCTCGGCAGACCGGGACGCACTTTCCTTCGCAATAACTAGACCGGTGAACAGGTCTACCCAGATCAATAACTCAGTATTGCCATATGTCGATTTAGGCAGAGACGGTATACGGTCCATCTTTATGACCTGGAAAGGGTAGGTAGCTTCGATATTTCCGGGCGATCGCCCCTTGATTACCGGTCTACCCTTTCCGGTCTCGCAATCCGTACAACAACCCACATATTTCTGTATACTTCGGAAAAGACCTCTCCAGTGAAAGTGGGACCTGATCTTGTGATACGTTCTGCCTATGCCCTGATGTCCCCCTTCTAGACTCGCATGGTAGTGATGGAGGACATCCGGCTGCAGCAACTCAGGTATCACCAATTTCGCCAATCGGTCCCGGTCTGCACTGTCTTGGTCGGCATCGCGGCAGTACTATATTAAACCATCCTCATCCACTTCGTAACTGTCTGCGATCATGGCACATTCTTTCGCTTGACCATTCATTAACTTAGACAATTCACCGCGCAGGTAGGTCTTCAAATGCACATTCCCTTCTTCTTCGTCCTGCGCCTTGATGATCCGTTCTGCCCTTAGTCGTTGCACAACATATTCACTCAACCGTTCCTTTGGGAACGGTTGGTGGGACTTCCGAGCTGTCGGTCTAGTCGCGACCATCACATGTACCTGGTCCGGAGCGCTCTTGGTTCCGATCACCTCGGGTAGCCTGTTTATATTCATCAATTTATCAAGAACGGCCTCCTCGGTGATCGTAGCCCCGGTCTGGTCTCGCATGGCCTTGGTCAAGAGGTAGTCGGCGCTTCTGTTCAGTCCCGTTTCACGTGCAACAGCTCGTGGTTGGAATGATCTTTCAATGCCTTCATTACCCGATCATTTAACGACCTCAGCCGTGGAGCCTTGCAGTCGATCTCTCCGGTGATCTGCCTGATCACTAGGTTGGAGTCACCAGATATGATGACTCGCCCCTTCTCTTGCGACGACAGCAGGTCCAGACATAGAAGTAGACCTCGGTACTCCGCCTCGTTAACAGTAATATCCGGCGTGAAATCGGCAGCGGCTGCAACTATAGACCATTGTGGCAACTTCCACAATATGGCACTATAGGCGCCGACGTTCTTCTTCACGCTTGCTGATCCGTCAAAACTTAAGACCAAGAGCTCTTCATCATGGTAGACGGTCGGTGGCGGTCTCGAAACTGACTGCCGAGGTTGCTCCTCGGGGTAATCGCTATCAATGCCTCGTCCACCCCAGACCGAGGGGTGATACTGGCAGCTAATGTGCCCAATATCTCTTCCTCGCCCCTGGTGCACTTAACGACCTCGAGGGTCCACTGAGACAAGACCGCCGACCATCTGCCTAGACGTCCGTCCATCCCATTGGCTGATAATAGCCAGGCCAAAGTAGACCGCCTTGACAGGACCTTTATAGGTCGGCCGACCAGCAGGTTGTAACACACATCCAGAATTCGTAGCAACGCCAGAACTTCTTTCTCGACAATTCCATAGTTCACTTCATTTGGCTTCAGCGTTCTGCTCGTGAACGTGACCGGATGGTACACACCATCATGATCTTGTACTAAAGTGGCCTAAATGGCCCACTGACTAGCATATACAATGATGGTCGGGACCTTTTCGGGATCGAAATGCTTCAAAATCGGTGCCGTCACCATCTTAGCCTTCAACATACCAAAAGCAAACTTTGCACGCTTCATATGGTCTTCAGCCTCCACTTGCGGACAATCTGCAGCAAGACCAGAGTCGGCGCCCCCATGTAAAGTTGCCCGGTCTTCTTCGCGCAACATATGGTAGTCCACTTCCCGGAGATCATACAACACAGCCGCGTAGATAGCAAAATCTTCGATGAAGCAGCTGTAGTAGTTTAAACTTCCTAGGAAGGACTGCATTGCCTTCAGAGACTCGGGAAACGGGAGGTTGCTTAACGAATCTTGGTCCTTAGGATTAGCCTCTAGACCATTGTTCGAGACCATATGACCTAAATAGGCGACCTTGGACATACCCAAAAACTTTTTATGGCGCTGATAGATAGGTTCCAGCGGTCGCATGTCTCCAACAATCGTTCAACCTTCTCGCACAGATCGTTCCATGACGAGGCAGGTATCAGAATGTCGTCGATGTACGACCGCCTCCCTAGAACGGACGGTCCTCTTTCCCGATCGGGTTCACCCTCTCTAAACACATCACAATTATCAACAGGTTCCCGATCGGTCTTGATCTTGAAGTGTCCGTACAATGCGTTGTCTATCAGCCTTTGATAGATCTGGGGCGCGTTCTTCAGACAGAACGGCATACGATTCCACTCGAAAAGACCAAACGGCGTCACAAATGCGGAAATCTCACGGGCTCGATCAGTCATCGAGACAACCCAAAATCCACCTGCCATATCTAGCTAACAATACCACAAGGTCTTGTCGAGGTCTTCCAACAGATCATTAATCAGCGGCATCGGTTACACCATGAGTTTAGTCAACCGATTTACCAGCCGATAGTCGATGCACAGTCTAATGTCAACGCCGTTCTTCTTGATAACAATTACGATCGGCGAGGCTCATGGCGAGGTCGACGGTCTAATAATATTGGTAGCCAACAGTCCTTTGATAAGATCAGAAAGCTTTTCACGGTACTGTGGCGCCACGCGTCGACATCGCTGGGCAATGGGCTTGGCATCTCCAACGTCAATATCGCAAATCGCACCACAGGCTGCAGGTGGTAAGACGTTGCCATTTCCGATCAGCAGATGTCTTTTCCTCCATATGATATTCTTCAACTGCTTGATCTGGTCTGGACTGTTAAGGTCTCGATCATCCACTTGTAAATCATCCATTGTAACTTCGGGAGAGTCGGCAGACACTTCAGGGAGGATTGCCATTTGGCTTTCCATCTCCTGAATGTACTGTTCCCCGCCTTCATGTATACAGACTTGTTCATCTTCTGGGGCAATATCACCTAGACCATCTGGACGGGCTGAACGCCCCTGATCTTGATCGACGGGCTGTCTTCACTGATATCGGTCTGATTAGGAATACCGTTATGGTCCGACCTAGCAATTTCATGTTCCCCTTCTTCCGTTTCTTGCTCCGCTGTAGCCTGGTCTTGTGCTGACACCACGTTGACTAACCTTGGCTCGTCTACTTGATGGGCCACCGTTCCTGGTGACTGCGGCGCCTTTCTTCGGACCAAAATCTTTTTTGGGGTGACATAAATTGGTCTTTCCACTAAAGGTGAGGTATCCTCTTCCACCGACCCATCATCGCTGATAAGATCGGTGGTCGATTGGTATGCCAGGTTTTGCCACTCGACATACCGCCTCGACCCAATCGAGACGAACCCCATCTTCCTTGGTACCTTCCCTTCTGCTAACCACATGCCGACAATAGTGTTATTGTCCAGTGTCAGCGGCTTGTCACCGATATTGGTAACACGGAAAAAATCACGTCGACCAGCACTCTTTACGAAGGTAGAGACCCACCGATCGCCCCTGGTCAACCACAACTTCCTCGAACGAAAACCTTTCTCAAACGGGTTATCGGCAGACCGACCAACCGGGATAGTGAGGTCTTGATCCCACCGGACCAAATCGGTATACGAACCATACAGAGGTCTTCGACCAGCCAACTGGACCTGGACCTCATCCGGGAGCGTAAGCACTCCATGTGACAGGTCTAGGCGAATACCAGCTGGGACCATGAAATCCATACCTAGTAAAGCGTCCTGACCAGCCAACTTGCCAACCCAAGCGCTGAAAAGTGGACCAGCGATCCCGACAAAGTAATTTTCACACGCGTTCTTCCTTCGGTCATATAAGAGTTTTCGCCGATCCCGACGCATTCTTGTCTCTGGGTATCGTCTATACGACATCCGACCTTACGAGCAAAGGCGGAGTCGATTATCGATACTTCAGCTCCAGAGTCGAACAACATCGTCGCCTTCTGGTTATTAATCTTGCCACAGGGTTTCGCCTGCTTGAACCATTTATCAGGCGCGTGATACTTCCAGTATCCGCGGGATTCTCCAGGCAGCAAGTCCAACTGCATAACCACCTTGGTCCGGGAGTACTCATCGGTCTTCAGACTGTAGACCGGATGGTCTCGGTCGACGCAATTTGGAATAGAACGTGTATTGTCGGTCTTATCCTCCTTGCCGACATATGCATAGATGTGAACCGTAGAACGCTCGGCTCGATCCAGATTCCAACCTGGCGAGCGTTCTAGTTTAACATCTTTTCTGCGGCCGGCGGCAGCATCCCCGCGTGCTTGTCCGGCACGTACCACTTGCACATATTAAAAAAAAATCTTCAATCTTGCAGTGGCCGGCCTCGTGGATCTCTCTACATGACTTACATACGAAGAGGCAGTGGTCCGTCGGGTGGCCGCGTCTCTCGCACTTCTTGCACACCATCTTCTTCCAGCAGTTTGGACCATCATGTTTGCTCGACCCACAGTGGGAGCACTTCTGACGAGGTCGGTCCAGATCGGACTTGCTTCCGTTCCTTCCCTTCCGGTCTACCTGGTCGGACTTCGACCTGGTCTTCGGGGCAGATCCCGCAACATAGACGTAACGATACTGGTCTTCATCCGATGACTCCCGGCTGGATGGACTTCCACTTTCCCCTTCCGATCCCGTGCTGTCTTCGGCTACAATTGCCTTGACCGCTCGGGTCGGTCTGGTCCAGAGTCTTTTGACTGGATCGGTCTGGCTCTGGGTCTTGGATCGGTAGCGATCTGATCCACCAGCACTCTTCGCCCTCATGCTACGCGACTGCTGTAGCGTCCGTAGAGTCTGTTCAACTTCACCCGCGTCCCTAAGACGCAGCAGAGTAAGCTGGTCCGCCAGTTCTTGATCGTCCAGGGTACTAATGTAGTGACCCACATGTTCCAGAGCAGCGCCGTTCGGCGGGTTATTCTCTTTAATTGTTATGCCGGAACGAAGTACAGCCACGTTGAACCGATGCAAATACTCGATCGGTGTTTCGTCGGCCCGCTTCTGCATATGGTGGTACTTACGGGCGCTTGAAAATCCGGATTTACAATATTGACCTTCAAACTCCGCACATAACAGGTCCCAGTCAGACCGGACGCCCCGACCCAACTGTTGAATCCAGTTCGCATCCGGTCCTTTTATCAAATCCCGGAAGATTAAACAACGTTCGCCTTTTGGGGTCTGGTCTCGCAGGAACGCAGACTTGACCCGACTGAACCAAGACCGGGCCTGGTCTTCATCAGAATCCTTGCCGGTGAAGTCCTTGAGGTCGGTCATCGAGGCCATACGGATGCGCAGAATCGCAGCAGATCCAAAGTCGTAGGCAGTAGTGGAGGCTAGGTTAGCCTTGCGCACCTTGCCTGCGCCTGTACCATCTGACCCACCGTGGTCGTCAAGACCGCCGACCGACTCCATATCACAGTCACTTGTCTTATTTGGTCTACGCGGTCTGGCCGGTTGTGGCTTGCGCTTCCCTTTGCCGACTTGCTTATCACTTCGAGTGGGCTTATCCATAGATGTTACCGATTCCATATCCACATCCCGTCAATCATTGACACTTTGACGGGTAGACCGGTCTTGGACATGTGGGCGCATAGGTGGTCTAACCCGTTCTTCCATGAAACGTTGCATCATCGTCTCAAACATGGCTTGGACGTTGGCTGGAGTCATGGGCAACGTGTTGATACCCTCCTTTTGCGGAACTGAGGCCTGTGGGGCTCGCTGGGGCCCCGACTGGCAAGTAGCCCTTTGCTGACGCATGCCCCTTTTTTGTTCAGACCGGGCATGGTCCACCCCCATGGTCATCCGCTCGACACCGGTCTCCAACTCTTATGAGCTGTTAGAAGCCGGTGGAGACTGGTAGATCGATTCATCATCGGAACCAATGTCAACAAGCTCAGTGGAGGCTTCGGCGACCTTCATTGCCGTGGTGGGAGTTGGGCAGCGAACCGCCCCCACCAGTGGCACCAAACGGTCGTGGAGGTCCGACATCGACGCCTCCAGTCTCCAATCATCAAATTCAAACAATTTATTGACACCGGCGGGGTTCTGCATTTTAATGCCAACCTCCGCCAACATCGCCACCAAATTCTTGACGAGAAGTAATGGTCGATCACTCTGGATCGGCTCGGTAGTGGGACCGAGAAGACGGTCGGGGATATGTGGGTCCAACACCCGAAAGACCTGGTTTTGGCGAACAATCGCTTCAATTCAAAAACATAATACATCTTGTCCAGGTCTTGTTCGGTGATAGCCTCATCCCCGACCTTCGACTTTTCTTCGAGGTCGTCTTCGTCGGGTGGCATTCCCATCCCTTTTCAGGGCACCTTGGGTACCTTGGGTACTTTAGGAAGGTAGACCGGATCGTTCTAGTAAGCCTCCAAGTAATTTTCATCTTTTAGTTTTCCATCATTTTTTTCATTCATACACATAGGATCAGGACCAAGGTCCTGATCCTTTCCGGAACTATAACAAGACCTGCTATAGTCCCGATCGGCTCCGGTGGGAGCCTTTTGGGGAAGAAAAAAGTGATTAATCCCGATCTGGTCCTCCGCTAGGCCAGATCGGACATCGCCATCTTTATCAAAAACGAGAACGTAAGGCGATAGCCTTTCCTTACGTCCTCTCCAGAACGACTCCATATTCAAATCATTCAAATCTTCGAATCCAATTTTTGATGGAATATCAGCACGGTGATATCTACGCTCACCAAGTGATCCGGGCACGCGCACCATTGTGGTGGAGTCAAGTTCGAAATCGAAAACATTAGCATCGATAACCTGACTACCACCATCGCGCCCAGCCTTCCAACTTTCGGAGGGGGTAATCCGCGGACCACCACTCGAGATCTGGTCCGATCGTCCGCTGCAAGCAGACGACCGGTCGTCATCAGAACCCACTTGGTCCGATTGTTTAGTGTCCATCTCACCTTGTGTACCCGATGGAA
>CM047587.1:11115609-11136907 GCA_026184515.1 Peronosclerospora sorghi | reverse complement strand
TCAACCAGCGACACGATCCACCGAGTGTTGAACTAGCCCATTCCATCGGGTACACAAGGTGAGATGGCAACGCAAGATGAATCGGACCAGGCGTCTTCTGTTGATGATCGGTCGTCAGCCAGCAGCGGACGATCAGATCGGATCGCAAGCGAAGGTCCGCGGGGTACCCCCCCCCGTAAGTTGGAAGGCTGGGCACGATGGTGGTCAGGTTCTCGACACAACTGTGTTCGATTTTGAACTTGACTACACCATAATGGTGCGCGTTCCTGGATCATTTGGTGATCGTTGATATCACCGAGATGATGTCCGGTCAAACGTTGACTTAAGTGATTTAAATGTGGAATCGTTCTGGAGAGGACATAAGGAAAAGCTGTCACCTTATGTTCTCGTTGTTGATAAAGATGGCGATGTCCGATCTGGCCGGGTGGAGGACCAGATCGGGATTAATAAGTTTTTTCCTCCCCATAAGGCTCCCACCGGAGCCGATCGGGACTATAGCAAGTTTTTCTATAGTTCCGGAAAGGATCAGGACTTTTGTCCTGATCCTATGCATTTACATGGAAAAATTGATGGAATAAAAAATGAGAACCAATCGGAGGCTGATCGGAACGATCCGATCCACATGCCTAAGGTCCCCAAGCAAAGGCTAGGAATGCCGCCCGAGGAGGACGACTTGGAAGAAAAGTCGCAGATCGGGGATGGGGTTATTGACGAACAAGACCTGACCAGGATGTATTACATCCACGAGTTGAAGCGATTTATTCGTGAAGACCAGGTAATGCAAATTTTGAACCCCCATATCCCTTATCGCCTCCTCGGACCCACTACCGAACCGATCCAGAGTGATCGACCACTGCTGCTGGTGAAAAATCTGCTGGCGATGTTGGCTGAGGTCGGCATAAAAGTGCAGAACCTGTCCAACGTCCACAAGCCGTTTGATCTGGACACTCGCAGGCTGGAGCTGTCGATGTCGACTCTACATGATCATTTGGTGCCGTTGGTGGGGGCGATTCGCCGCCCAACTCCCACCATGGCATTGAAGGTTGCTGAAGACACGGCAGCACATGACGATGCTTGCTCCGATAATAATCGGTATATCAGTCTCCACCTTCCTCTAACAGCTCATCGGAGTTGGAGGTCGGTGTTGAGCGGATGACCATGGGGGCAGATCATACCCCCATGGGAGCATAAAAAGGACGTGCGGCAGCATGGGGATGCATGCCGGCCGGGGCCCTAGGAGCCCCCACAGGTGTCAGTACCTCCAAAGGAGGATACCCACACGTTGCCCATGACCCACGCTAACGTCCAAGCCATGTTTGAAGCAATGATGGAGCGTTTCATGGGAGATCGATGCAGATCACCTCCGCGCCCTCATGCTCAGGACCTATCTGCCCGGCAAAATGTCAATATTTGCCGGGATGCAGATATGGAGTCAGTAGCATCAGTGGACAAGGCCACTCGAGGTGTTAAACCAATTGGCAAAGGAAGACGCAAGCGGCAACCATCTCGATCGCGCCGATCAAGCAAGAACAGTGATTACGACATGGAGTCGATCGGCGATCCGGATGACCACTATGGGTCAGACGGTGCAGGTGCGGGCAGAACGCGCAGGGCTAATCTAGCCTCCAAGACCGCTTTTGATTTCGCATCTACTGCGATCCCGCGCATTCGCATGGCTGCGACTACTGATCTCAAGGATTTCACCGGAAAGGACACCGACGAGGAGCAGGCCAGGTCGTGGTTTGGTCGGTTCAAGTCTGCATTCTTACGGGATCAGACACCAAAAAAGGAACGGTGTTTGATCTTTAGAGATCTGCTGAAAGGACCGGCTGCGAACTGGGTCCAACAGTTGAGTCGGGATATCGATCTGACTGGTACCTGCTATGTTCACAGTTTGAGGGGAAGTACTGCAACTCCGGATTCTCCAGCGCCCGCAAATATCATCACATGCAGAAGCGGGGCGACGAGACGCCGATCGATTACTTACACCGTCTGAATGTGGCTGCAATTCACGCCAGCATAGTGATCAAGGAAGGCAACCCGCCGACCGGTGCCGCTATGGAGCACGTGGCTCACTACATCAGTACCCTTGATGACCAAGAGCTGTCAAATCAGCTCACTCTGCTGCGCCTCAAAGATGTGGGGGAAGTGGAGCAGACGTTGCGAACGTTGCAACACTCCCGCAGCATGAGATCAAAGGGCGCCGTTGGATCAGGTCGTTACAGATCCAAGACCCAGACCGATCCGGTGAAGAGACCCTTGACCAGGTCGGCCCGTGATGTTAAGGCGATCGTAGCTGAGGACAGCACTGGATTGGAAGAGGAAAGCAGCGGCCAGTCCAGTCTGGAGTCAGACGAGGACCAGTACCGCCATATCTTCGTCGCGGAACCTGCCCTGAAAACCAGATCGACGCCTGACCAGGCAGATCGGAAGGGCAGGAGCGGAAACAAGTCTGGCCCGGACCGACCCCGCAAGAAGTGTGCTCACTGCGGGTCGAGTAAGCATGACGGTGGGGATTTCTGGAAGAAGTTGACCTGCAAGAAGTGTGAAAGACGCGGCCACCCCACCGATCACTGCCTCTTCATGTGCAAGTCATGTGGAGAGATCCTCGAGGACGGCCAGTGCAATATTGAAGAGTTTTTCAATCTGATGCGCAAGTGGTATGTGCCGGCTAAGCACGCGGGGATGCTTCCACCTGAGGTGGGAAAGATGTTAAACTAGAACTCTCGCCAGGTTGGAATCTGGATCGAGCCGAGCGGTCTACGTTTGGCATCTACGCATATCTCGGCAAGGAGAATAAAACCGACAATACATGTTCTGTTCTCAATTGCGTCGATCGGGATCATCAGGTCTACAATCTCACGACCGATGAATATTCCCCATCGAAGGCGGTCATGTAGTTGGATCTGCTGCCTGGGGAGTCTCGCGGATACTGGAAGTATCATGCGCCCGACAAATGGTTTAAGCAGGCGAAAGCCTGTGGTAAGATCAACAACCAGAAAGCAACGATGTTATTCGACTCTGGGGCCGAAGTCTCGATTATCGACTCCGCATTTGCTCGTAAGGTCGGATGTCGTAAAGAGGACACCCAGAGACAAGAATGCGTCGTAATCGGTGAAAGTTCTTACATGACCGAAGGAAGAACGCGCGTGAAGATCACCTTATCGGATTGGTTGGTCTACTTCTTCAGTGCTTGGGTTGGTAAGCTGGACGGTCAGGATGCCCTGTTAGGCATGGATTTTATGGTGCCGGCGGGTATTCACCTGGATTTGTCTCATGGAGTGCTTACAATTCCGGATGAGGTCCAGATCCAGTTAGCTGGTCGGCGTCCCCTATACGGATCGCACACCGATCTGGTCAGGTGGGACCAAGATGTCACCATTCCAGTCGGCCAATCCGCTGATACCCCGGTCGACAAAAGTTTTTGATCAAGGAAGTTATGGGTGACCAGGGGCGATCGGTGGGCGCCGACCTTAGTGAAGAGCGCCGGCCGATTTGATTTTGTCCGAGTCACTAGTATCGGTGACAAGCCGCTTACGCTCGACAACAATGCTATTGTTGGCATGAGGCTGGCGGATGGGAAGGTGCCAAGAAAGGCGGGGTTCGTCTCGATCGGATCGAGACGGTATGTTGAGTGGCAGAACTTGGCATACCAAGCGACCACCGATCTGGTCAGCAATGATGGATCGGTGGAAAAAGATACCTCACCGATGGTGGAACGACCCAGCTATGTAACCCCCAGGAAGATGCTAGTTCGAAGAAAGGCAGCGCAGGCGCGGGATACGGTGGACCATCAAGTAGATGAGTCAAAGTTCGTTAACGTGGTGGAGACAGAAGAAAAGGCGACAGCGGAGCCACAAATAGAAAAAGGGAAGCATGAAGAGACTGGGGCGGACCATGATGGCACGCTTGAGCAGGTCGATGTCGGTGAAGGGCAGCCCGCCGATCGGGAACAGCAGTGTTCAGCCGATCAGGACGGTTTGGGTGTTATTGCCCCGGAAGATGACCAGGTCTGCATCCAGGAGGGCGGGGACCAATACATTCAGGAGTTGGAGAGCCAGATGGCAGTCCTCCCTGAAGTGTCTGCTGACCCGCCCGAGGTTACTATGGACGATCTGCAAGTGGATGATCGGGATCTCAACAGTCCCGATCAGATCGATCAGGCTAAGCAGATCATATGGAAGAAGAAACATCTGCTGATCGGTAAAGGCGATTCCTTACCCCCTGCTGCTCGCGGAGCGATTTGTGACATCGACGTTGGAGATGCCAAGCCGATCGCCCAGCGATGCCGACGTGTGGCGCCACAGTACCGCGAAAAATTGTCTGACCTTATTAAAGGACTGTTGGCTACCAAGATCATTAGACCGTCGACCTCGCCATGGGCCTCACCGATCGTGATCGTGATCTAGAAGAACGGTGTCGACATCAGGTTGTGTATCGACTATAGGTTGGTAAATCGGTTGACCAAGCATATGGTGTACCCGATGCCGCTTATCAGCGATCTACTAGAAGACCTTGACAAGAATCTGTGGTATTGCTCACTAGACATGGCAAGTGGATTTTGGGTGGTTTCGATGACCGATCGGGATCGCGAGATCGCCGCATTTGTTACGCCGTTCGGTCTGTTCGAGTGGAACCGTATGCCGTTCGGGTTGAAGAACGCGCCCCAGATCTACCAGAGGCTGATCGACACCGCACTGTATGGACATTTCAAGATCAGCACCGATCAGGACCTCACCAAAAATTATGATGTATTTACAGAGGGTGAACCTGACCGGGAGAGGAGACCGTCCGTTCTGGGAAGGCGATCGTATATCGACGACATTCTGATCCCTGCCTCGTCACGGAGCGATCTGTGCGAGAAGGTCGAACGTTTTTTTGGTGAAATGCGATCGCTGGAACCTGTCGATCAATGCTGTGAAAAGTTATTGGGGCATGTCCAAGGTCGCCTATTTGGGTCATATGGTGTCGATCAGTGGGCTGGAGGCCAATCCCAAAGATCTGGAATCACTGATCAACCTCCCGTTTCCCAGATCGCTGAAGGCAATGCAGTCCTTCTTGGGAAGCCTAAATTACTACATCCGCTTCAGTGAAGACTTTGCGATTTACGCGGCCGTGCTGTACGAGCTCCGGGAAGTCGACTACCATATGTTGCGAAGAAGATCGGGCAACCTTACGGGAGGGCAGCGACTCTGATCCGCCCGCAGATTGTCCGCAAGTGGAGCCAGAGGATCACATGAGGCGTGCAAAGGTTGCTTTCGGTATGCTAAAGGCCAAGATGGCTACGGCACCGATTCTCAAGCACTTCGTTCCGGAGAAAATGCCGATCGTCATTGTGTATGATAGTAAGTGGGCCATTTCGGCCACTCTAGTACAAGAACATGATGGAGTGTACCAACCGGTCACTTTTACGAGCCGGACATTGAAGCCGAACGAGGCCAACTATGGGATCTTCGAAAAAGAAGTTCTAGCTTTACTACGGATCTTGGATGTGTGCTACAACCTACTGGTCGGCCGATCTGTAAAGGTCCTTTCAAGAAATTCGACATTGGCCTGGTTATTATCAGCCAATGGGATGGACGGTCGGCTCGGCAGATAGTCAGATATCTTGTCGCAGTGGTCTCTCGAGGTCGTCAAGTGCACCAAGGGAGAGTAAGAGATATTGGGCACATTAGCTGGCAGTATCACCCCTCGGTCTGAAGTGGGTGAGGCTTTAGTGGCGATTGCCCCAAGGAAGCAACCTCGACAGTCAATCTCGCGGCCGCCCCCGACCGTCGATCAGGATGAGGAACTCGTGGTCTTGAGTTTTGACGGGTCGGCCAGCGTGAAGAAGAAGGTCGGCTCCTATAGTTACATACTGTGGAAGTTACCACAATGGTCTATAGTCGCAGCCGCCACCGATTTCACGCCTGACATAACGGTCAACGAGGCAGAATATCGGGGTCTACTTCTATGTCTTGATCTGCTGTCATCACAACAGAAAGGGCGGATCATCATATGTGGTGACTACAACGTAGTGATAAGGCAGATCACGGAGGAGATCGACTGCAAGGCGCCACGGCTAAAGTTGCTAAATGATCGGGTGATGAAAGCGCTGAAAGACTACCCCAACCACGAGCTATTGCACGTGAAACGGGACTGGAACAGAAGTGCCGACCACCTCGCGACCCAAGCCATGCGAGACCAGACCGGGGCGACGATCACCGAGGAAGCCGTTCTACAGGAACTTATTAACATAAACAGGCTCCCGGAGGTGATCAATACCAAGGACAGCCCTGGTCAGGTGCATGTGATGGCCGCAACCAGATCGCGAGCACGGAAGTCTCGCCGATCGTTCCCCACGTAAAGGCTGAGTGAGTACGTTGTACAACAGCTAAGGGCGTAACGGATCCTCAAGGCGCAGGACGAAGAAGAGTGGATCGTTAACATGAAGGCTTATCGGCGCGGTGAATTGTCCAAGTTGACAAATGGTCAGGTGAAAGAGTGTGACAAGATCGCGGACAGTTACGATGTGGATGAAAATGGATTGCTACATTACTACCGCGACACTGATCAAGACAGTGCCGATCGAGATCGACTGGCGAAACTGGTGATCCCTGAGTTGCTGCAGCCGGATGTCCTCCATCACTACCATGTGACTCTAGAAGGGGGACATCAAGGCATAGGCAGAACATATCACAAGATCAGGGCCCACTTTCACTGGAGAGGACCTTTTCGAAGCGTGCAGAAATATGTGGGCTGTTGCACGGATTGCGAGACCGGAAAGGGAAGACCGATAATCAAGGGCCGATCGCCCGGAAATATCGAAGCTACCTACCCTTTCCAGGTGATAGCGATGGACCACATACCGTCACTGCCCAGATCGACACGCGGCAACACTGAGCTGCTGATCTGGGTCGACTTATTCACCGGTATGGTGGTTGCAAAGGCTAGTGCATCCCGATCTGCGGAGCAGATCGCCCAGAGTTACGAAGAATGCGTGTTTAGAAGGTTCGGCGCCAGAGAAGGTATCAGACACGATCGGGAACCCGGTTTTATGGCCGAGGTGTTCCGGTCGTTCAATAACATGCTAGGCCAGAAACAGAGTGCGACGATGGCATATCGTGCGCAAGCCGACGGATCGGCTGAACGCATGGTTCAGACAATAACAAGGGAGATCAAGATGTATGTGGCCAACCCAGACCAACGTGACTGGGATGAGTATGCAGAAAGACTGGTATTCGCACTCAACTCTTCAACCGATCGGGTCCGAGGAGAGACGCCTTTCTATCTGGCGTATGGATGGGACCCTCGATTGACACTTGAAGCGGCGATACCGATCGGCTGCACTCGTACCCGTGATCGCGATGCCCGCCGTTGGCGTATGCAGGTACTATCAACATGCGAAGGAAGTCGCCAACGAAAAGTTGCGTCAGCCACACAAGATCAAGCAGATCGGAATAACGACCAGGTCCGACCTCACGGTATTGAACCAGGGGCGAGGGTCTGGTTATACCTCGATCGGGTCAAGGAAGGTTATGCAAGGAAGTTGGCTCATATGTGGCACGCTCCTTTTCGTGTAGCAGAGCTGATCGGTGAGCATGCTGCCCTTCCGATCACGATCGGCACGGATTAAAAGTTTTTCCGATCGTGCATGTGTCCAAATTGAAGCTGGTCAGAGAGTTCCCCGATCGGCCCAAAACACCCTGTCTGGTGGATGAAGCGGAGAGACTCGATTTTGATGAAGCTCTGCTGCCGGAGGACAGCTGGGAAAGGCCATTGGAGGAGGACGAATTCGAGGTGGAGAAGGTGCTAGATGTCCGATCGGTCAAGAAGACACGTTTCTGTCGCACCCACCGAGAATATCTGGTCCGGTGGAAAGATCATGATGAAGCAACCTGGATCGATGGACTTGATCTAAATTTTGGAGCACTGCTACGAGATTTCGAGCGAGAACGAGTCAGTCGGAATCGTTTCGCAGTGATGCAGACTCATGAAGATGCAGACCAAGACACGCAGTAGCACCGATCAGACCGATCGGTGTGAATATGTGTAAGGTATGAATTATTGTGAACATATGATAAACTGTGATGAACTGGAGTGGTGGAGGGACGAACGTGATGATGCTTTTCGCGATGTGAATGGAACTGTATATGATAACGTGTTGGTGCAAGTTTGGATAAAGTGATGAATTTTGGTCAAGTGACCAGGTGATCAAGAAGTTTGAAAGAATGATGACATATATTATGAATTATCTGGTCAGCTATTGATGTATCAAGATTCGCAATCACCCCACAGGCGACCGATAGTCAGCGCCGGGTGATCTACAATCTGGTCCTGGAACTGAGTACGCCAAGGCTCCTTCCGATCCAAACGACGCTACAGGTGAAGGCATCGACATGGCCAACCATTCTGTCCGACACGGTGTACGACGACGCGAACTTGGTGAATAATGCGGAATTTCAGGTCCTCGACACACCCATCCAGACAAAGTCGCACCTCCTCTCGCGGTCACGCATGTGGTTTGGCGTTATATTCTGTCGCCCACCCCACCCCAAAGGCGTCCTTCAGGTCTGCAACTGGCTCGTCACAGCGGAAGCCGGGATACCAGATGCCATCCTCAGCTAACGCCCCGGAGCTCTCGATGCGACGCTGGCCATGTGAAGAAACACTGGATATAAGAAAACGTCGAGGTCGCACTCGCGGGCCAACATCCCTTCCAGTACAAACTGGCATAGGATCAGCCAGGCCTCGCCCGCTCGACTCCGGCGCTGTTTCCAGAGCTTCCGATACAGGATCAAGTCTACGTCACGCAAATTCTGACCCGCGGGAAGGACGAGGTAATGGGTGGATTCCCATATCGCTTGGCAGTGGGCTGCATTGAAAGTCCGAAGTCGATCCAAGATCGAATCGACCCAAGGAGTTAACGCAAATATCGAGTCCAACTTGGCGCTGAGCAACACCTCTCATGGCCGATCTGCATATAACAGAGAGATCTGCTCTCCTGTAACCAGATCTGCTCGCCACGCTGATGGGTCAGGAGTCTTCGGAGCTGGAGGGAAGAGCCGAAAGTCGGGTCGGGACAGAAACCGGACGAGACCTTGTTTGGTCAGGGCTGACCGGTGCAAGCTACCGATCTGCCCCGGTGACCACGGCATAACGGCGTCGAAAGTCCGCGATGGGAGAGGTCGATCTCCAATCGATACTCCCTTCAATCGGGCGTGAAGGCGTAGTCCAGAAGTGCCAGGCTGACAGGAAGGCGCCGATCCGGATGGTTCACGAGCCCGTGAAGTTTGGTTACTCTGGGAACTGATCGCCTGATCAGTCCCCGATGCAGACTTCATCGGAGCAGGACCTCGACACCGATCGGACCGGGACTTAGATAACGCGCTGTGTGTGAACTCAGAATCTCCGGATCTGCCGTCCGAGTCCCCTCCGGAGGAGAACTCTGTGTGCTGGGTATGAACAGCACGGGGGCGCGAGGTCGCATGATATTTGGCGATGTTAGAAGTGTCATATGCAGCCGATCTTGGGCTTGAGAGATGCGCCGTCGTCTCGGATTTCTTTTGGGGCACCGCCCGCTTCTCCTCGAATTCGGAGTCGCGATCTATGCCCCGCACCCTTGAGCCCCTCGACGCGTCCTTGCGTTTACGCTTGGAAATTTTCGAAATCTTGGAGTGGCGAATTTTAGCCAATGGGTGACGTTGTTCCCGACTTTGGTGTAGGTCGACCAGAACGGCCGATGCAGACCGGTCCGCGCTGGAGCTAATAACCGGACGCCGGTACAGCAAGTCGGTCAGCTGTTTATGGCACTGCTCTAAGGCAGCCCAACGGCGTTCTGACTCCTGGGTCCAGGAGTCTGTGGAGATGCGTGCCCAAAATTTGCACACTTCTGGTCAAGTTTCGTCAAGGCATTTGGTCTAATTTCGGATTGGTTTAAACAAGGGGGGATTTTCAGCCTATCAGACTCAAGAAGTGTCAAGTACGCAAGTTTTGGTGAGTCACCCGACTTTGGGTATTTTACATATTTTTGTGTGGGTACATTTAGGGACTATAGGGTAGTAGTATTTTAGTTGTGGTTTTTCCAAGTAAGAAGTCTTTTGGTTGCAGGATTTTTCTACTTGGAAGTCCTTTGGTCTTGGTTCACACCACAGCTAGGGGTCGCCGTTTTTCTTTGCACGTACATTAGTCGCCTCCGCCCACCGCGGAGTGTTTGGGGGCAGAGGATTAAATTATCCCCTCTCGCCCATTATACCCGGTCTGGACGCGCCGCACGCGCACTTTGGCCCACCGGAAGTCCCTCGACGGGAGTACGATTTGGCGATCTCAACACCTCAACTCAAGTACGTTTGGAACGTGCTATTCACTGGATTGGTCTTGTCGTGGAGATATCGTTTGGAGTTTCACGAGCATATTGTGTCTTTACGCGGACATATTGGCTTGTTTCAATATTGGTTGGAAACTAGACCGGTTTTGGTCTTATTTCCTATTGGTCAGGGGCTAGACCGGAACGGTCGGTCTACCCTCTATTATTTCGTATTGGTCAGGTCTTGATCGTTTGGACGATCGACCTATTGGAAGTTATCTCTTGGAAGTGTTTTTGGTCTGTTTGTGTCTGGGGCGAAGAGTTCCGCCCCAGAGATACCTACCCAGATCGGTATTCTATATTCGAGACCGCTTCAATCCAATCAGCGATCCCGATCCACCGAGTGTGTAACTAGCCCATTCCATCGGGTACACAAGGTGAGATGGACACTAAACAATCGGACCAAGTGGGTTATGATGACGACCGGTCGTCTGCTTGCAGCGGACGATCGGACCAGATCTCGAGTGGTGGTCCGCGGAGTACCCCCTCCGAAAGTTGGAAGGCTGGGCGCGATGGTGGTAGTCAGGTTATCGATGCTAATGTTTTCGATTTCGAACTTGACTCCACCACAATGGTGCGCGTGCCCGGATCACTTGGTGAGCGTAGATATCACCGTGCTGATATTCCATCAAAAATTGGATTCGAAGATTTGAATGATTTGAATATGGAGTCGTTCTGGAGAGGACGTAAGGAAAGGCTATCGCCTTACGTTCTCGTTTTTGATAAAGATGGCGATGTCCGATCTGGCCTAGCGGAGGACCAGATCGGGATTAATCACTTTTTTCTTCCCCAAAAGGCTCCCACCGGAGCCGATCGGGACTATATCAGGTCTTGTTATAGTTCCGGAAAGGATCAGGACCTTGGTCCTGATCCTATGTGTATGAATGAAAAATTGATGGAAAACTAAAAGATGAAAATTACTTGGAGGCTGACTGGAACGATCCGGTCTACCTCCCTAAAGTCCCCAAGGTACACAAGGTGCCCAAAAAAGAGCTGGGAATTCCACCCGACGAAGACGACTTCGAAGAAAAGTCGAAGGTCGGGGATGAGGCTATCACCGAACAAGACCTGGACAAGATGTATTATGTTTTTGAATTGAAGCGATTTGTTCGCCAAAACCAGGTCTTTAAGGGAATTGGACCTCCATATCCCCGACCGTCTTCTCGGTCCCACTACCGAGCCGATCCAGAGTGATCGACCATTACTGCTCGTCAAGAATTTGGTGGCGATGATGGCGGAGGTTGTCATTAAAATGCATAACCCCGCCGGTGTCAATAAATTGTATGAGTTTGATGCTTGGAGACTGGAGGCGTCGATGTCGGACCTCCACGACCGTTTGGTGCCACTGGTTGGGGCGGTTCGCCGCCCAACTCCCACCACGGCAATGAAGGTCGCCGAAGTCTCCACAGAGCTTGTTGACATTGGTTCCGATGATGAATAGATCTACTAGTCTCCACCGGCTTCTAACAGCTCATCAGAGTTGGAGACCGGTGTCGAGCGGATGACCATGGGGGTTGACCATGCCCGGTCTGAACAAAAAAGGGACATGCGGCAGCAAGGGGCTACTTGCCAGTCGGGGCCCCAGCGAGCCCCACAGGCCTCAGCTCCGCAAAAGGAGGGTATCAACACGTTGCCCATGACGCCGGCCAACGTCCAAGCCATGTTTGAGACGATGATGCAACATTTCATGGAAGAACGGGTTAGACCACCTATGCGCCCACATGTCCAAGACCGGTCTACCTGTCAAGGTGTCAATGTTTGCCGGGATATGGATATGGAATCGGTAACATCTATGGATAAGCCTATTAGAAGTGATAACCGACCGGCTAGGGAAGGCGCAAGCTGCAACCGGCAAGACCGCGTAGACCAAGCAAGACAAGTGACTGTGATATGGAGTCGGTCGGCGGTCTTGTCGACCATGGTGGGTCAGATGGTAACGGCGCAGGCAAGGTGCGCAAGGCTAACCTAGCCTCCACTACTGCCTACGACTTTGGATCTGCTGCGATTACGCGCATCCGTATGGCCGCTACGACCGACCTCAAGGACTTCACCGGCAAGGATGCTGATGAAGACCAGGCCCGGTATTGATTCAGTCGGGTCAAGTCTGCGTTCCTGCGAGACCCGCCGAACGGTGCCGCCTTAGAACATGTGGGTCACTATATTAGTACCCTTGACGATCAAGAACTGGCGGACCAGCTTACTCTACTGCGTCTTAAGGATGCGGGCGAAGTCGAACAGACCCCGCGGACGTTACAACAGTCGCGTAGTATGAGAGCGAAGACCGCTGGTGGATCAGGTCGCTATCGTTCCAAGACCCAGACCGATCTGGTCAAGAGACCTTGGACCAGACCGACCCGAGCGGTCAAGGAAATTGTAGCTGATGACAGCACGGGGTCAGAAGGGGAAAGTGGAAGTTTATCCAGCCAGGAGTAATCTGATGAAGACCAGTATCGTTACGTCTATGTTGCGGGACCTGCCCCGAAGACCAAGTCGAAGTCCGACCAGGTGGACCGGAAGGAAAGGAACGGAAGCAAGTCCGATCCAGACCGACCTCGTCAGAAGTGCTCCCACTGTGGGTCGAGCAAAAATGACGGTCCAAACTGCTGGAAGAAGATGGTGTGCAAGAAGTGCGAGAGACGCGGCGACCCGACGGACCACTGCCTCTTCGTATGCAAGTCATGTGGAGAGATCCACGAGGCCGGCCACTGAAAGATTGAAGAATTTTTTAACATGATGTGCAAGTGGTATGTGCCGGACAAGCACGCGGGATGCTGCCACCGGACGCAGAAAAGATTTTAAACTAGAACGCTCGCCAGGTTGGAATCTGGATCGAGCCGAGCGTTCTACGGTTCACATCTATACATATGTCGGCAAGGAGGATAAGACCGACAATACACGTTCTATTCCAAATTGCGTCGACCGAGACCATCCGGTCTACAGTCTGAAGACCGATGAGTACTCCCGGACTAAGGTGGTTATGCAGTTGGACTTGCTGCCTGGAGAATCCCGCGGATACTGGAAGTATCACGCGCCTGATAAATGGTTCAAGCAGGCGAAAGCCTGTGGCAAGATTAATAACCAGAAGGCGACAATGTTGTTCGATTCTGGAGATGAAGTATCGATAATCGACATCGCCTTTGCTCGTAAGGTCGGATGTCGTATAGACGATACTCAGAGACAAGAATGCGTCGGGATCGGCGAAAACTCTTATATGACCGAAGGAAGAACGCGTGTGAAAATTACTTTGTCGGGATCGCTGGTCTACTTTTTCAGCGCTTGGGTTGACAAGTGGGCTGGTCAAGACGCTTTACTAGGAATGGATTTCATGGTCCCAGCTGGTATTCGCCTAGACCTGTCACATGGAGTGCTTATGCTCCCGGATGAGGTCCAGGTCCAGTTGGCTGGTCGAAGACCTCTGTATGGTTCGTATACCGATCTGGTCCGGTGGGACCAAGACCTCACTATCCCAGTTGGTCGGTCTGCCGATACCCCGGTTGAGAAAGGTTTTCGTTCGAGGAAGTTGTGGTTGACCTGGGGCGATCGATGGGTCTCGACCTTCGTAAAGATTGCTGGTCGACGTGATTTTGTCCGTGTTACCAATATCGGTGACAAGCCGCTGACACTGGACAATAACACTATTGTCGTCATGTGGTTAGCAGAAGGGAAGGTACCAATGAAGATGGGGTTCGTCTCGATTGGGTCGAGGCGGTATGTCGAGTGGCAAAACCTGGCATACCAATCGACCACCGATCTTATCAGCGATGATGGGTCGGTGGAAGAGGATACCTCACCTTTAGTGGAAAGACCAATTTATGTCACCCCAAAAAAGATTTTGGTCCGAAGAAAGGCGCCGCAGTCACCAGGAACGGTGGCCCATCAAGTAGACGAGCCGAGGCTAGTCAACGTGGTGTCAGCACAATACCAGGCGACAGCGGAGCAAGAAACGGAAGAAGGGGAACATGAAATTGCTAGGTCGGACCATGACGGTATTCCTAATCAGACCGATATCAGTGAAGGACAGCCCGTTGATCAAGATCAGGGGCGTTCAGACGGTCCAGATGGTCTAGGTGATATCACCCCAGAAGATGAACAAGTCTGTATACATGAAGGCGGGGAACAGTACATTCAGGAGCTGAAAAGCCAAATGGCAGTCCTCCCTGAAGTGTCTGCCGACTCGCCCGAAGTTACAATGGATGATTTACAAGTGGGTGATCAAGACCTTAACAGTCCAGACCAGATCGAGCAGTTGAAGAATATCATATGGAAGAAAAGACATCTGCTGATCGGAAAGGGCAACGCCTTACCACCTGCAGCCCGTTGTGCGATTTGCGATATTGATGTTGGAGATGCCAAGCCGATTGCCCAGCGATGTCGACGCGTGGCGCCACAGTGCCATGAAAAGCTTTCTGATCTCATTAAAGGAATGTTGGTCACCAAGATTATTAGACCGTCGACCTCGCCATGGGCCTCGCCGATCGTAATTGTTATCAAGAAGAAAGGAGTTGACATTAGACTGTGCATCGACTATCGGCTGGTAAATCGGTTGACTAAACTCATGGTGTACCCGATGCGCTGATTAATGATCTGTTGGAAGACCTCGACAAGACCTTGTGGTATTGTTCGCTAGATATGGCAAGTGGATTTTGGGTGGTCTCGATGACTAATCGAGACCGTGAGATTTCCGCATTTGTGACGCCGTTTCGTCTTTTCGAGTGGAACCGTATGCCGTTCGGTCTGAAGAACGCACCCCAGATCTATCAAAGGTTTATAGACAACGCACTGTACGGAAACTTCAAAATCAAGACCGATCGGGACACTGCCGAAAGTTATGATGTGTTTACAGAGGGTAAACCCGATCGGGAAAGAGGACCGTCCGTTCTAGGGAGGCGGTCGTACATCGACGACATTCTGATACCTGCCTCGTTATGGAACGATCTGTGCGAGAAGGTTGAACGATTGTTAGAGACATACGACCTCTGGAACCTATCTATCAGCGCCAAAAAAAGTTTTTGGGGTATGTCCAAGGTCGCCTATTTAGGTCATATGGTCTCGAACAATGGTCTAGAGGCTAATCCTAAGGACCAAGATTCGTTAAGCAACCTCCCGTTTCCCGAGTCTCTGAAGGCAATGCAGTCCTTCCTAGGAAGTTTAAACTACTACAGCCGCTTCATCGAGGATTTTGCTATCTACGCGGCTGTGTTGTATGAGCTCCGGGAAGTGGACTACCGTATGTTGCGCGAAGAATACTGGACAACTTTACATGGGGGCGCCGACTCTGGTATTGCTGCAGATTGTCCGCAAGTGGAGGCCGAAGACCATATGAAGCGTGCAAAGTTTGCTTTTGGTATGTTGAAGGTGAAGATGGCGACGGCATCGATTTTGAAGCATTTCGATCCCGAAAAGGACCGGACCATTATTGTATATGCTAGTCAGTGGGCCATTTCGGCCACTCTAGTACAAGATCATGATGGAGTGTACCACCCGGTCACTTTTACGAGCCGGACATTGAAGCCGAACGAGGTCAACTATGGGATCTTCGAAAAAGAAGTTCTAGCTTTACTACGGATCTTGGATGTGTGTTACAACCTGCTGGTAGGCCGACCTATAAAGGTCCTGTCAAGACGGTCTACTTTGGCCTGGCTATTATCAGCCAATGGGATGGACGGACGTCTAGTCAGATGGTCGGCGGTCTTGTCGCAGTAGACCCTTGAGGTCGTTAAGTGCACCAGGGGCGAGGAAGAGATATTGGGCACATTAGCTGCCAGTATCACCCCTCGGTCTGGGGTGGACGAGGCATTGATAGCGATTACCCCGAGGAAGCAACCTCGGCATTCAGTTTCGAGACCGCCACCGACCGTCGACCATGATGAAGAGCTCTTGTTCTTAAGTTTTGACGGATCAGCAAGCGTGAAGAAGAAGGTCGGCGTCTATAGTGCCATATTGTGGAAGTTGCCACAATGGTCTATAGTTGCAGCCGCTGCCGATTTCACGACGGATATTACTGTTAACGAGGCGGAGTACCGAGGTGTACTTCTATGCCTGGACCTGCTGTCGTCGCAAGAGAAGGGGCGAGTCATCATATGTGGTGACTTCAACCTAGTGATCAGGCAGATCACCGGAGAGATCGACTGCAAGGCTCCACGGCTGAGGTCGTTAAATGATCGGGTAGTGAAGGCATTGAAAGACCATCGCAACCACGAGCTGTTGCACGTGAAACGGGACTGGAACAGAAGTGCCTACGACCTCGCGACCCAAGCCATGCGAGACCAGACCGGGGCGACGATCACCGAGGAAGTCGTTTTACAGGAACTTATGGACATAAACAGGCTACAGGAGGTGATTAAGCCCAAGGACAGCCCTGGTCGGGTGCATGTGATGGCCGCAACCAGATCGCGAGCACGGAAGTCTCGCCGATAGTTCCCCAAGGAAAGGCTGAGTGAGTACGTTGTACAACAGCTAAGGGCGGAACGGATCTTCAAGGCGCAGGACGAAGAAGAAGGGAATGTGAATTTGAAGACCTACCTGCGCGGTGAATTGTCTAAGTTGACGAATGGTCAAGCGAAAGAATGTGCCAAGATCGCAGACAGTTACGAAGTGGATGAGGATGGTTTATTATATTACTGCCGTGATGCCGACCAAGACAGTGCAGACCGGTACCGATTGGCGAAATTGGTGATACCTGAGTTGCTGCAGCCGGATGTCCTCCATCACTACCATGTGACTCTAGAAGGGGGACATCAGGGCATAGGCAGAACGTATCACAAGATCAGGTCCCACTTTCACTGGAGAGGTCTTTTCCAAAGTATACAGAAATATGTGGGTTGTTTTACGGATTGCGAGACCGGAAAGGGTAGACCGGTAAATAAGGGGTGATCGCCCGGAAATATCGAAGCTACCTACCCTTTCCAGGTCATAGCGATGGAATATATAACGTCGCTGCCTAAATCGACATCTGGCAATACTGAGTTGTTGATCTGGGTAGACCTGTTCACCGGTCTAGTTATTGCGAAGGCAAGTGCGTCCCGGTCTGCCGAGCAAATCGCCAAAAGTCACGAAGAATGTGTGTTCCGAAGGTTCGGAGCCAGCGAGGTCATGAGACACGACCGAGAACCCGGTTTCATGGCCGAGGTGTTCTGGTCGTTTAACAATATGCTGGACCAGAAACAGAGCGCGACGATGGCATATCGTCCTCAAGCCAATGGATCGGAAGAACGTATGGTACAAACTATTACAAGAGCAATCAAGATGTACGTCGCCGATCCAGACCAGCGCGATTGGGACGAATACGCAGAAAGGCTGGTGTTTGCACTCAACTCGTCGACCGATCGGGTCCGAGGAGAAACGCCTTTTTATCTTGCGTATGGATGGGACCCCCGGTCCACTCTTGAAGCCACGATACCTATTGGATGCACTCGGACCCGCGATCGTGATGCTCGACGTTGGCGCATGCAGGTCCAGAAACATTACCAGCATGCAAGAGAAATTGTCAACGAAAAGTTACGTCAAGCAACACAAGACCGGGCAGACCGGAACAACGACCAGGTCCAAACCCACGGTATAGAACCAGGGGCGAGGGTATGGTTGTACCTAGACCGAGTGAAGGAGGGCTATGCGAAGAAGATGGCTCACATGTGGCACGGTCCTTTCCGTGTTGCCGAGCTGATTGGTGAACACGCTGCCCGTCTAGTAACAACCGGCACGGACTACAAGGTCTTCCCGATCGCACATGTGTCCAAGTTAAAACTGGTCCGAGAATTTCCTTATCGTCCCAAAATGCCCTGTCTAGTAGACGAGGCAGAACGGTTTGATTTCGATGAAGCATTACTGCCGAACGACAGTTGGGAACGACCGCTGGAGAAGGACGAATTTGAAGTGGAAAAAGTCTTAGATGTCCGATCGGTCAAGAAGACCAGGTTCGACCGGACCCACCGAGAATATCTGGTCCGATGAAAGGACCATGATGAAACAACTTGGATCGATGAGTCCGACCTGAACTGTGGAGCACTACTACGATAATTCGAACGGGACCGAGTCAGTCGGAACCGTTTCGCAGTGATGCAGACCCATGAAGACCAAGACCAAGACATGCAGTAGCATCGGTCTTCCCGACCGACGTGAAGAGGTGGAAGGTCTTGTGTCTCGTGTCTCGAGTATTGTGTATTGTGAATATGTGACGAATTGGAATAGTGTAGTGACGAACGTGGATTGATTTCTCGCGATGTAAGTGGAACGGTTGGTGATAACGCGTCTAGTGCAACTCTGGAGAAAGTGGTGGAATTAGCTCAAGTGATTTGATGACTGAACATGTGAAAAAGAACGATGATATATATTAAGTGTTATCTGGTCGACTACTTACGACCTCACTCGCCATCACCCCACAGACGGCCGACGGTCAACGAAGGATGCTTTTCAACTTGGTCCTGGTACTGGTTACGCCAAGTTTGTTGTTGGTCTAGTTGGACCAAAGCTTCTTTGGGGTCCAAGACCGGTGTAGTGCACCCAAGACCGGGGTACCATGTGCCACCGTCAAACAGAAGCCGGGTATTCTCGACGCGACGCCGCATATGAAGTACAACTGGATATAAGAACACATCGACGTCGCACTCGTGGGCCAGCATCCCGTCCAAAACATATTGGCACAGGGACTGCCAGGCCTCACCCGCTCTGATCCGACGCCGCTTGCGCTTGTTCTGGATGGTCGCCAAGCCAGGGTCTTGCCGAACTCGTTCCGGGAGAAGCACCAGATAGTGGGATGCCTCCCAGATGGCTTGAGCGTGAGTCTTGTTAAAACATTTCACCCGACCCATGAATGCACTGGCCCACGGAGTCGAGTGGAAGACGAACCCCATCTTGGGATGCTCGAAAATCTTCCACGGCTCGTCAGCGTACAAGCAGGAGATCTGTGCCGACGTGATCAAGTCCGGCCGCCATTACGACGCGGCAGGAACTTTCTTCGCCGGCGGGAAAAGCCAATGGTCTGGACTATAGAAATACCGTGCCAGGAGCTGCTTGGTCAGGGTGGACCGGCGTAAACAACCGATCTGCCCTGGCGACCACGGCAAAGTATCCTCACGCGCTCGTGGAGGAAGGGAAGAACTGTCGATTGCCACGTTGGCCAACAAAGCATCTTTGTAGAGCTTGGACGTCCCAGGCAAGACCGTAGGTGTTGACTTTGTCGACGCATGAGGTGGTGGAACGCCACCATGCGGACCGGTCTTCTTGGTCTGCTCCGAAGTCGATGCAACTTGAACAAAACTTTCATGTGGACTTGTTCGCGACTTGGTCGGGATGGGGACAGCAAACTCCGAATCACCGGAGTCTTCGCCGGAGTTATCCCAGGACGAGACCTCTGAATACTTGTCACGGTCAGCACCGGCGGTCAAGGGCGCTTGATTTTTGGCGACGTTACTGTCGTCATCCTCGTCCGAGCTTGGGCCCATGAGAAGCGCCTGCGTCTTGGCTCGCTTATGGGGCACCGCACGCTTCCCTTCGAGTTCAGGGTCGCGCGCTGTGCCCCGCTCCCTCGAGCTACCCGGCGCGTCCGCGCGCTTCTTTGATTTGTGTGGAATTTCGGGCTGGAGAATTTCGGCCAATGAACGGACTTGGTCTTGGTCCCGGTGTAGGTCCACCAAGGCGGCCGAAGCAGACCGGTCTACGCTGGAGGCAGCAACCGGATGCCGACGAGGACGCAATAGGTCAACCAAGCGCTGATGACATTCTTTTAATACCGCCAGACGACCGTTCGCTGCCTGCGTCCAGTCGTTCGACTTGCATTCACAAGACCGGACCTCCTCGGTCTGGTCTTGAATCGAACTTCGGAGCTCGGTGAGACGCCTCTCGAGATCGTCGCTTTGAACACTCAACGTTGTCTGGTCCAGCAGGCCTTCCTCTTGCTGCTGTTGGACCAGCACAAGCTGCTCCCGGAGATGAAGCTGATGAGCTTCCAAGCGGGTCAGCTTGTTGCACGTGGTTACGAGCCCAGTCAAAATCTGACGCAGCTGGAGGTCATGCGTGTTCGACTGCCGATCGGCGGCAAGCAGGGCATTGATCGCCTTGCTGATGGCAGGAGGTATACGGGCTGGAGGTATACGGGCTGAAGAAAAACGAAGGTTAGAACAGGTCCAAGGTGAAGACCGGACATGCATGCTTACGTTGTGTCGCCTGTTGAGCAATCTGCTCCTGGAGACGTGCGATCTCTTCAAGTGCGTCTTGCAACTGCGCGACGGTCCCGATCTGATGCCCTGTCGATGTCTGAGGTGCAGTAGAACGATGGGAGCTGCCAGACCGGACCGACCTGACGGGCGAAGTGACATGTGATGACATGGTATGCGAGGTGCCTACAAGAAAGGTCGTTAAGGAAATGCAAGAAGGTCAAGTCCAGCAGTGCAAGTACCTGGAACGGATGAAGAAGATGGTTGCTCCATGTCGGAAAAGTTTGAATGACCAAGGTTTAACTGAATTTTATGGAGGAGGTCAGACCGTTGTCGTTGTGCGACACGGTCTGACTCGGGGGCGGCTGTGGAGAAGCGTGCCCAAAATTTGGCACACTTCTGGTCAAGTTTCGTCAAGGCATTTGGTCTAATTTCGGATTGGCTTAAACAAGGGGGGCTTTTCAGCCTATCAGACTCAAGAAGTGCCAAGAACGCAAGTTTTGGTGAGTCACCCGACTTTGGGTATTTTACATATTTTTGTGTGGGTACAATTAGGGACTATAGGGTAGTAGTATTTTAGTTGTGTTGTGGATTTGCCTAATAAAGTAAGAAGTCTTTTGGTTGCAGGATTTTTCTACGTGGAAGTCCTTTGGTCTTGGTTCACACCACAGCTAGGGGTCGCCGTTTTTCTTTGCACGTACATTAGTGCCTCCGCCCACCGCGGAGTGTTTGGGGGCAGAGGGTTGAATTATCCCCTCTCGCCTATTATACCCGGTTTGGACGCGCCGCACGCGCACGTTGG
>CM047587.1:11089090-11101999 GCA_026184515.1 Peronosclerospora sorghi | reverse complement strand
GGTCTGGTCCAGGGTCTCTTGACCGGATCGGTCTGGGTCTGGGTCTTGGATCGGTAGCGACCTGATCCACCAGCACTCTTCTCCCTCATGCTACGCGACTGGTGCAGCGTCCGTAGAGTCTGTTCAACTTCACCCGCGTCCCTAAGACGCAGCAGAGTAAGCTGGTCCGCCAGTTCTTGATCGTCCAGGGTACTAATGTAGTGACCCACATGTTCCAGATCAGCACCGTTCGGCGGGTTATTCTCTTTGATTGTTATGCCGGCACGAAGTGCAGCCACGTTCAACCGATGTAAATACTCGATCGGTGTCTCGTCGATCCGCTTCTGCATATGGTGATACTTGGGGGCACTCGAAAATCCGGAGTTACAATATTGCCCTTCAAACTCTGCACATAGCTGGTCCCAGTCAGACCGGACATCCTGACCTAACTGTTGGATCCAGTTGGCAGCCGGTCCTTTCAACAAATCCCGGAAGATCAGACACTTTTTACTGTTCGGGGTCTGGTCTCGCATGAACGCAGACTTGACACGACCGAACCAAGACCGGGCCTGGTCTTCATCAGCATCCTTGCCTGTGAAGTCCTTGAGGTCGGTCGTCGCGGCCATACGGATGCGCGGAATCGCAGCAGATCCAAAGTCGTAAGCAATAGTGGAGGCTAGGTTAGCGTTGCGTGGCTTGCCAGCGCCCGTACCGTCTGACCCACAGTGGTCGTCAAGACCGCCGACCGACTCCATGTCACAGTCACTTGTCTTGCTTGGTCTACGCGTTCTGGCCGGTTGCGGCTTGCGCTTCCCTTTGCCGACTTGCTTATCACTTCGAGTAGGCTTATCCATAGATGTTACCGATTCCATATCCACATCCCGGCAAACATTGACACTTTGACGGGTAGACCGGTCTTGAACATGTGGGCACATAGGTGGTCTAGCCCGTTCTTCCAAGAAATGTTCAATCATCGTCTCAAACATGACTTGGACGTTAGCTGGAGTCATGGGCAACGTGTTGATACCCTCCTTTTGAGGAACTGAGACCTGTGGGGGTCGCTGGAGCCCCGACTGGAAAGCAGCCCTTTGCTGCCGCACGTCCCTTTTTTGTTCAGGCTGGGCATGGTCAACCCCCATGGTCATCCGCTCAACACCGGTCTCCAACTCTGATGAGCTGTTAGAAGCCGGTGGAGACTGGTAGATCAATTCATCATGGAACCAATGTCGACAAGCGCTGTGGAGGCTTCAGCGACCTTCACTGCTGCGGTGGGAGTTGGGCGGCGAACCGCCCCCACCAGTGGGACCAAATGGTCGTGAAAGGTCGACATCGAGGATTTCAGCCTCCAAGTCTCAAATTCAAATAGGTTTTGGACATCGGCGGGGTTCTGCATTTTAATGCCAACCTCCGCCAACATCGCCACCAAGTTTTTAACCAACAGTAATGGGCGATCACTCTGGACCGGCTCGGTAGTGGGACCGAGAAGACGGTCGGGGATCTGGAGGTTCAACACCCAAAAGACCACGTCAAAACGAACAAATCGTTTCAGCTCAAAAATGTAATACATCTTGTTTAGGTCTTCTTCAGTGATGCCTCCATCTCCGACCTGCGACTTTTCTTCGAAGTCGTCTTCGTCGGCCGGCATTCCCAACCCTTTCTTGGGAATCTTGGGGACCTTGGGGAGGTTGGTCTGATCGTTCTGATCAGCTTCCAAATATTTTTCTTCGTTTGATTTTCCATCAACCTTTTTATGCACATACATAGGATCAGGACCAAGGTCCTGATCCTTTCCGGGACTATAGCATTACTTGCTATAGTCCCGATCGGCTCCGGTGGGAGCCTTTTGGGGAGGAAAAAATTATTAATCCCGATCTGGTCCTCCACCAGGCCAGACCGGACATCGCCATCTTTATCGAGAGCGAAGACGTAAGGTGATAGCTTTTCCTTACGCCCTCTCCAGAACGATTCCAAATTCAAATCTTATAATTCAATCTTTGATGAGACCTCACGGTGATATCCACGATCACCAAGTGACCCGGTCACGCGCACCATTGTGGTGGAGTTAAGTTCGAAATCGATTACATTTGTATCGACAACCTGACCACCACCGTCGTGCCCAGCCTTCCAACTTACGGGGGGGGGTACCCCGCGGACCTCCATTCGAAATCTGGTCCGATCGTCCGCTTCTGGCAGACGACCGGTCATCATCCAGAGACACTTGGTACGATTCACTTAAGACCATCTCACCTTGTGTACCCATTCGAGTGGGCTAGTTACACACTCGGTGGATCGGGATTGTGGAGAAGCGTGCCCAAAATTTGGCACACTTCTGGTCAAGTTTCGTCAAGGCATTTGGTCTAATTTCGGATTGGCTTAAACAAGGGGGGCTTTTCAGCCTATCAGACTCAAGAAGTGTCAAGAACGCAAGTTTTGGTGAGTCACCCGACTTTGGGTATTTTACATATTTTTGTGTGGGTACATTTAGGGACTATAGGGTAGTAGTATTTTAGTTGTGTTGTGGATTTGCCTAATAAAGTAAGAAGTCTTTTGGTTGCAGGATTTTTCTAAGTGGAAGTTCTTTGGTCTTGGTTCACACCACAGCTAGGGGTCGCCGTTTTTCTTTGCACGTACATTAGTGCCTCCGCCCACCGCGGAGTGTTTGGGGGCAGAGGGTTGAATTATCCCCTCTCGCCTATTATACCCGGTATGGACGCGCCGCACGCGCACGTTGGCCCACCGGAAGTCCCTCGACGGGAGTACGATTTGGCGATCTCAACACCTCAACTCAAGTACGTTTGGAACGTGCTATTCACTGGATTGGTCTTGTCGTGGAGATATCGTTTTTTTTTGTGGAGTTTCACGAGCATATTGGGTCTCTACGCGGACATATTGGCTTGTTTTAATATTGGTTGGAAACTAGACCGGTTTTGGTCTTATTTCCTATTGGTCAGGAACTAGACCGGAACGGTCGGTCTACCCTATATTATTTCGTATTGGTCAGTTCTTGATCGTTTGGACGATCGACCTAGGAAATTATCTCTTGGAAGTGTTTTTGGTCTGTTTGTGTCTGGGGTGATGAGTTCCGCCCCAGAGATACGTACCCAGATCAGTCTTCTATATTCAAGACCGCTTCGATCCAATCTGCGATCCCGATCCACCGAGTGTGTAACTAGACCATTCCATCGGGTACACAAGGTGATATGGACACTAAACAATCGGACCAAGTGGGTTCTGATGACGACCGGTCGTCTGCTTGCAGCGGACGATCGGACCCGATCTCGAGCGGTGGTCCGCGGAGTACCCCCTCCGAAAGTCGGAAGGCTGGGCGCGATGGTGGTAGTCAGGTTATCGATGCTAATGTTTTCGATTTCGAACTTGACTCCACCACAATGGTGCGCGTGCCCGGGTCACTTGGTGATCGTGGATATCACCGTGCTGATATTCCATCAAAAATTGGATTCGAAGATTTGAATGATTTGAATATGGAGTCGTTCTGGAGAGGGCGTAAGGAAAGGCTATCACCTTACGTCTTCGTTCTCGATAAAGATGGCGACGTCCGGTCTGGCCTGGCGGAGGACCAGATCGGGATTAATAAGTTTTTTACTCCCCAAAAGGCTCCCACCGGAGCCGATCGGGACTATAGCAGGTCTTGCTATAGTTTCGGAAAGGATCAGGACCTTGGTCCTGATCCTATGTGTATGAATGAAAAATTGATGGAAAACTAAAAGATGAAAATTACTTGGAGGCTGACTGGAACGATCCGGTCTACCTCCCTAAAGTCCCCAAGGTACACAAGGTGCCCAAAAAAGGGCTGGGAATGCCACCCGACGAAGACGACTTCGAAGAAAAGTCGAAGGTCGGGGATGAGGCTATCACCGAACAAGACCTGGACAAGATGTATTATGTTTTTGAATTGAAGCGATTTGTTCGCCAAAACCAGGTATTTAAGGGAATTGGACCTCCATATCCCCGACCGTCTTCTCGGTCCCACTACCGAGCCAATCCAGAGTGATCGACCATTACTTCTCGTCAACAATTTGGTGGCGATGTTGGCGGAGGTTGTCATTAAAATGCAGAACCCCGCCGATGTCAATAATTGTTTGAATTTGATGCTTGGAGACTGGAGGCATCGATGTCGGACCTCCACGACCGTTTGGTGCCACTGGTGGGGGCGGTTTGCCGCCCAACTCCCACCACGGCAATGAAGGTCGCCGAAGCCTCCACAGAGCTTGTTGACATTGGTTCCGATGATGAATCGATCTACCAGTCTTCACCGGCTTCTAACAGCTCATCAGAGTTGGAGACCGGTGTACAGCGGATGACCATGGGGGTGGACCATGCCCGGTCTGAACAAAAAAAGGACATGCTTCAGCAAATGGTTTCTTGCCAGTCGGGGCCCCAGCGAGCCCCACAGGCCTCAGTTCCGCAAAAGGAGGGTATCAACACGTTGCCCATGACGCCGGCCAACGTCCAAGCCATGTTTGAGACGATGATGCAACGTTTCATGGAAGAACGGGTTAGACCACCTTGTGCCCACATGTCCAAGACCGGTCTACCCGTCAAAGTGTCAATGTTTGCCGGGATGTGGATATGGAATCGGTAACATCTATGGATAAGCCTTCTCGAAGAGATAAGCAAGTCGGCAAAGGGAAGCGCAAGCCGCAACCGGCAAGACCGCGTAGACCAAGCAAGACAAGTGACTGTGATATGGAGTCGGTCGGCGGTCTTGACGACCATGGTGGGTCAGATGGTAACGGCGCAGGCAAGGTGCGCAAGGCTAACCTAGCCTCCACTACTGCCTACGAGTTTGGATCTGATGCGATTCCGCGCATCCGTATGGCCGCGACGACCGACCTCAAGGACTTCACCGGCAAGGATGATGATGAAGACCAGGCCCATTCTTGGTTCAGTCGGTTCAAGTCTGCGTTCATGCGAGACCAGACCCCAAAAAGCGAACGCTGTTTAATCTTCCGGGATTTGTTAAATGGACCGGCTGCGAACTGGATTCAACAGTTGGGTCGGGGCGTCCGGTCTGACTGGGACCTGTTATGTGCGGAGTTTTAAGGTCAATATTGTAACTCCGGATTTTCAAGCGCCCGTAAGTACCACCATATGCAGAAGCGGGCCGACGAAACGCCGATTGAGTATTTGCATCGGTTGAACGTGGCTGCACTTCGCGCCGGCATAACAATCAAAGAGAATAACCCGCCGAACGGTGCAGCCTTAGAACATGTGGGTCACTATATTAGTACCCTTGACGATCAAGAACTGGCGGACCAGCTTACTCTACTGCGTCTTAAGGATGCGGCGAAGTCGAACAGACCCTGCGGACGTTACAACAGTCGCGTAGTATGAGAGCGAAGACCGCTGGTGGATCAGGTCGCTATCGTTCCAAGACCCAGACCGATCCGGTCAAGAGACCTTGGACCAGACCGACCCGAGCGGTCAAGGCAATTGTAGCAGATGACAGCACGGGGTCAGAAGGGGAAAGTGGAAGTCCATCCAGCCAGGAGTCATCGGATGAAGACCAGTATCGTTACGTCTATGTTGCGGGACCTTCCCCGAAGACCAAGTCGAAGTCCGACCAGGTGGACCGGAAGGGAAGGAACGGAAGCAAGTCCGATCCAGACCGACCTCGTCAGAAGTGCTCCCACTGTGGGTCGAGCAAACATGATGGTACAAACTGCTGGAAGAAGATGGTGTGCAAGAAGTGCGAGAGACGCGGCCACCCGACAGACCACTGCCTCTTCGTATGCAAGTCATGTGGAGAGATCCACGAGGCCGGCCACTGCAAGATTGAAGAATTTTTTTAACATGATGTGCAAGTGGTATGTGCCGGACAAGCACGCGGGGATGATTCCGCCGGACGCAGAAAAGATTTTAAACTAGAACGCTCGCCAGGTTGGAATCTGGATCGAGCCGAGCGTTCTACGGTTCACATCTATGCATATGTCGGCAAGGAGGATAAGACCGACAATACACGTTCTATTCCAAATTGCGTCGACCGAGACCATCCGGTCTACAGTCTGAAGACCGATGAGTACTCCCGGACCAAGGTGGTTATGCAGTTGGACTTGCTGCCTGGAGAATCCCGCGGATACTGGAAGTATCACGCGCCTGATAAATGGTTCAAGCAGGTTAAAGCCTGTGGAAAGATTAATAACCAGAAAGCGACGATGTTGTTCGTCTCTGGAGATGAAGTCTCGATAATCGACTCCGCCTTTGCTCGTAAGGTCGGATGTCGGATAGACGATACCCAGAGACAAGAATGCGTCGGGATCGGCGAAAACTCTTATATGACCGAAGGAAGAACGCGTGTGAAAATTAATCTGTCGGGATCGCTGGTCTACTTTTTCAGCGCTTGGGTTGGCAAGTTGGCTGGTCAAGACGCTTTACTAGGAATGGATTTCATGGTCCCAGCTGGTATTCGCCTAGACCTGTCACATGGAGTGCTTACGCTCCCGGATGAGGTCCAGGTCCAGTTGGCTGATCGAAGACCTCTGTATGGTTCGTATACCGATCTGGTCCGATGGGACCAAGACCTCACTATCCCAGTTGGTCGGTCTGCCGATACCCCGGTCGAGAAAGGTTTCCGTTCGAGGAAGTTGTGGTTGACCTGGGGCGATCGATGGGTCTCGACCTTCGTAAAGAGTGCTGGTCGACGTGATTTTGTCCGTGTTACCAATATCGGTGACAAGCCGCTGACACTGGAAAATAACACTATTGTCGGCATGTGGTTAGCAGAAGGGAAGGTACCAAGGAAGATGGGGTTCGTCTCGATTGGGTCGAGGCGGTATGTCGAGTGGCAAAACCTGGCGTACCAATAGACCACCGATCCTTTCAGCGACGATGGGTCGGTGGAAGAGGATACATCACCTTTAGTGAAAAGACCAAGTTATGTCACCCCAAAAAAGATGTTGGTACGAAGAAAGGCGCCGCAGTCACCAGGAACGGTGGACCATCAAGTAGACGAGCCGAGGCTAGTCAACGTGGTGTCAGCACAAGACCAGGCGACAGCGGAGCAAGAAACGGAAGAAGGGGAACATGAAATTGCTAGGTCGGACCATGACGGTATTCCTAATCAGACCGATATCAGTGAAGGACAGCCCGTCGATCAGGACCAGGGGCGTTCAGCCGGTCCAGATGGTCTAGGTGATATCGCCCCAGAAGATGAACAAGTCTGGATACATGAAGGCGGGGAACAGTACATTCAGGAGCTGAAAAGCCAAATGGCAGTCCTCCCTGAAGTGTCTGCCGACTCGCCCGAAGTTACAATGGATGATTTACAAGTGGGTGATCAAGACCTTAACAGTCCAGACCAGATCGAGCAATTGAAGAATATCATATGGAAGAAAAGACATCTGCTGATCGGAAAGGGCAACGCCTTACCACCTGCAGCCCGTAATGCGATTTGTGGTATTGATGTTGGAGATGCCAAGCCGATTGCCCAGCAATGTCGACGCGTGGCGCCACAGTACCATGAAAAGCTTTCTGATCTCATTAAAGGAATGTTGGTCACCAAGATTATTAGACCGTCGACCTCGCCATGGGCCTCGCCGATCGTAATTGTTATCAAGAAGAACGGAGTTGACATTAGACTGTGCATCGACTATCGGCTGGTAAATCGGTTGACTAAACTCATGGTGTACCCGATGCGATGATTAATGATCTGTTGGAAGACCTCGACAAGACCTTGTGGTATTGTTCGCTAGATATGGCAAGTGGATTTTGGGTGGTCTCGATGACTGATCGATCCCGTGAGATTTCCGCATTTGTGACACCGTTTGGTCTTTTCGAGTGGAACCGTATGCCGTTCGGTCTGAAGAACGCGCCCCAGATCTATCAAAGGCTGATAGACAACGCATTGTACGGACACTTCAATATCAAGACCGATCGGGACCCTGTTGAAAATTATGATGTGTTTAGAGAGGGTGAACCCGATCGGGAAAGAGGACCGTACGTTCTAGGGAGTCGGTCGTACATCGACGACATTCTGATACCTGCCTCGTTATGGAACGATCTGTGTGAGAAGGTTGAACGATTGTTAGAGACATACGACCGCTGGAACCTATCTATCAGTGCCGTGAAAAGTTTTTGGGGTATGTCCAAGGTCGCCTATTTAGGTCATATGGTCTCGAACAATGGTCTAGAGGCTAATCCTAATGACCTGGATTCGTTAAGCAACCTCCCGTTTCCCAAGTCTCTGAAGGCAATGCAGTCCTTCCTAGGAAGTTTAAACTACTACAGCCGCTTCATCGAAGATTTTGCTATCTACGCGGCTGTGTTGTATGATCTCCGGGAAGTGGACTACCCTATGTTGCGCGAAGAAGACTGGACAACTTTACATGGGGGCGCCGACTCTGGTATTGCTGCAGATTGTCCGCAAGTGGAGGCCGAAGACCATATGAAGCGTGCAAAGTTTGCTTTTGGTATGTTGAAGGTGAAGATGGCGACGGCATCGATTTTGAAGCATTTCGATCCCGAAAAGGTCCGGACCATTATTGTATATGCTAGTCAGTGGGCCATTTCGGCCACTCTAGTACAAGATCATGATGGTGTGTACCATCCGGTCACGTTCACGAGCAGAACGCTGAAGCCAAATGAAGTGAACTATGGAATTGTCGAGAAAGAAGTTCTGGCGTTGCTGCGAATTCTGGATGTGTGTTACAACCTGCTGGTCGGCCGACCTATAAGGGTCCTGTCAAGACGGTCTACTTTGGCCTGGCTATTATCAGCCAATGGGATGGACGGACGTCTAGGCAGATGGTCGGCGGTCTTGTCGCAGTGGACCCTCGAGGTCGTTAAGTGCATCTGGGGCTAGGGAGAGATATTGGGCACATTAGCTGCCAGTATCACCCCTCGGTCTGAAGTGGACGAAGCATTGATAGCGATTGCCCCGAGGTAGCAACCTCGGCAGTCAGTTTCGAAACCGCCACCGACCGTCGAATATGATGAAGAGCTCTTGGTCTTAAGTTTTGACGGATCGGCAAGCGTGAAGAAGAAGGTAGGCGCCTATAGTGCCATATTGTGGAAGTTGCCACAATGGTCTATAGTTGCAGCCGCTGCCGATTTCACGACGGATATTACTGTTAACGAGGCGGAGTACCGAGGTCTACTTCTATGTCTGGACCTGCTGTCGTCGCAAGAGAAGGGGCGAGTCATCATATGTGGTGACTCCAACCTAGTGATCAGGCAGATCACGGAAGGGATCGACTGCAAGGCTCCACGACTACGGACGCTAAATGATCGAGTAATGAAGGCATTGAAGGACCACCCCAACCATGAGCTATTGCACGTGAAACGGTAATGGAACAGAAATCGCCGACTACCTCGCAACCAAGGCCATGCAAGACCAGACCGGGGCTACGATCACCGATGAGGCCGTTCTTGATGAATTGATGAATATAAACAGGCTCCCCGAGGTGATCGGACCCAAGAACGCTTCGGACCAGGAGCATGTGATGGTCGCGACTAGACCGAAAGATCGGAAGTCCCACCAACCGTTCCCGAAGGAACGGTTGAGTGAATCTGTTGTGCAACGACTAAGGGTAGAACCGATCCTCAAGGCTCAGGATGAAGAAGAATGGATTGTGAATTTGAAGACCTTCCTGCGCGGTGAATTGTCTAAGTTGACGAATGGTCAAGCGAAAGAATGTGCCAAGATCGCAGACAGTTACGAAGTGGATGAGGATGGTTTACTATATTACTGCCGCGATGTCGACCAAGACAGTGCAGACCGGGACCGATTGGCGAAATTGGTGATACCTGAGTTGCTGCAGCCGGATGTCCTCCATCACTACCATGTGAGTCTAGAAGGGAGACATCAGGGCATAGGCAGGACCTATCACAAGATCAGGTCCCACTTTCACTGGAGAGGTCTTTTCCGCAGTGTGCAGAAATATGTAGGCTGTTGCACGGATTGCGAGACCGGAAAGGGTAGACCGGTAATCAAGGGGCGATCTCCCGTAAATATCGAAGCTATCTACCCTTTCCAGGTCATAGCGATGGACCACATACCGTCACTGCCCAGATCGACGCGCGGCAACACTGAGCTGCTGATCTGGGTAGACCTGTTCACCGGTCTAGTTATTGCGAAGGAAAGGGCATCTCGGTCTGCGGAGCAGATCGCCCAGAGCTACGAAGAATGTGTGTTCCGAAGATTCGGCGCCAGCGAGGTCATCAGGCACGATCAAGAACCCGGTTTTATGGCCGAGGTGTTCCGGTCGTTTAATAACATGCTGGGCCAGAAACAGAGTGCGACGATGGCATATCCTCCGCAAGCAAATGGATCGGCGGAACGCATGGTGCATACCATAACGATTGCGATCAAGATGTACGTTGCTGATCCAGACCAAAGAGATTGGGACGAGTATGCAGAAAGGCTGGTGTTTGCACTCAACTCGTCGACCGATCGGGCCCGAGGAGAAACGCCTTTTTTTCTGACATATGGATGGGACCCTCGGTCGACATTGGAAGCTGCGATATCTATCGGTTGCACCCGGACCCGCGATCGCGATGATCGACGCTGGCGCATGCAGGGCCAGAAACACTACCAGCATGCAAAAGAAGTCGTCAACGAAAAGCTGCGTCAGGCCACACAAGACAGGGCAGACCGGACCAATGACCAGGTCCGACCCCACGGTATAGAACCAGGGGCGAGGGTATGGCTATACCTAGACCGAGTGAAAGAGGGCTATGCGAAGAAGCTGGATCACATGTGGCACGGCCCTTTCCGTGTTGCCGAGCTTATCGGTGAGCACGCTGCCCGTCTAGTAACAACTGGTACAGATTACAAGGTCTTCCCGATCGTGCATGTGTCCAAGTTGAAGCTGGTCCGAGAATTTCCTGATTGACCCAAAACTCCCTGTCTGGTAGACGAAGAAAAAAGATTTGATTTCGATGAAGCGTTACTGACGGAGGACAGTTGGGAACGACCATTAGAGGAAGACGAGTTTGAAGTGGAGAAGGTCTTAGATGTTCGGTCGACCAAGAAGACCAGGTTCGGTCGGACTCACCGAGAGTACCTGGTCCGATGGAAGTACCATGATGAATCAACTTGGGTCGACGAGCTCGACTTGAATTGTGGGGCTCTTCTACGAGAGTTCGAACGAGAACGAGTCAGTCGTAATCGCTTCGCAGTGATGCAGACCCATGAAGACCAAGACCAAGACACGCAGTAACATCGGTCGGTCTAGACCGGTGTGAAGATGTGGAAGGTCCGGAGTTGATGTGAAATTGTGATGAACTGTGACGAATTGGAGTAGCGGAATGACGAATGTGATGACTATTTTTTCGTGATGGGGGTGGAACTGTTTACGATAACGTGTTCGGTGCAACTATGGAGAGAGTGGTAAAATTAGTTCAAGTGATTTGACGATCGTACATATGAAAAAGAAATGATGACATGTATTACGAGTTATCTGGTCGACTACCTGCGACTTCACTTGCTATCGCACCACAGACGGCCGATGACCATCGACGGATGATTTTCCACTTGATCCTGAAACTGTTTACGCCAGGGGTCCTTCCGGTCAAGCTGGACCAAATCATCCGTGAGGTTCGCGACCGGCTCAGCGCAATCAAGACCGGGGTACCATATGCCGTCGTCGGCCAGCAGTCTGGTCTTCTCAACGCGACGCCTCGGCATGTGGAGGAACACCGGGTACAAAATACGTCGACGTCACACTCGCGGACTCGCATCCCGTCCAAAATGTACTGGAACAGGGACTGCCATGCCTCGCCCGCCCGAATTCGACGTCGCTTGCGCTTGCTCTGGAATGTCGCCAGGCCCGGATCTTGTCGCACCCGGTCGGGGGGAAGCATCAAGTAGTGGGACGCTTCCCAAATTGCTTGGCTGTGGATCTTGTTGAAATTCTTCACCCGGCCTAGCAAAGTGCCGATCCACGGATTCAAGCGGAACACAAGTCCTATCTTGGGGTGTTCGAAAATTTTCCACGGTTCATCGCCGTATAGGCGGGAGATCTGCGCCGACGTAATCAAGTCCGCCCTCCATGCAGACGCGGCAGGGGTTTTCTTGGCCGGTGGAAAAAGCCAGGGGTCCGGGCGGGAGAAAGACCGGGCCAGAAGCTGCTTGGTCAGGGTAGACCGGCGCAAACAGCCGATTTGCCCCGACGACCACGGCAAGATGATTTCAAACGTCCGCGGCAGAAGGGAGCTGGTGTCAACCGCCATGTTCTTCAGTAGAGCGTACTTGTGAAGCTCGAATGTCCCGGGGAGAACCGAAGGCGCCGGCGTCGCGGATGTCGATACTGGTGCAACGTCACTTGGTAGACCGGTCTTCTGCTCTGACCCCACTGTCGACGCCACTTGTACGAAATTGTCACGCAAATTCGTTTGTGATTTGGACTGGATGGGGATCATGAACTCGGAATCGCCGGACCCTTCGCTGGAGTCCTCCTCAGACGAGACCCCTGTGTTCCGGATGCGACTTGCAGTACGGCGCGAGGGCGCTCGACTTCTTGAGGGGCTGTAGATGTCGTCCATGTCCGAGTCCGAGTCCATGAGAAGCGCCTGTGTCTTGGCTCGCTTAGAGGACACTGCACGCTTCCCCCTGATTCCGTGTCCGCGCGCAGTGCCCCGCGCCCTCGAGCTACTCGGCGCGTCCGCGCGCTTCTTTGATTTTGATGTAATTTCGGGATGCTGAATATCATCCACTGAGCGACGTCGGTCTTGGTCCTGCTGCAAGCGGTCTTGGTCCTGCTGCAAACGGTCTTGGTCTTGCTCCGAGGCGACTAAGGTTGCCGATGCGGACCAATCCACGCTGGAGGAAGCAGTCTAACACGGAGGTAGCAAGTTCATCAAGCGCTGGCGGCACTGGTCTAGTGCCACCTGACGACGACCCGACTCTTGCGTCCAAGCGTCGGACTTGTCTTGATAAGACCGGACCTTCCCGGTCTGGTCTTGAATTGA
>CM047587.1:11049411-11075367 GCA_026184515.1 Peronosclerospora sorghi | reverse complement strand
TTGTAACAGGTTGTTCAACTTCGTGATCCAGGGTCGAACCTTTCACCTTCGGCTCCTGATCGCACCTCTCTTGCACTTCTTGTACCTTTTGCGACCATCCGGTTACTAATGCCACAGACGTCACGATCGGGTCCGTAGGTCGTACTAAAATACTTCAAGGAGTAGGATACTCCTTCTTCTCGACTAGGGGACCTTGATCGACACTTTCTTGATCGCCATGTACAGAGTCGGTAGACGCTTGATACGCGAGATTTTGCCACTCCTTATAGCGATTGGACCCCACCGAAATAAATCCAGGGCGACGAGGCACATCATCCTTATTCATCAAGATACCTAAAATTGTATCGTTACAATGATCGGTTGATCAACGACGTTCGTAACACGCAGATATCGTAAATTACCCACGCCCCTAGTGACAGTGGTGAACCAATCTTTTCCACGAGTAATCCACAACTTTCGAGATCGCTGATCACGAACCCGAACCTCAGCAGATCGACCTACTGGGATCTGTTCGTACTGATCAAGTTTCATGTAATTTCGATTTGATCCGTACAGCTATCGACGTCCTTCTAATGGGATGATCACCTCATGAGGCAGACTTAGTTCACTATGGGCGACATCTAATCGAACACCAGCACACCAGCAGAAATCATAAAATCCATACCCAATATAGCATCATGAACACCAGCAGAAATCATAAAATCCATACCCAATATAGCATCATGACCGACCAGCTTGCCCACCCATGCATGGAAATAATAAACCAACGAGCCCGCTAACGTAATCTTGATTTTAGTGCGCCTTTCTGTGAGGTATGCACTTTCTCCAATGCCGACACATTCTTGCGTTTTACTCGTGTCAATCTGACAACTCACCTTACGAGCAAAGGTTGAATCGACGATTGACACTTCGGCACCAGAATAAAATAATCGCGTGGCACGTTCGTTATTAATTTTACCGCTTGCCATGGCTTGATTAAACCATTTCTTTGGCGAGTGATATTTCCAATATCCGCGCGATTCACGTGGAAGTAGATCAACCTCCGTGATCACCGGGGACCGAGAAAACTCATCGATATGGAAATTAGCCAAGCGTGGTAAATCAGGCTGATCACATTTATCATTATCTCTTTATGCTGCTTGATCAGCCCTCTTCTTATCCACATATACAAATATACACAAACCAGAACGCTCGTCTCGTACCAGATTCCAACCTGGCGAGCTTCCTAGCTTAAAAAATTTCGGCTTCCTTGGGCAACATTCCAGCATGCTTGGTGGGATTGTACCACTGGCGGATGCGGTTGTAAAATTTTTCCATAGGGCACTTGCCCGCATCGTGAACTTCGCCGCATGCTCGGCATACGTACAAGAATTGATCGGTAGGATGTCCTATTTCGCCACACTTCAGACAGATCAGGCGCTTCCAGCAACGTAAGTTATCGTGCCTGATCGATCCACAATGACTGCACTTCTTCATCGCCTCTTGGTCGATCACTTGAATCACTTAGTTTGCCCGATCGCGACTCACCAGGTTGATCATGCGCCCCTGGTTGATCGCGCATAGCAGCAATCATATAACGGCTCAGATAACCATCACTTCCACTGTCGTCAGCACTTGATTCTTCACTCCCAGACGTCACCTTGATCGCGCGTACTGCTTTGGGCTTCCGCGCCGGGGTAGGAGCCCGTTCATTGCCGATTTTCTGGCGGAATTGGCTGGTAACTACCGCCGCTGTTGGCTGGCAACACTTATTGCGTACATACGCCCACAGCGTCTCTTCCAAATCCGTGGTGTTATCCAACCGCAGAAGTTCCAGTTGATCAGCAAGTTCGCGATCGGCCAATGTGTCCAGAAAATGTTGCACATGCTCGCGTAAGATCGTAGGCGATCCGTCCCTGATCGGCAACTTGGCTCGCAGTCCCGCCACATTCAACCGGTGTAGATACTCGATGGAGGTTTCATCTGATCGCTGCTTCGTGTAATAATACTGGCGGGATGACGATTGACCGCTTTCACAGTATTGAACTTCAAAAGCATCCACGAGACTTTTCCAACTTGATCGAGTACCTCTACTCAGCTGGCGATGCCAATTGCGTGTCGGCCCTTTTAGCAGATTGCCCAGGATCAAACACTTTTCATGATCAAAATCTTGATCACGCATAAATGCCGACTTGAGTCGACTAATCCAATTCCGCGCTTGATCTTCATCTCCTTCCTTTCCCTAAAATTCTTTTAGATCACTGATCGCAGACATCCAAATCCTGGGAATCGTCTGTTGATAAGGCATCCAAGTGTACGCGGACGCAACCGGGGCTCGTCGTGGTAGTGTGATCGGCTCATCTGGGTCAATGTAATCACTCTGGGAGCGTTGATCATGGAACGAATACACATATTACATGTCAACGTCCTTGACCGTCGTCGATCTTCCTGGCTTCGACTGCTGATCACGAAGCGAATGCACGGACTCCATGTCGATATCCTTGATCAACACAGCTCTTCCTGGCTTTAGCTGGCGGTTTTTTGTGCCAACGTCTCCAGGTATCAACTTTCTTCCTTCCTCAGCCAGAAACCGCTCCATAGCCTTATCAAAAAATGTCTGCAGCTGTGGGCCTTGCAATGCTTATGATGATAAAGCATTGCATCTTCTACCTTGGTCGGTTGAGGCTCTTTCCTGATAACCGAGAACTTGGATTCATATTTCTGTCAAACTGTCATCCTGGTGGTCTTGTGCTCTATACTTCCGGCACTTCTCGACTCCACCCCAGGATCATTGCCTTCGGAAGGGGAAGATTCGTAACAAGATGACCCCGAGTGTTCTGCCACGTTAATCGACGGGCCCGCTTCAATTTTGGGCGGAAAACTGGGGGGATCCTCCATAGTATATCGGCCCACGATAGGTACCACCAACTTGTATATTCGATGTGTAGCGGTCCTAATATCTCCTAGGTCCGGATCGAACAATTCTTCAGCATCATAGGCACTTGACGACAGACCAGCTTGCTTGATCATGCGTATTAGCCCTAACACCAGCCGAAGCTGGTCATTCCAATTCGTCACTGGTCGATCGACCGGTCCTTTCAGCTCTCCGCAGATCGTGACCCTGAGGAGGTTCATGATCGCGTTCGTCAATAAGAAATCTTCCAATTATCTTTTGTAAACCTTTCGTCAAAAAGTTTTCACCAGATCCAATTCCGTTGAGGGCGTACTTGATCGACTTTCGTTGCTCTCTGACCCAGGTGCCTTTAGAAACGCCTTCGGCTGGTCGGTCTTGTAATACTTCACCATCGGATCCCAATCCGGATCCTTATACACACATGTATTTTGCGGATCATAACTTTCGTTATGATCGGCATGAGCTCCCGAAGGAGCCTCGGGAGGTCGTTGAGGCTTACCCTCCTTTATTTCATCAAGATACCTCCCCAGGTCCTGATGATAAGCATTTCCTTTCTTCTTCAGACATGACGACGGAGAACTGCCTTCCGTCGTCACAACCACCTCCTCCTTTTTCACCTTTATCTTCACTTCTGCTTCCGCTTCCGTTTTCACGTCTGCATTAGCGCCATCTTGCGTAGAATCGCGGTTATATCCGCGTCTCCCAAAGATCCGGGCACGCGCACCATTGTGGTGGAGAGGCTGTTGTCGATCAGGCTTCATCAGGCGCAAACAGTCGATGATCAGGGCCTCTGGTCGTTGATCAGGGGGTGATCAGGGGAGATCAGAGCCAATAGTCAAAATTCAGATCGTGATCTACCTGATGGGTCTGATGGGTCTGATGGGTCTGATCGGTCTGATCGGTCTGATCGGCCTGATCGGTCTGATCGTCCTGATCGATCTGATCGATTTAGTCGATCAGGCACTAGTTGGCGCGAGTTGCGAATAGGTGAACGCGGGTCGAAAGCTGCAGAGCGTCGATCAGGTGTTGACCGGGGTAGAGGTACTTGATCAAGCAGCAGAAGTCTTCACTGCCCGACCACGGATCCACTAGTCTTTATCAGCAAAAAGAATACCCTAAATAACTTTATTCTTAGCCTAGACCTACGAGGGGGGTAGATTTCACTAAATCCACCTACAGCTCCCGTGGGGCGCTTACAGCAGCCGAACTCTAGGGGCCAAACGTTTACCAAACGGGGAAGAGGTGAGATCACTGCTCAATCACGTTCCCGAGACAAAAAAAACTTTACGAAGAACCACTGACACAGCGGGCGGAGTTGCGGGGTGAGTTCTCACACTCTACGCCTACCGGTGGGCCAAAAACGCACTAAGTGCTCCCGCCCGGGACGTAGAGATATAAACTAAAAAGGGAGGCGCAAAGGTGCCGTCCCTGAAGCGATCTGCTCGATCGTACGCAAAAGGAGAACTTTATTATCGCTTAAATCCTAAGAACTACCAATTACCTAATATCAACCAATCAGATCCGTCCATTCCAGCGTCCTCCGTCGACCAGTCGACCTGATTTATCCGTCGTCCGCCGCTGTTCGTCGGTGTTCGTCGGTGTTCGTTAGGTACCTGTACATAGTCGTACCTCTTCATAATGCCCCGTTTATGTCCTGTCTATGTACCCCGCAGTTGTACACGCGACTGTGTACACCGTGATACACACAATCGTACACGATTACGCACCCGATTTGTGTCCGCAGTCGCACCCCTAATTAGGCCCACAATGAAGCCCTTAATTAGGCCCAATTTTATGGCACACTTTGTAACGGGGTTACATTCGGGTTACATTGAGTGTTGGTGTACATGAGTACACCACGGTTAAGGTCAGTATTGGCCGGTTTGAAAGGTTTCGAACCTTTGGTTGTTTTAACCAATCAGGGCAGGGGCCCTTGGTGTGTTGGTGTGTCAGCCATCCACGTATCAGTACACAGGTGTGTACACTACATTTTAGCTACGTACGAATTAGGAATATTCTACTTAGTATTACATATAGTTTATATTAGTTTAAATTAATTTAGGCTAATTACATATTAAATATATTCAGTTTACATTTCACTCTATTTAGCGGACGCGCGACCTCGACCGGTCGCGCGCGCAGTGAGTGTCGTAGGTAAGAGGGAATCCTCCCTTTACTTACATCCCGTAAAGGGAATACAGCCGTTAAGGCTAAGTCGTAAACTAACCCGGGAATCTTGGCTCCGAGTAGAGAACTCTCCTACTAAGCCCTTTACAAGGGCGTATCGGCTAAGTAGCGGTAGCTACCGCTTTAAGGAAGAGTCTTCCTCTGTGCGCTAGCCGCGCCGTACGTATACTCACCGGCTACATCTGGTAGCACTTGTAGTCAATCCAACACCTGTGTTGGTAGACTAGGCATCCTTTGCAAAGGATGAATCAGAACGATTGGGATAGTTTGATCCTCGTCCAGCAGGAAGCCTTTAAAAGGCTGTTACCCTTAACGGGGGAAGAAGGCATGAAGCTCCTAGTGGAGCAGGGCCTTGAGGCCGTAAAGGGAAGGTTAAATGCCCTCATCGCTCATGAGGGGAGTTGCAGTGGAGTTCATTCCACGGGGGTGCGCCCTCCCTTATAGTTTAAGATAAAGGAGTTCACCGGAGAGAAGGGTGACAACCTTTATGTTTGGTTGCGAGAGGTCGAAACGGCCTTCGCCACAGCGAACATGACCGCAGATCACTTGCAAGTGGGACTTGCATTGACCCATCTTACGGGCAAAGCCCGTACATGGGCGTTTACATGCTCGGAGTCAGTCACGGACATGTTTCCAACATGGAAGGTCCTTAAGCAGAAGCTCATGGACATGTACGCAAACGCCTGATATGGTTTTCCAGAATCAACTGGCATTCCTGAGGTGCCGTCAAGGCACTAAGGACCTGGAGATTTATATCCAGGCGCTTAAGACCCTGTTGGCAGGGATGTACGCGAAAGCGTATTCGGACGATGTGTCCATCCCCGTCTTCATGGGAGGCCTGAGAGAAGGGCCAGCACGTTCGGAACTGTTCCGATGCCGACCCGAATCCCTGGAGGAGGCTTCCAAGATGGCGGTCAACGCCGAGAGGAACTTTCGTTTCTCTAAGGTGGGTCCGGAACCCATGGACATGAGTCAGGTCGAAGCGGAAGAGAAACCTCCCGCTAAGAGTCAATCTGACTCTTTTTCGCAGATCTTCGAGGCAGAGCTCCTTGCAATGTTGCAGCGGCATGGGCCGCTGAGATACTTCCTGTGTGGGAGCACGAATCATCTGCGGAACAGATGTCCGCGGAACCCCCAGCGAGATACTCGCTATAAGGGGCCAAGGGTGGGGAAAAAGCCCTTGCCCAAGCCGTCGGGAAACGACGGCTCCCAGTAGATGCGGGGCGCCCCACTGGGGGATCCCTCAGTTCTGTTAAGCCCCAGGGTAAGGAACGACAGCACAAAGCCCCGAGAGAAATGGTGCTTTCTAGCACCGAGTTGGTGTACCAGCCAGGTTTGCTGGTAGTCCTTGCGGACGTGAAAGGCTTTGATAAGCCTTGGAGAGTCTTGCGAGACGCTGGAGCGTCTGACAATTATGTCAGACGGGCTTCTGTGGAGAATAGTCGGCTGTATGCAGAGGCCCTAGAGGCACGTTCTCGTGACGTTGTCACGGTCCGTCTTGCGACGGGCGTACAGGTTTCTGTACCCAAGGTCTTGATTGACCTTAAGCTGAAGTTTGCAGACTTCGACAGCTTAGAACGATGCCTAGTACTGGATTTAGACTCGAGGTATGACTTCATTCTGGGCATGAAGTGGCTGGAACGCCACGATCCATGGATAGACTGGAAGTCTAAGTCCATTGGCTCAACGCACCCGCGGTCGGGTGAAGCATTGGCGAGCCATGAACCCACCTTTGCTCGATCACAAAATCGATTCTGGCGTGAGATGCCAGAGATTGGGATGTATGAAATGATCATTCCCAATGGCGTTAAGGAAGAGTTCCTTAACGAGGGGGATTCGGCGGTTAATCCCCGCGCCGATATAGGCGAGACTGGTGAGTCGCCAGTGATAGAGGTGGATTCCTCTGAGAGTAAGCGCAAGGAGCTTAGAGAAGATACCCGAAGTTCGTCTCTTCTACAGGTCGGAATCAATTCCGACCACGCCGTTTCCGGCGAACAAGTTGCGACTCCAGTGGTAGGGGTAGAGACCCCTGTTGTTAAGCGCGAGGCGCTTCCAAGCGAAGAGACCCGAAGTTTGTCTCTTTTGCTCGTCGGAAATGATTCCGATTATGCCGTTATAGGTGAGACCGGCGAGTCACCGGTGGTAGGGGTAGAGACCCCTGTGGATAGGCGCGTGGCGCTTCCAATAGATGGGGCAATTGACTCTCCCCATCTGGGTCTCGGGATGAGTCCCGAGGCCAGTAGTCAGCAATCCTATCGAATGCTGAATAGTGTGACAGGTATTGTCACAGAAGGCGTAAGCCTGGAACGGTTGCCTGGGGTAGGCAAACTGTTGTCGTAGGAAGAGATGTCCTTCACCTAATTTGAAGTTGCTTTGAAAGCAGATGAAATCGACGAGTTTGTCGTATTACGTCCGGAAGAAGAGTTGAACTCCTCATCCACGATGGACGAGTCAGTTTTGGTGAAACCCAAACAGGCATTAAATGCCCGAAGCGGCCTCAAGATCCTCGCGGATCCTGAGGACCCTTACCACTCCTTACTTAGGAACTCGGAGATGTCATTAGTGACAACCCGCCGATGGGGTTACCACCGGATCGGGGAGTCCGACATGAAATTGATTTGGTTCCTGGAACCAAATACTGCGTCACTAGGCAGTGGCCTCTCCCCAAGGAACAATGCGACGTCATCGAAGCATTCTTCAAGGGGAAAGAAGAGGCAGGGATGGTACGGGAGAGCAAGTTTCCCCACTCATCTCCCACTTTTTGTGTTCGTAAACCAAACGGAAAGTGGCGCATTGTGCATGCGTATAACAAGCTGAATGCAGCGACTGTACCCATGCAGACTCCGATTCATCGGAAGGATGTCCTCCAGAACAATATGGCGGGCTGTACTGTGTACAGTGCCTTAGATCTGGTGGACGGGTATTATCAGGTGCTCATGCGAGCATCCGATATTCCGCTTACAGCGGTCAGCACGCCTAGTGGCATTCTGTGGGAGTGGCTAGTTATGCCACAGGGGATTTCGAATGCACCAGCGACTTTCAATCGCTTGGTGACTCAACTCTTTCGCCCTCATAGAAAGTACGCTCAGACGTACTTCGACGATATATTCGTTCATAGTCGTGCGGAAGGCGACTCGTCTGATGTTCAGACGCACCTTATACACCATCGAGCTGTGCTCGAATGTATGCTAGAGCATAAGTTATATGCGAACTCATCCAAATGTATATTTGGTGCTGAGGAAATTCCTTTCCTCGGATGCTTCATCGGTAAGGATGGAGTGCGGGCGGATCCCGCGAAGGTGAAAGCCATTGTGGAGTGGCCTTCGCCTGTAAATCTTAGAGATTTACGGAAGTGGCTTGGATTAACCAACTATCTCCACAAGTACAGCGAGAACTACGCTGAAATGGCGAAGCCATTGACCGACCTTCTCAAGAAGGATGTTGATTGGTGTTGGAAAACCCAACACAAAAACGCTTTTGAAGCGGTTAAGGGGAGCTTGTTAAAAGCTCCCGTTCTTGCTTTCCAAGATTCTGGGAAACCATTTAGTGTCGTCTGCGACGCCTCCGATTTCGCAATCGATGTGCTTTGTTACAAGCATACGATGCAGGAAGGGGACGCGTAATTACGTTTGAGTCGAGGCAGCTTAAAGCTGCGGAACAGAATTATCCCGTTCATGACAAGGAGCTACTTGTAATGAAGTATGCTCTAGTCAAATTTATGGTTCACCTACTCGGCTCAAAGCCGTTATTAGTTTACACTGACCACGAGTCCTTACGGACAGTGACAAAGTCGCCTCATCTCTCGCAACGGATGGCCCGTTGGCTCTCCTTCTTTGAGGAGTACAACTTTGAGGTTAAGTATATACCTGGAAAGCAAAACGTGCTTGCAGACGCGTTGTAGCGTCGTCCCGATTACGAGATCGCTCACGCGACATTCGTCACCACATCTGTGGTGGATCTCATACGCCAGGCGTATGAGAAAGACCCACAGTGTACGGCGCTAATCAGCGCGTTAGGTGAAAAGGTTCTTGGCTCGTCCGAGCCAACCCTGTCAAGTCGAGCTAAAGCTCGATTACACCGTTACAGGTACTGTGACGGTCTTCTATTTTATGGAACGAGCGCAGAGGACACTCGGCGGGTGGTAGTTCCTCATAATGAGGAACTGAAGTATAGAGTCCTCTTTGAGTCACATGACGCCCCTACCGGGGGTCATTTAGTTCGGGATAAGACCTACAGCGCTTTAAGCGCTTTGTATTGGTGGCCCAACATGTTTAAGTGGGTCGGTGCGTATATACGCACCTGTGAGACGTGTCAGAGGGTTAAACCCTCTGCAAGTTCAGCTGCGCCTTTGGCGAGCTTATCGGTTCCAACGGAGTGTTGGAAATCCATTAGCATGGATTTTATCTTCGGTTTTCCGAAGGATAAGGCCGGGAACACCGGCATATTCGTCTTTGTAGACCGTTTGAGCAATATGGCTCACCTGGCGGCGGTGCCAGAGTCCATAGATGGACAAGAAACAGCGAAAGTGTTCCTATACCGTGTCTTTCGAGAGCATGGTCTACCCGATTCCGTTGTGTCGGATCGGGATTCCCGTTTTACGGGACAGTTCTGGGGAGCGTTGTTTAAGGTGCTAGGCACCAAGCTCCTCATATCCACTGCGGATCATCCGCAGAAGGACGGTCAGACGGAACGCGTTAATCGCGTTGTGGAGGATATTCTCCGGAGTTTATGTCCGGATTCTCCAAAGAGTTGGAGTGAGATGCTTCCGATGGTTGAATTTGCTATCAACAATTCGGTCCATGCATCTACGGGGCTTACCCCGTTTACGTGAACGGATTAATAAATCCGAGGGTTCCGTTGACGCCACGTGTGTGTGGCCCAGGGATTGAGGGGGGAGGATTCCCCGATGTCAGCCCTGTATCTGTGCGAAAGCACATCGATAAGTTCTTATCGACGCGCCTTAGTGTCTTACGACACGTCTGCGTTGCCATGGCGGAAAGCCAAGACAAGCAGAAGAAGCAAGCTGACCGCAAGGGGCGGTGTAACAAAAGGGTGTACAAATTGGGAGAAAGTGTTTTATTAAACGCTAAAAATCTTCCTACTCATGCAGTTTCAAATGTGTTGCGCAATAAACTGCGCCCCAGTTTTGTGGGACCCTTTAAGGTACTAGCCCGAAAGGGCTTATCGTATACCTTGGACATCCCGAAGGTGATGGGTACGCATCCAACCTTTTATGTCAGTATGCTTAAGACATACCAGGACCCAGAGGCGGGGCCCCTCCTGGAGGAGGGTGGAAAGGCGGATAGCCGTAAGGCACCGCAGGGCGAAGTAAGCCCGAAAGGGCTAAAATGCGACCACGATGCTCCGCAACGGTCGTCTCGAGAGAAGCAAGCCGCCTCTCGAAGCGATCAGTGGCATCCCGCTCATCGCGAATCCCCTCGTGGAGATCATGGATGCGATGGCTGTGTCGATCCAGCGCTCGCGAACCTCACGTCGCAATTGCGCGACCTCCTCCTCCAATGGTTGATGCGGAGGTTACTCACACTTTCATGTGGAGCGGCTGATGGCGCGACGCCATCATCGGGGTCAAACCCAGTATCTGGTGAAGTGGAAGGGTTATCCACACTCACAGAGTTCGTAGGAGTTCGAGACTCCCCTACGGCAGGATTGCCGCGACGTCGTTGACGCTTTTGATCGGGAGAATCCCGCTGCAGGTCAACGACCAAAGGGGTACGAGAAGCCCCTTCACTCCCAATAAGTGGGAGTTCGCCGGAGGCAGATGTGGCGATCACACTGTCTTCGGACACCATGGTGGAGACAGGGGCGCTGGCGTAGCGCGTGCGATACGGAGCACGTAGTTGCTCCATCGCTTTGGATTTGGCAAATGTCAGGCGCAACACCCTCTCCACCCAAATGTCTCGACGGGAATTGCTGTCATGAAGCTCATCGAAGCTGGGGAGAAGCTTCTCCCCTTCCGCCCAAGCGCAGAACTTCTTCTCTGCATCATCGGCACTTTCTCCCGGAGAAAGAACGAAAGGAACCTCGCGGAGATTCTCAACAGGGGCACCCTGTGCCTGCCTGCTTAAGCGCTCTCGGTACAAGACGCTAGTGAACTGCTTTTGTGTAAGCAGTTGTTGCCAGAGTTTCTCACGGCGTTCGCGTTGATACGGCTGTTCAGCCGCGGGTCCAGGGGTATAGGACGCTAAACTAGTCCTTACCAAACGCCTGGCCCACCTTGGAAGGTCACGAGGACCATCAAAATTATAATCCGCCCTTGACGGGCGTTTGGGGGCGCGTAACGTAGCTCTTAGTGCATGTGCGGCAAGTAGGGTGTATTGAGATGCGTCCAGCTCATTAGTGACGATCGCCTTTGGCGATTCGGATGTATCATCCGATATGGGCAGAGGTGCCGCACTGGTTAGTGCATTTTCCTCACGTGTGGGGAATGGATTAGGCTGCCGACAACGCCGTTCGGCGCTGTTGGAGCGGCTCACCATTGGGGAGGTATCCCCAAAGGCATCCACATCCGAGTTTTCGGAGTAGTCTACCTCTTCTAGAGGAGACGCCATAGCACCACTGGAGGTGTACATATGGATGGCCAGAGGAACTGGCGTTGGAGTTCTCCAACAAGATTTTGATTATTGCGTAATCAATAGTCTTGATGGGGGAGGATGTAACGGGGTTACATTCGGGTTACATTGAGTGTTGGTGTACATGAGTACACCACGGTTGAGGTCAGTATTGGCCGGTTTGAAAGGTTTCGAACCTTTGGTTATTTTAACCAATCAGGGCAGGGGCCCTTGGTGTGGTGGTGTGTCAGCCATCCACGTGTTTGTACACAGGTGGTGTACACTACAGTTTAGCTAGGTACGAATTAGGAATATTCTACTTAGTATTACATATAGTTTATATTAGTTTAAATTAATTTAGGCTAATTATCTATTAAATATATTCAGTTTACATTTCACTCTATTTAGCGGACGCGCGACCTCGACCGGTCGCGCGCGCAGTGAGTGTCGTAGGTAAGAGGGAATCCTCCCTTTACTTACATCCCGTAAAGGGAATACAGCCGTTAAGGCTAAGTCGTAAACTAACCCGGGAATCTTGGCCCCGAGTGGGAGAAATCTCCTACTAAGCCCTTTACAAGGGCGTATCGGCCAAGTATCGGTAGCTACCGCTTTAAGGAAGAGTCTTCCTCTGTGCGCTAGCCGCACCGTGCGTATACGCACCGGCTATACACACTTTACCACACCACCATCTCTCCCAGCCGACCAAGTTATGGGGGGGGTACCCCGCAAAGCTTCGCCTGCATCGGGTGGTGACCGATCTGCACTGCAGGACGCCTGGTCCGATTTGTCTTCAAAGATATCACCTTGTGTACCCATTGGTTTGGGTTGCAACACACTTGGTGGACCGTCGCGCAATATGAGTTTTGGTGGGTAACAGTATGGGAGGTACCACTTCTGGGGTAACTAGTGTCAAGGACAGAAAGTCGCCCTCGAAACGTTAATGGCCAACGAACGATAATCCAAAGAATCCGATCGGTAAATGGTGCGGAAATCGTCACTCCAAATACAATAAAAACTTGGGGAAGACCGCGCGTAGCAGTGTGTGGACCCAGCCAATGAAAATATGGGGCGGGCCGCGTGATGCGATGCGTATACCCAACCAATACAATGATAAAACACGTTCCAAACGTGTGCGACTTGGGGGGTTAGTGCCGTTAAGGAAACGCTTCTCGTCGTGGGACTTCCGGAGGACCTTTGCGTCTACTATGCGTCTTGCCGGGAAGGTTGAGCTAGATGGGACCGTGTTAGGCCTCTGATACCAAAGACTCCGCGGTAGGAGGGGGCAACTTTTGCGTTAACCAAAGAAAAACGAACACTATATTTAGTATCCAATAAAAAAACCTTATATGTAAACTACATTCAAAATCGTGCGCCTCACATAAATCTGCGTACTTAACACTCCAGACACACGATTGGCCCAAAATAATTCTTCCTTTCTGCCAACCCGATCGCTCCAACTTGATCAACGGTATACCGGTACATACTAGAGAGAGCAGCAGCGAACTCAGTCCCGATCAATTCACTCAGCAATTTGCCATCTCCCACTCGGTCAAGTCTACTCTTCTCCTCGATCTCGTGACCTTAAACAATCTTCCCACTTGCCCATGCCACACAGCTCCAGATATCCGTATCTGGAATGGTCGCCATTACCAACGCTTGTCTTAGCTAGCTTATACCATATTGCGTTATATATTTGATAACTTCACCATTTAATCGGGATAAGTATAAGCCGTGTCAAGCGCGTGCTGTAAGGGCCTCTTCATTACAATTGGACCCCGACTCCACCCGACATTAGATTCTTGTCACTGCAGGATTAGAACCCGCGATCTCCCTGTCCCGTGGTGGGGCTTTAACCACTGCACCACTGGGTAAGTACCATATTACGTGAGGAGTACGAAATATAGGATGTAAAATGTTTTCTATAATTAATGTTATCCCTTATATTATAAAAAAGGTTTGGAACCCTAAAAAGTTACAGGGTGAGTGAGTGAAGGAGTTTCTGGTAAGGACTCATTCACTCACCACTCACTCACACGCACACACTCACTCACTAGCTCATCTCTCCCGATCACTCACTCACTCTACCATAGATAAGGCGGTAAAGGTGGCTCCCGCGGCGGCCCTGCACTATCAACCAGCAGCCATGGTCAACACACAACCACCCGTTTGTGATAGCTTCTTCGAACGCGGGCACTACAAACGCACCCACCGCAGCTGTTTCCGAGGCATGACCCGAGTCGTGCGGCCTGAAAGGTCAAAGGAGGAGGGATCCCCCTGGCACTATTCCGGGCGTGTTCTTGTTCTTGCTACGCCGTGCTATGTTCTTGCGCCGGTAACTATTCTTGCAGTGCGTCCCAGGAAAGAACTAGGAGGGAGCGCAGCCGTGTAGCTCCCGCTCCAAACTTTCCGTTCCAGCGGCAAACGCCTGGTACTCTTTTCAGTTTCGACGCATAACCTCCTTAATCGCTGGTACTATGTCCCCAAAAAGGCCTTGTGAGCGAAGCGATCTAAACTGCTTGTATTACTTGCTCAGTTTTCCTCGTCGAGCACAAGTCGCTACAGTAAACAGCCAGAAGTAACAAACTTCAACAGTCATCCAATCAGACTCATGATGAATCCAGTTAATCCGACCAAACCGACAGCAACCGCCTCTCAGGAACGGGTTAATGTTGTACTCACCACCCCCGAAAAGCCTACCGTTCCGGTTTCTGTCACCCCAGCTGTCGCTAAGCCAACCGTTTCCTCGGCCGTCTCATCCATAGCCTCGTCTCTTGCGACACCAAGTGGTTCAACCGATTATGGTGGCGTCGACGAAGACCTCGCCGTGCGCACTGTCAACGCTGTTGCCGGCATGTCCGTGATCCTACGCAACACGTCCTCGACGATGAGTATCGACGAGGTGACTCCAGACGCAGTGGAAGTATCAACAAAGTCAACCCCTGCGGACCCCTCTGCCGCAGAAAACGAAGGCGATGGTGCTGACGCCTCCAACGCATCGACTTCGAATGCGACCCCTACGTCGCTCCGCGCGCTTTTCCAGCGTGATACCGAGATTTGTCTAGACTCAGCGCCTGTCCCGGTATTAGCGCAAATGTCATTGCCGCTTCCTCGAGCTGCCGATTTTGACGCCATCGAAGCGATCTATGGCTCCGGTGAGTGCAAGGAAACCGTGTCCGTTTCGATCGCCCACGTCCGTCCATACGAACTTCCTCGGGACAAGTACGTGATGAAGATTGACATTCATCGTGCTTTAAAACGCACCAAAACACCAAGATAGCGAACTCTTTTATCAAGGACAACGGTAACCAGGTCGTTCAAGAACAGATCCAAGTCGTCCAAATCGGGCATATCTCGAAGGGCAGAGATGGTGAGCTCCGGGGCGAAATGAAGACTCGCACTGCCTGCGAAGAACTGGCGCGTCAAGATACCAAGATCCTTGGCTGAAATTACCGGTTCTTCGACTTCGACATTTTAGCGGACAGGTACTACCTCGACGTGTCCAGCGTCGACAGCAATTTTGATGACAAAGTGATGGTTTTTCCACGACCTCTGGGCCCAGCACATCTACGCGACGTTCCGTGACGTCTGTCTCTCAGCTGGCCTTACGACCGCAAAAGTCCCCGCATCTATTTTCGCGCAACCCGGTGTACTGACACGCTGATGGTTGGTGGAGGGTCTGCCAACAGATAGTTTTTGTGGGCCAGCTCTGGGGAGAGATGCTAGTTTCCCGTCACAACGCCTCGGTTTCGGCCAACGCTACCCATATGCTCTCTCACTAGACAAAGTGCAAGCCTCACCGACCGGCAGTGGCGCCGCAACGCCGTCCACAAAGATGGTTGGGGTTGGAAATCTTACGCTGACGTCGTCAAGCACGACGCGTCAACACCTAACAGACAGGGACCAACCGAAGACGCCTTAAGTGCTCTATCTTTAGGCAAAAATGTGGGGTCGTTGTTATCACCGCTCGGAATTCCAAATGGGAAGACGCCCGATTGGATCTGTATATGAACCTGCATCTGGTAAGTCACTCTCCAGCACGCATCTACACGGGTCGACCGACGGGTATCAGGGTGCTGCGAAGAACATGATGGACCATGTAAAGAAGGTGAAAGGAAAGCGCACTCGCAGGGCTGACAACTTTGCGAACATGCTCCAGAAGAGCAAGCTTAAAGCAGTCGATGCTATCCCAGCGATCAACTACTTTGCCGTTCTCGGCCAAGTCAAAGCTGACTTCGAATTTCGACGTTCGGTGGTCGGTGATAACACCCCTGTACTGTTCCTGATAGTCCCGCGAAAGGTAACAATCCCAAAGGCTGTACGTGTGAGTACTGAGTCGAGTCACTTTTTTTTCAAAAATACACTTCCGTGAACAGAACGAAATAGGCGATACTGATCCCAGAGGCGGTTGCCGAGATCAAAGACGCCGAGGAGACTATCAACTTCCAAGTACAGCCACCGAAGCTCGCAGATGCCGACGCTCGCGTTGATGAACCGAACCACGATGCGGAAGACAAAAAACCCAGACACTCTCTGTTTCATGGCGTCATCGAAGGCTCCGCTCGCTTTCAACGCGTCATTGCTGGTTGAAATGAGTGAGACCCAAGAAATGGTTCCAGAAGTCGCACAAAGGCAACTGTTGAACCGGGTGTTGAGTGTTTCCGCCCCGTGGACAAGTACGACTTTCTCTCACAAATGGTCAAAATACTTTGGCTCCAAGCTCCCAAGACTCTCGAAGAACTCTTTAACACGGTGACTTGCTGAGATCCTGCCCTCAAACCAACGCTGCGCGCGACGCGAGCGATAGCGTTGTTTGAGGTGATACTCATGTGCACAGCACCCCATGTATTCATGAAAGACATCTGGATCCAGGCCAACCAGTCGCATGTATCCCAGCTCACAACTGTTGTCTCCTGCACCCAGCTTACTGCTGTATTTGCTGCGGTCAGAGATGAGCACCAAGTGCTTTGACGTTTGGAAGACATTCCCGTTGCAAGGTTTTCTGCAAGATGATCTCGAGTATATCTCTGAGACTGCGGTCTGTTCTTCACAGCCGACGAAGCGGTTCTGCATTTGAGGACGGTTGATGGTGTGCCAGTACTTGTGACAGGCCCACTACACATCGAGTGCTAAGGAGAACTCAGAGAGACGAGTGGCCCGACCTCGTGGGATTGAGACAGTTTCTTGACCGTCAACACCAACGGGATCAAGAAGAACGGCCACTTACTTCTCGAGAAACTTCTCATGAAACACAGCCTATCTTGCGTCTAAGAAACGAACCTTAGAGACTCTTATCATCTCGCCACACTCAATTTCAACCTCGACGCACACTTTGAAATCAATTTTTTTGTCAATGAACACAACGCTTCACTTGACGTAGCTCCACCTCGCCAATGTGGCGGGGTTCTCACAGTACTGCGGTTCGTCTTCCCTGGATACGAGAGGGTTAGGGAACTTCATGAGCTGTCTGTACTGGGTAGGTACCTGGTGATTGAAGTTGTAGTCAACCACGCCTCGATATTCATTCACAACTTGTAATCTCCGGTAGACAACATGGAGAAAAGTTCCTTCTTTAAGAATCTTGCAGTCGACGTGTTTGGCGACGACACGACAGACATCGTTCGGCGTGACCTGAACACTGCACTTGACCCGATCGTTGACGCGTCTCTGACTCATACAGCACCATCCACCGGACGAAGCAATTACCTGATCTGGCTCAGCCAGCTTGGAGTTGTCAAAGCGTGGCGTATTCACCACCCATACGAACGCGTTTTCACCGGTCCGCATCCTCGACGTAACCGACTCGACTACTACATCCTGATCTCGAACGAATTCTGCAGAGCCTTCTACGGCTCTTCGAAGTATTTTGAGCCGAAGGGTGCTGGTAATCACCTGGCACATCAAGTAACACTCCGTTTAACCGCAGCTTCACGGGAAGTAACTTTGGCGCTTTACAGCGAAGTTTCTTGACTATCCACATGTTGTCCAAGCTATCGAAGCTGGAGCGCGAGACGTCCGGCGACAACTCAGCCGATCGTCCAACGGGGCTGGACGTGTCATCGCTGGAAGCGCGAGACACGCATAATGATTCAAGCGTTGGATTTGAATTTGATAGGCGAACAGGAGACAGCACTTCATGCGGCGCACAAGGCTCTCAATTCGGATGAGGAACAGTACCTACAGGATGATGATAAGGCTTCACACATCACGTTCAAAACTGAGCTACAGTCTTACAACGACTGTGTCTCTACGTCGCATGCGTACGACCAAGACACAGCTTTTGAGTTTCAAGCTTTCGCAACATAGACGCGTCCAAGTACTTTTTCCGTCCGCTCGACGGTTTGCTCCGCAGTGTCAGCATCTAGTAAGTGAGGATGGCCGTCGGTAACTTTTCATACAATCTAAATGACATATCCGAGGTTTCTCAGGACCATTGGGGTTCGATAATGGCGATCCAGACAGTTCATCTGGTCCGTAACATGACCCGAGTGCCGAAGGAATGGAACGCCTTATCAGGACCATCGACAAGAAACTATCCAAGGAAGAAGAATCGGATCTGAATGATCCCGTTACTGCGAGCGAACTAGCCGCATCCATTCGGAATATACGAGCACATTCAGCACCCAGTATGGACGGCTTCACGGAAGCTTTCTATCAGGTCGCACCTGACGTGTTTGGGCAGTCATCATCACGTCTTTTTTATCTGATCTACCGAACCTGGTGACGGAGCGAGATGGCGAAGGCTACACTGTGTTCCTCGCCATCAAGAAGGCCTACAACCGGGTCTCACAGTTATCCACCAGATGGGTGTGGCGGCTATTTCCTACGCTGCGTTTAATTCCTGTACTCTCAAGCACAAGCGCGCCTCATGATCAACGGACATGTGCAAACATCCATCGATCCGACACGCGGAGTCAAGCAAGGAGACCCTCTCTCTGCGCTGTTGTTTTTTCTCGTGATCGAATCGCTAGGGTACCTGCTCCGAAAGCCTGACGAATTTATAATCTGCATCAACAACAACTTGACAATTACCAGCATCTTTGAAGACAACTCAACGCTTCTCAGAAACGCTCGTTATGGATTTCAAGGACAGCTCGATCTTGTCGACAAGTACTGCAGAAGGCCAGGTTAGAAGTTCAATACGACAAAATGCGTACTGATGAGCCTCAACCGGTTGAAAGCCGCACCTCCGGTGGGTGATAACCTGTTGCTGGGCTTCGATGATTTTTTGAAGTATCTCGGCTTTCCCTTTGTCCAACGTATCACGGACGAAGAAATTTTCCAGTTCCTCGATAGGCGGTTCTACGACGGCTTTCAGTCTTGGCAGATGCTAGCACGTACGATTGCAGGTCGCCTTCGGATTGCCCAGACAATGGTGTTATCTCGCCTGTGGCACCACACTGCACACGTTGTAGTGCCCTCTCGACTACTGAAACAATGTCGAGCTCCTCTGCACCGCTTTGTGGTTGAGTCCAGTTCAAAATCGAACACCGAAGTTTCCGGAACAGAACCACCATCGCGCCCAGCCGACCAAATAACGAAGGGGGTACTCCGCGAACCTTCGCCTGGGTTCCGGTCGGGTGAACGATCGGCATTACAGGACGCCGAGTCCGATTCGTCTCGTGTCTCACCTTGTGTAACCATTGGTACGGGTGGCTACACACTCGGTGGACCGTTGCTTGGTAGAGACTTGGCGGGTTTCGATACGGATGTACCACTTAGGGGGTACTGATCCAAAATCCCAACGAAAAGATGATCCAATATAGCCGATCGGCAAACGAAGCGGAAATCTTCACTCCTAGTGCAATTAAATCGGACACTTGACCGCCCGTGGCAGTGAGTAATCCATCCAATAATAAATCCTAGCACTTGATTGCAAGAGCAATGAGTAATCCAGCCGATTCCTGGGACTTTATCGCAGCAGTTTGCGATGAGTAGCCCAGCCAAAATAACACGTCTCCTTGAACGGGGCCGAACCTGAGGGGGTGAGTGAACGTAGTGGGAGTTTCCCGTCGTGGGACTTCCGGTGGATATCTGTCCTGGCTGGGATTAAATGAGCAAGAGGGGACCGTGTTAGCCCTCTGCTACCAATGACTCCTACAGAGCGTCGACTTATACAACCCAATGTAATACGAACTCTATATTTAATAAACCAATTAAAATCCAATATGTAAAATATATGTAAACATGTGCCTTACCTCAAATCTGCGTACAAAACACTCCAAGCACACGATTGGCCCAAACACTCCGTCCTTTCAGCCAACCCGATCGATCTGCCTTGAGAACTGGTACACTGGTACAAACTGGATGGTAATTTTCAATTGCACTTCACCACACTGCTTCGTTAACCGTAATATCCGTCGTAAAGTCAGCAGCAGCAGCCAGTACAGTCCATTCGGGTAACTTCCATAAGATAGCGCTATAGGACCCGACTCGATTTTTCACGCTCGCCAACCCATTGAAACTCAGTACTATGAGTTCTTCATTGCACTCAACGGTCGGCGCTGGTAGCGAAATCAATTGGCGGGGCTGCTTACGTGGTGAGATCCTATTAAAACTTCATTGAACTCCGATCGAGGGGTTATACTGGCAGATCATGTACCCAAGATCTCCTCCTCTCCCTTAGTACATTTTATGACCTCCAGAGTCCATTGTGACAGGAGTGCGGACCATCTTCCGAGTCGTCCATCCCATCCGTTGGCTGATAACAACCATGCTAGTGTCGATCTCTTCGAAAGTACATTTACCACCCGACCGACCAGCATACTATAACAAACATCCAGGACTCGTAATAGAGCCAAAATTTCTTTTTTCAGAATTCCATAGTTAACTTCGTTTAGCTTCAATTTTCGGCTCGTGGAATGTGACTGGACGATACATCCCATCATATTCTTGCACTAGTGCGGCGGAAATGACCCACTTACTAGCATACACAATGACGATCGGCGTCTTATCCAAGTCGAAGTGTTTGAGTATTGGTGTCGTAGCCATCTTAGCCTTCAACATACTGAAAGCGACCTTCGCGCGCTTCAATGATCTTCAGTCCGCTCCTGGGATAGATGTTTGGGCTGAACTGACCCATTGCCCTGCGATGACACTGCGTGATATTCCTCCCGCATCATATGATAATCGATCCCCCGAAGTTTATACAATACAGCAGCATAGATCGCAAAATCCTCAATGAAACGACTATAATAGTTCAAACTTCCCAGGAAAGATTGCATATCCTTCAACGATCGTGGAAACGGAAGGTTGCTCAGCGATTCAAAGTCTTTAGGATCAGCTTCCAACCCATCGTTAGACAGATTACGTCCCAAATAGGCGACTTTAGACATGCCCCAAAACCTTTTCACCGCACTGATCGATAAGTTCCAGCGATCACATGTTTCCAACAAACGTTCAACCTTCTCACAAAGATCACTCCACGATGTGGTTGGAATTAGAATGTGGTCGATATATGACCGTCTTCCTAACACTGACGGTTTCTTCTCCTAATCGTGTTCGCCTTCTTTGAACACGTCATAGCTTTCGGTAGGGTCTCTATCGGCACTTATCTTGAAATGTCCGTATAAAGCATTGTCGTCGATCAGCATCTGATAGATCTGAGGCGCGTTCTTCAAACCAAATGACATACGGTTCCACTCGAACAGATCGAACGGCGTGACATATAAAGATATTTCATGGGCCCGATCGGTCATTGAGACCACCCAAAAATCACTGGCCATATCCAATGAGCAATATCATAGAGTCTTATTTAAATCCTCGAGCAAATCGTTAATCAGCGGCATCGGGTATACCATAAGTTTGGCTAATCGGTTCACCAGTCGATAGTCAATACATAACCGGATATCCACGCCGTTATTCTTTATCACAATGAAGATCGGTGAGGCCGACGGTGATGTCGACGGCTTGATAATCTCCGTGGCTAATAATCCTTTGATCATATTGGATAACTTCTCCCGATTCTGCGGCGCCACACGTCGATATCGTTGGGCGATGCTTGGCGTTACCAACATCGAAGTCACAGATCTCTCCATGAGCGGCGGGGGGTAACGCATTACCTTTCCCAATCAGCAAATGTTTCCTCTTCCAAATTATTCCTTTGAGCTGGTCGATATGCTCAGTGGTATTGACATCCCGATCACCTACTTGCTGGTAATCCAGGGCTACTTCAGGCGGATTGATCGACACTTCGGGTAGAACCGCCATCTGACACTCTAACTCTTCAACATACTGCTTTCCACCCTCGTGTATGCACATCTGGCCATCTTCCAGGGTAACTTCATTCAATCCGTTCTTGTCAGAAAGGCAATGTTGCTCCCCATCGGCGGGCTGTCCTTATTCGAATTGGGTGGAAGTTCAATTACCCTCGTTCTCATCGATATTAAGATCGCCCCCATCAATTACCGGTTCCACTATCACTTGACTTCGTAGTGCAACGTTGATGACATTCGGCCCGTCTGTTTGTGCATTCACTGTATCCGGTAACTGTGAGACATCCATCTTGATTAATGTGGTGGAGTCAAGTTCAAAATCGAACACCGTAGTGTCGAGAACATTACCACCATCGTGCCCAGACTTCCAATTGACGGGGGGGTACCCCGCGAACCTTCTCCTACGATCGGATCTGATCGTCCGCTGCTAGCAGACGACCGATCATCAGCATACTACGCCTGGTCCGATTGTTGCGTCTCCATCTCACCTTGTGTACCCGATGGAATGGGCTGGTTGCACACTTGGTGGATCGTCGCCGTGAATTGATTTGGGTCTAAAATGCGAGACCATGCTGGGTAGTGTACCCTGGGCGGAACTCTTCACCCTGGGAACGGGCAGACCAATTATACTCAGAGTAAGTATACTCCAAAGGGCAGAGCGCTTAACCGATCGTAGAGCCCAACCAATGCGAGAATAAAAGACCAATATTCCAATATGGAGATCCAACGAGACGTAACAAACTCCACGAGCGATATCTCCACGTAACAATCTAAAAAAATGCTTACACGTTCCAAACGTGTGTAACTTTGGCTTGCGAAGTCGAAAAATTTGTACTCCCGTCGAGGGACTTCCGGCGGGCAAAGTGCGTCTGTAACGCTTCCCGGCCGGGTATAATGAGATAGATGGGATTACTCGACCCTCTGCTCCCAAACACTCCGCGGAGTGCAGAGGCGACTAACGTACTTGGCAAAGATGCTAACGACTTCCTTGTTGTGAGTTAAACGACCAAAAATCCAAAACTCGGTAAAACCAAAAGTAACCAATCCTATCTCCCTACGGTCCCCAATATGTACAAACATGAAATATGTAAGTATACGCAATATCATGTGACTTACCAAAATCTGTGTTCTTGACACTTCTTGCACACGATAGGCTTAAAAGCCCCTTGTTTTCCACCAATCTTGAATCCACTTCACCACATCAATATCTTCTTGGGTACTACGTAATCTGGCCTTTCCACTAAAGGTGAGGTTTCCTCTTCCGCCGATCTATCATCGTTGAACAGATCGATAGTAGCTCCATATGCAAAGTTTTTCCACTCAACATACCGTCTTGATTCAATCGAAATAAATCCCATCACCCTTGGAATCTTTCCTTCGTCCAGCCACATACCGACGATCTTATTGCTGTCTAACATTAGTGGTTTACCACCAATGTTGGTAACCCGTATGAAATCCTTCCGACTTCTACTTTTCAGCAACGTCGGTACCCACGGATCGCCCCTGGTTACCCCCAACTTCCTTGTCCGGTAGCCCTTATCCACCGGGATATCTGCCGATCAACCCACAGGTGTAGTGATATCTTGGTTCCACCTTACCAGATCGGTGTGTGATCCGTATAAGGGGTGCCGACCATCCAGTTGGATCTGGACTTCGTCCGTAAGCGTAAGTACTCCATGTGACAGATCGAGGCGTATGCCTGCCGGCACCATAAAATCCATGTCAAGGAGCGCATCTTGGCCGGTCATCTTACCGACCCAGCGCTAAAGAATTAGTTCTCCCTTCGGTCATATAGGAGTTTTCGCCAATTCCGACGCATTCTTGCCTCTGTGCATGGTCAATCTGACATCCGCCCTACGAGTAAATTCAGAGCCAATAATCGAGGTTTCTGCTCCTGAGTCGAACAACATCATCGCCTATTCGTTGTTGATCTTCCCGCAGGCTTTCGCCTGTTTGAACCATTTATCGGGAGCATGGTATTTCCAGTAACCGCGTGACTCGCCAGGTATCAGGTCCAACTGCATAACGACCTTTGATCGGGAATATTCATCAGTCTCAAGACTGTAGATCGGATGACTCCCATCGCCTGTCATTTTCCGTCGTATCACAATCTTTTCCGACGTATGCATTGATGATAAACGCAGATCGCTCGGCTCGATCCAGATCCCAGCCTGGCGAGCGATCTAGTTTTAACATTTTTTCCAACTCTGGTGGTAACATCCCCACATTTGTGCCTGGTACATACCACTCGTGCATCTGATTAAACAATGTTCCATCTTGCACTGTCCGTCTTCATGAATCTCTCCACATGCCTTGCATCCAAATAAACAATGATCGGTGGTGTGGACGCGTCTTTAACATTTTTTACATGTAATTCTTCGCCAGCAGCCCCGATCACCGTGTTTGGTCGATACGCAGTACATGAACTTCTTAAATGGCGATTACGGACTCGCTTCTAACCCGGTGCTTACATCCGCCCCGATCGTTCTAATCGCTCGGGCCGGCCCGGTCACAGGTCTCTTCGCAGGATAAACTTGCTTCCTCGATCGGGATCGGTTTGATCCGACAGCAACCTCCGTTCTCATGCTGCGGTAGTGGCGCAACATACGTATAGTCTGCTCCACTTCTCCCACGTCAGTAGAATAATTTATTGGCCAACTCCTGATCGTCCAGCGTGCTGATAAAGTGACTCACATGTTCTTGGGCACGCCGGTCGGCGGATAGGTCTCGTTGATCGGGATCCTTTTACGTATTGCGGTCACGTTAAGTAGATGGAGGTACTCGATCGGCGTCTCATCGCCCCTTTTTTCATATGGTAATACTTCCTAGCGGTAGAAAAGCCGCAGTGGCAGTACTGCACTTCAAACTGCATACATAGCAGGCTCCAGTCAGACCGGACATCCCGTCTTAACTGCTGGATCCGGTTCGCAGCAGGTCTTTTAATCAGATCTCGGAACATCAGACACCGTTCTTTATTTGGCGTCTGATCACGGAGGAAGGAGGACTTCGTCCGGCTGAACCATGCTCAGGCTTGCTCCTCATCGGCATCTTTGCCAGTAAAGTCCTTCAACTCAGTGCTTGTGTGGTGAAGTGTACCACAAATTTGGTCACTTTTTGTCAAGGCAGTTGGTCGAATTTTGGATTGGTCTAAACAAGGGGGGCTTTTTAGCCTATCAAATTCAAGGAGTGTCAAGAACGCAAGTTTTGGTGAGTCACCTGACATTGGGTATTTTACATAATTTTGTGTGGGTACATTAGGGCCCATAGGGAGGTAGTATTATTGGTTAGTTGCGATTTTTCCAAGTAAGAGTCTTTTGGTTACGGATTTACCAAGTAAAGGTTTTTGGTCTAGGAATAAGTGGCAAAAACCTCTTCTGGTCTTGGTCTACACCGCAGCAAGGGGTCGCCGTTCTTCTTTTCACGTACACTAGTCGCCTCCGCCCGACGCGGAGTGTTTGGGGGCAGAGGGTTGAATTATCCCCTCTCGCCTATTATACCCGGTCTGGACGCGCCGCACGCGCACTTTGGCCACCGGAAGTCCATCGACGGGAGTACGATTTGGCGATCTCGACACTTTAAGTCAAGTACGTTTGGAACGTGCTATTCACTGGGTTTGTCTTTACGTGGAGATATCGTTTGTGGAGTTCACGGGCATATTGGGTCTTCTCGTGGACATATTGGCTTATTGTAACATTGGTTGGAGTTTAGACCGGTTTTGGTCTTCTCTCATATTGGTCAGGGGCTAGACCGGTTGATTGGTCTACCCTCTATTGTTTCGATTGGTCAGGTCTAGATCGTTTGGACGATCGACCTATTGGAATTTATCTTTTGGAAGTGTTTCTGGTCTGTACGTATCTGGGGTGAAGAGTTCCACCCTAGGTACACCTAGCCAGCACGGTCTCATATTCAAGACAGAATCAGATCGATCTGCGATCCCGATCCACCGAGTGTGTAACTAGCCCATTCCATCGGGTACACAAGGTGAGATGAACTTAAGTGAATCGGACCAAGTGTCTTTGGATGATGACCGGTCGTCTGCCAGCAGCGGACGATCGGACCAGATTTCGAGTGGAGGTCCGCGGGGTACCCCCCCCCC
>CM047587.1:11018628-11034411 GCA_026184515.1 Peronosclerospora sorghi | reverse complement strand
GCCCACAGAAAGAATTGCCCTCGTTCCATTCGCTTAGCAACTTCTGTATCAAGATTAGGATTGTCCATCGCGCGGTTAATTAGACCCGCCGCTACCACAGTTGAACCTTCAGCGTATTCCAGCACTGCTAGATAGTAGCCAATGTCTACCCATGCATCGGATCCTTCTGAAACGAACCTTTTAATCATATCTTTAAATTTGGGTTGAAAGAAGAGAGAGAATCTGCGGTTTTTCCTCACTTTTACCGCTATTCTTGTATTCTTGGACGTGCTTTCCTCTGATCATATGGGCTTTAAGCTTGGGATAAACGTCTCCAAATTTTGCAAGCAACCGTTCAAACACTTTTGACGTCAGGGGCTTACGAGCCTCAGCTCGCAAGTGTCTTTGGAGCTCGACTCCCTTCATCCCTTTGGACTCCTTGGGGGCCGCAGCGAGATCCGCATTCTGAAAAAGGGTTGAGACGATGTATAGGAGCGCAAAGAGAAGCTTCAAAGGAGTTTGGTCGGTGAATATCTGGGTCTGGGTGATGGAGAGCAAAAGCGAAAATGACGCAAGGGAATTCGAAAAGTAGCAACTGCAGGATCAACTGTGTGTTGCTAATCGAAGAAGAGCCTTTCGATCAGGTATCATAAAACCGGGGGGGAGAGCAATCGTAGTAAACAATTGCATAAAAAGAATTGAATCGGTACATTAATCGATCTCTCCTCTAGGGGCTTCTAGTGCAGCTTGGACATGATTTTCTGGACTAAGCTCAAGCCCCAGCACCTGATCTTCGTATATGAAGAGATGTATCAACAAGCGCCAGGAATTTGGAACTGTCCAGTGTCCTACATTTTATCGATTTGTGCAATCTCTGTAACCGTCACCTTTACATCCCTCTGGCATGTCGTGGATTCCGTCCCCCATCCGCACTTGTCGCGCACATATTATTGCTCTTTGCACCATATGTCGTCCGTGTCCGTCCACCAATCATACCTCGTACGCTTCGATGATCGCCATGAGATACACGGGTTTTGTTCCCGGCCAAAAAGAAACCTTGTCCCAAAAGTGGTATAAAAGGATCTTTTGCCCATCATTGAGCATGTCCCTCTCCAATTATCGGGCGCTTCGCCTGCTGCTGAGCCACCACACACGCAACATTTCCCATCGCATACGCACGTTACCTCCGAGCATCTTTGCGGAATTCTCGGCCCTTGCCGCCAAACATGGGGCGGTTAATTTGGGACAAGGGTACCCCTCCTTCCCCACCCCGCAGTTCGTCCAACAAGCAGCGATCGACGCGATTGTGAATAGGTATAACCAATACACGCGACCGGGAGGCCATGTCAGCTATGTGGAAACACTCGCGGAAATGTATGCGCCCATCTTTAAGCGCGAGCTAGACCCGATGAAGGAGATCGTGACGTTCAATGGGGCGCAAGAGGGGCTTGCGTCGATCATGGCTGCCATGTTAGAACCGGGGGGCGACTGCTGGCGTTTGAACCATATTTTGATGCGTACATCACCATCTCGCAGCTTCACAACGTCCAAGCTGCTGGTATACCTTTCCAATTCGATCCGACGAAACGTGTAGCCTTCCTAAGTGCTGACTCCGTCGTCGCTACGCGCTTTTCATCCCGTGCTGTCCACTTGGATTTGAATGGCCTCGAGGCGAAACTCACACCAAAGACAAAGCTCCTTGTACTCAATACGCCTCATAACCCTACAGGTAAAGTTTTGACGCACGACGAGCTTTTGCAACTCGCGAAAATCCTCGAACGGTATCCAAACGTTATTGTGCTCACGGATGAAGTGTACGAGTTCATGACGTACGATGGACTCGTGCACGAGCGAATGACGCTGTTGCCAGGCTTCTTTGACCGGACCATCTCACTCAAAAGTGCGGGGAAGACGTTCTCATGCACTGGCTGGCGAACAGGCTACGCCATCGGTCCAGCCCATTTGATTGAAGGTGTCATTAAAGCGCACAGTGTCGTGCCCTTCTGCGGTGCAACACCCTTTGAAATGGCTCTCGCCTCAGTGTTCCGCGATGCTAAGCACAATGGATACTACCAAGAGCTCAAGCAGACGCTCGAGGTGCTGACACTCTGTTCATTGTTCTCTCTACGTCATGTAAACTAACATTCCACATGAGCTACAGACCAAAACGCAATCGATTGTGTGACGCTCTCCAAGCTTACAACTGGCGTCCGATTATCCCGGAAGGAGGCTACTTCGTATGTTGCAACGTCGAAGGTCTGCCCTTATACGACGAGTTCCGCGACCTCGAGATCACCTCCAAGACGCCCAAAACAGTGCGTACGCTATGATCTTGTCCGCTTTCGTCTCTAACGAACGTTGTTGCCTCTTTCAGGAGTTTCCAGACTACCAATTTGCGTACAAACTCGTGAAAGCTTGTCATCTTGCAGTGATCCAACGTCTCCTTTCTTCAGTCGTCCAGAAAACCGCTTGGCACGAGGTCTCGTGCGTCTTGCGATTTGCAAAGACGACCAGACACTGGACGAGTCGATCCGAGTCATTGAGAGACTGAACCACCTATAGATGTCGCTCATGCAGGAGCGCCATGCTCCAGGACATACAGCTCAGTGTTGCGGCACCTTTTGCGTCACGTGTGTTTGAATGTCTTGGGCTGTCGACTCGGAATTCTACGGCAACATCCGTCGCCAATGCATCACATTGAATCGGCGCACTGGTACTTGCTTTGCTGTAAAGTTCTTAAAGCGAAAACTTAGAGATAGCGCACTGTCCAGTGATAATGGGGACAACGTGCGGAAAAACTGGAGCCGCGACGTAAAAGATGCGTCGAGATCACCAGTGGTAGTATCGGAACTACAGGCACGTAGAGAAGGGAGCTCATACCCTTGTGTCCGTTCCTGGTGGGCCACTTCATGCAGCTGTTCACACAAGGAATCAATAGTTGGTTGAATAATGACCGTCACATTCTGGAGCTGTTGGAGGAGTCGAATGCCAGGCAACTCGGTGCCACTATGGACGATTGCTATAACGAGTCTCTTGTACATTGCCAACAGTGTTTCCAATCGACGGCTAGTCGTGACATTTTGAGCCGAGGAAGCGCGAGCCAAATCTTGTAGCTCTTGATCAGGTAGAAAGTAGACTGCTAAGATCAACAAGTTGCCATTTTCTTTCTCTAAGCTTCACATCATGCACTTTGCATTTGTTCTTATTGTCACTGAGCGGTATCAAGACAGACAAATCTCCTACAGGCATTTCTTCGTTGTGGTTTTCATCTATTCTCACTCTCTTGGTTTTTACCTCCCCTGAGTCATTACCGTCCAAACTTTCATCCTCATCAAATTTCAATTGCCGCGTGCTACGTAACTTAGAAACAACTGCAATCGTTGTATTGAGGATCTTTCGTTCAATTCACGTAATGTCTGATGACAGGGGGTTATTTAAAAATGTGGCGAGCCAGAAACACTCGTCGATGATGTAGCCGACGACGTCTGGTGACTGCTTACTAATGTCGCATCGTTGGCCTGCGCTCCATCTTTCACACTTTGAGTGGCTGAATCAAAAAACGGCGGACTGAAATGCATGTCGAATGTTTTCATGGAAGCAAAGGATTCATCACATTCATTTTTGCCATCATGTTCACTAAAAACAGTTACAGGCGAACATACTCCGTCGTCAGCTTTTCCATTAACATCAACAGCGTCCATCTTCTTTTCCATTTGATTGACATCTGCTTCCAATTCTCCCTCGATATTGTGAATTTGTCGCACCAGCGACCGACAGCTATAACCGACTCGAGCTCCAGCATTTCTATTCATCAATGCACGCGGTTGAGATCGTAGCAAATGCGTCAGATTCGCGACAACTGGGTACACTTCTTTCCTCACACTCGCTTCATAATTCGACGGAAAATAGTTCTTCACGGCCTGTGCTCGTTCTGTGCCGCTCAGTTGCCATAGACTCGGGTCAATTGCTCCTGCCACTGTCTTTCCACACACTTGAGACGCACGAAAAATCGGGATGTTCATTGCCAATCCCTCAGTTGCGGTCAAACCCCAGCTGGCAGCATTCGGGGACACTGCGAATACGTGAACTTGCTCTTGAATGTGGTAAGCGCACGACTGGCAGTCTTAGCCGCTGAGGCGCTTCGTTCTAATTTCCGCTGCTCTTGGCCTTCAGTCACTAAAATGATGACTCGAACCCCACGTTTCCGTCCGATCCGTCCCATTCGTTGAATCATTCGAACGGGTGACGCAAGTGCATCAAATGAGACAATGAGATCAACTTCTCCAATATCCAGCCCTTCTTCTGCAATACATGTCGCCACGAGGACATTGAATTGTCCACTTCGAAATCGAAGCACAATCTCTTGCTGAACTTTTTGCGATTGTCCTTTGTTCTCTTTCGCTTTACCGGATTTTGTTAAAAGAGCGCGCAATTCCTGCAGCGCCCGGCGTCGCTGGAAACGTTTATTTGATTTATGACTTTTCGACAAAAACCTAGCAAATTACATATATGCATATTATTAGCTTAAGTACTTAACACGAATAAAATCACTTAGGATTTTGATTTGTTTCGCGAGTGTGGTTGTGTGGAGTCCAGTACGCCAGATCACGTGTGGAAGTTTCTCGACATTAATTACGTGAATTGTGGATTGTGGAACAAGTTACGGTTGTCTCGTTTCGTGTTTCGTAGTGGATTTACAAGTTGGACGTGGATAATAGAAGTTTATTTTACGTTTATTTGTTGGCATTACGTTACTTCCTCTATCTCAGTTTCTCTCTAGTGGAACGACGCGCAAGTACACACTGTTCTGCTGGAGAGCGTTCCCGCAAGTACACGAGTGAAATATGAGCGACTCTGAACAGATATTTCCTGCCCAACAAAAGGCTGGACATTTAACAGAGAAGATAAAGAACGTAGTTGTGCCACAATTTCCAAGACACTGGCTCGGTACTGAGTTAACACGATCGCATGGGTGATGGACTGACCTCTAGCACGACGTTGAAAGTGTTCGAGGAGCACCTCTGGAAGCTTTAAAAGTTTTGGATGACTGGCAGTTTCTATTGAACTATCAGCACCAGCAGGAATGACGGCTAACGTCAACTCGACCGCCTGGAACTCTGACGACAGTAAATTTCTCGCTTGGACCACGACATTTTCCCCTTTCTCGCTCTTCAACCCAATTCACAATCTGATCTCGAAAGCTACTGAGTCCATGGCCTATCAGGAGGTTCTTCGCATGAAGTAAGCTCACGAGTAAAGCCAAATCACATTCAGCACTGCGGTTGGAAGAATAATTCGAACTCTTACGGAATGTCTCTCGTGCTGGTCTGATGGAAACCCGCTATGTGTGGAATTTGAAGGGCAGTATTGTCACACCGGCTTTTCTACCGCCAGGAAATACCTCCACATGAGGAAAAGGAGCGATAAAACGCCGATTGAGTACCACCATAGCCTTAACCTGTCCGCGATGCGTGCAGGGATGCCGATCAAGTATACCGTTCCGCCAACCGACGCTGCCCAGGAACATGTGGGTTATATTATCAGCACGCTTGACGATCAAAACCTGGCCGATCAACTTACCTTTCTACGTCTCAAGGATGTAAGAGAGGTGGAGCAAACACTGCGTATATTGCGCCACTCCCGCAGTATGAGGACGAAGGTTGATGTCGGATCAAACCGATTCCGATCGAAGACGCAAGATGATCCAGTGAAGAGGCCTACAGCCAGGTCGGCCCGAGCGATTAAAGTGATCGTGGCCGAGGCCAACACCGGGTCGGAAGAGGAGAGCAGTGGTTGGTCCAGCCTGAAGTTAGACGAGGAACAGTACCGTCACATTTTCGTCGCACAGTCTACACAAAGAGACCGGACGATGTCCAGCCGTGCAGAACCAAAGGCAAGAAACGGCAACAGGTCGGACCCAGATTCGCCACGGAAGAAGTGCACTCACTGCGGGTCACCCAAATACGTTGATAGGGGATGCTGGAGAAGAATTACTTGCAAGAAGTGTGAAAGACGCGGTAACCCCACTGATCCCTGTTTGTTTGCGTGCAAGGAATGTGGATAAATTCACGAAGATGGACAGTGCAATATGGAAGAATTTTTTTAATCAGATGCACAAGTGGTGCCAGATAAGCATGCGCGAATGTTGCCACCTGATGTGGAGAAGATGTTAAACTAGGTCGCTCGCCAGGTTGGAATCTGGGTCGAGCCGAGCGGTCTACGTTTAGTATCTACGCATATGTCGGAATGGACGGCAGCTCAACGGTAAAAAGTACAGGCGATGGGAATCATCTGATCTACAATCTTGCGACTGATGAGTAATCCACCACCCGAAGATCAACTCAGCAACGAAGCGCACGGCCGGGGTCCCGCGATTACAACACCTATACGATCCCGATCCAAGGTCGTTATGCAGTTGGACATGCTGCCTGGCGAGTCACGTGGATAATATCACGCTACCGATAAATGTTTTTTTTTTGGTTTTCAAACAGGCGAAAGCCTGCGGGAAGACCAACAATGGGAAGGCGAAGATGTTGTTTGACTCTAGAGCAGAAGTCTCGATTATCGACTCCGCCTTTTCTCGTAAGGTTGGATATCAGATTGACTATACACAGAGGCAAGAATACGTCGGAATTGGTGAAAATTCCTACATGACCGAAGGGAGGACGAGTGTGAAGATTACTATCTGGTATGGTGGTTTATTTCTCTAGCGCTTGGGTCGGTAAGCTGACCGGTCAAGACGCTATCCTTGGCATGGACTTTATGGTGCCGGCAGGCATAAGCCTCGATATGTCACAGGGAATACTTACGCTTCCGGACGAAGTCCAGATCCAACTGGATGGTCGGCGCCCCTTATACGAATCACGCACTATCTGGTAAGGTGGAACCAAGATATCACTATACCTGTGGGTCGATCGGCAGATATCCCGGTGGATAAGGGCTACCGGACAAGGAAGTTGTTGGTGACCAGGGGCAATCACTGGGTACAGACGTTTGTGTAAAGTGGAAGCAGAAGCGATTACATACGAGTTACTAACATCGGAGACAAACCGATGATGTTAGACAACGTTACTATCGTTGATATGTGGCTGGTCGAAGGAAAAGTACCAAGGAAGATGAGGATTTATTTCGATCGGATCAAGACGATCTGTTAAGTGGCAAAAGTTGGCATATCATGCTACCACCGATCTGGTAAGCGATGATGAACCGGCCGCAGACACCCTTCACCTTTAATTTAAAGGCTGGATTAGGCAACACCCAAGATGTGCCAAGGTTGTCAGCACAGTTACCCGATACGGTGTGCTCACAGGAAAAAGTGCTGTGAGTCGTTAACACGGTTGCGTCATAAGATCAGGTCACAGTGGAACCGACGGTAGGTGGGGACGGTCGCAGTATTGTTGACGACGAGTGTAATGGCGTTATAACCCAAGTTGATATCGCAGAGTCCGTCGATAGGGAACAGCGTTGCACGATTGACAGGGGCTGACTGAGCGAAGTCACCTCAGCGGATGACCAGGTGTGTTTTCACGGGGGCGGAGAGGAGTGCGTTGAATGATCAGAGAGTAAGATGGCGGATCTATCCGAAGGGTCAACCAATCCGCCTAAAGTAACTCTAGGCAATCCTCAAGCAGGTGACCAAAATGCCTACACCCCTGAAAAGACCGATCCGCTCAAGGAAAAATTGTGGAAGAAGAGATATTTGCTGATCGGGAAGGGTATTTGTGATATCGCAGGAGTAATGTCAAGCCGACTGCCCACATTTCCAAGCTGAAGCTGGTGGACAAATCAGCCAGAGTCTACTTCAACGAAGTCCTATTTCCCGAAGACAGTCAGGAAAGACCACTGGATAATGATGAATTTGAAGTGGAGAAAGTACTGGGTGTCAGATCGGTCAAGAAGTCGCATTTCTGTCGGAATCACCGGGAATATCTGATCCGCTGGAAAGATCGCAATGAAGCAACTTGGATTAATGAATTCGATCTCAATTTTGGTGCTCTTCTAAGAATGTTCGAGCGAAATCGAGTTGAACGGAATCGTTACGGAGCGATGCAAACTCACGAAGTTGAAGATCAAGAACCACAATAACATCAGTCGGCATGGATATACCGATCGACGTGAATATGTGTGATGCCAAAACCGGTCTAAACTACAACCAATGTTACAATGAGCCAATATGTCCACGTGAATACCCAATATGCCCGTGAAACTCCACAAACGATATCTCCACGTAAAGACCAATCCAGTGAATAGCACGTTCCAAACGTACTTGACTCAAAGTGTCCAGATCGCCAAATCGTACTCCCGTCGAGGGACTTCCGGTGGCCAAAGTGCGCGTGCGGCGCGTCCAGACCGGGTATAATAGGCGAGAGGGGATAATTCAACCCTCTGCCCCCAAACACTCCGCGGCGGGCGGAGGCGACTAGTGTACGTGAAAAGAGGAACGGCGACCCCTTGCTGCGGCGTAGACAAATACCGGAAGAGGTTTTTGCCACTTATTCCTAGACCAAAAACCTTTACTTGGAAAATCCGTAACCAAAAGACTCTTACTTGGAAAAATCGCAACTAACCAATAATACTACCTCCCTATGGTCCCTAATGTACCCACACAAAATTATGTAAAATACCCAAAGTCAGGTGACTCACCCAAGACCAGCGTTCTTGATACTCCTTGAATTTGATAGGCTAAAAGCCCACCCTTGTTTAGACCAATCCGAAATTCGACCAACTGCCTTGACCAAAAGTGACCAAGTTTGTGGTACACTTCACCACAGACGCCCCTGAGTCCGACCGTGCCGCACAACGATAACGGTTTGACTCACCCATCACTCGACCAACTGGACCTTGGTCACTCGCATTTCTTCACCATGGACCAGCCATCTTCGACACCTGCGTCAGGTACTGCCTTTACTGCAATTGATCTTCTTATGCTTCCCTTTGACGCTTGTTCTTGTCGTTCTTGCAGAAACTCTATTCGCCGAGTCGCCCCACCTTGCTTCGCCTGTCCGGTCGGCTCGGTCTGACAGCCCACGTAACTCTCATGCACTTCAATCATCGGAAGGGTGTCAGACTGAAGACGACACGCGGATGCAGGATATGCTAGCAAAAAACATGCGTCTAAGGACCCAGGTGGCCCACCAGGAAACACGAGGTGCGCATCTTTGGTCTTCGTCTTGTACTTGTCTTGGCTCTCGTTTGTCTTCAGCTCTCATCCCTCCCAGCGTCGTCAAGGCAATAGGTGCCTTAGTTGAAGCCGATAGGGCAGTCCAACGATCATGTTGACCAGCTACGACACATTTGGAGGAGTTGATAAGCGCGAGCCATGAGCTGTCCCGTCTGGAGGCTCATCAGTACCATCTCCGGGATCAACTTGCACTTGTTCGTCGGCAGCAGCTGGACGGACGGTTTGACGCGACTTCACTGCGCATGCAAGGCGACAACCTCGCGCGACGCATTGCCGAGTTGAAAATTACGATTCAAGACCAGACCGGGAAGGTCCGGTTTTATCAAGACAAGTCCGACGCTTGGACGCAAGAGTCGGGTCGTCGTCAGGTGGCACTAGACCAGTGCCGCCAGCGCTTGATGAACTTGCTACCTCCGTGTTCGACTGCTTCCCCCGGCGTAGATTGGTCCGCATCGGCAACCTTAGTCGCCTCAGGGCAAGACCAATACCGCTTGAAGCAGGACCAAGACCGACGTCGCTCATCGGCTGATATTCAGCATCCCAAAATTACATCAAAATCAAAGAAGCGCGCGGACGCGCCGGGTAGCCCGAGGGCGCGGGGCACTGCGCACGACCCCGAACTAGGGGGCATGCGTGCGGTGCCCCATAAGCGAGCCAAGACGCAGGCGCATCTTGTGAACCCAAGATTGGACGTGAGTGATGCCTGCAACCCTGCCAAAACTCAAGCGCCCTCGCGCCCTCGTGCCGTCCGTACCGAATAAACAGGGATACCGTCCGGGGAGGACTCCAGCGAAGGGTCCTGCGATTCAGAGTTCATGATCGCCATCCCGTCCAAGTCGCAGACGTGTCGGCGTAAAAGTTCCGTCCAAGCGGCATCGTCTTCGGGGTCGGAGCAGAAGACCATTCTGCCAGGTGACAGCACGCCAGCATATGGGTCAGCGAAATAGTCGCCTTCGTTCCTGCCTGGCACCTCTGGACTGCACCGCCACGCCCGGATAAAAGATATGGAAATTGTAGATCGCCCACTTCCGCCGCGGACCTCGGACACTAACATTGCCCTGAACGTCGGGGCAGATCGGTAGCTTGCACCGGTCCGCTCTGACCAAGCATATCCTGGTCCGGTCCGCTCTGACCAAGCATATCCTGGTCCGGTCCGCATCAATACCGAGATCGGCGCCATTCCAAGAGGCGCGCGGGCGCGTCGAGTGGCTCGAGGGCTCGAGGCGTAGCGCGCGACTCCGAACACGAGGAGAAGCAAGTGCGGCCCCACAAGAAAGCCAAGACGCAGGCGCTCCTCATGAGCCAAAAATCGGATGCAAGTGATGCGTTTAACATCGCCAAATTCTATGCGCCCTCACGCCCCCGCGGGCGCATTCAGGTGGTACGATTTCCCAGCAAAATTTGGGCGGAAATTCTCGCCATTCATTGGCTGAAATTCCGCCCTCCAAAATTCACGCACGCAATGAGAAGAGCAAGGGCGCATCAGGAGGCGCGAGGGCGTGGGGCCCTTGCGCGAGACCTAGAGCACGAGAAGAAACCGGAAATGGTGTAATCACTAGCCAAGATACGGGCGCAACTCCCAAGTGCGGTGAAGGATGCAGTTACGGAGAGGAAGGACTCCAAAAATCGCGCGCCCTCGACCCGTTTCGCTGCCAAACCGGGCTCGGGTGGATTATCGTGCCGATCATTGGCTAAAAATACGCCCCACGGAATTTACAAACAAAATCGGAAGCGCGAAGACGCGTAGAGTGGCGCGAAGGCGCGGTCTCTAGCGTGCGACCTGGAGCGCCAAAAGCATCTCAAAGCGGTGCAAACGCAAGCTAAGACGCGGGCGCAACTTCCAAAAGCGGCGGGGGATCCAGTTGTGAAGAGGAAGGCTTTGAAAAATCGCGCGCCCTCGACCCGCCACACCGTTCGGTCCAAGTCGGTATTGGTCTCGCCTGGGGCGGCTTCGGAGGGTGGATCGGTGGGTTCAGATGATCTCCTTCCCACTTTATCTCAATCCCGATCCACGCAGCATCTTCGATCCGCTGTCGCAGTTGAAGAGCCGACGTCAGAAGAAGACCAAGTGGCGCACTCGGAGGGTGACATCGATAAAGGGTCGTCGAAACTGGCTGTCGACGCGCCCAAACCAACTTTTCTGCCCGGGACTTCTGTTCGATATCGTCATGCTTTGTCGTGGGCATTGAAGGTTGACGTGACTATTCCTCCTTTGGTCTGGCCACTGACGACCCTCGAAGGACCCGATCTGGTCTGGCCACTGCCAAGGCGTCGCGTTGAGAAGACCAGGTTGTTATCCGATGACGGCATATAGTACCGGTCTTGATTGCGCTTAGCCGGTCGCGGACCTCAAGGATGCTTTGGTCAAGCTTTACCGGAAGGACCCCTGGCGTAACCAGTTTCAGGATCAAGTGGAAAATCATCCATCGATGGTCATCGGCCGTCTGTGGTGCGATAGCAAGTGAAGTAGCAGGTAGTCGACCAGATAACTCGTAATACATGTCATCATTTCTTTTTCACATATCTGATCATCAAATCACTTGAACTAATTTCACCACTTTCTCAGAGTTGCACCAAACACGTTATCATAAACCGTTCCACTCACATCGCGAAAAATAATCATCACATTCGTCACTCCACTACTCCAATTCGTCACAGTTCATCACATTTTCACAACAACTTCGGACCTTCCACATGTTCACACCGGTCTAGACCGACCGATGCTACTGCGTGTCTTGGTCTTGGTCTTCATGGGTCTGCATTACTGCGAAGCGATTACGACTGACTCGTTCTCGTTCGAACTCTCGTAGAAGAGCCCCACAATTCAAGTCGAGCTCGTCGACCCAATTTGATTCATCATGGTCCTTCCATCGGACCAGGTACTCTTGGTGAGTCCGACCGAACCTGGTCTTCTTGGTCGACCGAACATCCAAGACCTTCTCCACTTCAAACTCGTCTTCCTCTAATGGTCGTTCCCAACTGTCCTCCGGCAGTAACGCTTCATCGAAATCAAATCTTTTTTCTTCGTCTACCAGACAGGGAGTTTTGGGTCGATCAGGAAATTCTCGGAGCAGCTTCAACTTGGACACATGCACGATCGGGAAGACCTTTTAATCTGTACCAGTTGTTACTAGACGGGCAGCGTGTTCACCGATCAGCTCGGCAACACGGAAAGGGCCGTGCCACATGTGAGCCAGCTTCTTCGCATATCCCTCTTTCACTCGGTCTAGGAATAGCCATACCCTCGCCCCTGGTTCTATACCGTGGGGTCGGACCTGGTCATTGGTCCGGTCTGCCCGGTCTTGTGTGGCCTGACGCAGCTTTTCGTTGACGACTTCTTTTGCATGCTGGTAGTGTTTCTAGACCTGCATGCGCCAGCGTCGAGCAGCGCGATCGCGGGTCCGGGTGCAACCGATAGGTATCGCAGCTTCCAGTGTCGAGCGAGGGTCCCATCCATACGTCAGATAAAAAGGCGTTTCTCCTCGGACCCGATCGGTCGACGAGTTGAGTGCAAACGCCAGCCTTTCTGCATACTCGTCCCAATCTCGCTGGTATGGATCAGCAACTTACATCTTGATCGCACTCGTTATGGTCTGCACCATGCGTTCCGCCGATCCATTTGCTTGCGGACGATATGCCATCGTCGCACTCTGTTTCTGGCCCAGCATGTTATTGAACGACGGGAACACCTCGGCCATAAAACCGGGTTCCCGATCGTGCCTGATGACCTCGCTGGCGCCGAATCTTCGGAACACTCATTCTTCGTAGCTCTGGGCGATCTGCTCCGCAGACCGAGATGCACTTGCCTTCGCAATAACTAGACCAGTGAACAGGTCTACCCAGATCAGCAGCTCAGTGTTGCCGCGCGTCGATCTAGGCAGTGACGGTATGTGGTCCATCGCTATGACCTGGAAAGGGTATGTAGCTTCGATATTTCCCGGCGATCGCCCCTTGATTACCGGTCTACCCTTTCCGGTCTCGCAATCCGTGCAACAGCCCACATATTTCTGCACACTGCGGAAAAGACCTCTCCAGTGGAACTGGGACCTGATCTTGTGATAGGTCCTGCCTATGCCCTGATGTCCCCCTTCTAGACTCACGTGATAGTGATGAAGGACATCCGGCTGCAGCAACTCGGGGATCACTAATTTCGCCAGTCGGTCCCGGTCTGCACTGTCTTGGTCGGCATCGCGGCAGTAATACAATAATCCATTATCATCCACGTCGTAGCTATCCGCGATCTTGATGCACTCTTCTTTAGCTTGATTGTTCGTCAACTTGGACAGTTCACCACGCAGGTAGGTCTTCAGGTTCATAATCCATTCTTCTTCGTCCTGCGCCTTGAGGATCCGTTCCATCCTTAACTGTTGCACTGCGTATTCGTTCAAACTTTCCTTCGGGAACGGTCGGCGAGACTTCTGAGCTTTCGATCTAGTCGCGACCATCACATGCACCTGGACTGGGGCGTTCTTGGGTCCGATCACCTCTGGGAGCCTGTTTATATTCACCAATTCATCCAGAACGGCCTTCTCGGTGATCGTAGCCCCGGTCTGGTCTTGCATGGCCTTGGTAGTGAGGTAGTCGGCGATTGCTGTTCCAGTCCCGTTTCACGTGCAATAGATCGTCGTTGGGGTGGTCCTTCAATGCCTTCATTACTCGATCATTTAGCGTCCGTAGTCGTGGAGCCTTGCAGTCGATCTCTCCGGTGATCTGCCTGATCACTAAGTTGGAGTCACCACATATGATGACTCGCCCCTTCTCTTGCGACGACAGCAGGTCCAGACATAGAAGTAGACCTCGGTACTCCGCCTCGTTAACAGTAATATCCGGCGTGAAATCGGCAGCGGCTGCAACTATAGACCATTGTGGCAACTTCCACAATATGGCACTATAGGCGCCGACCTTCTTCTTCACGCTTGCCGATCCGTCAAAACTTAAGATCAAGAGCTCTTCATCATGGTCGACGGTCGGTGGCGGTCTCGAAACTGACTGCCGAGGTTGCTTCCTCGGGGCAATCGATATCAATGCCTCATCCACTTCAGACCGAGGGGTGATACTGGCAGCTAATGTGCCCAATATCTCTTCCTCTCCCCCGGTGCACTTAACGACCTCGAGGGACCACTGCGACAAGACCGCCGACCATCTGCCTAGACGTCCGTCCATCCCATTGGCTGATAATAGCCAGGCCAAAGTAGACCGTCTTGACAGGACCTTTATAGGTCGGCCGACCAGCAGGTTGTAACACACATCCAGAATTCGTAGCAACGCCAGAACTTCTTTCTCGACAATTCCATAGTTCAATTCATTTGGTTTTAGCGTCCGGCTCGTAAACGTGACTGGATGATACACACCATCGTGATCTTGCACTAAAGTGGCCGAGATAGCCCACTTACTGGCATATACGATAATGGTCGGCACTTTTTCGGGAGCGAAATGCTTGAGAATCGGTGCCATCGCCATCTTAACCTTCAACATACCAAAGGCAAACTGTGCACGCTTCATATGATTTCGGCCTCCACTTGCGGACAAACTTCAGCAAGACCAGAGTCGGCTCCCTCCTGTAAAGTTGCCCGGTCTTCTTCGCGCAACATATGATAGTCAACTTCCCGGAGCTCGTACAGCACAGCCACGTAGATAGCAAAGTCTTCAATGAATTGGCTATAATAATTCAAGCTTCCCAGGAAGGACTGCATTGCCTTCAGCGATCTGGGGAACGGGAGCTTACTCAGCGAATCCAGGTCCTTGGAATAAGCCTCTAGACCATTGTTCGAGACCATATGGCCTAAATAGGCGACCTTGGAAATACCCCAAAACTTTTCACGGCACTGATAGATAGGTTCCAGCGGTCGCATGTCTCCAACAATTGTTCAACCTTCTCGCAAAGATCGTTCCATGACGAGGCAGGTATCAGAATGTCGTCGATGTACGACCGCCTCCCTAGAACGGACGGTCTTCTTTTCCGATCGGGTTCACCCTCTCTAAACACATCACAATTTTCAACAGGGTCCCGATCGGTCTTGATCTTGAAGTGTCCGTACAATGCGTTGTCTATCAGCCTTTTCTAGATCTGGGGTGCGTTCTTCAGACCGAACGGCATACGATTCCACTCTAAAAGACCAAACGGTGTCACAAATGCGGAAATCTCACGGGCTCGATCAGTCATCGAGACCACCCAAAATCCACTTGCCATATCTAGCGAACAATACCACAAGGTCTTGTCGAGGTCTTCCAACAGATCATTAATCAGCGGCATCGGGTACACCATGAGTTTGGTCAACCGATTTACCAGCCGATAGTCGATGCACATTCTAATGTCAACTCCGTTCTTCTTGAGAACAATTACGATCGGCGAGGCCCATGGCGAGGTCGACGGTCTAATAATCTTGGTGACCAACATTCCTTTAATGAGATCAGAAAGCTTTTCATGGTACTGTGGCGCCACGCGTCGACATTGCTGGGCAATCGGCTTGGCATCTCCAACATCAATACCACAAATCGCATTACGGGCTGCAGGTGGTAAGGCGTTGCCCTTTCCGATCAGCAGATGTCTTTTCTTCCATATGATATTCTTCAATTGCTCGATCTGGTCTGGACTGTTAAGGTCTTGATCACCCACTTGTAAA
>CM047587.1:10949015-11018228 GCA_026184515.1 Peronosclerospora sorghi | reverse complement strand
GCTCGATCTGGTCTGGACTGTTAAGGTCTTGATCACCCACTTGTAAATCATCCATTGTAACTTGGGGCGAGTCGGCAGACACTTCAGCGAGGACTGCCATTTTGCTTTCCAGCTCCTGAATGTACTGTTCCCCTCCTTCATGTATACAAGATTGTTCATCTTCTGGGGCGATATCACCTAGACCATCTGGACCGGCTGAACGCCCCTGGTATTGATCAACGGGCTGTCCTTCACTGATATCGGTCTGATTAGGAATACCGTCATGGTCCGACCTAGCAATTTCATGTTCCCCTTCTTCCGTTTCTTCCTCCGCTGTCGCCTGGTCTTGTGCTGACACCACGTTGACTAACCTTGGCTCGTCTACTTGATGGTCCACCGTTCCTGGTGACTGCGGCGCCTTCTTCGGACCAACATCTTTTTTGGGGTGACATAACTTGGTCTTTCCACTAAAGGTGAGGTGTCCTCTTCCACCGACCCATCATCGCTGATAAGATCGGTGGTCGATTGGTACGCCAGGTTTTGCCACTCGACATACCGCCTCGATCCAATCGAGACGAACTCCATCTTCCTTGGTACCTTCCATTCTGCTAACCACATGCCGACAATAGTGTTATTGTCCAGTGTCAGCGGCTTGTCACCGATATTGGTAACACGGACAAAATCACGTCGACCAGCACTCTTTACGAAGATCGAGACCCACCGATCGCCCCTGGTCAACCATAGCTTCCTCGAACGAAAACCTTTTTCAACCGGGGTATCGGCAGACCGACCGACTGGGATAGTGAGGTCTTGGTACCACCGGAACAGATCGGTATACGAACCATACAGAGGTCTTCGACCAGCCAACTGGACCTGGACCTCATCCGGGAGTGTAAGCATTCCATGTGACTGGTCTAGGCGAATACCAGCTGGGACCATGAAATCCATACCTAGTAAAGCGTCCTGACAAGCCAACTTGCCAACCCAAGCGCTGAAAAAGTAGACCAGCGATTCCGACAAAGTAATTTTCACACGCGTTCTTCCTTCGGTCATATAAGAGTTTTCACCGATCCCGACGCATTCTTGTCTCTGGGTATCGTCTATACGACATCCGACCTTACGAGCAAAGGCGGAGTCGATTATCGAGACTTCAGCTCCAGAGTCGAACGACATCGTCGCTTTCTGGTTATTAATCTTGCCACAGGCTTTTGCCTGCTTGAAGCATTTATCAGGCGCGTGATACTTCCAGTATCCGCGGGATTCTCCAGGCAGCAAGTCCAACTGCATAACCACCTTAGTCCGGGAGTACTCATCGGTCTTCAGACTGTAGACCGGATGGTCTCGGTCGACGCAATTTGGAATAGAACGTTTATTGTCGGTCTTATCATCCTTGCCGACATATGCATAGATGTGAACCGTAGAACGCTCGGCTCGATCCAGATTCCAACCTGGCGAGCGTTCTAGTTTAACATTTTTTCTGCGTCCGGCGGCAGCATCCCCGCGTGCTTGTCCGGCACGTACCACTTTCGTATCATGTTAAAAAATTCTTCAATCTTGCACTGGCCGGCCTCGTGAATCTCTTCACATGACTTGCATACGAAAAGGCAGTGGTCAGTCGGGTGGCCGCGTCTCTCGCACTTCTTGCACACTATCTTCTTCCAGCAGTTTGGGCCATCATGTTTGCTCGACCCACAGTGGGAGCACTTCTGACGAGGTCGGTCCGGATCGGACTTGCTTCCGTTCTTTCCCTTCTGGTCTACCTGGTCGGACCTCGACCTGGTCTTCGGGGCAGGTCCCGCAACATAGAAGTAACGATACTGTTCTTCATCCGATGAGTCCTGGCTGGATTGACTTCCACTTTCCCCTTCCGATCCCGTTCTGTCTTCGGCTACGATCGCCTTGACCGCTCGGGTCGGTCTGGTCCAGGGTCTCTTGACCGGATCGGTCTGGGTCTGGGTCTTGGATCGGTAGCGACCTGATCCACCAGCACTCTTCTCCCTCATGCTACGCGACTGGTGCAGCGTCCGTAGAGTCTGTTCAACTTCACCCGCGTCCCTAAGACGCAGCAGAGTAAGCTGGTCCGCCAGTTCTTGATCGTCCAGGGTACTAATGTAGTGACCCACATGTTCCAGATCAGCACCGTTCGGCGGGTTATTCTCTTTGATTGTTATGCCGGCACGAAGTGCAGCCACGTTCAACCGATGTAAATACTCGATCGGTGTCTTGTCGATCCGCTTCTGCATATGGTGATACTTGGGGGCACTCGAAAATCCGGAGTTACAATATTGCCCTTCAAACTCTGCACATAGCTGGTCCCAGTCAGACCGGACATCCTGACCTAACTGTTGGATCCAGTTGGCAGCCGGTCCTTTCAACAAATCCCGGAAGATCAGACACTTTTTACTGTTCGGGGTCTGGTATCGCATGAACGCAGACTTGACACGACCGAACCAAGACCGGGCCTGGTCTTCATCAGCATCCTTGCCTGTGAAGTCCTTGAGGTCGGTCGTCGCGGCCATACGGATGCGCGGAATCGCAGCAGATCCAAAGTCGTAAGCAATAGTGGAGGCTAGGTTAGCGTTGCGTGGCTTGCCAGCGCCCGTACCGTCTGACCCACAGTGGTCGTCAAGACCGCCGACCGACTCCATGTCACAGTCACTTGTCTTGCTTGGTCTACGCGGTCTGGCCGGTTGCGGCTTGCGCTTCCCTTTGCCGACTTGCTTATCACTTCGAGTAGGCTTATCCATAGATGTTACCGATTCCATATCCACATCCCGGCAAACATTGACACTTTGACGGGTAGACCGGTCTTGAACATGTGGGCACATAGGTGGTCTAGCCCGTTCTTCCATGAAACGTTCCATCATCGTCTCAAACATGGCTTGGACGTTATCTGGAGTCATGGGAAACGTGTTGATACCCTCCTTTTGCGGAACTGAGACCTGTGGGGGTCGCTGGAGCCCCGACTGGCAAGCAGCCCTTTGCTGCCGCACGTCCCTTTTTTGTTCAGGCTGGGCATGGTCCACCCCATGGTTATCCGCTGACACCAGTATCCAACTCTGATGAGCTGTTCGATGCCGGTGGAGATTGATAAACCGATTCGTCATCAGAACCAATGTCAACAAGCGCTGTGGAGACTTCAGCGACCTTCACTGCTGCGGTGGGAGTTGGGCGGCGAACCGCCGCCACAAGTGGGACCAAATGGTCGTGGAAGGTCGACATCGACGATTTCAGCCTCCAAGTCTCAAATTCAAACAATTATTGACATCGGCGGGGTTCTGCATTTTAATGCCAACCTCCGCCAACATCGCCTCCAAGTTCTTCACCAACAGTAATGGGCGATCACTCTGGATCGGCTCGGTAGTGGGACCGAGAAGATGGTCGGGGATCTGGAGGTTCAACACCCGAAAGACCACGTCAAAGCGAACAATCGTTTCAGCTCAAAAATGTAATACATCTTGTTTAGGTCTTCTTCAGTGATGCCTCCATCTCCGACCTGCGACTTTTCTTCAAGGTCGTCTTCGTCGGCCGGCATTCCCAACCCTTTCTTGGGAATCTTGGGGGCCTTGGGGAGGTTGGTCTGATCGTTCTGATCAGCCTCCAAGTATTTTTCGTCTTTTAATTTTCCATCAACTTTTTTATGCACATACATAGGATCAGGACCAAGTTCCTGATCCTTTCCGGGACGATAGCAGGACATTCTATAGTCCCTATCGGCTCCGGTGGGAGCCTTTTGGGGAGGAAAAAATATTAATCCCGATCTGGTCCTCCACCAGGCCAGACCGGACATCGCCATCTTAATCGAGAACGAAGACGTAAGGTGATAGCCTTTCCTTACGCCCTCTCCAGAACGATTCCAAATTAAAATCTTCAAATTCAATCTTTGATGACACCTCGCGGTGATATCCACGATCACCAAGTGATCCGGGCACGCGCACCATTGTGGTGGAGTCAAGTTCGAAATCGAATACATTTGTATCGACAACCTGACCACCACCATCGTGCCCAGCCTTCCAACTTACGGGGGGGGTACCCCGCGGACCTCCACTCGAAATCTGGTCCGATCGTCCACTGATGGCAGACGACCGTCATCATCCAAAGACACTTGGTCCGATTCACTTAAGTTCATCTCACCTTGTGTACCCGATGGAATGGGCTAGTTACACACTCGGTGGATCGGGATCGCAGATCGATCTGATTCTGTCTTGAATATCGGATTCCGTGCTGGCTAGGTGTACCTAGGGTGGAACTCTTCACCCCAGGTACGTACAGACCAGAAACACTTCCAAAAGATAAATTCCAATAGTTCGATCGTCCAAACGATCTAGACCTGACCAAGCGAAACAATAGAGGGTAGACCAATCAACCGGTCTAGACCCTGACCAATATGAGAGAAGACCAAAACCGGTCTAAACTCCAACCAATGTTACAATGAGCCAATATGTCCACGTGAAGACCCAATATGCCCGTGAAACTCCACAAACGATATCTCCACGTAAAGACCAATCCAGTGAATAGCACGTTCCAAACGTACTTGACTCAAAGTGTCGAGATCGCCAAATCGTACTCCCGTCGAGGGACTTCCGGTGGCCAAAGTGCGCGTGCGGCGCGTCCAGACCGGGTATAATAGGCGAGAGGGGATAATTCAACCCTCTGCCCCCAAACACTCCGCGGCGGGCGGAGGCGACTAGTGTACGTTAAAAGAAGAACGTCGACCCCTTGCTGCGGCGTAGACCAAGACCGGAAGAGGTTTTTGCCACTTATTCCTAGACCAAAAACCTTTACCGGAAAATCCGTAACCAAAAGACTCCTACTTGGAAAAATCGCAACTAACCAATAATACTACCTCCCTATGGTCCCTAATGTACCCACACAAAATTATGTAAAATACCCAAAGTCAGGTGACTCACCCAAGACCAGCGTTCTTGATACTCCTTGAATTTGATAGGCTAAAAAGCCCCCCCTTGTTTAGACCAATCCGAAATCCGACCAACTGCCTTGACCAAAAGTGACCAAATTTGTGGTACACTTCACACATTCTATTATGATTACGACTACGAATGTGCAACTATCTGCGATGAACTGGAATGATATATCGATGGTAGTGAGTTGACTTAAGGATGTGGATATTTTTTCGATGCCAATGGTAACGATTCTCACGGTGTAGATACAGTTGGATGTGGTAATGGTGGACCGTGATTAATGTGGATAAAGGCTATGACAGATGGGACAATCGGGTGATCTAAAAATGAAGTTTATTATTGATGAATATGTGAACGATTACCCGATCGGTACCTACGACGTCAAAGTTCGCGATCTCCCCATAGACGACTAATAATCATGGCTGGATGATCCGCGATCTTGTGGCGAAACTGGTAGCGCCAAGTTTGTTCCTTGTCAAGCTGAGTCAGGTCGTCCAGAAAGTTGTCTACCACTGTGTCGCAGTGGTAGCCGGGATACCAAGCTCCGTCTTCGGTTAATTCCCCGGCTTTCTCCTCGCAACGCTTTGCCATATGGAGGACGACAGAGTACAGAAAGATGTAGATGTCGCACTGACATGACTTCATGCCTTCCAGTACGAACTGGAAGCTGGACATTCAGACTTTACCCGCTCAACTCCGACGTTGCTTCCGCTGCTTCTGAAACGCGGCCAGATCTTTGTCCAGTCTTACCCTACCGGCGGGAAGCACTATATAGAGCGTAGACTCCCAAATCGCTTGGCTATGGGCAACATAAAACTGTCCAAGGCGATTTAAAAACAAGCTGAACCAAGGAGTCGGGGTAAACATGGTGTCCAAGTCGGGTCGGAGCAGAACTTTCCACGGCTTTGTGTCGTACAGGCGATCTGTGGTCCCGTGACAAGATCAGGTCGCCACTCAGTTGAATTGGGATGACTCACCGCCAGTGGAAAAAGCCAGAAATCTTGTCGTGATAAAGTGTAGAACAGCTGCTGTTTGCTCGGAACCGACTTCTGCAAGAGATCAATCTGCCCCGGCGACCAAGGAGCGGCGACAGCCAGACCTGAAGGGGGAAGAGGCACATCGACCTTCAACGCTCCCAATGACGCATGATTGTGTAGATCAGACGTGACAGGCAGGAGAGAGGGTACAGGCGCGTTACCAGCCAGTTCTGACTCCTCTTCAACATTGTTGCCCATCTTGTGCGCCAATTGGTCGGCTTCTGACGCTGGCATTTCGACTGCTGCAGTGGAACGACGACGTTGGGTGGATCGGGATTGAGATAAAGCGAGAGGTAGCTCATCCGAAGCCATAGATCCACATTCCGAGTCCTCCCCAGGAGAGGCTGACGCTAGGTTGAGACAGACAGTGTGTTTCACCGAGGACGCTTGAATTTTCGTCGCTTTAATGGGCGTATTTGAACCCGATGTCGCGCTTGGAGGCTTCGCCAGTATCTTGGCCTTCTTTTGTGGCGCTGATGGCTTCTCGTCGCATTCTGGATCGCTCTCTATCTCCAGCGCCCTCGTGCCTCTCGCCGCATTCTTGCGCTTCCGACTATGCTTGTGAATTTTGAGGGCGGAATTTCAGCCAATGAATGGCGCGATAATCCACCCGGGCTTGATTTAGAAGCGTAGCCGGCGAAATTCGACTGCAGACCCACGAGGGTGCTCGAGGCTGCTTCGCAGGGAATAGAGTTAGCGATTGACGAATTGGACAGCAACGTAGCCAACTCATCACGGCACCGGTGAATTGTTCCCAGAGACGATTCAACTCTTGGGTCCAAACGCTGAGCCGACCATGAAAGGTGTCGACTTTCTCTGTGTAATCCTCTATTGAAAGTTGCTACTTAATAATCTGTCGCTCCAAGTCGCGCTGCTTCCAGTGCAGGAACGACCGGTCAACCTGATTCTCGGACCTCTGCCGAGTGATCAGCGCGAGATGTTCTTGGATATGCGATATGCAGATCTTGAAGCGACTCATATCGTGACGAGCATCGTTCAGCCCCTCTAACACCGGTCGGAGATGATCAAAGTAGTTATGCATCTGGTGATCGGCAGCAAGCAGCGCGTTCATCGTTTGAATAATTTTGATTGGTGATGATTCTATATACAGAAGAAATTGAGAACCGACTCAAGGTGGAGTTAAAGGATGATCGACATACCTTGTTTGATCTGCTGCGAAACCAAGGTCTTGAGATGCTTATTCTCGGCTGTCAAGAGTGCACGATCGGCATTTACGGCCTCAACCTGTCTGTAGAACCGCTTTACGGCTTGGCTTAGCCGCTGAAATGAAGCGTCGACCATGGTCCGCTTCTGGCGTTCAACTTTCAACTCCTGTTGGAGCTCATCGTTTGATTTCCGAAGCCGATCGACCTCGACTCGGTACTCATCTTGTCCAAGGGCAACTTGAGTATCTCCGGAGTCGTCAGATTAGTCCGATCGACTAGGAACGGGAATGTTTGCAGGGTGCGAACACCAATCGCCTATGAAGACAAATATTAATGAAAGAAATGTGGCGATTGGATATCAAGCGGAATTACCTGGCGGTGGAATCAGATGGATGCATGGAAATTGGAGCCTTTTTGAGAGATCGGACTGCTATCGTTGTGGGGCTGTGACCAAACTCAGAGGCTGTGGTGAAGTAAGGGGAATTTTTTTGACTAGCATGTACCGGTGTACCGTTGATCAAGTTGGAGCGATCGAATTGGTTGAAAGGGGAGAGTATTTTGGGCCAATCGTGTCTCAGCAGTGTTAAGTATGCATATATAGGTGAGCCACCCGATTTGGCATGTGGTTTACATATTATGCTTTTAATTGGATATTAAATATAGTTTTCGCTTTTCTTTGGTTCGCATAAGTTGCACCTCCTACCGTGGTGTCATTGAGAGCAGAGGGATAACACGGTCCCCTCTAGCTCAACTTTCCCGGCAAGACGCACAACAGGCGCACAAAGTCCTCCAGAAGTCCCACGACGGGAAGCGTTCCTTTAACGCTCACTCACCCCTCAAGTCGCACTAGTTTAGAACGTGTTTTTTATCATTGTATTGGCTGGGTCTACGCATCGCAGTACGCGGTCCGCCCCAGATTATTGGTTGGGTCTACGCATCGCGTCACGCGATCCGCCCCAAATATTCATTGACTGGGTCCCCACACTGCTACGCGCGGTATGCCCCAAGTTTTCATTGTATTTGCAGTGACGATTTCCGCTCAATTTTCCGATCGGATTGTTTGGATTATCTTTCGTTGGATACTGGTACAAATTACCCCAGAAGTGGTACCCTCTATACTGGTACCCATCAAGATTCATATTGCGCGACGGTCCACCGAGTGTGTTACCTACCACCCATACCAATGGGTACACAAGGTAAGATTTCTGAAGATAAATCGGACCAGGTGTCCTGCAGTGCTGATCGGTCTCCCGATCGGCATGCAGGCGATGTACCCCCCCCCGTAAGTTGGTCGGATGGGAACGATGGTGGTCGAGTTCAGGACACTTCGGTGTTTGATTTCGAACTCGACTCCACAACATGAACACAGGGGTGATTGAGGCATCACTGAGTAAGGTCATACCGATATCCTACTGGTATGCTGCCGAGGCGTCTTCTTTTTTTATAAATGTTCATTTCTGAACAAATCAATAGAACAAAGGCTAAATCTCAGCAGATCGTAGTACAAGACTACTCTCATGCTTACAACACCCCGTTCTTTAGTTAAGTCGTCTACAAAGGATTTATACTTCCCAAAATTTTAAAATTACAATCATCCTACTCTCCGCCATCAATACTTGATAGACGGCAGAGTGCGTTGCAATTGTATTATGTTGTGTGCCCAAAGAGACCTATCGCTATTCGCGTTACATCAGGAAAGGTGATTATCGTCTATTTCAGCATGGATTCCGAGGCGTCTTCTTAACAACAGCGTAATCACAAATCGGCTAATATACCGATATATGTGCCGGTAAAAAGTAAAAAAAACTGGAAAACACCGGTATAATGAAGCATGTTGTTACGTATTTTAAACAATACCTAGTTTTGTAAGAAAACCACTTCCCCTCTAAGATCTGATACTATTTTATTCTGACCAATCAAATTCAGCTATGTTAATGTCCATCCGTTAACTTGATTATGTCGCAAGTCGTAAATGATCCTTTGCATGTGATGATAACGCATCTTTAAGCCATAATCACAAACCGGTTTAAATACCAATATATATACCAGTCAATACCGCTATAACAAAGCATGTTGAGAGGTATTTACAACATTATCACCTAAGGAATGCTTGAAGTGTCGGTGAGTGAAGGTCGTACCGGTATTGGGGTTAAGTGCTATTGAAATTTTTTGACTAGCATGTACCAGTGTACCAGTTGTCAAGACGGATCGATCGGGTTGGCTAAAAGGATGGATTGTTTTGGGCCAATCGTGTGCTTGGAGTGTTTTGTATTAAAATTTAAGGTAAGGCACACGGTTTACATGTAGTTTACATATTTGATTTTAAATGGTTATATAATATAGTGCTCGTATTACATTGGGTTGCATAAGTCGCCGCTCCGCAGGAGTCATTGGGAGCAGAGGGCTAACACGTCCCCCTCTTGCTCATTAAGCCCGGCCAGGACTGAGCTCCACCGGAAGTCCCACGACGGGAAGCACCCATTACGTTCACTCACTCCTCAAGTTCGGGCACGTTAAGGAGTCGTGTTTTACTGGCTGGGTTACTCATCAAGTCCAAAGAATTGGCTGTATTACACATTACATTGTCGCAATCAAGTGCCAAAAACTATTATTGGCTGGATTACTCACGGCTATGTCGTAAAGCGGACTTTTTATTAGGCTAAAATAGGGCCTAATGTTGGACATTTTATTAGGCCCATAGGGGGCCTAATATTATGACTAATATTAGGACCTAAATTAGGGGCCTGATAGTGGACACCGATAGTGGATACAGTAGTACATAATTAAGTACCGCCATGTGTACCACGGTGGCTACAGTAGTACGTACCACCGTGGTGTACATAGACAGGATATAGAAGGGACACGGAAGATGTGCTGATTACTTACAGGTACGCGGCGAACACCAGCGGACAAACAAGGAACAAGCGGAAAAATCAGGTCGACTGGTGGACGGAAGGCGTTGCGAATGGACGATGCGGATTGGTTGAAAGTAGGAACAGGGTAGATCTAAGGGTTTAATTGCTAATATAGTTCTCCTTTTGCGTACGATCGCGCTGATCGCTTTTTTGGGAAGGCACCTTTGCGCCCCCACCTTATTGAAACCTCTACGTCCCGGGCGGAAGCACTAAGTGCGTTTTTGGCCCACCGGTTGGCGTAGAGTGTGAGAGCTCACCCCGCAACTCCGCCCGCAGTGTCTGCGGTTCTTCGTTTAAAGGTTTTTGGTTTTGGGAACGTGATCGAGCAGTGCTCTCACCTCTTCCCCGTGAAATTAACGTTTGGCCCCTAGAGTTCGGCTGCTTTAAGCGCCCCACGGGAACTCTAGGTGGATTTTAATATAAATACCTATTCCTCATATAGTCTAGGCTAGGAGAGCACTGATTTGGGCGTTCCTTAGCTGTTTGACGGCTTAGAGGCTCCGCGATCAGGCAGTGAAGACTTCCGCTGCCTGATCAAGTACCCCCCTACCGATCAACACCTGATCGACACTTTTTGCGAATCGTGATCGTGATCGCTGATCGCAAATCGCGCCAACTGCTACTTGAACGACTTCCGGTGCTTGATCAAGTCTGATCAAGGTATATTACGACTGGGCAGCAGCTTTTAGCCCCTGATCGAGCCTTTCAGTACCTGATCGCACTTGCGATCAAGACACCTGATCGCACCTGCGATCAAGACAGAATATTGTTGATCGACGGTTATTAACGTCAGCCAAGGCCTGATCGCGCCTGATCACGACCGATTGGTTTCGTTTCAGTACCTGATCGCGACTTGCGATCAAGACGCCTGATCGCATTTGCGATCAAGACCGAATACAACTGAACTACGGCTATTAGCATCAGCACCAGCCTGATCAAGCCTGATTACCACTGATCTACATCGTTTCAGCGCCTGATCCCATCGGACTGCCGTCTGATCGCACTTGCGATCAAGACGGAATATTGCTGATCGTCGGTTATTAGCATCAGCCTAAACTTGATCAATCCTGATCGAGGCTAATTGACGTGGTTTAAGCACCTGATCGCACGTGATCACGCCTGATCGCATCGGTTGTATCATCACAAGTTAGTTAATTCAATCTTGCACCAAGAATTCGCTGTGCGCTGTCCCCGCCACCTGAGGAGCGACCCACGCCCAGCCGTCGGGTACACAAGGTGATCAAGAACACAAGCAGTCGAAGACATCCGTAGGACCCCCTTCGTTAGTCGGTAGTCTGGGCGCCGTGGTACCTCCTGATCAAGTCTCAAAAACTTCGATTAGCCGCTCCACCACAGCTACGTGCAGTCAAGTGCCAGGTTTTACCGCATTCGGAGTCACGATTTCTGCTTCGTTTGCCGATCGGCTATATTGGATCATCTTTTCGTTGGAGTTTTGGATCAGTACCCCAGAAGTGGTACACCCGTATCAACACCTACTGAAGTCTTCACTAAGCAACGGTCCACCGAGTGTGTAGCCACCCATACCAATGGGTACACAAGGTGAGACACGAGACGAATCGGACCCGGCGTCCTGTAATACCTATCGGCTACCCGATCGTCAATTATGCGAAGGTTCGCGGGGTACACCCCCCCCGTAAGTTGGTCGGCTGGGCGCGATGGTGGTTCAGTTACGGACACTCCGGGGTTCGATTTTGGACTGGACTCCACCACAATGGTGTGCATGCCCGGATCATTTGGTGTCAGTGGATATTACCGCAATATTCAGCAAAGTATGGATGTTACAAGTTTTGATATGGATACTCTCTGTAGAGGACGCAAGGAACGCCTATCGCCTTGCGTAGTACTAGTTGGAAAGGATGGCGATGTTCGATCTTGTCAAGGGGAGGATCAGATCGAAACTAATGAGTTTACGACCCCCCCCCCCCATACCGCTCCAGGCGGAGCCGATCGGAACAAGGAACGCTTATCGCCTCGTGTCGTGGTCGTGGAAAAGGATGGCAATGATCGATCTGGCCAGGTGGAGGACCAAATCGAGAATAACAAGTTTATTCCTCTCCACAAGGCTCCGATCGGAGCCGATCGGGACTATAGCAAGTCTTGCTATAGTCCCAGTAGGGATCAGGACCATGTTCCTGATCCCATGTATTTCGACGTGAAAAAATGTATGATGTGAAGGACACTATGGCGGCGAATCACCCCGATCCGCCCGAATTACCAATGAAGAAACTCAAGCGTAGGCTCGCAATAGTCTCGTATGATGACGAATTTAGGAAAAGTCGTCGGTCTGTGATGGGGTTATGGATGACAGAGAGGTGATCAGGATGTACTACATCTACAAGCTGAAGAAATTCGTTCGCTAAAACGAGGTCATGCGAACTGTCAAGCTCCTAATTCCGTATCGTCTACACGGGACTACAACCGAACCGATTGACTCCGATCGGCCGCTGCAGCTAGTCATGAATCTTCTGGCGATACTAGCCGAGGTTGGGATCAAGGTCAAGAATGTTAATGGTGTTGGCAAGTTGTTCGAAATTGATAAATGGAAGTTAAAACAATCTATGTCAACACTACATGACCATCTGACGCCATTGGTGGGGGCAGTGCGCCGCCCAACTCCCAGAATCGCGTTGAAATCCCCCAACCTCGTGCGATCACTTTTCGAAAAGTCATTCTATGATAATAGCTCGCTGTATGGTCACCACCTTCCTCCAAATGCTCGTCCGAGTTGGAGGTCGATGTGGAGCTGATGACCATGGATCACGGTACCAGTCACACGGAACAAAAAAGGACGTGCGGCAACGTGGGGCGGCATGCCAGTCGGGGCCCCAGGGGCACCCACAGGCATCGGAACCCCCCAAGACCGATCCAGTCACCTCGACCACGATGGAAGCAAGCATGCAAGCCATGTTCGAAGCTATGATGAAGCGTTACGCCGGAAATCGAGGCCGATCACCTCTGCACCCGCGTGCACCAAGCCGATCAGTTCAGGAAAACGACGCTATTTGTGAGAACGTAGAAATATAGTCAATAACATCAACAGACAAGGTTTACGAAGGTGTTAGACCGGTTTTTAAAAAACCCAGGTCACGCCCATCTCGCCCCCGCCGATCGGCAAGTAGCAGCGACTTCGACATGGAGTCGACCAGCAAAATTGACGGTGACTAAGGTGGTAAGGGTAGAGGCGGGACACGTAAGGCGAACTTAGACTCGAAGACGGCGTTTGAATTTAATTCGACGGTGATACCAAGGATTCGCATGGATTCAACCACTGAGTTAAGGGATTTCCTGAGAAGAGACCCGCAATCAGGCCGGCCCGAGCGATTAAAGCGATCGTAGCTGATGTGAGCACCGGGTCAGAAGAGTAGATCAGCGTTTGGTCTAGTTTGGAGTCAGACGAGGAACATTACCGTCACATTTTCGTCGCCCAGTCTGCCCCAAGAGACCGAGCAATGTCAAGCCGTGCCGAATGGAAGGCAGGAAACGGCAACAGGTCGGACCCGGATGCGCCATACAAGAAGTGAACACACTGCGGGTCAACAGAGCACGATGATCGGGGCTGCTGGCGAAGAATTACGTGTAAGAAATGCGAAAGACGCGGTCACCCCACCTAACACTGCTTGTTTGGGTGCAAGGAATGTGGAGAGATTCATTGTAACAGGGTTACAGTCGAGTCACATCTAGTAGGTAGTGTACGTAAGTACACTAAGTTGGGGTCAGTATTGACCGTTCGAAAGGTTTTGAACCATTCTTTATTTTAACCAATCAGGGCAGGATCCCTTGGGGTGGCGTGGCAGCCAGCCACGCGTTGGTACACAGGTGGTGTACGCTACATTTTAGCTAGGTACGAATTTGGTAAGTTCTACTTAGTATTACATATAGTTCACATTAGTTAAAATTAATTTAGGCTGATTATATATTAAATATACATTCAGTTTACATTTTCACTCAACGACTACAGACGCACGACCTCGACCAGCCGCGCGTGTAGTGAGTGCAGTAGCGTAAAGGGGGCCCTCCTTTTAGCTACACCCTTAGTAAGGGAGCCTTGCGTTAAGGCATTAGCGAAAGCTAATTGTAAACCAAAGCGGGAATCTTGGACGCGAGTAGGAGATCTCTCTCCTACTAAGCCCTTTATAAGGGCGTATAGGCTAAGTAGCGGCGAACGCAGCTTAAAGAAAAGTCTTCCTCTGTGCGATAGACGCACCGTGCGTATACGCACCGGCTACATTCATGACGATGGACAATGCAAGATGGAGTACTTCTTTAATCAGATGCACAAGTGGTATGTTCCAGGAAAGCATGCGAGAATGTTACAGCCCGATGTCGAGAAGATGTTAAGCTAGGTCGCTCGCCTGGTTGGAATCTGGATCGGGCCGAGCGATCTACGTTTACCATCTATGCATATGTTGGAAGGGGCGAAAACTCAATGGCAACAAAAACAGGCGATGGTAATCATCCGGTCTACAGTCCTGCGACTGATGAATATTCCCGATCGAAGGTCGTTATGCAGTTGGACTGCTTCCTGGCGAGTCGCGCGGCTACTGGAAAAATCACGCGCCCGACAAATGGCTCAAGCAGGCGAAAGCCTATGGGAAGATTAACAACGAAAAGGCGACAATGCTGTTTGACTCTGGTGCAGAAGTCTCTATTATCGACTCCTCCTTTGCTCATAAGGTTGTATGTCATATTGACTATGCACAGAGGCAAGAATTCATCGGAATAGGCGAATACTCCTACATGATCGAAGGGAGGACGCGTGTGAAGATCGCTTTATCTGGCTCATTGGAAACTTCTTCAGCGCTTGTGTCGGTAAGCTGACCGGCCAAGACGTGCCCTGGGCATGATTTTTATGGTTCCGGCAGACATACGCCTCGATCTGTCGCATGGAGTACTTACGCGTCCAGACGAAGTCCAGATCGAACTGGCTTGTCGACGCCCCTTACATGGATCACGCACTGATCTGGTAAGGTGGAACCAATATATCACCATTCCTGTGGGTCGACCGGCAGATATCTCGGTGGATAAAGACTATCGGACAAGGCAGTTGTGGTTGACCAGGGGTTATCACTGGGTACCGACGTTTGTGGAAGATGGAGATCGAAGCGATCGCTTACGAGTTACTAACATCGGTAATAAACCGCTGATGTTAGCCAACGGTACGACCGTCGGTATGTGGTTGGCCGAAGGAAAAGTTACATGGATGACCGGATTTACTTGGATCGGGTCAAGACGATATATTGAGTGGCAAAGATTTGCGCATAAGGCCACCACCGATCGGATCGGTGATGACATTTCAGCCGAAGAATACCCCTCTCCTCGAACGGAAAGTCCAGATCACGTAGCGACTAGGATGTGCCGAAGGTTATCAGCGCAGTCATCCGACACAGTGGGATCACAGGCAGATGTGCCGAGAGTCGGTAATGCAGTGGTATCGCAAGGTCGGGCGACAGTGGAACCGAAGGCAGATGGGGGCGATCGCAGTATCGCTGGAGACGAGTATGATGGAGCATCCAGTCAAGTCGGAACCACAGGAGTACAGTCCGTCGACGAGGATAGTATTGCCCGTTTGACAGGGGCGGACCGATCGATGTCGCCAAATCAGATGACCTGGTGTGTATGCACGGGGGCGGGGAGAAGTGCGAGGATGGATCGGCGAATCCTATCTGGAATGTGTCTACCCCACCTGAAGTGTTAACCAATCCGCTCGAGGCTACTATGGACAATTTTCAAGCCGCCAACAAACCCGATAGGACCGATCATCTCAAGGAATTAACGTGGAAGAAAAGATATTTGCTGATCGGGAAGGGTGGGTATTTCTGATATCGATAGTGGTGATGTCAAGCCGACCGCCCATTTGGGGCTAGATCGTCCAAGAAGACATGCTGTGGTCGAAGGAAACGGGAGGATCCGATCTACTTGAAGGATCGTGAAGAAGCAATTTGGATCGGTGAATCCGATCTGGATTATGGCGATCTGGTTAAGAAGCCCAAGCGAAATCGACTGAATCGGAATTGTTATGGGGCGACGCGTCTTTACGAACTGGACAATCAAGATCTACAATAGCGCCGATCAGCAATACTGATCGGAGCGAATTTGGGATGATTTATTGTGATTACGACTACGGGTGTGTGATGAATTGTGATGAACTGGTGATATTTGGATGGTGGCAAAGTGACTTGAGAATGTACACATTTTACGATGATGAAGGTAACGATTCTCACGTGTGAATGAAGTTGGATGCAGTAAGGGTGGACCTTAATTAATGTGGATAAAGGCCATGACAGATGGGACGATCAGGTGATCTGAAAAAGAAGTTTATTATTAATGAAATGTGATCGATTACCCGATCGGCTCCTACGTTAACATCGAGACCTAAAAAGGATAGAGTAACGTCAATTTTCAGTGCCCCCAACGATGAATGATGATACAGACCAGAAGTGCCGGGCAGAAGAGTTGGTTTGGATACCTTGCCAGCCGGTTTGGATATGCTTTTCACGCTGTCGTCTTTCTCGCGCACCACTTGGTCGGCCTTAAACGTCGGCTTTTGAACTGCGGCAGTAGATCGACGACGCTGGGTGGATCGGGATTGAGATAAAGCGAGAAGTAGCTCATCTGAACCCACCGATCCACCCTGCGAATCCTCCCCAGGAGAGTCTAATGCCGACTTGGACTGAACAGTGTGGGGGGGGTTGAGGACGCGCGATTTTTCACAACCTTCCTCTTCCCAACTGGATCCCCCGCCGCACTTGGAAGCTGCTCCCGTGTCTTGTATTGCGTTTGCATCGCTTCCAGCTTCTTTTCACTCTCCAGGTCGCACTCTACATCCCGCGCCATAGCGCCTATCCACGCGCCCTTACGTTTCTTGTTCTGCGTGAGAATTTGGGGGGGCGGAATTTCAGCCAATGAACGGCGAGAATTTCCGCCCGAATTTTGTTGGGAAACACCGCCAGAGAATGTGACTGTGGGTCCGCGAAGGCGCTCGATGCTACTCCGCAAGGAATGCGACCAGTGACTAGCGAACTGGACAAACACGTAGCCAGCTCATCGCGGTACCCGTGGACGGTTCCCCAAACTCGGTTCGACTCTTGGGTCCAAATGCCAAGCAGATCTTGGGAGGCAGCATTTCTCTTGGAGTGATAGTCGATCGTGAGCTTTAGCTCGGCGATCTGCAGATCCAGCTCACGTCTTTGGGAATATAATACCGATCGATAGACCTGAAACTCCGAGCTCTGTCGAACGACCACTGCGAGCTGCTCTTGAAGGTGCGATCGGTTTGTTTCGAGACGACGAATGTCGTGACGAGTGACGATCAGCCCTTCAAACACCGGTTGGAGCACATCGAAGTGGCCGTGCACTGCCGAACGGTATCGATAAATGTTTACACGGTTGGAAAGACGTCGATCAATAGTGGATCTACATACAGAAGGAATTGATGATCAATCTAAAGTGAAGTTAACGGTGGATTGACGTACCTGATCGGTTTGTTGTGGAGCAGAGGCCTTGAGACGTTTATTCTCGGCCATAAAGTCTGAATGATCCGCTTGTATAGCGTCGATCAGATTGGAGAATCGGTCTGTGTCCCGACGCATTTTCTCAAACGCGGCGTTGGTCACGATGTGCTTTTAAGGCTCAACTTTTAACTCCTTTAGGAGAGCATCAATAGTTTGTTGGGACCGGTCGACCTCGACTAGGTGCTCATCTTGTTCGCCAATAATTTGAGTGTCACCCGAGTCGTCAGAATGGTCCGATCGGTCAGAAGTTTATATATGCGGAGAGTGCAGGCACAGATCGCCTACGAAGACAAATGTTAGCGAAAGATTTGGCGATAGGAGATCACGTGAATTTACCTGGTACATAGGACTCGGAAGATTGCATGGAATTGAAGACTGTTTGTGAGATAGGGCCGCTACCGTTGTGCGGCTGCGACCAGACTCAGGGGCGGCTGTGATGAAGTGCTATTGAAAAATTTTGACTAGCATGTACCAGTGTACCAGTTGTCAAGACGGATCGATGGGGTTGGCTAAAAGGACGGAGTGTTATTGGCCAATCGTGTGCTTGGATTGTTTTGTACGCATATTTGAGGTAAAGACACGGTTTACATGTAGTTTACATATTGGATTTTAATTGGTTTATTAAATATAGTGTTCGTATTACATTGGGTTGCGTAAGTCGCCGCTCCATAGGAGTCATTGGGAGCAGAGGGCTAACACGGTCCCCTCTTGCTCATTTAATACCGGACAGGACAGAGATCCACCGGAAGTCCCACGACGGGAATCTCCCATTACGTTCACTCACCCCTTAACTCCCGCCACGTTTGGAACGTGTTTCTCGGCTGGGTTACTCACTGTGAATCCAGTAAAGTCCCAAGAATCTATTGGCTGGGTTACTCGTTGCTTTTGCAGTCAAGCCCCAGAACTTAGCCGAATTTGGAGTGAAGATCTCCGCTCCATTTGCAGATCGGCTACATTGGATTATGTTTTCGTTGGTTTTTGGATCAAGTACCCCAGAAGTGGTACACCCATATCAGTACCTGCCGAGGTCCTCACTAAGCGACGGCCCACCGAGTGTGTAACCACCCACACCAATGGGTACACAAGGTGAGATGCAAGACAAATAGAACTCGGCGTCCTGCAGTGCTGATCGGTCACCCGATCGGCGCCCAGGCGAAGGTTCGCGGGGTACCCCCTCCGTTATTTGATCGGCTGGGCACGATGGTGGTCAAGTTCCGGACACTTCGGTGTTCCATTCGAACTGGACTCCACCACATGTACACGGTCCGTCGGAAGCAGTCTCTGTGCTCTTGGCCTATTCGATGCCGATAAACAAGACACAGGACAGAAGCTTCACAAAGTTGGCATATGTCTCACAAGGGACGTATTCTCGCATGGCAAGTCGTATGTTGCCTTTTCACGGTCGAAAGCACCGGAGAACATCTACTTCCATTGTGAAGCTGAGTCTACATAATTACGACTAATACGCAACGTTGTTTATGAAGAAGCACTATGTTAAATGGGGTTACAAATTGTCGCAATGATGAAAGCAGTCAATGTTCGAGATTGCACATGCAGTCGTTAACAGAAAAAACTATTTTCTTTTGTTTCAAATTAAATTAGATATACTGATATACTGTAGTTTCACAGAAATTTCAATGCAACAATTCGTCGGAACGACGGGTATCGTCCCCTAGTAAATTAAGAAGTGGCTATCTTATTACTTGTAGCCGGTGCATACACGCACGGTGCGGCTAGCGCACAGAAGAAGACTTTCCTAAAGCGGCGATGTGCGGCTACGTAGACGATACGCCCTTATAAAAGGGCTTAGTAAGAGAGTAATCTCTTACTCGGGGCCAAGATTTCCCTTTGGTTTACAAGTTAGCACGAGCTAACGCCTTGACACAAGGCTCCCTTAATAAGGGGGTACTTAAGGGAAGGACTTCCCTTATACAAAACACCCACTGCGCGCGCAACCGGTCGAGGTCGTGCGTCTAGATGGATTGGCGTGTTTTGTAAACTGAATGTATATTTAATATGTAATTAGCCTAAATTAATTTAAACTAATGTAAACTATATGTAATACTAAGTAGAACTTACTAAATTCGTACCTAGCCGAAATGTAATGTACACCACCTGTGTACTAACACGTTGCTGGCTGCCACGCCTCCACCAAGGGCTCCTGCCCTGATTGGTCAAAATAACTAATAGGTCCAAACATTTCGGACCGGTCAATACTGACCCCAACCTTAGTTACTCACGTACACAACATAGCTAAATTTAACCAGAATGCAATCCTGTTACATCCTCCCCCATCAAGACTATTGCTTACGCGATAAATCAATCTTAGTTGGAGAACTCCAACTGCCAGAACCTCTGGTTAACCATGAGCACCATTAGTGGTGCTGAGGATGCAGACTATTCCGATGACTCGGAAGTGGGTGCCCTTCGGGATATATCCCCAAAGGCTGACCATTCCGACAGCTCCGAACGGCGTTGTCGGTCATCCAATCCATTCCCCACGCGTGGGAAAAACGCGCTAACTCGTGCGCCACCTCTACCAACTGCGGATGATGCATCCGGGTCGCCGAAAGCGACCATCACCAATGAACCATACACGGTTCATGAAGCCCGATATGCCGTACCGGCACGGAAGGATCCTCGTGACCCTCAAAAGAAGGCTAATAACGAGGTGAAGAGAGGTTTAGCCTCCTATGGACCTGGTCCTGCGGCTGTACTGCCGCGTGAAATCGCGCGCCGGAAACAACTCCGGGCCAAACTGCTAGCGCCTAAGTAGTTTACTGTCAATTCCTACCGAGCGCACCTCGTGAAACAGGCAAGCGGTGCCGTCGTAGAGATCCTCCGCGTTTCCTACGTTCTCCTACGGGACGAAAGAGTCGAGAAGGCAGAACGGGAATTCCGCGTTTGGGCGGAAGGGGAGAAGCGCCTCCCCAACTTTGATGAGCTGTACAACAGCTTTTCCGAACCCGACGTTCGGGTAGAGAGGGCGTTGCGCTTGGCGTATGCCCAGGCCAAAGCGCTGGGGCAATTAGTGCCCCCGTTGTAGTGCTGGAGAGCAATTCACACTCTGCATCTGCCTCCGGCAAACTCCCAGCTACTGGGAGTAAAGGGGCTTCTTCCGCCCCTTTGGTCCATGACTTTCAGCGGTATTCTTCCGCTATAAAGCGTCAACGACGTCACGGCAATCCTGCCGCAGGGGAGTTTCGGACTCCAACCAACTCTGTGAATGTGTCTAACCTTTCCACTTCACCAGGTACTGGGTCTCACCCCGATGGTGGCGTCGTGCCATCAGACGTTCCACATGGTAATGTGGAGTACCCTCCGTATCGAGAACTGGAGGAGGAGGTCGCGCTATTGCGACGTGAGTTCCACGAGCGCTGTAATCGACACAGCCGTCGTCCATGATGCCCATGAGAGACTCCGCGACGAGTGGAAGTGCGAATGAACGCATCGAGGGGCGGCTTGCCTCCCTCGAGTCTCTCGTTGCGGAGCTTCAGGGTCGTATTTCGACCCTGTCGGAGATGTTCCGACCTGTCGTGCCTTTCGGCTATCCAACTTCCCACCCTCCTCCAAGAGGGGATCCACCTCCGGGTTCTGGTATGGCTTAAGCATATCCACATAGAAGGTTGGATTCGTACGCATCGTCTTCGGGATGTCCAGGGTATACGCCAAGCCTTTCGGGCTAGTACCTTAAAAGGCCCTACAAACCTGGGGCGCAGTTTGTTCCGCAGCATGTTGGAAACTGTATGTGTAGGAAGATTCTTAGCGTTTAATACAACACTTTTTCCTACTTTGTAAACCTTGTCGTTACGCCTCTTCTTGCGGTCAGCCTGCTCCTTCTGCTTGTCTTGGCTTTCCGCCATGGCATCTCAGACGTGTCGTATGACACTAAGGAGCGTCGATAAGAACTTATCTATGTGCTTTCGCACAGATACAGGGCTGACATCAGGGAATCCTTCCCCCTCAAGCTCTGGGCCACACCCACGTGGCATCAACGGAACCCTAGGATTCACTAATCCGTTCACGTAAAACGGGGTAAACCCCGTAGATGCATGGACCTAATTGTTGATAGCAAATTCGGCTATCGGAAGCATCTCAATCCAACTCTTTGGAGAATCCGGACATAAACTCCGGAGAATATCCTCAACAACGCGATTAACGCGTTCTGTCTGAACGTCCGTCTGCGGATGATCCGCAGTGGACATGAGGAGCTTGGTGCACAGCACCCTAAGCAACGCTCCCAAAAACTGTCCCGTAAAACGGGGATCCCGATCCGACACAACGGAATGATTAGACCATGCTGTGGAAAGACACGGTCTAGGAACACTTTTGCTGTTCCTTGTCCATCAATGGACTCTGGCACCGCCGCCAGGTGAGCCATCTTGCTCAAACGGTCTACAAAGACCAATATGCCGGTGTTCCCGGCCTTATCCTTCGGAAAACCGAAGATAAAATCCATGATAATGGATTTCCCACACTCCGTTAGAACCGACAAGCTCGCCAAAGGCGCAGCTGAACTTGCAGAGGGTTTAACCCTCTGACATGTTTCACAGGTGCGTATGTACGCACCGACCCACTTATATATGTTGGGCCACCAAAACAAAGCACTTAAAGCGCTGTAGGTCTTATCCCGACCTAAATGACCTCCGGTAGGGGCGTCATGTGCCTCAAAGAAGACTCTATACTTCAGTTCCTCATCATGAGAAACAACCACCCGCGGAGTGTCCTCCGCGCTCGAGCTATAATATAGCAAACCGTCACAGTAACTGTAACGGTTTAAACGAGCTTTAGCTCGACTTGACAGGGTTGGATCAGACGAGCCAAGTCCCTTTCCACCCAACGCGCTGATAAGCGCCGTACACTGTGGGTCTTTCTCATACGCCTGGCGTATGAGATCCACCACAGACGAGGTGACGAATGTCTCGTGAACGAGCTCGTAATCAGGACGACGCGACAGCGCGTCTGCAAGTACATTCTGTTTCCCAGGTTTGTAATTTACCTCAAAACAGTATTCCGCAAAGAAGGAGAGCCGACGGGCCATCCTTTGGGAGAGATGAGGCGACTTTGTCGTCCGTAAGGACGCGTGGTCAGTATAAACCACGAACGGATTTGAGCCAAGTAGGTGAACCCTGAATTTGACAAGGGCATACTTCATAGCAAGTAGCTCCTTATCATGTACGGGATAATTCGGTTCCGCAGCTTTAAGCTGCCTCGACTCAAACGCGATCACGCTTTCTCTTAACGCATCGTCTGCTTGTAACAAAGCACATCCGATTGCGAAATCGGAGGCGTCGCAGATGACACTAAATGGTTTCCCAGAGTCTGGGAGAGCAAGAACGGGAGCTTTTAACAAGCTCCCCTTTACCGCTTCAAAAGCGTTTTGGTGTTTGGTTTCCCAACACCAATCAGCATCCTTCTTAAAAAGGTCGGTTAATGGCTTCGCCATTTCAGCGTAGTTCTCGCTGTACTTGTGGAGATAGTTGGTTAATCCAAGCCACTTCCGTAAATCTCTAAGATTTACAGGCGAAGGCCACTCCACAATGGCTTTCACCTTCGCGGGATCCGCCCGCACTCCATCCTTACCGATGAAGCATCCGAGGAAAGGAATTTCCTCAGCACCAAATATACATTTGGATGAGTTCGCATATAACTTATGCTCTCGCATACATTCGAGCACAGCTCGATGGTGTATAAGGTGCGTCTGAACATCAGACGAGTCGCCTTCCGCACGACTATGAACGAATATATCGTCGAAGTACGTCTGAGCGTACTTTCTAGGAGGGCGAAAGAGTTGAGTCACCAAGCGATTGAAAGTCGCTGGTGCATTCGAAAGCCCCTGTGGCATAACTAGCCACTCCCACAGAATGCCACTAGGCGTGCTGACCTCTGTAAGCGGAATATCGGATGCTCGCATGAGCACCTGATAATACCCGTCCACCAGATCTAAGGCACTGTACACAGTACAGCCCGCCATATTGTTCTGGAGGACATCCTTCCGATGAATCGGAGTCTGCATGGGTACAGTCGCTGCATTCAGCTTGTTATACGCATGCACAATGCGCCACTTTCCGTTTGGTTTACGAACACAAAAAGTGGGAGATGAGTGGGGAAACTTGCTCTCCCGTACCATCCCTGCCTCTTCTTTCCCCTTGAAGAATGCGTCGATGACGTCGCATTGATCCTTGGGGAGAGGCCACTGCCTAGTGACGCAGTATTTGGTTCCAGGAACCAAATCGATTTCATGTCGGACTCCCCGATCCGGTGGTAACCCCATCGGCGGGTTGTCACTAATGACATCTCCAAATTCCTTTAGTAAGGAATGGTAAGGGTCCTGAGTATCCGCAAAAATCTTGAGGCCGCTTCGGGCATTCAATGCCTGTTTAGTTTGCACCAAAACTGACTCGTCCATCGTGGATGAGGAGTTCAACTCCTCTTCTGGACGCAATATGACAACCTCGTCGATTCATTTGCTTTCAAACCAGTTTCAAACTCGTTGAAGGACATATCCTCCAACGACAACAGTTCTCCTACCCCAGGCAACCGTTCCAGGCTTACGCCTCTGTGACAACACCTGTCACATTATTCAGCATCCTATATGGACTGCTGACTACTAGCCTCGGGACTCATCCCGAGACCCAGATGAAGGGAGTCAATTGCCCCATCTATTGGAAGCGCCTCGCGCCTATCCACAGAGGTCTCTACCTCTACCACCGGTGACTCACCGGTCTCACCTATAACGGCGTAGTCGGAATCATTTCCGACGTGCGAAAGAGACAAACTTCAGGTCTCTTCGCTTGGAAGCGCCTCGCGCTTAACCACAGGGGTCTCTACCCCTACCACTGGAGTCGCAACTTGTTCGCCGAACACGGCGTGATCGGAATCAATTCCGACCTTCAAAAGAGACGAACTTCGGGTCTCTTCTCTAGGAAGCGCCTATCGCTTAACCTTAGAGGAATCCACCTCTATCACTGGCGACTCACCAGTCTCGCCTATATCGGCGTGGGGATTAACCGCCGAATCCCCCTCTTCAAGGAACACTTCCTTGACCTCATTGGGACTGATCATTTCAGACATCCCAACATCTGGAATCTCTCGCCAGAATTGCTTTTGCGATCGAGCAAAGGTGGATTCATGACTCGCCAACGCTTCACCCGATCGCGGGTGCGTTGAGCCAATAGACTTAGAATTCCAGTCTATCCATTGCTTGTGGCGTTCCTGCCACTTCATGCCCAGAATAAGGTCATACCTCGAGTTCAAATCAAGGACTAGGCAACGTTCTAAGCTGTTGAAGTCTGCAAACTTCATCTTAAGGTCAATCGAGACCTTGGGTACAGAAACTGTACGCCCGTCGCAAGACGGACCGTGACAACGTCACGATAACGTGCCTCTAGGGCCTCGGCATACAGCCGACTCTTCACAACAGAAGCTCGTCTGACATAATTGTCAGACGCTCCAGAGTCTATCAAGACTCTCCAAGGATTATCAAAGCCTTTCACGTCCGCAAGGACAACCAGCAAACCTGGCGGGTACACCAACTCGGTGCTAGAAAGCACCGTTTCCCTCGGGGCTTTGTGCTGTCGTCCCCTACCTTGGGGCTTAACAGCACTGAGGGATCCCCCAGTAGGGCGCCCCGCACCTACTGGGAGCCGTCGTTTCCCAAAGGCTTGGGCGAGGGCTTCTTACCTACCCTCGGCCCCTTAAAGCGAATATCTCGCTGGGAATTCCGCGGACATCTGTTCCGCAGATGATCCGTGCTTCCACACAGGAAGCATCTCAGCGACCCATTCCGCTGTAACATAGCTAAGAGCTCCGCCTCGAAGCTCTTCGAAGAAGAGTCAGAGTGACTCTTAGCGGAAGGTTTCTCCTCCGCTTCGACCTGACTCAGGTCCATGGGTTCGGGACCCACCTTAGAGAAACCAAAGTTCCTCTCGGCGTTGATCGCCATGATAAACGCCTCCCCCAGGGATTGTGGTCGGCATCGGAACAGTTCTGAACGTGCTGGCCCTTCTTTCAGGCCTCCCATGAAGATGGAGACATCTTCCGAATACGCTTTCGCGTACATCCCTGCCAACAGGGTCTTCAGTTCTTGGACATATGTCTCCAAGTCCCTAGTGCCCTGGCGGCACCTCAAAAACGCCAAGTGATTCTGGAAACCCAGATCAGACGTGGCATACATGTCCATAAGCTTTTTCTTAAGGACTTCCCAGGTCGGGAACACGTCCATGACCGAATCTGAGCATTTAAAAGGCCATGCACGGGCTTTACCCGTAATATGGGTCAGTGCAAGGCCTACTTGTAGGTGATCTGCGATCACGTTTGCTGTGGCGAAGGCCGTTTCGACCTCTCGAAGCCACACATAAAGGTTATCACCCTTTTCATTGGTGAATTCCTTTATCTTAAAGGACAATGGGGGACACCCCCCTCGTAGACGTGGAGTGACTTCCACCAAAACTCGCCTCATGGGCGATGAGGGCATTGACCCTCGCCTTTACGGCCTCAAGGCCCTGCTCCACTAGGAGCTGCATGCCTTCGTCACCCAGTAAGGATAACAGCCTGTTAAAGGCTTCCTGCTGGACGAGGGTTAACCTTTCCCAATCGTCCTGATTCATCCTTTGCAGAGGATGCCGTAGCCTACCAACACAGGTGTTGGATTGACTACAAGTGCTACCAGATGTTGCCGGTGCATACACGCACGGTGCGGCTAGCGCACAGAGGAAGACTTTCCTAAAGCGGCGATGTGCCGCTACTTAGCCGATACGCCCTTATAAAAGGCTTAGTAAGAGAGTACTCTCTTACTCGGGGACAAGATTTCCCTTTGGTTTACAAGTTAGCACGAGCTAACGCCTTGACACAAGGCTCCCTTAATAAGGGGGTAGTTAAGGGAAGGACTTCCCTTATACTAAAACACTCACTGCGCGCGCGATCGGTCGAGGTCGTGCGTCCTGTAGTCTTTTGAGTGAAATGTAAACTGAATGTATATTTAATATGTAATTAGCCTTAATTAATTTAGGGGGATGTTAAATCGCCCCCCGCCCATTTCTACAAATCGATGTAACAATACCCTTTTCATATTGTAAATAAGTTAGGGCCAATGCTAAAAAACAATTTGATGATGTAATACGCATTTGATTGGCAAAAACAATTTGTTTTTTAGCAATCCCCATATATAGACACAGCCTACGGTCACAAACGCCTAACATAAAAGGGAGGTGGGTGTGAGCGAGTTTCTGACCGCAGGCTTCCCTTTAAATAATGTACTAACAGTTCTCTGATTATGGCTGTACTTAGTATGCTTTTGTATTGTCCAGTAAGGACGATGTCCGGGATTCTATTATACGCGCCGCACCTTCGGCGAGAGTCGCCACTAGCGCGTACTGCGATTCGAAACGTTTTGAGTTTCGCCAACGTTAGAACAACAGAATGTTCCGATGGCAGTAGACTCTCCGTCTTTTGGGTACGTGACTTTGAGCGGGAAACCGAAGTAGAAGCGAATGTTATCACGACGCACGAGATTCATAGAACTGAAGCGTATATCAGCTTCAGGATAGCGAACAAGTAGTGGTGCTTCGTGCATGAGGACGTGAACACACATCGAATCGTTACGAGGAACCTCACACCGTAACAACGCAGGGTCAGTGGATGCCACCACGTAGGCTGCCTTAAATCCAATAATGGTCACAAATGTAGCATAACACTGTAGTTCCTCACGAGCGATGCTACAGAGCAGATGGAGATCTGGCAGATCCGTCACGTACGACACAACATCTGGATGACTCGCAATCCATTGCAGCCGATGGGCTTCATCAGCTGGTATGGGGTACTGAGCCACTTCCACGATCCGTTGTGCTTCTTGAATGCCTTCTATACCTACGTCAACTTCAGCATCTTCCGTGTCGCCCATACTTTGCTCACACACATCTGTATATATAAGCGGATAAACACGACCAGAGGCATCCGCAAGAGGCGGAACGTCAGCCTCTGGACTGCAACACTATTGGTTTGGTTGGGTCAAGTGCGCTCGCTGGTAGAGAAATTCCAAGCAATTAGTCTGATACACGTGGCTCGCAAGTATAACCAAGCGGCTGATTTTTTTAATCAATGTGCTATGAAATAACAGCAGCAGGGAAAATTATCAATGAAGAGAGAAAAGCAGATCTGCAGCTGCTGAATCGTCTGCCAGACTTGTTTTATGCCAATGCAGATGATGTAACCGGGTTACATTTGAGTTACATGGGATTGCATAAACTGGCATCGTCGTTGTCTTGGTATTTCCTCCGAGAAGCCTTGTTCGTGCGCCAAGTGGCCCAAGCTCCTGGCCAAATCCGTACAATCAGCACGAAATTTAGTGGGTTTACCACCTGTCTGGCTCAGATGAGAAGATGCTTGAACACACGGACTACGGTTGTTCTCTCCTCTTGGGACGCATCACTAAGCACTTGGCTAAGGGCACGTGCAACGACGGCGCTAGTGGTTCCGAGCTGGGACTATCCGACTCGACAAACAGAGATGACACGCTGTCATTCGAAGCGCAGAAGTTGTCATAATCGGCATCGTCTACACGTTTTATGCAGTGCTCACAGAGATGGACAACTTGGCTATATTTGATCCCTCTACTGGACGACTCGGACATTTCGTTTGAGAGAGAGACGTTGCCAATGGAGCAGACACAACGAACAAAGACGAGAAAGCCACACAATTGGCAGCGCTTCGGGTCCCGCGAAGACGTCGTTTTGTTTTTGAGTGTCCCAAACTTGTGCTTCGTAATCCGTAGACGGCGTGTGCAACACGCACAACGATAATTGCTCGGCTGCACCTTTTCCAAGTCGGCAAAGACCTGCGCGTCCAGTCGCTGTCGCCGAACAGCGCTCTGGAGTTGCTATACCGAACGCGCCAGTTGCGTGGCTCGAGAGAGCACCGTACTATTTGATGCCTCGTCGGGTTCCTCACGGTGTCTTAGTGAAAGAAGCGAACGTTTGAAGGTCGTCCGGATCCAGGCATCGTGGCCACATTGGCGCGAAATATGATTCGCACAGCTCGCTTTGTTTTCCCTCCCTTCAAGTTTCGGTTGGGCTCTTCATTAACCAAGTAGACCGTGGAGAGGCCCTGGATATGAATTACACTTGCAGCTTGTGCCTTTCCAATAAAGACGTCATCCGGGTTCAGCGACGCGAGCAATCCCGTGAACCACAGCGTTTCACTATGATCGGGGTTTTATCCACTGCTTTGATTGTTTTGACGAAACACCACTGCTCATTGCGTGCTAGTAGATGGCACTTTAAAAACGTTGCTGTCCTGACTATCAAGTGCTGGGGAGCGTTGTCTTCAGCGCTATGCACAATAGCGCCATAGATAAAGTCCTTACCGATTAATTCTCGCATAACCCAAGCATAGCGTTCGCTTCTGGGCGACGACAATAATCGGGGGATTGCTAAAAAACAAGTTGTTTTTGCCAATCAATGCGTATTACATCATCTAACTTAATTTTTTTGGAATGACCGTAACTTATTTACAATTTAAAAAGGGCATTATTACATCGATGTGTAGAAATGGGCGGGGGGGGTCGAATTAACAATGGGGGGGGGGTCGATTTAACATTCCCCTTAATTTAAACTAATGTAAACTATATGTAATACTAAGTAGAACTTACTAAATTCGTACCTAGCCAAATGTAGTGTACACCACCTGTGTACTAACACGTGGCTGGCTGCCACGCCTCCACCAAGGGCATGCCCTGATTGGTTAAAATAACCAATAGGTCCAAACCTTTCGGACCGGTCAATACTGACTCCAACCGTAGTGTACTCACGTACACAACATAACTAAATATAACCAGAATGTAACCCTGTTACATTACCTATGAATCATGCATGAGAAGTCATGCTGAGTTATGAAACCTCGACGTGTGCAAAATAGGTCACAGACTGAAAAAAAGGTTATGGACCAAATGCGGGGACGGGCTAAACGGCAGCAAGTGAAATACTAACTAGGAGCAAGTGAGGCAGCGACTAAGAAAAACAAAAAAGTACCAAAAAGGATATACTTTGTTACCCTTTTGGGACCAAAGAATACAATATGGAAATTATTGTAATAATTTGTTTTTTAGTTAAGTTACACACAGACGAGTTCCCTACAAACAATAAAGGAGAGAAACATCGGTAGGTGGAACGAGTGTAATTTATAACCTTGTAGCAACGTACTGCAACTGATCCGGTGACAGATAGTCCTCGTCTTGTCCATTGGTTCGAAACAGCTCTCTAGTGTCGTAAAGCGGACTTTTTTTATTAGGCTAAAATAGGGCCTAATGTTGGACATTTTATTAGGCCCATAGGGGGCCTTATATTATGACTAATATTAGGACCTAAATTAGGAGCCTGATAGTGGACGCAGATAGTGGATACAGTAGTACATAATTAAGTACCGCCATGTGTACCACGGTGGCTACAGTAGTACGTACCACCGTGGTGTACATAGACAGGATAAGAAGGGACACGGAAGATGTGCTGATTACTTACAGGTAGCGGCGAACACCAGCGGACAAACAAGGAACAAGCGGAAAAATCAGGTCAACTGGTGGACGGAAGGCGTTTCGAATGGACGATGCGGATTGGTTGAAAGTAGGAACAGGGTAGATCTAAGGGTTTAATTGCTAATATAGTTCTCCTTTTGCGTACGATCGCGCTGATCGTTTTTTGGGAAGGCACCTTTGCGCCCCCACCTTATTGAAACCTCTACGTCCCGGGCGGGAGCACTAAGTGCGTTTTTGGCCCACCGGTTGGCGTAGAGTGTGATGACTCACCCCGCCACTCCGCCCGCAGTGTCTGCGGTTCTTCGTTTAAAGTTTTTGGTTTTGGGAACGTGATCGAGCAGTGCTCTCACCTCTTCCCCGTGAAATTAACGTTTGGCCCCTAGAGTTCGGCTGCTTTAAGCGCCCCACGGGAACTCTAGGTGGATTTTAATATAAATACCTATTCCTCATATAGTATAGGCTAGGAGAGCACTGATTTGGGCGTTCCTTAGCTGTTTGACGGCTTAGAGGCTCCGCGATTAGGCAGTGAAGACTTCCCCTGCCTGATCAAGTACCCCCCTACCGATCAACACCTGATCGACAATTTTTGCGAATCGTGATCGTGATCGCTGATCGCAAATCGCGCCAACTGCTACTTGAACGACTTCCGGTGCTTGATCAAGTCTGATCAAGGTATATTACGACTGGGCAGCAGTTTTTAACCCCTGATCGAGCCTTTCAGTACCTGATCGCACTTGCGATCAAGAAACCTGATCGCATCTGCGATCAAGACAGAATATTGTTGATCGACGGTTATTAACGTCAGCCAAAGCCTGATCAAGCCTGATTACCACTGATCTACATCGTTTCGGCGCCTGATCGCGTCGGACTGCCGCCTGATCGCACTTGTGATCAAGACGGAATATTGCTGATCGTCGGTTATTAGCATCGGCCCAAACTTGATCAAGCCTGATCGCGGCTAATTGACGTGGTTTTAGCACCTGATCGCACGTGATCACGCCTGATCGCATCGGTTGTATCGTCACAAGTTAGTTGATTCAATATTGCACCAAGAATTCGCTGTGCGCTGTCCCCGCCACCTGAGGAGCGACCCACGCCTAGCCGTCGGGTACAAGTGAACAAGAACACAAGCAGTAGAAGACATCTGGAGGACCCCCTTCGTTAGTCGGCAGTCTGGGCGCCGTGGTACCGCCTAATCATGTCTCAAAAACTTCGATCAGCCGCTCCACCACAATGGTGCGCGTGCCCGGATCTTTGGGCGACGCGGGATATCACCGCGATTTTCCGCAAGATAGCGCGGATGTGAAAGTGAAAACGGAAGCTGAAGCAGAGGTGAAAATCAAGGTGGAAAAGGAGGAGGTGGTTGTGACGACGGAAGGCAGTTCGCCGTCGTCATGCCTGAAGAAGAAAGGAAATGCTGATCATCAGGACCTAGGGAGGAATCCAGATGACGTAAAGGAGGAGAAGCCTCAACCACCTCCCGAGGCTCCTTCGGGAGCCCATGCGGATCATAACGCAAGTTATGATCCGCCAAAAATACGTGTATATAATGATCCAGATTGGGATCCGATGGAGAAGTATTACAAGACCGACCAACCGAAGATGTTGATCAAAGCGCCTGGGTCGGAGAGCGACGAAAGCCGATCAAGTACGCCGCCAACGGAAGCCGATCTGGTAAAGACGTTTTACCAAAAGATTTACCGAGAGCACCTGGAAGATTACCTGATGACGAGCTCGATCATGAGCCTGCTCGGGGTCACGATCAGTGGGAAGCTGAGTAGACCGGTCAACCAGCCAATCACGAAGGGAAAAGATAAGCTAACGATTGTGCTAAGGCTAATACGCCTGATCAAGCAGGCTGGTCTGATAACAGGCGCCTACGATGCCGAGGAAGTATTCGATCAGGACTCCGAAGATCTGGCAGAGGCCACCCAGCTGTTGTATTCCCTGTTGATACCCATCGTGGGCGAAGCAGACGATGAAGATTTCCACAGTTCACCACCACAATCCCCGTTGAAGATTGAGGCAAGTCCGTCAATCAACGTAGCGGGACATTCGGGGCCATCGTGCTACGAATCTGCCCCTTCAGAGGGTGAAGATCAGGGAATTGAGTCAAGTAGCGCTGGGAGTATGGAGCCCAAGATAACCAGAATGGAAGTTTTCCAAAAGGACAACTCCAAATTGCCGGTTGTCAAGACGGAACCTCAGTCGATCAAGACAGAAAACGATCAAGGGCCACAGTGGCAGATGTTTTTTTACAAAGCCATGAAGAAGTTTCTAGCTGAAGAGAGCAGTAAGTGGGCACCTGGAGTCGTTGGCGCCAAACTCCGCCAGCCAAATCAAGGAAGAGCTGCGTCGATCAAGGATGTCGATACGGAGTCCGTACACTCGTTGCGTGGTCAGCAGTCGAAACCAGATAGGTCGACGACGGTAAAAGATGTGGATATGAAATCCGTGCACTCGTTTCACGATCAACGGTCTCAAATTGACTACGTCGACCCTGATAAACCGATCACACTGCCACGGCGAGACACAGTGGCATCCGCGTATACTTGGACACCTGATCAGCAGCCAATTGCCAGAATTCGGATGTCTGCGATCAGCGATTTGAAAGAATTTTCGGGAAAAGAAGGGGATGAAGATCAAGCGAGGAACTGGATCAGTCGTCTCAAGTCAGCATTTATGCGCGATCAAGCTTCTGATCCTGAAAAGTGTCTAATCCTGGGCAATTTACCGAAGGGACCAGCGCGCAACTGGCATCGACAGTTGAGTAGAACCACCCGATAAAGTTAGAAAAGTCTCGTGGATGAATTCGAAGTACAATACTGTGGAACTGGTCAATCTGTATCCCGCCAGTATTATTATATGAAGCAGCGATCAGACGAAAGTCCTATCGAATATTTGCACCGACTGAATGTGGCGGGACTGCGAGCTAAGTTACCGATCAGAGATGGACCGCCCGAAAATCTGCGCGAACATGTCCAACATTTTCTGGACACTCTGACCAATCGCGAAATCGCCGATCAGCTGGCTCTCCTACGCTTGTATCGTGCTTCGGACTTGGAAGAAACGTTGCGGGCATACGCACGCAACAAGTGGTATCAGCCAACAGCGGCAGTAGGCACCAGCAGATTCCGCCAAAAATCCGGCGACGATCGAGCACCGGCCGCGACGCGAAAGCCTAGGGCCGTACGAGCGATCAAGGTAACGTCTGGGAGCGAAGAATCAAGTGCTGATGATAGTGGAAGTGATGGCGATCAGCGCCGCTATATGATTGCTACTATGCGCGATCAACCAGGGGCGCACGATCAGCCTGGCGAGTCACGATCAGGCAAACGAAGCGACTCCAACGCAGTCAATCAAGGGGCGATAAAGAAGTGCAGTCATTGTGGATCGATCAGACACGACAACTTACGTTGCTGGAAGCGCCTGACTTGCCTGAAGTGTGGCAAGAAAGGACACCCCACCGATCAATGCCTGTACGTCTGCCGAGCATGCGGCGAGATTCACGATGCGGGGAAGTGCCCTATGGAAGAATTTTACAACCGCATCCGCCAGTGGTATAACCCTACCAAGCATGCAGGACTGTTGCCCAAGGAAGCCGAAGATTTGTTAAACTAGGACGCTCGCCAGGTTGGAATCTGGTACGAGACGAGCGTTCTAGTTTGTGTATTTTTGCATTTGTGGATAAGAAGAGGACTGGTCGAGTAGCAACAAGAGATAAGGAAAAACGTGATCAGCTTGATTTACCACGTTTGGCTAATTTCCATAATGATGAGTTTTCTCGATCACCTGTGATCATGGAAGTCGAATTACTTCCAGGCGAATCAAGTGGATATTGGAAATATCACTCGCCAAAGAAATGGTTCAAGCAAGCCAAGGCGAGTGGAAAAATCAATAACGAGCAAGCTATGATATTATTTGATTCTGGTGCCGAAGTGTCGATCATCGACTCAACCTTTGCTCGTAAGGTGGGTTGTTGGATTGACACGAGTCAAACACAAGAATGTGTCGACATTGGAGAAAATGCATACCAAACAGAAGGACGTGCAAAAATCAAGATCACGCTAGCGGGCTCATTGGTTTATTATTTCCAGGCATGGGTGGGCAAACTTGTTGGTCAAGACGGCATATTGGGTATGGATTTCATGATACCAGCTGTTGTTCGATTAGATATCGCTCATGGCGCACTAAGTTTACCTGACGAAGTGATCATCCCACTGGAGGGACGTCGACAGTTGTATGGGTCGAGCGGCAATTATATGAAGCTTGATCAGTATGAACAGATCCCAGTAGGTCGATCAGCCGAAGTATAAATTTACGATCAGCGATCTCGCAAGTTGTGGATTACTCGTGGAAGAGATTGGGTCCCCACTATCGCTAGGGGCGCGGGCAATTTGAGGTATTTACGTGTTACGAACATCGTCGATCACCCCATCATTGTTCATGAAGAGACTATTTTAGGTATTTGGATGAACAAAGATGATGTGCCCCGCCGCCCCGGATTTGTTTCGATCGGGTCCAACCGTTACAAAGAGTGGCAAAATCTGGCATATCAAGCCTCCACCGATCTGGTATCTGACGATCAAGAAATTGTCGATCAGGGTCCATTAGTCGAGAAGAAGGAGTATCCAACTCCTCGAAGTATCTTAGTACGTCCCACGGACACGATCGTCGCATCTGTAGCGTTGGTAACCGAAGGGGCGCAAAAGGTGCAAGGGTTGCAAGAGCGGTGCGATCAGGGGCCGGAAGTGAAAGGTCCGAACCTGAATCATGGAGTTGAACAGCCTTTTTCAAGCGATACACCTACTCAAGATGCGTGTAATCACCCTGTCTCAGTTAGCCCCAGCGAATTCGACGTGACACCTATTGACGATCAGGTTTGATATCACGAAGGTGGAGATTTGTATGTGGAAGAATTGGAGAAGCAGCTTGCTACGTTACCCGAAGTGTCTGCAAGCACCGCAGAAGTAACCAAAGATGATTTGCTAGTCGGAGATCCCACAGTCAACACAGTGGAGGAGATAGATCAACTTCGCGAAATAATTTGGGCGAAAAAACATCTGTTGATCGGGAAGGGAAACGCGCTACCCCCCGCTGCATGAGGAGTTGTTTGTGATATCGATGTGGGTAATGCGCGCCCGATCGCCCAAAAGTTCCGGAAAGTGGACCCACAATTTCGCGAGAAGTTTTCGGCCCTGATCAAGGGGTTGATAGCAACTAAGATCATTCAGCCGTCAACGTCACCCTGGGCATCGCCTATAGTGATCATCGTGAAAAAGAAAGGGGTTGATATACGTCTATGCATCGATTATCGCGCGGTGAATCAACTAACGCGTTTGATGGTGTACTCAATGCCCCTGATCACCGATCTACTCGAAGATTTGGATAAAGCGTTGTGGTTTTGCTCTTTGGATATGGCGAGTGGTTTCTGGGTCGTGTCAATGACCGATCGAGCACGTCAAATTTCGGCGTTTGTCACTCCATTTGGATTGTTTGAGTGGAATAGGATGCCCTTTGGCCTCAAGAATGCTCCGCAAATCTATCAGCGGTTGATCGACAATGCACTATATGGATATCTTAGGGTCAAAGACGGTGCAGATGAATCAGCTGACGTATTTACAGCAGGAGAACCCGACCAGACGCCGGGCCCGTCTGTGCTGCAACGGCGATCATATATCGATGATATATTAATCCCTGCACCTACTTGGTCCACCCTATGCGATAAGGTGCGGCACTTGCTGGAAAAGTGCGATCAATGGAATTTGTCGATCAGCGTGGCTAAATCGTACTGGGGGCGAAGCGAAGTGCCCTATTTAGGACATCACGTCTCTTGCCGCGGGTTAGAAACAAATCCAAAGAACCTGGACGATCTGATCAATTTGCCTTTCCCTGGCACCTTACGTGCTATGCAATCGTTCTTGGGAAGCCTAAATTACTGTCGAGTATTTATTGAAGATTTCGCAATTTATGCCGCCGTGCTTTACAAATTGAGGGAGATAGATTATCAAGAGTTGAAGAAACGATCCCATAGTGAGGCGGAATCAAATCACGAGGATGATCGACTAATTAGAGCAAAAGTGGCATTCAGCATGCTGAAGGCGAAGATTGCATCAGCTCCAACCCTGCGACACTTTGACCAGGACAAGACGCCGGTGATAGTGGTTTACGCTAGCAAATGGGCAGTATCTGCCGCTCTAGTACAAGAATACGATCAAGTGTATCATCCCGTCGCATTCGCTAGCCGAACGTTGAAAAGCGGTGAGCTGAATTACATCCCCGTCGAAAAGGAAGTTCTGGAGCTTTTACGAATTTTGGATGTTTATTTCACGATGCTGGTCGGAAAGACGACCACCGTTTTATCACGTCTATCTACATTGAAGTGGTTACTAACATCCGATGGGTTGGACGGACGATTAGGTAGATGGGCTGCAATCCTATCACAGTGGGACCTCGAGATCAAGAAATGTGTGCATGGAGAAGAGGAGGTGCTAGGGGCGTTAGCCGCAAGCATCACCCCTCGCACCGAAATTGATGAAGCGTTGATCGCGATCGCACCGAAAAAGCAACCGCGGCAGATGATCGAAGTACCACCTCCCACGGTTAAAAAAGGTGAAGAACTTTACGTGATCAGTTTTGATGGATCGGCAAGTGTCAAGCGACGTGTGGGTGCATTTGGTGCCATTGTGTGGAAGTTACCGGAATGGAAGATTATGATCGCGATCGCCGATCATGCACCGGATATCACGGTGAATGAAGCAGAATACCACGGGTTGCTTTTAAGTCTGGACTTGTTGGCACGATATCCCAAAGGAAGGGTGATCGTGTGTGGGGACTCTAATTTGGTGATCCAGCAAATGCGAGGAGAAATGGAGTGTAAAGCTCCGCGATTACAAGTGCTACAGCAGCGTTCATTTAACCTCCTACGCGAGTGGAGTGATCATGATTTGGTACATGTCAAGAGAGAGTGGAATAGGAGTGCAGATCACATTACCACCATGGCTATGCAGGGTGGAACAAGAGTTGAGATCGAAGATGAGAAACAGCTGGAAGGATTAGTTGACCTCAACCGTCTACCCGAAGTAATCACATGGAACGAAGATCAGTCCGCCCCGCAAGTGCTAGTGACGACCCGATCACGTAGCCACCGGCAACCACGACCGTCAACATGGACCGATGTACCAGTAGCCGGAATAAGAATGGAACGGGTGAAAAAGGAACAGGATGAAGAGAAATGGATCCACGATTTGCGGTGTTATCTGTACGGTGACGTTATCCAATTGAGCGCAGACGAGGTGAAGGAGTGTGCGAAAATTGCCGACAACTATGATGTTGACGAACAAGGATTACTGATCTACTGTGGAAATTCGGCCAAAAGGAAAACCGGGGATGATCAGGATGATCAAGATGATCGTCGATCGTCAATTAAGCTGGTACTACCCGAGACCTTGCACGCAGATGTCCTCCACCACTATCACGTGAGTTTGGAAAGAGGACACCAAGGAATATGGCGTACATATCAGCGGATCAGATGGTATTTCCATTGGCGTGGTCTATTCCGAAGCGTACAAAGATTTGTCGGGCAATGGGTGGATTGCGAAACAGGGAAGGGCCAGCCTACGATCAAGGGCATGTCGCCGGGAAATATCGAGTCGACGTACCCATTACAAGTGATAGCCATGGATCATATCCCATCGCTGCCCCGATCAACGGATAGACGTACGGAACTGCTGATTTGAACAGATTTGTTCACGGGTATGGTGATCGCGAAAGCTGGATCGTCCCGTACCGCGCAAGCAATCGCCGAAAATTATGAAGAATGCGTGTTCCGACGGTTTGGGGCTAGTGAGGTGATCAGGCATGATTGAGAACCTGGTTTTATGTCGGAAGTATTTCGCGTGTTCAACAAAATCGTGGGACAACGTCAGAGTGCCACTATGGCATATCGACCACAGGTGAAAGGAAAGGAGGAAAGGACGGTGCAGACTATTACGCGAGCGATCAAGATGTATGTGTCGGATATTGGACAAAAAGATTGTAGTTTGTATGCAGAACGCCTGGTGTTCGCACTAAACTCAACCCCTGATCCGCGGGTAAACCCCATTCTATTTAGCGTATGGGTGGGACCCACGATCGTCGTTGGAATCAACGTTACAACTGGGTGGGATTCGACGTAAAGATCGAAACGCTCGTCGGTGGAGATATAAGTTGCAAAAAGACTACCGATATGCCCGCGATCAAGTGAGCACTCGATTGCACCAAGCGATGGTTGATCGGGCTGAGAAACACAACGATCAGGCGACGCCGCACAAGATCGAGGCTGGCTCCAAGGTCTGGTTGTACCTTGATCGGGTGAAAGAAGGGTTCGCGAAGAAACTGGCGCATATGCGGCATGGACCCTTCCGAGTTGAGGAGGTGATCGGCGATCATGCAGCGAGATTGGTCACCGCCGGCACCGATTATCGTAGGTTCCCAGTGGTACACCTGTCCAAGTTGAAATTAGTCAAGGAATTTCTTGATCGTCCCACTACTGTGCTAGCAGCTGGAATAGAAGATCGTTTCGACTTCGACGAAGCTTTTCTACCTGAAGATAGCTGGGAAAGGACGCTAGATCCCGATGAATTTGAAGTTGATCGTATTACCGATGTGCGATCGGGTCGAAAGACTAGATATGGAAGGACGTTACGAGAATATCAAGTCTACTGGAAGGGGTATTCCGAGCCGTCGTGGGTAGACGAGGCAGATTTGAATTGTGATGCCTTGATCAAGGATTTCGAAAGGAAGATGGTGAACAGACATCGTTTCGACGTCATGCAAGTGGATGAAGAGTCCAACTAGCGCGCGATCGACGTACCGATCAGGAATCACGATCGAAAAATCTCTGATCGCAGATGGTTGATGAAACTCACGATTAATGGAGGTACAATGAACGACTTGTAGTGGTGTGATTACGATGGATGCTGCGAGGTATGGTGATTGGATACGGCAGATGAGCCGACGGACTACCAATTTATATTATGCATTTAAGGACAAAGGACAACAGTGAAATGACATGATCGAAAGAATGTATTGATTGAAGAAACGTGATCGACCGACTATTCAGACCCATAGAACTTACGGCGAAGGCGAGGAATCTTACGACCAGGGTGATCTTCGGGGCAGGAACGATACTGAACCCGCCAAGGGTCAAGGTCGTCGACATCTGCCAGCGCTCTTGTAGGCTCTGAGGTGGCGGGTACGATAGAAACCCAGGGTACCACGCTCCATCATCGGCCGGGGCAAACTTCAGCGGGCGATGGCGGGCACAATGGGTGATTGAAGGGTCCAAGAAGATGTCGATATATGCCCGTTAGTGCGGACTGAATATTCGATTGATGAGAGCGCCACCGCGCAACCTCACTTTGGGCCTGTCGTAGCCGATCACGCAATGTATCCCGGTCCGCGGAAACTTGATCGAGGTGACGTCGAGCGGTAGTGAGTTCCGCTTCAACCCGATCCGATATCTCCTGTGCTTGGGCCATAATGGCAGTGTAAGCGTCCATCAATGCGCGAGTAGACTCGTTCTCCTTCTGGAGGCGATCGCATTGATCCTTGTACTTGTCCACCTCGGTAGTGAGACTTACCGCCCGTTGGACCAAGCGCACATTGCGGGAAGTAACCTGATCGCGCTCGTGCTGCAACGTGGATACACGCTGCTCGAGTTGCTCCAATTACTTCGTTCGGTATGCAATTGTGTCGTCAAGCGTTGATCGCAGGTAACGTTCACGGCCGTTGCGACACTCCAGCTCCCGGATCTGGACACCCTGATCGTATATGGTCTGCTCTTGATCGGGGATAGTGCTTTTGGCGTCTTTTAACTGGGTTTCGAGCTTCTTGACCGCAGCGTTGATAAAATCGCGCAGCGGCTCCAGTTTTTTAAGGCTTCCCTCGATTTCCTTCTTCCGGTCCGCCGCGTCACGTTGGGTACGAGTGATCCGCCGACGAAGCATTGCAACCGTGTATTCACTCATGGCGAGTGAGCCAGACAACAAGACGACCTGCTCGTTGCTGGCACGGAGAGACTCTTGCAGATCGCAGGCCTGCTTGATCGCGGCGATCGCCTGATCAGCTGCGGCCTTATCCAAGGCAGGAACGTTGGTGATGTGGGGTGACAAGCTGTCCGTTGAAGATGGCATAGCAGACTGTGAATGCCTGATCGAGACAGCCTGATCGCAGTTGTCACGGTTGGCCTCAGTCGAGTGTTAGATCGCAGTGGACAACCCCAACGGTAACCGCCTGATGGAATTGGACCTGATTGATGGGAGAAGGGGCAGATGATGGGTGATGATCGACAGTTGGATGGTGACCTGATCGATGTGCAACCACAAATTCTCCAACGGCAGTATGATTCCCAGAATCAACGGCATGATCGACCCTCGCCCCATCCGCTGTACGGCTGGGACGAGACTCAGGGGCGGTTGTCGTAAAGCGGACTTTTTATTAGGCTAAAATAGGGCCTAATGTTGGACATTTTATTAGGCCCATAGGGGGCCTAATATTATGACTAATATTAGGACCTAAATTAGGGGCCTGATAGTGGACACAGATAGTGGATACAGTAGTACATAATTAAGTACCGCCATGTGTACCACGGTGGCTACAGTAGTACGTACCACCGTGGTGTACATAGACAGGATATAGAAGGGACACGGAAGATGTGCTGATTACTTACAGGTACGCGGCGAACACCAGCGGACAAACAAGGAACAAGCGGAAAAATCAGGTCGACTGGTGGACGGAAGGCGTTGCGAATGGACGATGCGGATTGGTTGAAAGTAGGAACAGGGTAGATCTAAGGGTTTAATTGCTAATATAGTTCTCCTTTTGCGTACGATCGCGCTGATCGTTTTTTGGGAAGGCACCTTTGCGCCCCCACCTTATTGAAACCTCTACGTCCCGGGCGGAAGCACTAAGTGCGTTTTTGGCCCACCGGTTGGCGTAGAGTGTGAGAACTCACCCCGCAACTCCGCCCGCAGTGTCTGCGGTTCTTCGTTTAAAGGTTTTTGGTTTTGGGAACGTGATCGAGCAGTGCTCTCACCTTTTCACCGTGAAATTAACGTTTGGCCCCTAGAGTTCGGCTGCTTTAAGCGCCCCACGGGAACTCTAGGTGGATTTTAATATAAATACATTTTCCTCATATAGTCTAGGCTAGGAGCGCATTGATTTGGGCGTTCCTTAGCTGTTTGACGGCTTAGAGGCTCCGCGATCAGGCAGTGAAGACTTCCGCTGCCTGATCAAGTACCCCCCTACCGATCAACACCTGATCGACAATTTTTGCGAATCATGATCGTGATCGCTGATCGCAAATCGCGCCAACTACTACTTGAACGACTTCCGGTGCTTGATCAAGTCTGATCAAGGTATATTACGACTGGGCAGCAGTTTTTAACCCCTGATCGAGCCTTTCAGTACCCTATAGCACTTGCGATCAAGACGCCTGATCGCATTTGCGATCAAGACCGAATACAACTGAACTACGGCTATTAGCATCAGCACCAGCCTGATCAAGCCTGATTACCACTGATCTACATCGTTTCGGCGCCTGATCGCGTCGGACTGCCGCCTGATCGCACTTGCGATAAAGACGGAATATTGCTGATCGTCAGTTATTAGCATCGGCCCAAACTTGATCAAGCCTGATCGCGGCTAATTGACGTGGTTTAATCACCTGATTGCACGTGATCACGCCTGATCGCATCGGTCGTATCGTCACAAGTTATTTGATTCAATCTTGCACCAAGAATTCTCTGTGCGCTGTCCCCGCCACCTGAGGAGCGACCCACGCCTAGCCGTCGGGTACACAAGGTGAGCAAGAACACAAGCAGTCGAAGACATCCGGAGGACCCCCTTCGTTAGTCGGCAGTCTGGGCGCCGTGGTACCGCCTGTTCAAGTCTCAAAAACTTCGATCAGCCGCTCCACCACACTAGCGTACTGAATAAAGTCCACTTCGTCGCCACTCGTGATCTTCTCGACGCCTCTCTGGCTCTTGTAGCCTTGCAGCACTGGAATCAAGCAAACAGAATCAGTCACGTATCCTACTTCACCCATTTTCAATACTTTACATACATTCGTTTTTGAAAAATACTCGAGGCAACTGCGGAGCTCGTTTTCGTGCACTCTGCAGCGAGATCCACTGAACCTTTTGAGCCTCCTCTAGCGTCGGAAAAATTACTGTCTTTGGTTCACTTGGCGTGCATCAGCTCCCACCGCAGCATGACGGAACGCGTGCTCGACCAGGTCAGCAAATAAAATTCCTTCCGAACCGAAGCTTCTCTCCGCATAAAACCCTATACCAAAAGAACGACAGAGTGCATCGAGCCTCAGCTCGACACTACGCGGAGCTCCTACGAGACACACGACTGTAAATTGCTTGAAAAAGTCGTCTGGAAGATCCGTCCTCGTCCTCGCATCACATGCCACTTGCACCAAAGGATTCAGCTCCTGCACACGCGGGAGACACGCCTCGGCACGCTATTCTCATCACATACAATCATCAAGTTGAAAGGAACGTTTGGACATTTCGGAGCTGTGTCTATTGCTTGAAAATCCACGTTTGACCTATATTTTGCCCACGTCTTCTTGTGAAAGAAAAAGTTGGGACGCCACGGCTAGTGGCGTCACGGATTGCGTATCGTGTAATGTGACGCTCAAACCAGCGAGCACCAAGTTTTCACAAGTTCTGATCTGAGCGTGGATAGACCGCTGACGAGAACGCGTGAATTTTGAAGACGTTTCTGGGCTTCCACGCCCCACAGGCGCATCTGCCGGCCGTACACGGCTGCTTCCGCCGCGCTGAACGTTGCCATGAAACACGAACTAGTCTATTACAAGTAATATATTTGACTATAACTAAATTATAGTCTGATACAAATACACAAACATTGAGTATACCTTTTTTGGTCTTGTACGAATATGTCCAACTTTAAATGCCTTGATCCGCGCATAAAAGTCCCAAAAGGGTAAAAAAGTATATCTTTTTTGGTACTTTTTTTGTTTTTCGTAGTCGCTGCCCCTGTCCCCCAAATGCGGCACTACCTCAATCGAAATTTGAAATTCAACGTGTATGATCATGTTCAAGGAAGGGACGTCGACGTTTTCATGAAATTTGGGTAAATTTGAAAGTGTATTATTTTGTGTTAGGCTCTGTAGTTAAGGAAACTTTACCTCAACTATGAGGACCCACTGTTCTTCATGTTTTGTGTTGGAACGTTGGATTCCTTGCACGACTGGAGACTCCTCGTTTCCTTACAGTCATACAACCTCCCATCTTGCTCGGAAGGTATCAAAGACTGACAAATGATCCAGACAGAGACGTGCACATGTGATTTCATTGGTAGAATACGTATAATTACACTTTTTTTCATGTGATTTCATTGGTCAGAAAACATTCAGTAAATGTGCAGTAGACTACTTACATTGCAATAACTAACTGCAATAATTGTAAAATATGCATGATCAGGTCGGTAAAACAATAACATCATATAACTCGATTGGTGACGTTACTGATAACTCTATAATAGCTGGAGCTAATACCGACGTATACAGCACAGCTGGATGGAAAGATACTGGCAAATGCACACGCAGTTGGTGACGTGGATGGTGACGGTGCCACCGAACTGCTCTTCGGGTCAATATTGGGCACAGTTTCCATTTTGAAGGTGTAAAATCGCCTGTGTTCATGGTATATGGGTAATGTATTGATGAACGAATGGTGCCAGATTGTAGATGATCAATTGGTTCGATGGAGAAGCTGCGAGGTGAACAGCTCCGTGACATCCATATGTCTGGAGCATGCGAACGATTGTGACGTAAGTGTTAAATGATAGAAATACGACTGTTCATGTTGGGATATGGTGCTCAGTAATGCTGGAGAGCAGAGTCGAATTATTGTCGCAACAGCTGAAGGAGCGTGTTTTGTATTTCGCTCGGTTCGAGACACTCAACTGTTACAGCTTTGCTTGGAGTTTGTAAGATTAATGCAATGGTAATGGTAAGCTGTAATAAAGACTGACGTGGGCATGACGGGGACCAGAAAGTGGCGCTTAATATTTGTGACATTGCATACCTTCATAATGAGCTCTGCATGGCAACTTGTAATGGAAACGTGTCCGTGTACCGACCAAGACATGGAGATTCCGGCGAGGTAGTATTGTTTTGTTTTCGTATACTCAGCCTTTTCTACGACAATTCTTATGAAACTTTGATGTAGCTTCTAGACTACACTCAGGTGGCAGAAATGGAGATCAAGGAAGAGATCGAAGCGCTTTTCGAGTGGCCGTCCGACTCGTCGAATCCAGATGTTTCGTCCCAGCTTTTTGCTCGATGCTCCTCTGGTAAATTCTTCTCCATTCGTGGACAAAGTTCAGCCAATGCATTTCACACGCAGCATATCAATTTGTTGGACGGTCCCCCTCATGACGATGACGGTATCACTTTTGTGGTTGGCGACATTGCGCTGGATGACGAGCGAGGCATGATTGCGCTTGTGTCAATGAATGGACTTGTGTCAATGCTTTCCTCGTCTGGAGAAAGGAAATGGAGTTTTCAGGTTGTCAACACAATGCTTTTAACTAATTGCTGAACTACGGATCGCATCTAACGTTTCGCCAGCTTCCAGAAGCTGTGGTCAATGCTGATAAGCTCAAGATGACAGCGCCGAGCGGAAAACCGGCTGATGCTGTACGTCACTTATGATTTATTTCACGTGCTTCTTTTACTACTACTGTGTGGTTGCAGATCGTGGCCTGCACTTGGAGTGGACAAGTGTATGTTATTCAAGGCGAGCAAAAGTTTGTGCCTTTTCGAATGGTTCTACCAAGTTGCTCCATGTTTTGTGGTAAGGCAGTAGCTGGAATGGGATGGTTCATAATGTTATTCCGTCGTTTGAAACAACTATTGTGTTTTCTCAGTTAATATTCACGACATAGTACAGATTTCTCCCACGATTGTTGGGATTAGCACTTCTGGCACGGTTTTAGTGTACCGAGGGGTACAAGAAACCCTTCTTCGTATTCTGCAGGACTTCACTCTGGTACGCACGTGCAATAAGCGTTTGGATGTCTCGTCGTATCGAATTAAATACATTGATCTTCTAGGCGAAGGAAGTCAAACGAAGTGCTGTGTTTGCTCAATTGGACAGCCCAGAAAAGCGAGAAGCGGTGCTGAAGAAACTCCGCGATGCGTTTCCAGACTCCGCTTTGTCGACTGAAACTGTAGCACCAAGTATGGAAGATGTTATCAAGGCTATGCTAGCTGCTCCCGTACAACCATAGCCTAAGAAATCATTTGGATCATTGTTAATGTGGAAATTACTATTGGGACGATGGGCTGTCTTGTTACCAATCCTGTAATTGGTACGCTTGTTCAATGAGATTTGCCACATGCACGGGGCCCCGACGTAGTAATTCTTGAGTAAAATCTCCAACATAACTTAGATGAAAGTTAATATCGGGCGTGTTCGTTGCATTCAGCTTCCAAGACGCATCAAACACACGGAAAGCAATGCAAAAGAGTTCATAAAAGGCCACAGGATCCTCAAATAGTCTCCAGAAAGGGCGCTCCGAACCGAGACATCCACCATCGCGTAGTTCAAGTGAATCTACCAGCATGTAGGCGATTTGAGAGCCCACTAGTGCGTACGAATAAACTTCTGGACCACTTTGGTTGTTGTTCACAAGCGACAACGCCATTATCCCATGCACTTCCTGAAAATACACCAGACACTTGAGCGGAAGCACAAATTGCATCTCACGCATCGGGTCGCCATGCCGGAATCCTAATCGGTTCCACTCGACACCGGTCAAAGCGAACGGCTGCTTATCAAAGCAAGACGTCCAGAGCAGCTCTAGCATTTCTACATGCTCGTGGTTTCCAGGATGCAGTGGGGTCTTCATGGCACGAAGGATCTTCGCCAGCTGCTCCAATGCCAACGCAGTCGGCGGTGCACTGGTCGCGCCTCCAAGTCCCGATGTTACGGCTGTGACCTTTTCCCAAATCTGCGCCGAATGTTTTTGTAGTGTTTGGGCCACCGCCGAGCTTTTCATCTTGGACGTCAGCGCCTTCTTGACACCAAAGAGGACCCTGCCAATATGTTGCTGCTGTAGCTGTGGCTGAGACATGGGGTATCCTATTCCAGCATCATCCTGTGACTGGTTCTGCCAATGAAAAAAAGCGCCAAACTGTCGATCTTCCGGCACATCGACAACTTCTTGATCCATCGTTGACTTCTCGTGACTCCTTCCGTCAGTACCTACCGCTTGAAGCTGCAACACCTTGACTCGGATTTCTCCATTGTTTGGAACAGGCAGCACGTGATTCTCCTGTGTTAAATCTTGCCAACAGTATCGACTCGACTCTCCAGAGAGTGCACGTTGTAATCGAAAGTGGTACAGCCCCTCGAACGGAAATTTTCGTCGCAATTCAGACAGCGTTGGAGACGAGGACAAGACGAATGAGGACGCAAAGTCCTCGAGAGGCCCATCGTCAACTTCGAGCTGCATCTGTTGGAAAAAGTAGCGGCACAAGACGCCGCAGTTGCTCATTTAGTGTCTATGATTGTTATGAGATGCAATTTCTGAAGTAGTACGATAATATTTTGGGAAAAGCATATGCATGCCCTCGCTTTTTGCGGAAATAACATACATGCCCCTTATTTTTATAAAAATTACATCAATGCCCCTGCCAGCTTGTCGGAAAATGAAATTGCTCAATGTATCCAAAAACGGTGGAAACTAAATAGGAGCGAACGTCCAGTGAGGACTCCATTACCCCGAAGCGATGGATCCCGAGCTTCCGATGCCCGTGCATTTGATATGTAACTTAGCGCGCAAAGCTGCACTGTGAAATTATTGTAGCATTAAATTCGCTACAAGGTGGTTGATACAGGTGAATTTGATATGTACTTAGCGCGCAACATGGACCGCAATAGTGTGGCTATTGAGTTTGCGGTTCATGTTGTCCGCCAATGCCTGAATATTTATTATGTTGGTGTCTCTGGCCACCTTCCAAACACTGTGGAAGCACTTGCATGTGTCGTGAAGCGCCAAGGGGTTTTTACATCGAATAAAAATGTGCAGATTATTGCTACGGTGGTCGAGCAAGCGAGTTTGCAAACGATGAAAAACCGCCCAGCCCCACCAGCGTCGCAGAAAAGCATGGGTGCAATTGGTAGTGGCGCTGCCAAGACTTTCGGAGACCGACCTTCCGTACAAGAGCAAGCTGCTTTCCGGTACACCGTGAACAACGCTCTGGAGCACTGGATTGCTATTTACAAGGAGCCAACTGGTAATTCGAAAATGCATGGCCAGTATCTCCAGATTTTGAAGCAGTATGGACTGCTTGCTGATGACGAAAGCGTATCGCTATTCTATTCTTTAAGTTTGGCAAGGAACTGCGTGTTGATCCGTGTTTAAAGAGCTCATTCGCTGTAACGGGGTTACATTTAGTTACGTTTGTGTACGTAAATACACAACGGCTGAGGTCAAGTATTGACCGGTCCGAAAGGTTCGGACCTATTGGTTGTTTTAACCAATCAGGGCGAGAGCCCTTGGTGAAGGCGTGGCAGCCTGCCACGTGTTGGCACACAGGTGGTATACATTACATTTCGGCTAGGTACGAATTAAGTAAGTTATATCTAGTATTACATATAGTTTACATTAGTTTATTAATTTAGGGTAATTACATATTAAATATAAATCAGTTTCCATTTTACACTAGCCAGCTAGACGTTCGGCCGGGAAAGGTCGAGCGTGCTGTGAGTGTTGTAGCATGGGATTGCCTCCCCTAGCTAATCCCTACTTAGGGAAGCCTTAATCTAAAGAGTTAGCTTACGCTAACAGGAAAGTGGGGAAATCTTGGCCCCGATCAAGAGAGTAATCTCACGCGAAGCCCTTTTATTAGAGCTTATCGCCGCTTAAGGAAAGTCTTCCTCTGTGCGCTAGCCGCACCGTGCGTTTACGCACCGGCTACACCTGGTAGCACTCGTAGTCAATCCAACACCTGTGTTGGTAGACGGCATCCTCTGCAAAGGATGAATCAGGACGATTGGGGTAAGCTAACCCTCGTCCAACAAGAAGCCTTTAAGAGGCTGATACTCATACTGGGTGAAGATGGCATGCACATCCTAGTAGAGCAGGGCCTTGATGACGTGCATGAGAGGGTTAAGGCCCTCATCGCCCATGAGGCGAATTTCGTGGAAGTCACTCCACGTCTACGGGGGTGCATCCTCCGTTATCCTTCAATATAAAGGAATTCACCGGTGAAAAAGGTGATAACCTTTATGTGTGGCTTTGCGAGATCGAACAGCCTTCGACACAGCGAATGTGATCGAGGATCACTTGCAAGTAGGACTTGCACTAACCCATCTTACGGGCAAAGCCCGTACATGGGTGTTTACGTGTCCGGATTCGGTCACGAACGTGTTCCCGACCTGGAAAGTCCTTAAGCAAAAGCTTATGGAGATGTACGCCACGCCTGATCTGGTTCTCCAGAATCAGTTGGCGTTTTTGAGGTGCCGTCAGGGCACTAGGGACTTGGATACATAAATCCAAGAACTGAAGACCCTGTTGGCAGGGATGTATGCGAAAGCGTATTCGGACAATGTGTCCATTCCCGTGTTCATGGGAGGCCTGAAAGAAGGGACAACACGTTCGGAGCTCTTCCGATGTCAACCCCAGTCTCTGGAGGGGGGCGTTAAAGATGTCGTTTAACGCCGAAAGGAACTTTCGTTCCTCAAACGTGGGTCCTGAACCCATGGAACTTAGTCAGGTCGAAGCGCAAGAGAAACCTCCCGCTAGGAGTCACTCTGACTCCTTTTCGCAGGGCTTTGAAACGGAGCTTCTTGCAATGTTGCAGCGGCATGGGCCGCTAAGATGCTTCCAGTGTGGGAGCACGGATCATCTGCGGAACAGATGTCCGCGGAATTCCCAGCGAGATAATCGCTTTAACGGTCCAAGGGTTGGGAAAAAGCCCTTGCCCAAGCCGTCGGGAAACGACGGCTCCCAGTAGGTGCGGGGCGCCTTACTGGGGGATCCCTCAGTGCTGTTAAGCCCCAGGGTAGGGGACGACAGCACAAAGTCCCGAAGGAAACGGTGCTTTCTAGCACCGAGTTGGTGTACCAGCCAGGTTTGCTGGTAGTCCTTGCGGACGTGAAATGCTTTGATAAGCCTTGGAGAGTCTTGATAGACTCTGGAACCTCTGACAATTATGTCATACGGGCTTCTGTAGAGAAGAGTCGTCTGTATGCCGAGGCCCTAGAGGCACGTTCTCGTGACGTTGTCACGGTCCGTCTTGCGACGGGCGTTCAGGTTTCTGTACCCAAGGTCTCGATTGACCTTAAGCTGAAGTTTGCAGACTTCGACAGCTTAGAACGTTGCCTAGTCCTGGATTTGGACTCGAGGTATGACCTCATTCTGGGCATTAAGTGGCTGGAACGCCACGAGCCATGGATAGACTGGAAGTCTAACCCATTGGCTCAACGCACCCGCGATAGGGTGAAGCATTGGCGAGTCATGAACCCACCTTTGCTCGATCGCAAAAGCGATTTTAGCGTGAGATGCCAGAGATTGGGATGACTGAAACGATCATTCCCAATGACGTTAAGGAAGAGTTCCTTAACGAGGGGGATTCGGCGGTTAATCCCCGTGCCGAGATAGGCGATACTGGTGAGTTGCCAGTGGAAGAGGTGGATTCCTCTGAGTCGACTCCAGTGGTAGGGGTAGAGACCCATGTGGTTAAGCGCGAGGCGCTTCCAAGCGAAGAGACCCGTAGTTCGTCTCTTTTGCACGTCGGATATGATTCCGACCACGCCGTTATAGGCGAGACTGGTGAGTCGCAGTGGCAGAGGTGGATTCCTCTGAGGCGACTCCAGTGGTAGGGGTAGAGACCCCTGTGGTTAAGCGCGAGTCGCTTCCAAGCGAAGAGACCTGTAGTTTGTCTCTTTCGCACATCGAACATGATTCCGACCACACCGTTATAGGTGAGACCGGCGAGTAACCGGTGGTAGTGGTAGAGACCTCTGTGAATAGGCGCGAGGCGATTCCAATAGATGGGGCAATTGACTCCCCCCATCTGGGTCCCGGGATGAGTCCCGAGGCCAATAGTCAGCAGTAATATTGGATGCTGAATAGTGTGACAGGTGTTGTCACAGAAGGCGTAAGCCTGGAACGGTTTCCTGGGGTAGGCGAACTGTTGTCGTTGGAGGAGATGTCCTCCAACGAGTTTGAAACTGCTTTGGAAGCAGATGAAATCGACGAGGTTGTCGTATTACGTCCGGAAGAGGAGTTGAACTCCTCATCCACGATGGACGAGTAAGTGTTGGTGCAAACCAAACAGGCATTGAATGTCCGAAGCGGCATCAAGATCCTTGCGGATCCTGAGGACCCTTACCATTCCTTACTAAAGGAATTTGGAGATGTCATTAGTGACAACCCGCCAATGGGGTCACCACCGGATGGGGGAGTCCAACATGAAATCGATTTGGTTCCTGGAACCAAATACTGCGTCACGAAGCAGTGGCCTCTCCCCAAGGAGCAATGCGAGGTCATCGACGCATTCTTCAAGGGGAAAAAAGAGGCAGGGATGGTACGGGATAGCAAGTCTCACCACTCATTCCCCACTTTTGTGTTCGTAAACCGAACGGAAAGTGGCGCATTGTGAATGCGTACAACAAGCTGAATGCAGCGACTGTACCCATTCAGACTCGATTCCTCGGAAGGATGTCCTCCAGAACAATATGGCGGGCTGTAATGTGTACAGTGCCTTAGATATGGTGGACGGGTATTATCAGGTGCTCATGCGAGCGTCCGATATTCCGATGACAGCGGTTAGCACGCCTAGTGGCATGCTGTGGGAGTGGCTTGTTATGCCACAGGGGCTTTCGAATGCACCAGCGACTTTTAATCGCTTGGTGACACAACTCTTTCGCCCTTATAGAAAGTACTCTTAGACGTAATTCGACGATATATTCGTTCATAGTCGCGCGGAAGGCGACTCGTCTGATGTTCAGACGCACCTAATACAACTTCGAGCGGTGCTCGAATGTATGCGAGAGCACAAGTTATATGCGAACGCATCCAAATGTATCTTTTGTTCTGAGGAAATTCCTTTCCTCGGATGCTTCATCGGTAAGGATGGAGTGCGGGCGGATCCCGCGAAGGTGAAAGCCATTGTGGAGTGGACTTCGCCACTCCACAATAGATATATTATCTAGCTCCTTAGCAATGTTAAAATTATCTTCTGTATAGTTAATTTATCTAGCATTTTTTTGGCCTGATCGTCTTAGCAAAACCTGGGTAATTTTCCACGTCAGTAGTTATGGTTAATTGCCCTCCTGGTTGCATACCATGAATTAATATAAGAATTCATGTAGCTTTTTATATTTTTAGTTATTAACCTAAAATATTTTGCTTCACTCCACCTTCTGGATGTGAGAGTTTGATTGCACAAGTATGGACAATTTTGGTAAAGCTAAAATTTTGCAGATTGTAAAATTCAGATCAATAATTAGGTGCTTACGATTGAATTTACATTTAAATCTTAGAGATGTACGGAAGTGGTGGCTTGGTTTAGCAAATTATCCCCACAAATACAGCGAGAACTACGCTGAAATGGCGAAGCCATTGACGGACCTACTTTAGAAGGATGTTGATTGGTGTAGGGAAAGCAAACACCAAAACTCTTTTGAAGCGGTTAAGGGGAGCTTGTTAAAAGCTCCCTTTCTTGCTCTCCCAGACTCTGGGAAACCATTTAGTGTCATCTACGACGCCTCCGATTTCGCAATCGGATGTGCTTTGTTACAAGCAGACGATGCAGGAAGGGAACGCGTGATTGCGTTTGAGTCGAGGCAGCTTAAAGCTGCGGAACGGAATTATCCCGTTCATGACAAGTAGCTACTGGCAATGAAGTATGCTCTTGTCAAATTTAGGGTTCACCTACTCGGCCTACTCGGCTCAAAGCCGTTCGTGGTTTATACTGACCACGCGTCCTTACGGACAGCGACAAAGTCGCCTCATCTATCGCAACGGATGGCTCGTTGTCTCTCCTTCTTTGCGGAGTACAACTTTGAGGTTAAGTATAAACCTGGCAAGCAGAACGTGCTTGCAGACGCGTTGTCGCGTCGTCCCGATTACGAGCTCGCTCACGAGACATTCGTCACCTCGTCTGTGGTGGATCTCATACGCCAGGCGTATGCGAAATTCCCACATTGTACGGCTCTTATCAGCGCGTTGGGTGGAAAGGGACTTGGCTCGTCTGATACAACCCTGTCAAGTCGAGCTAAAGCTCGTTTAAACCGTTACAGTTACTGTTACGGTTTGCTATATTATAGCACGAGCGCGGAGGACACTCCGCCGGTGGTTGTTCCTCATGATGAGGAACTGAAGTATGAGTCCTCGTTGAGGCACATGACGCCCCTAACGGGGGTCATTTAGGTCGGGATAAGACCTACAGCGCTTTAAGTGCTTTGTATTGGTGGCCCAACATGTATAAGTGGGTCGGTGCGTACATACGCACCTGTGAAACATGTCAGAGGGTTAAACCCTCTGCAAGTTCAGCTGCGCCTTTGGCAAGCTTGTCGGTTCTAACGGAGTGTGGGAAATCCATTAGCATGGATTTTATCTTCGGTTTTCCGAAGGATAAGGCCGGGAACACCGGCATATTGGTCTTTGTAGACCGTTTGACAAAGATGGCTCACCTGGCGGTGGTGCTAGAGTCCATAGATGGACAAGAACAGCAAAAGTGTTCCTAGAACGTGTCTTCGACAGCATGGTCTACCCGATTCCGTTGTGTCGGATCGGGATCTCCTTTTTACGGGACATTTTTGGAAGCGTTGTTTAGGGAGCTGGGCAACAGGTTCCTCATGTCCACTGCGGATCATCCGCAGACGGACGGTCAAACAGAGCGCGTTAATCGCGTTGTTGAGCATATTCTACGGAATTTATGTCCGGATTCTCCAAATAGTTGGAGTGAGATGCTTCCTATGGTCAAATTTGCTATAAACAATTCGGTCCATGCATCTACGGGGTTTACCCCGTTTTACGTGAACGCGGGTTCCGTTTACGCCACGTGTGTGTGGCCCAGGTCTTGAGGGGGGAGGATTCCCTGGTATCAGCCCTGTATCATTGCGAAAGCACATCGATAAGTTTTTATCGACGCGCCTTAGTGTCTTACGACACGTCTGCGATGCCATGGCGGAAAGCCAAGACAAGCAGAAGGAGCAAGCTGACCACAAGGGGTGGCGTAACAAAAAGGTATACAAAGTAGGAGAAAGTGTTTTATTAAACGCTAAAAATCTTCCTACACATGCAGTTTACAATGTGTTGCGCAATAAACTGCGCCCCAGGTTTGTGGGGCCTTTTAAGGTACTATCCCGAAAGGGCTTATCGTATACCTTGGACATCCCGAAGGTGATGCGTACGCATCCAACCTTCTATGTGGGTATGCTTAAGACATACCAGGACCCGGAGGCGGGCCCCCTCCTGGAGGAGGTTGGAAAGGCGGATAGCCGTAAGAGCCGTAAGACACGGCAGGGCGAAGGAAGCCCGAAAGGGCTAAAATGCGACCACGAAGCTCCGCAACGGCCGTCTCGAGAGAGGCAACCCGCCTCTCGAAACGATCAGTGGCATCCCACCCATCGCGGAGTCCCTCGTGGATATCATGGATGCGATGTCTGTGTCGATCACAGCGCTCGCGAATCTCACGTCGCAATTGCGCGACCCCCTCCTCCAATGCTCGATGCGGAGGGTGCTCCACACTATCATGTGGAGCGTCTGATGGAGCGACGCCATCATCGGGGTCAAACCCAGTATCTGGTGAAGTGGAAGGGTTACCCACACTCACATAGTTCGTGGGAGTTCGAGACTCCCCTGCGGCAGGATTGCCGCGACGTCGTTGACGCTTTCGAGCGGGAGAATCCCGCTGCAGGTCAACGACCAAAGGGGAACGAGAAGCCCCTTCACTCCCAGTAATTGGGAGTTCGACGGAGGCAGATGTGGCGCTCACACTGTCCTCTGGCACCGTGGTGGAGACAGGGACGATGGCGTAGCGCGTGCGATATGGAGCACGTAATAGCTCCATCGCTTTGTCTCTGGCAAATGCCAGGCGCAACGCTCTCTCCACCCAAATGTCACGACGGGAATAGCTGTTGTGCAGCTCATTGAAGCTGGGTAGAAGCTTCTCCCCTTCCGCCCAAGCGCGGAACTTCTTCTCCGCATCATCAGCACTTTCTCCCGGAGAAAGAACGATAGTAACCTCGCGGAGGCTCTCAACAGGGGCACCCTGTGCCTGCCTGTCGAGGCGTTCTCGGTATGAGACGCTAGTGAACCGCTTTTGAGTGAGCAGTTGTTGCCGGAGTTTCTCACGGCGTTCGCATTGATACGGCTGTTCAGCCGCGGGGGCAGTGGTAAAGGATGCTAAACCAGTCCTTACAACACGCCTAGCCCACTTTGGAAGGCCACGAGGACCTTCAAAATTATAGGCCGCCCGTGACGGGCGTCTGGGGGCGCGTAACGCAGCCCTTAGTGCCTGTGAGGCAAGTTGGGTTTATTGAGCTGCGTCCAGATCGTTGGTGACGATCGCCTTTGGCGATTCGGATGTATCATCTGACATTGGCAGGGGTGGCGCACTAGTGAGTGCATTTTCCCCACGTGTGGGGAACGGATTAGGCTGCCGACATCACCGTTCGGCGTGGTCGGAGCAATCATCCTTCGGGGAACTATCCCCAAGGGCCCCCTCCTCTGAGATCTCGTCGCCCGAGTAGAGGACCTCCTCTTCTAGGGGAGAATCATCACCACCGCTATAGGTGCTCATCGACGCCAGAGTTCTGGCAGTTGGGGTCTCCAACTATAATCGATTATTTCGTATCAATAGTCTTGATGGGGGAGAATGTAACGGGGTTACATTTAGTTACGTTGGTGTACGTAGATACACAACGGTTGAGGTCAAGTATTGACCGGTCCGAAAGGTTAGGACCTATTGGTTGTTTTAACCAATCAGGGCGAGAGCCCTTGGTGAAGGCGTGGCAGCCTGCCACGTGTTGGTACACAGGCGGTGTACATTACATTTCGGCTAGGTACGAATTAAGTAAGTTATATCTAGTATTACATATAGTTTACATTAGTTTATTAATTTAGGGTAATTACATATTAAATATAAATCAGTTTCCATTTTACACTAGCCAGCTAGACGTTCGGCCGGGAAAGGTCGAGCGTGCTGTGAGTGTTGTAGCAAGGGATTGCCTCCCTAGCTAGTCCCTACTTAGGGAAGCGTTAAGCTAAAGGTTTAGCGTACGCTAACAGGAAACTGGGGAAATCTTGGCCCCGAGCGAGAGAGTAATCTCACGCCAAGCCCTTTTATTAGGGCGTATCGGCTAAGTAGCGGTATATCGGTGCGTATACGCACGGTGCGGCTAGCGCACAGATGAAGACTTTCCTAAAGCGTCGATGTGCCACTACTTAGCCGATACGCCCTTGTAAAAGGGCTTAGTAAGAGAGTTCTCTCTTACTCGGGGCCAAGATTTCCCTTGGTTTACTTGTTAGAATTAACTAACGCCTTGAAACAAGGCTTCCCTTAGAAAGGGAGTAGCTAAAGGAGGTATTCCTTTTGGCTACAAACGATCACAGCACGCGCGACCGGTGGAGGTCGTGCGTCTAGCTGGATTAGTGTTATTTGTTAACTGAATATATTTAATATGGAATTAGCCTAAATTAATTAAACTAATGTAAACTATATGTAATACTAGATCGAACTTACTCCATTCGTACCTAGCCGAAATGTAATGTACACACCTGTGTACCAACACGTGGCAGGCTGCCACGCCTCCATCAAGGGCTCCTGCCCTGATTGGTTAAAATAACCAATAGGTCCAAACCTTTCGGACCGGTCAATACTGACCCCAACCGTAGTGTACTTACGTACACAACATAACTAAATGTAACCAGAATGTAACCCTGTTACAAGCGGCGTATCGCCGCTTAAGGAAAGTCTTCCTCTGTGCGCTAGTCGCACCGTGCGTTTACGCACTGGCTACATTCGCCGTTAGCGACCCTGCTGCACTCAAGGCAGGTGCAAAGGTTCCTCTGAACTACGCTGTACTGGACGCACTTACGCATTTAATGGCGTTGCTCGTGAGCTTTCTCTACTACGCACCTACCGCAAATCTTCAGGTGCTGAACCACGCAGTCGCTGCGATTACCAATGTGTTAGTTTCAGCTCATGATCTGTCGCGCAAAAAGAAATCTCCGTTTGACCAGCTCGTCTTTATCCGCATGTTTGTCAATGAAGGAATTAACGGTACACGGTTGGCGCAGGCAAGATCGAATAAGTTACTTTTACTTTCGGCAAGATAAAAGCTAGTAGATCCGCACGACTGAAGGACACACTGCAAAACACGTTTGCTTAAATATATTTCTCTAAAAGTTAAATATAATCCTACTACTACCAACTACTCTAAGCAACTCGCGCCGCAAGTCAAGGCAACTCGTTCGTCTCGTTCCACTTCTATATTGCGTAACTTATAGTGAACTTGCAAGGCAGATGGTTGATCGACGGGAGCATAGGCTAAACACTTGTCCACCAAGTGGATCACACTCTGTGGACAATCGCCACGTACGTGCGGTCGCAACGATCCAGCACTGACCAAGACGGCAATGCGCGTATTGGATAAAATCCTGTAGTGACGACTCTCGCCTGGAAGTATCCCTTGTGCATACTGTCGACAACACGTATCTAACTCGTTTAAGAGCACGCCAAACGAATAAACATTTGTTTTCTTGGAATAGTGTTCCCAGCGCAGAATTTTCGGTGCAATCCACGCGACGGTCCCTATCTCGGACGTCAGCGTCTGATCGTCTTCCTCTAAAGCGCGACTCGTGCCAATATCCGTGACTTTCGCTTCCCACGACGCACTCAGGAGACGTTCTTGGGTTTTAAATCCCGATGAATGACCAGGCGCTCGAACGAGTGCAAGTACACGAGCGCTTCGGAAATATCGAGCACAAGTAACGATTTACACTTGATGGGTCCGTCTGTGGCAAACCAAGTGTAGCTTTGGTGGAGTCCAGTTCAAAATCGAACACCAAAGTCTGCGTAACTGAACCACCATCGCGCCAAGCCGACCAACTAACGGAGGGGTTACTCCGCGAACCTTCGCCTGGGTGCGATCGGCATTACAGGATGCAGATTCCGTTTTGTCTTGTGTCTGTGGTGAAGTGCAATTGAAAATTATCGACCAGTTTGTACCAGTGTACCAGTTGTCAAGGCAGATCGATCGGGTTGGCTAAAAGGACGGAGTGTTTTGGGTCAATCGTGTGCTTGGAGTGTTTTGTACGCAGATTTGAGGTAAGGCACACGGTTCGCATATAGTTTACATATTGTATTTTAATTGGTTAATTAAATATAGTGTTCGTATTACACTGGGTTGCTAAAGTCCCGCTCCGATCGGAGCCATTGGGAGCAGAGTGCTAGCAGGGTCCCCTCTTGCTCATTAATCCCGGCCAGGACAGAGCTCCACCGAAACTCCCATTACTGGAGGCGCCCACTACGTTCAGTCACCCCCTCAAGTTCGTCCACGTTAAGGAGGCGTGTTTTATTTGGCTTGGTTACTCATCACGATCTGCGATCAAGTGACAGAAACTATTATTGGCTGGATTACTCACTGCTTTGCGGTCAAGTGACAGGTTTAATTGCATTCAGAGTGAAGATTTCCGCTTCGTTTGCCGATCGGCCATATTGAATTGTCTTTTCGTTGGAATTTTGGATCAGTACCCCAGAAGTGGTACATCCGTATCGACACCTACTAAAGTCTCCACTGAGCAACGGTCCACCGAGTGTGTAGCCACCCATACCAATGGGTACACAAGGTGAGACACGAGACGAATCGGACTCGTCGTCTAGTAATGCCGATTGGTCACCCGATCGGCACCCAGGCGAAGGTTCGCGGAGTAACCCCTCCGTTAGTTGGTCGGCTGGGCGCGATGGTGGTTCAGTTCCGGACACTTCAGTTTTCGATTTTGAACTGGACTCCACCACAATGGTGCGCGTGCCAGGAGCATTTGGTGACCGTGGATATCACCGCGATATTCACCAAAGTATGGATTTGATATGGATACTCTCTGGAGAGGACGCAAGGAACGCCTATCGCCTTGTGTACTACTAGTTGGAAAGGATCGCGATGTTCGATCTGGTCAAAGGGAGGATCCGATCGAAATTAAAGAATTTACGACTCCTCATACCGCTCCTGGCGGAGCCGATCAGCACGAGGAACGTTTATCGCCTCGTCTAGTGGTCGTGGAAAATGATGGAAATGATCGATCTGGCCAGATGGAGGACCAGATCGAGAATAACCGGTTTATTCCTTCCCACAAGGCTCCTATTGGAGCCGATCGGGACTATAGCAAGTCTTGCTATAGTCCCAGTAGGGATCAGGACCATGTTCCTGATCCCATGTATTTCGACGTGAAAAAATGTATGATGTGAAGGACACTATGGGGGCGAATCACCCCGATCCGCCCGAATTACCAATGAAGAAACTCAAGCGTAGGCTCGCAATAGTCTCGTATGATGACGACTTGAGGAAAAGTCGTCGGTCTGTGATGGGGTTGTGGATGACAGGGAGGTGATCAGGATGTACTACATCTACAAGCTGAAGAAATTCGTTCGCTAAAACGAGGTCATGCGAACTATCAAGCTCCTAATTCCGTATCGTCTACACGGGACTACAACCGAACCGATTGACTCCGATCGGCCGCTGCAGCTAGTCATGAATCTTCTGGCGATACTAGCCGAGGTTGGGATCAAGGTCAAGAATGTTAATGGTGTTGGTAAGTTGTTCGAAATGGATAATTGGAAGTTAAAACAATCTATGTCAACACTACATGACCATCTGACGCCATTGGTGGGGGCAGTGCGCCGCCCAACTCCCACAATCGCGTTGAAAGCCCCCAACCTCGTGCGATCACTTGTCGAAAAGTCATTCTATGATAATAGCTCGCTGTATGGGTCACCGCCTTCCTCCAAATGCTCATCCGAGCTGGAGGTCGATGTGGAGCTGATGACCATGGATCACGGTGCCAGTCACACGGAACAAAAAAGGACGTGCGGCAACGTGGGGCGGCATGCCAGTCGGGGCCCCAGGGGCACCCACAGGCATCGGCACCCCCCAAGACCGATCCAGTCACCTCTCCCGCGATGGAAGCAAGCTTGCAAGCCATGTTCGAAGCTATAATGAAGCGTTACGCCGGAGATCGAGGCCGATCACCTCTGCACACGCGTGCACCGAGCCGATCGTTCCAGGAAAACGACGCTATTTGTGCGGACGTCCAAATACATTCAATAACATCAACAGACAAGGTGTCCGAAGGTGTTAGACCGCTTTTTAAGACAAAACGAAAGTCGTATCCAGCCCGCCCTCGCCGATAGGCAAGTAGCAGCGACTTCGACATGGAGTCGACCAGCTAAATTGACGGTGACTACGGTGGTACGGGCATAGGCAGGACGCGTAAGGCAAACCTAGCCTCGACGACGGCGTTTGATTTGAATTCGACGGCGATCCCAAGGTTTTGCATGGCTGCAACCACAGAGTTGAAGGATTTTACGGGCAAAGATGCAGACGAGGAGTAAGCCCGATCATGGTTAAGCCGAAAGAATTCCGCCTTCCTCCGTGATCAGACGCCAAACAAAGAACGGTGTCTGATCTTCTGAGATCTGATGAAGGGACCGGCTGCGAACGGGATCCAGCGGTTAAGTCGGGATGTCCGGTCTGATTAGAGTCTGCTATGTATGGAGTGTTAAAGGTAGTACTGTCACTCCGGCTTTTCTACTGCTGGGAGGTATCACCACATGAGGAAGATGGGCGATGAAACGCCGATCGATTACCTCCACCGGCTTAATTTGGATGCGATGCGTGCGGGAATCCCGATCAAGGAGACCGATCCGCCGATCAGCGCTACCCAATAACATGTGGGTCACTTTATCAGTACGCTGGACGATCAGGAGTTGGCCGATCAGCTGATCTTACTGCGCCTCAGGGATGTGGAAGAAGTTGAACAGACGTTACGTATGATGCGACACTCCCGCTGTATGAGGACGAAGGTTGCTGTAGGATCGAACCGATCCCGATCGAAGGTGCAGGATGATCACGTGAAAAACCCTGCGACCAGACCGGACAGAGCGATTAGAGCGATCGTTCTGATGTAAGCACCGGGTCAAAATGGGAGAGCAGTGGTTGGTCCAGCCTGGAGTAAGACGAGGAACATTACCGTCACATTTTCGTCGCCGAGTCTACGCCAAGAGACCGAACAGTGTCAAGCCGTGACGAACGAAAGGCAAGAAACGTCAACAGGTCCGACCCGGAATCGCCATACAAGAAGTGCACACATTGCGGGTCGACCAAACACGGTGATCGGGGCTGCTGGAGAAGAATTACGTGTAAGAAATGTGAAAGCCACGGACGCCCCACCGATCACTGTCTGTTTGGACGCAAGGAGTGTGGAGAAATTAACGACGATGGACAATGCAAGATGGAAGAATTTTTCAACCAGATGCACAAGCGGTATGTACTAGACAAGCATGCGGGAATGCTGCCACCTGATGTGGAGAAGATGTTAAACTAGGTCGCTCGCCAAGTTGGAATCTGGATCGAGACGAGCGATCTACGTTTAGCATCTACGCATATGTCGTAAAAGACGGTGACACAACAACAAAAAGGACAGGCGATGGTAATCATCCGATCTACAGTCTTACGACTGACGAATATTCCCGATAGAAGGTCGTTATGCAGTTGGACCTTCGGCCGGGTGAGTCACGCGGTTACTGGAAATATCACGCTCCCAATAAATGGTTCAAACAGGCAAAAGCCTGCGGGAAGATCAAAAATAAGAAGGCGACGATGTTGTTTGAATATTATAAAGATATCAAGAAACAAGAACATTACAAAGCTTATGCTGAATATCTAAGGCTATTATATGTTGGAATGACTAGGGCAGAAGATCATCTCATCATATGCGGTTACCAGGGAAAAAGGGCTATCCATCAATTCCGGATTGGATTTTTTACTTGTTTTAATCATTTTCTAAACTCTCATTTTTAACTTAATTCATTCCGGATTTAACAAATATTGACTCTGGATCAGAAGTCTCGATCATTGCCTCCGCCTTTTCTCGTAAGGTCGGATGTCAGATTGACTATGCACAGAGGCATGAATGGGTCGGAATTGGCGAAAATTCCTATATGACCGAAGGGAGGACGCGTGTGAAGATTACTCTCTGGTTCACTGGTCTACTTCTTCATCGCCTGGGTTGGTAAGCAGGCCGGCCAAGACGCGCTACTTGGTATGGATTTATGGTGCCGGCAGGCATACGCCTAGATCTGTCGCATGGAGTACTTACGCTTCCAGAAGAAGTCCAGATCCAACCGGTTGGTCGACGCCCCTTACACGGATTACGTACTGATCTGGTGAGGTGGAACCAAGATATCACCATTCCCGTTGGTCGATCGGCAGATATCTCGGTTGAAAAGGATCATCGGACAAGGAAGTTGTGGGTGACCAGGGGCGATCTCTGGGTACCGACGCTTGTGGAAGGTGGAGATCGGAGCGATCGCGTACGAGTTACTAACCTCGGTAATAAACCGCTGATGTTAGGCAACGGTACGATCGTCGGTATGTGGCTGGATGAAGGAAATGTTCCGTGGAGGATGGGATTTATTTCGATCGAATCAAGACGTTATATACAGTGGCAAAGCTTTGCGCGTAAGGCCACCACCGACCGGATAGGCGACGACAAGTCAGCCGAAGAAGACCCCCTGCCGCGGACGGAAAGGCCTGATCACGTGGTGACCAAGATATGCCGAAGGTTATCAGCGCAGTCACTCGATACAGTGAACTCGAAGGCAGATGTGCCGAGAGTTGTTAATGCGGTTGTATCGCAAAATCGGGTGACAGTGGAACCGACGGCAGATGGGGACGATCGAGTATCGCTGGATACGAGTATGGTGACGCATCCACTCAAGTCGGTGCCACATAAGGGCAGCCCGTCGAAGATGATCCGTATTGCCCGTTTTACAGGGGCGGACCGAGCGAGGTCGCCTCACCAGATGACCTTGTGTGTATTCACGGGGGAGGGGAGAAGTGTGTTAATGGATTGGTGAATCCGATCTGGAATGTAACTACCCCACCTGAATTGCTAACCGACCCGCTCGAGGCGACTATGGACGATCCGCAAGTCGCCAACACCCCCGATCGGACCGATCAGCCCAAGGAATTAAGATGGGAGAAGAAATACCGGCTGATAGGGAAGGGTGCTGCTGATGCCGACAGTGATGATGTCAAGCTGACCGCCCATTGGATGTAAGATCGACCCAGAAGACGTGTTGTGGTCAAAAGCACCGGGAAAACCCGATCCACTTGAATTATCTTGAAGAAACAATTTGGATCGGTAAATCCGATCTTGATTATAGCGATCTGGCTAAGAAGTCCAAACTCAACCGACAGAATCAGAATTGTTATGGGGCGACGCAGACGAAGTGGGAAAGCGATATTTACAATAGCGCCGACCGTCAACACCGATCGGTGCAAATTTGTGATGTTTGATGGTGATTACGACTACGGATGTGTGCAACTGTATTGAACTGGTGATATTTCGATGATGAAAAAGTGGCTTAGGGATATGGATGAATTTTCTCGGTGGCAATGATAACGATTGGATGTGGCAAGGGTGGACCTTGATTAACTGGATTAAATGCCAATACAGATGAGACGATCGAGTAATAAAAAACGAAGTTTTATTGATGAATAATGCACGAATGATTGCCCGATCAGCGCTTACCACGTTAGAGTTCGCGATCACCCCATATCCGACTGACCGTCATGGCTGGGTGATCTGCAATCTTCTCACGAAATTGATTGCGCCAAGGCTGCTCCTTGTCCATTGGGTTCAGGTCGTCCAACAAGTTTTCGATGATGGTGTCGTAGTGGTAGCCGGCGTACCAAGATCCGTCTTCGATCAGATCCCCGTCTTTCTACACGAGACGCCTAGTCATATGGTGGACAACGGGATATAGGAAGACATCAATGTCACACTCCTTTGCCAGCATGCCCTCCAAGACAAATTGGCAGATCGACAACCAAGCTTCGCCCTCCCGACTCCGACGTTGTTTCCGTTGTTTATGGAACGCCGCTAGATCCTTGTACAGCTTCACTTTCCCAGCGGGAAGCACCCGGTAGCGGGTCGATTCCCAGATCGCTTGGAAGTGGACGCTGTGATATTGCTCAAGACGTCCCAAGAACGAAGTAGTCCACGGAGTCGGTTTGAACATGGCGTTCAGGTCGCGGCCAAGTAAAACTTCCCATGGCTTGGAGTTTTATAGACGGGTGACCTGCGATACGGTGACAAGATCGGGTCGCCACTCATTGCACCTGGATGACGAACCGCCAGCGGGAAAAGCCAGTAGTCCGGACGTGATAAAGTGCGAGCCAGCTGTTGCCTGATCGAAACAGATCACCGCAGCATATCGATCTGCCCCGGAGACCAAGGTTTGTCGGTAGCCAGACCCGAAGGAGGGAGAGGCACGTCAACCTTCAATGCCCCCAATGATGTATGACGATAAATTCCGGAAGTGCCGGGCAGAAGAGTTAGCTTGGGTGCATCAACGGACGGATTTGGTGGTTCTTGGACGCTTTCATCCTTCGGGTGCACCACTTGATCTGCTCCTGGCGTTGACGCTTCAACTGAGGCAGCAGATCGACAACTCTGGGTGGATCGGGACCGTGCAAGAGCGGAAGCCAGCTCAACTGAATCCGTCGATCCACCCTCAGAGTCCTCACCAGGCGAAGCAAATGCCAATTTGGGTTGACCAACCGTTGGTGCCGAGGGCGCTTGATTTTTCGTTACTTGGAGTGACTTGGATGAACTCGCTGTCGCATGCAGAAGCTTCGCCGACGCCTTGGCTCTCTTCCGCGGTGCCGCTGGATTCTCCTCAAATTCCGGATCGGCCGTTAGGTCCCGCGCCCTCTCGTCTCTTTATGCGACCTTACGATTCTTGTTGTGCGTTCGAATTTGGGGGGGGCGGAATCTCAGCCAATGAACGGCGAGAATTTCCGCCCGAGTTTTTGTTTGGAAACAACGCCAGCAGAATGAACCTGTGGGTCCGCAAGGGCACTCGATGCTATTCCGCGAGGAATGGGATCGGCGACTAGCGAACTGGATAGGCACGTAGCCAACTCATCACGACACCCGTGGACGCTTCGCCAGAGTCGATTCAACTCTCGGGTTCAAATGCCGAGCCGATCTTGGGAGGCAGTAATTCTTTCGGATGATCGTCGATCGTGAGCTTTAGCTCAGCGATCTGCCTATCCATCTCGCGTCGTTGGGAATATAAGACCGACCAATCGCCCTGAGGCTCCGAGCATTGCCGAACGACCACTGCGTGCAGCTCCTGAAGATACGATCGGTTGATCTCGAGACGACGCATGTCGTGACGAGTGCCGATCAGGCCTTCCAACATCGTTTGAAGCTGATCGAAGTGGCCATACACCTGCCGAACGGCATCGACAAGTGTCTGCACGGTCGGAAAGATATCGATCACCAGTGGATCTACATACAGAAGGAAGTGAGGATCGATCTAAAGTGGGGTTAACAATAGATTGGCATACCTGATAGGTTTTGAGGATCGATCTAAAGTGGGGCTAACAATAGATTGGCATACCGGATCGGTTTTGAGGAACCAAGGCCTTGAGACGTTTATTCTCGGCCATCAAGTCTGAACGATCCGCTTGTATAGCATCGATCAGCTTGGAAAGTCGTTTTGAGTCCCGGCGCATTATCTGGAACGCGGTGTTGGTCACGATCTGCTTTTTGCACTCAACTCTCAACTACTCTCGGAGTGCATCGATAGTTAATTGAGACCGATCGGCCTCGACTCGGTGCTCATCTTGTTCTTCGAAAAATTGAGTGTCGCACGAGCCGTCCGAATGGTCCGATCGGTCATAAGTTTGAATATGCGGAGAGTACAGGCACCGATCGCTTTCGAAGATAAGTGTTAGTGAAAGATGTGGCGATCGGAGGTCAAGTGGATTATCTGGTACGTTGGACTTGGAAGAATGCATTGAATTGAAGACTGTTTGTGAGATCGGTCCGCTACCGTTGTGCGGCTGCGACCAGACCCAGGTGCGGCTGTGTTGAAGTGCATTGAAAAGTATCGACCGGTTTGTACCAGTGTACTAGTTGTCATGGCAGATCGATCAGGTTGGCTAAAATGACGGAGTGTTTTGGGTCAATCGTGTGCTTGGAGTGTTTTTGTACGCAAATTTGAGGTAAGACACACGGTTTACATATAGTTTACATATTGGATTTTAATTGGTTTTTAAATATATTGTTCGTATTACATTGGGTTGCTAAAGTCGCCGCTCCGATCAGAGTCATTGGGAGCAGAGGGCTAACAGGGTCCCCTCTTGCTCATTAAGCCCGGCCAGGACAGACAGCTCCACCGGAATTCCCACGACGGGAGACGCCCACTACGTTCACTCACCCCCTCAAGTTCGTCCACGTTAAAGAGCCGTGTTTTAATTGACTGGGTTAATCATCGTGATCTGCGATCAAGTGCTAGAAATTATTATTGGCTGGATTACTCACTGCTTTGCGGTCAAGAGCAAGAAAACTTATTTGGTGGATTACTCACTGCTACGTGCAGTCAAGTGCCAGGTTTAATTGCATTCGGAGTGAATATTTCCGCTTCGTTTGCCGATCGACCATATTGAATTATCTTTTCGTTGGAATTTTGGATCCGTACCCCAGAAGTGGTACATCCGTATCGACACCTATTAAAGTCTCCACTGAGAAACGGTCCACCGAGTGTGTAGCCACCCATCCAATGGGTACACAAGGTGATACACGAAACGAATTGGACTCGGCGTTCTGTAATGCGGATCGGTCACCCGATCGGCACCAAGGCGAAGGTTCGCGGAGTACCCCCTCCGTTAGTTGGTCGGCTGGGCGCAAAATGGTGGTTCAGTTCCGGACACTTCGTTATCGATTTTAAACTGGACTCCACCACATGTCTCACCTTGTGTACCCTTTGGTGTGGGTGGCTACACACTCGGTGGACCGTTTCTCAGTGGAGACTTTAATAGGTGTCGATACGGATGTACCACTTCTGGGGTACGGATCCAAAATTCCAACGAAAAGATAATTCAATATGGTCGATCGGCAAACGAAGCGGAAATATTCACTCCGAATGCAATTAAACCTGGCACTTGACTGCACGTAGCAGTGAGTAATCCACCAAATAAGTTTTCTTGCTCTTGACCGCAAAGCAGTGAGTAATCCAGCCAATAATAGTTTCTAGCACTTGATCGCAGATCACGATGATTAACCCAGTCAATTAAAACACGGCTCTTTAACGTGGACGAACTTGAGAGGTGATTAAACGTAGTGGGCGCCTCCTGTCGTGGGAATTCCGGTGGAGCTGTCTGTCCTGGCCGGGCTTAATGAGCAAGAGGGGACTGTGGCGAAGCGTATGGAAGATTTTGAGGCCAACTGTGGTGAACATGGACGGTCCACCCGGAGCAGAAGCGATACAGTGTACAAGTACACGATGGCAAGCGACAGGCGGATGATATATCAGGTTTGATTGGTCGATGGAGCACATCAGGATGGGTAGCTTTGATTGGTTGATATTAGGTAATCGGTTGGGATATAAGCAATAATAAAGTTCTCTTTTTGCGTACGATCACCTAGATCACCGATTGGGACGGAGTGATCACCTCGCGCCTCCCTTTCTTTTGCATACGCACAACTACACGTCCCGGGCGGGAGCACGTAGTGCACTTTTTGGCCCACCGGCAGACGTAGAGTTTCGAAGAACTCGACTGCAACTCCTCCCGCTGTGTCAGCTGCCCCTTTGTGTGACGGTTATTGGGAGGGTGATCGAGCCAAGTGTTATCACCTCTTCCCCCATTGGTTGGCATCTTTTCCCTAAAGTTTCGTCTGCTCTCAGCGCCCCTTGGAAACTCTAGGTGGATTTTTGTGAAATCCGTCGATCTACACATAGAAAGTGAAGATCGACCCCCTTCCTCTTGAGTTTGGGATAGGAATACATAATATATTGGGTATTTCCTTAGCGATCTAGGCTTAAGAGGCTCGGCGATCAAGTGGTAAAGACTTCCGCCACGTGATCAAGTACCCCTTCGCTGATTACCACTAGATCGACCCCGTCGATCTGCGATCTGCGATCTGCTATCATTGATAATCGATCATCGATCATCGATCATCGATCATCCGATATCTCGTCGATTCACGCAAGATACACTAGATCGATCTGCGATCATCGATCAGCGATCTGCGATCATCTGCAATCTCGTCAATCCGCACAAGATCAACTAGGTCGATCATCGATCTATGATGTAGCCGGTGCGTACACGCACGGTGCGGCTAGCGCACAGAGGAAGACTTTCCTTAAAGTGGCGTTCGCCGCTACTTAGCCGATACGCCCTTATAAAAAGGCTTAATAAGAGAGAACTCTCTTACTCGGGGCCAAGATTCCCACTTTGGTTTACTATTAGATTTCGCTAATGCCTTAACACAAGGCTCCCTTACTAAGGGGGTAGCTAAAGGGAGGACTCCCTTTACGCTACTGCTCTCAATACACGCGCGACCGGTCGAGGGCGTGCGTCTGGTAGTCGGTTGAGTGAAATGTAAAATGAATGCATATTTAATATATAATTAGCCTAAATTCATTTAAACTAATGTAAATTATATGTAATACTAAGTAGAACTTTCTAAATTCGTACCTAGCTAAAATGTTGTGTACACCACCTGTGTACAAACACGTGGCTGCTGTCACGCCTTCACCAAGGGCTCCTGCCCTGATTGGTTAAAATAACCAATGGTCCAAACCCTTTCGGAACGGTCAATACTGACCCCAACCGTAGTGTACTCACGTACACCACCTGCTAAATGTGACCCGAATGTAACCCTGTTACATCCTCCCCCATCAAGACTATTGCTTACGCAATAAATCAATTTTAGTTGGAGAACTCCAGCTGCCAGAACCTCTGGCTAACCATGAGCACCATTAGTGGTGCTATGGAAGGAAACTATTCCGATAACTCGGAGGCGGATGCCCTTGGGGATTTCTCCCCAACGGCTGACTACTCCGACAGCGCCGAACGGCGTTTTCGGTCACCCAATCCCTTCCCCCACACGTGGGGAAAACACGCTAACTCTTGCGCCACCTTTACCAACTACGGATGATGCATCCGGGTCGCCGAAGGCGACCATCACCAATGAACCGAATACGGTTCATGGAGCCCTTCGTGCCGTACCGGCACGGAAGGGACCTCGTGACCCTCAAAAGAGGGCGAAGAACTCGGTTAAGAGAGGTTTAGCCTCTTATACCCCTGGCCCAGCGGCTATACTGCCGCGTGAAATTGCGCGCCGGAAACAACTCCGGGCCAAACTCCTAACGCCCAAGAAGTTCACTGCCAAGTCCTAAAGAACGCGGCTCGAGAAACAGGCACGCGGTGCCCTCGTGGATATCCTCGGCGAGGTTCCCTTCGTTCTATTACCGGAAGAAAGCGTCGAGGACGAAGAACGGGCATTCCGCGCTTGGGAGGAAGGGGGGAAGCGCCTCCCCGACTTTGATGCGCTGTACAACAGCTTTTCCTAACCCGACGATCGGGTAGAAAGGGCGTTACGCTTGGAATATTCCCAGGACAAAGCGCAAGGTCAATTACCTGCTTCTTACTACACGCGCCCTGTTCTCGATGTGGTGCAGGAGAGCAATGCAAACTCTGCATCTGTCTCCGGCAAACTCCCATCTACTGGGAGTGAAGGGGCTTCTCCCTCCCCTAATCCAAGCCACCACTTCCGTACATCTCTAAGATTTAAATGTAAATTCAATCGTAAGCACCTAATTATTGATCTGAATTCTACAATCTGCAAAATTTCAGCTTTACCAGAATTGTCCATACTTGTGCAATCAAACTCTCACATCCAGAAGGTGGAGTGAAGCAAAATATTTTAGGTTAATAACTAAAAATATAAAAAGCTACATGAATTCATATATTAATTCATGGTATGCAACCAGGAGGGCAATTAACCATAACTA
>CM047587.1:10828666-10925067 GCA_026184515.1 Peronosclerospora sorghi | reverse complement strand
ACCCCTGTGGTTAAGCGCGAGGCGCTTCCAAGCAAAGAGACCCGAAATTTGTCTCTTTCGCACGTCGGAAATGATTCCGACTACGCCGATATAGATGAGACCGGCGATTCACCGGTGGTAGAGGTAGAGACCTCTGTGGATAGGCGCGTGACGCTTCCAATAGATGGGGCAATTGACTCCCCCCATCTGGTGTAGGGATGATTCCCGAGGCCAGTAGTCAGCAGTCCTATATGATGCTGAATAGTGTGACAGGTGTTGTCACAGAAGGCGTAAGCCTGGAACGGTTGCCTGGGGTAGGCGAACTGTTGTCGTTGGAGATGTCCTTCAACGAGTTTGAGACTGCTTTGAAAGCAGGTGAAGTCGACGAGGTTGTCGTACTACGTACAGAAGAGGAGTTGAACTCCTCATCCACGATGGACGGGACAGTTTTGGTGCAAACCAAACAGGCATTTAATGCCCGAAGCGGTCTCAAGATCCTCGCGGATCCTGAGGACCCTTATCATTACTTACTAAAGGAATTTGGAGATGTCATTAGTGACAACCCGCCGATGGGGTTACCACCGGATCGGGGAGTCCGACATGAAATTGATTTGGTTCCTGGAACCAAATACTGCGTCACTAGGCAGTGGTCTCTCCCCAAGGAGCAATGCGACGTTATCGACGCATTCTTCAAGGGGAAAGAAGAGGCAGGGATGGTACGGGAGAGCAAGTCTCCCCATTCTTCTCCCACTTTTTGTGTTCGTAAACCGAACGGAAAGTGGCGCATTGTGAATGCGTACAACAAGCTGAATGCAGCGACTGTACCCATGCAGACTCCAATTCCTCGGAAGGATTTCCTCCAGAACAATATGGCGGGCTGTAATGTGTACAGTGCCTTAGATCTGGTGGGCGGGTATTATCAGGTGCTCATGCGAGCGTCAGATATTCCGCTTACAGCGGTCAGCACGCCTAGCGGCATGCTATGGGAGTGGCTTGTTATTCCACAGGGGCTTTCAAATGCGCCAGCGACTTTTAATCGCTTGGTGACTCAAATCTTCCGCCCTCATAGAAAGTACGCTCAGACGTACTTCGACGATATATTCGTTCATAGTCGTGCGGAAGGCGACTCGTCTGATGTTCAGACGCATCTGATACACCTTCGAGCTGTGCACGAATGTATGCGAGAGCACAAGTTATATGCGAACGCATCCAAATGTATCTTTTGCTCTGAGGAAATTCCTTTCCTCGGATGCTTCATCGGTAAGGATGGAGTGCGGGCGGATCCCGCGAAGGTGAAAGCCATTGTGGAGTGGCCTTCTCCTGTAAATCTTAGAGATTTACGGAAGTGGCTTGGATTAGCCAATTATCTCCACAAGTACAGCAAGAACTACGCTGAAATGGCGAAGCCATTAACCGACCTTTTTAAGAAGGATGCTGATTGGTGTTGGGAAACCAAACACCAAAACGCTTTTGAAGCGGTAAAGGGGAGCTTGTTAAAAGCTCCCGTTCTTGCTCTCCCAGATTCTGGGAAACCATTTAGTGTCGTCTGTGACGCCACCTATTTCGCAATCGGATGTGCTTTGTTACAAGCAGACGATGCAGGAAGGGAATGCGTGATTGCGGTTGAGTCGAGGCAGCTTAAAGCTGAGGAACGGAATTATCCCATTCATGACAAGGAGCTACTTGCAATGAAGTATGCTCTTGTCAAATTTAGGGTTCACCTACTCAGCTCTAAGCCGTTCGTGGTTTATACTGACCACGCGTCCTTACGGACAGCGACAAAGTCGCCTCATCTCTCGCAACGGATGGCCCGTTGGCTCTCCTTCTTTGCGGAGTACAACTTTGAGGTTAAGTATAAACCTGACAAGCAAAACGTGCTTGCAGACGCGTTGTCGCGTCGTCCCGATTACGATCTCGCTCACGCGACATTCGTCACCACGTCTGTGGTGGATCTCATACGCCAGGCGTATGAGAAATTCCCACAGTGTACGGCGCTTATCAGCGCGTTGGGTGGAAAGGGACTTGGCTCGTCTGATACAACCCTGTCAAGTCGAGCTAGAGCTCGGATACACCGTTACAGTTACTGTGACGGTTTGCTATATTATAGCACGAGCGCGGAGGACACCCCGCGGGTGGTTGTTCCTAATTATGAGGAACTGAAGTATAGAGTCCTCTTTGAGGCACATGACGCCCCTACCGGGGGTCATTTAGGTCGGGATAAGACCTACGCGCTTTAAGCGCTTTGTATTGGTGGCCCAATATGTATAAGTGGGTCGGTGCGTATATACGCACCTGTGAGACGTGTCAGAGGGTTAAACCCTCTGCAAGTTCAGCTGCGCCTTTGGCAAGCTTATCGGTTCCAACGGAGTGTTGGAAATCCATAAGAATGGATTTTATCTTCGGTTTTCCGAAGGATAAGGCCGGGAACACCGGCATATTGGTCTTTGTAGACCGATTGAGCAAGATGGCTCACCTGGCGGCGGTGCCAGAGTCCATAGATGGACAAGGAACAGCGAAAGTGTTCCTAGACCGTGTCTTTCGACAGCATGGTCTACCCGATTCCGTTGTGTCGGATCGGGATCCCCGTTTTACGGGACAATTCTGGGGAGTATTGTTTAAGTTGCAAGGCACCAAGCTCCTCATGTCCACTGCGGATCATCCGCAGACGGACGGTCAGACGGAACGCGTTAATCGCGTTGTGGAGGATATTCTCCGGAGTTTATGCCCGGATTCTCCAAAGAGTTGGAGTGAGATGCTTCCGATGGTTGAATTTGCTATCAACAATTCGGTCCATGCATCTACGGGGCTTACCCCGTTTACGTGAACGGATTAATAAATCCGAGGGTTCCGTTGACGCCACGTGTGTGTGGTGCAGGGCTTGAGGGGGGGGAGGATTCCCCGATGTCAGCCCTGTATCTGTGCGAAAGCACATCGATAAGTTCTTATCGACGCGCCTTAGTGTTGTGGTGGAGTCAAGTTCGAAATCGAAAACATTACCATCGATAACCTGACTACCACCATCGCGCCGAGCCTTCCAACTTTCGGAGGGGGTTTTTCGGAGGGGGTACTCCGCGGACCACCACTCGAGATCTGGTCCGATCGTCCGCTGCAAGCAGACCACCGGTCGTCATCAGAACCCACTTGGTCCGATTGTTTAGTGTCCATCTCACCTCGTGTACCCGATGGAATGGGCTAGTTACAAACTAGGTGGATAGGGATCGCAGATTGGATCGAAGCGGTCTTGAATATAGAAGACCGATCTGGGTAGGTATCGCTGGGGCGGAAATCTTCACCCCAGACACAAACAGACCAAAAACACTTCCAGGAGATAACTTCCAATTGGTCGATAGTCCAAACTATCAAGACCTGACCAATAAGAAATAATAGAGGGTAGACCGAACGTTCCGGTCTAGCCCCTGACCAAAACCGGTCTAGTTTCCAACCAATATTAAAACAAGCCAAGATGTCCGCGTAAAGATCCAATATGCTCGTGAAACTCCACAAACGATATCTCCACTCCAAGACCAATCCAGTGAATAGCACGTTCCAAAAGTACTTGAGTTGAGGTGTTGAGATCGCCAAATCGTACTCCCGTCGAGGGACTTCCGGTGGGCCAAAGTGCGCGTGCGGCGCTTCCAGACCGGGTATAATGGGCGAGAGGGGATAATTCGACCCTCTGCCCCCAAACACTCCGCGGCGGGCGGAGGCGACTAGCGTACGAAAAGGGAAGAACGGCGACCCCTAGCTGTGGTGTGAACCAAGACCAAAGGACTTCCACTTAGAAAAATCCTGCAACTTGTAAAAACCACAACTAAAAAACTACTACCCTATAGTCCCTAAATGTACCCACACAAAAATATGTAAAATACCCAAAGTCGGGTGACTCACTAAAACTTGCGTTCTTGACACTTCTTGAGTCTGATAGGCTGAAAAGCCCCCCTTGATTGAACCAATCCGAAATTAGACCAAATGCCTTGACGAAACTTGACCAGAAGTGTGCCAAATTTTGGGCACGCTTCTCCACAGTGTCTTACGACATGCCTGCGATGCCATGGCGGAAATCCAAGACAAGCAGAAGGAGCAAGCTGACCGCAAGGGGTGGCGTAACGAAAAGGTATACAAAGTAGGAGAAAGTGTTTTATTAAACGCTAAAAATCTTCCTACACATGCAGTTTACAATGTGTTGCGCAATAAACTGCGCCCCAGGTTTGTGGGGCCTTTTGAGGTACTAGCCCGAAAGGGCTTATCGTATACCTTGGACATCCCGAAGTTGATGCGTACGCATCCAACCTTCAATGTGGGTATGCTTAAGCCATACCAGGACCCGGAGGCGGGCGCCCTCCTGGAGGGGGTTGGAAAGGCGGATAGCCGTAAGAGCCGTAAGACACGGCAGGGCGGAGGAAGCCCGACAGGGCTAAAATGCGACCACGAAGCTCCGCAACGGTCGTCTCGAGAGAGGCAACCCGCCTCTCGAAGCGTTCAGTGGCATCCCACTCATCGCGGAGTCCCTCGTGGACATCATGGATGCGATAGCTGTGTCGATCACAGCGCTCGCGAATCTCACGTCGCAATTGCGCGACCTCCTCAAATGCTCGATGCGGAGGGTACTCCACACTATCATGTGGAACGTCTGATGGCGCGACGCCATCATCGGGGTCAAACCCAGTATCTGGTGAAGTGGAAGGGTTATCCACACTCACAGAATTCGTGGGAGTCCGAGACTCTCCTACGGCAGGATTGCCGCGACGTCGTTGACGCTTTCGAGCGGGAGAATCCCGCTGAAGGTCAACGACCAAAGGGGAACGAGAAGCCCCTTCACTCCCAGTAATTAGGAGTACGCCGGAGGCAGATGTGGCGCTCACACTGTCATGTGGCACCGTGGTGGAGACAGGGGCGCTGGCGTAGCGCGTGCGATATGGAGCACATATGTGGTGGAGCGTCTGATCAAAGTTTTTGACGCTTGATCAGGCGGTACCACGGCGCCCGGACTGCCGACTAACGAAGGGGGTCCTCCGGTTGTCCTTGACAGCTTGTGTTTCTGCTCACCTTGTGTACCCGACCGCTCAGGCGTGGGTCGCTCTCCAGGTGGCGGGGATGTAGACACGGCAATTCCTGGATGCAAGATTGGGGAACTTGTAATGAGTTGATCGAGGTGCTGATCAGACGTGATCCGGTGTAATCGAGCTCAAATCAGGTGCGAACAGGCTTGATCAGCAGTGACCAGGCTTGATCAGGCACCAAAAGTAGTTGATCAGCGGTGATCAGACTTGATCAGGTGCCAACCGTCGCTCAGGTACAAGTTGGTGCGGTCTGCGAGTTGTTGATCGCGGGTCACGAGTTGCAGAGTGTCGATCAAGTGTTGATCGGCGAAGGAGGTACTTGATCAGGCAGTGGAAGTCTTCACTGCCCGATCACGGAGCCTCTGAGTCTCTAAACAGCTAAAGGAACACCCAAATATATGTATTCCTAGCCTATACCTACGAGGGGGGGTAAATTTCGCTTAATCCACCTAGAGTTCCCGTGGGGCGCTTACAGCAGCCGAACTAGGGGCCAAACGCGAACCAAACGTGGAGAGGTGAGAGCACTGCTCAATCACACTCTCAAAACCAAAAACCTTTATAGAAGAACCGCTGACACAGCGGGCGGAGTTGAGGAGTGAGTTCTCAACACTCTATGTCTTCCGGTGGGCCAAAAATGCACAAAGTGTTACCGCCCGGGACGTAGAGGTGTATACTAATAAGGGAGGCGCAAAGGTGCCGTCCCGGAAACGATCTGCTAGACCGAACGCAAAAGGAGAACTTTATTATTGCTTAAATCCTAAGAACTACCAATTTCCTAATATCCACCAATCAGAACTACCCGTTCCAGCGTCCTCCGTCGACCAGTCGACCTGATTTGTCCGTCGTCCGTCGCCGCTCGTCGATGTTCGCGGAGTACCTGTAAGTAATCTTCCCATCTTCCTATGCCCTGGCTATGTCCTGACTATGTGCACCACGGTTGTACACGCAACTGTATACGCCGTGGTACCCACAATCCTATACGATTACGTACCGATTCTGACCGTAATCGCCCCCCCTAAATCAGGCCCTATAATAAGGCCCTATAATAAGGCCCTATAATAAGGCCTTATAATAAGGCCTGTTATTGGGCCCAATTATAACACGCTTTACGACAGCCGCCCCTGATCCTCGTCCCAGCCGTACAGCGGTTGGGGCGAGGGTCGATCATGCCGTTTGATATCGTGGATCATGTTACCGTTGGTTGGCTTGTCCACCACGACGTCATCGGCTAGGTGATAATCACCCATCAATCTGCCTGTCCTTTCTCCCGCCGATCAGGTCCCGTTCTATCAGGCTGTTGCCGTTAGTGGTACGCCCCTCGCGATCCAACGATCACCCTTCACCAACCGTGTCATCTGCGATCAAGCTGTCTCGATCAGGCATTCCTGCATTTCCATCATGCAAGCGATAACGGACGGCACCCCGGCAAACATCACCGACACTCCTGCCCTGGATCGGGCCGCAGATGATCAGGCGATCACTGCTATCAATCAGGCTTACAGCTTGCAAGAGGCTCTACACGCGCGTGATGATCAGATCGCCACGTTATCCGACTCGCTCGCGATGAGTGAATACACTGTAACGATGCTTCGGCAGTAGCTCGCTCGTGCCAAACGCGCCGTGGTGGAGCGAGATATTGCGATCAAGCGGGACGCCTTCAAAACAGCTCAATCCATTGCGTGATTTCGTCGACACCACAGTCCATGATCTCCAGACTAAGTTGAAGACCGTCGAAAGCGCTATGGCCGATCAAATAAAAAACTCATGGTAGATCAGCGCGCACAGATCCGGGATCTGGAAGGCCGTCATGCCCGTGATAGGTATCTGCAATCGGTGCATGAAGACCCCATCGCTGATCAAACACGGGAGTTGGATCAACTTCAACAGCGCCTAGCCAAGTTACAAGAAGAACTCGATCGGGCTGCCTCTGGGAATCAACGCTTGTTCGAACAGGTGCTCAGGCTCACTGCCGAGGTTAGGCGGAAACACCAGTATCATCGCCTTCGAAAGAAAAACAAATCCAATTGCATGAAGATGGACGAGTATACTGTTATCATGGCCCAGACGCAGGAACTATCTGATCGGGTCAAGGGAGTGTCTGACCTCCAAACTGAGCTGGACGATCTGCACGCCGCATATTCTCAGCTGGAGAACAACCACTCCGCCATGCAATGCCGCTTTGATCAAGTTTCCGCAGAACGTGACACCTTGCGCCATCAAGTGCAGGAGGTTCAGGGAGAAGTCACACAGTTACGCTCGTTCCACTCGGACCTTCAGTCTCAGTTGGCAGGTATGTCGTTGCGGATGCAGATCGCACCAGTTACCCGCACCCCTTCGGCGGGTTCTGATCAAGTTACACCGCCAGATGGCCTTACCGCCTTTCCTGACGGCTCGATCAGCCGCGCCGCCCCTTCGCCTAAAAGGCGTACTCGGCGTTCTCGATCCTCCTCTCGGTTGAAGCGGCCACGCCTCCTTTCTCCTATTTCGGAGGCAAAGACGGAAGACGATGATCCCCCAAGTCCTGATCAAGACGATGAAGGCGGATTTCCTGGTCCGATCGATTCTATTCCTTCCACTCCTACAGTTAGCGAGTTCGGTAGCGAGGGTCTACCTGATCAAGTCACTGACGGGTCTCTGTTTCCGCGTACGGGTGATTTACGGACATTGATAGCGGTATCTGATGACGCCAGTGACGCCGACATCCTGCCGTGGACTCCGGATCAGCTTGGTGGTTTTGATCTGCGTAACGTCAAGGCCCAAGTGGTCTTTAACTACTTGACCCGCCCGGCAGGATGGTTGTTCCCGGCTGCAGTGCACGCCCCTCAGGCTGATTCATGGTCCGGTCATTTGATCACCCAACCGGAAGTGTAGCTGCTGTATTCTCAATGCCTTTGGGGCGTTTTCATGACCATGTTGCCGCCCCTTTCTTTTCGCTCAGTCGGATGGTTCGCTGACTTCGAGACAAAGTGCCGGTCGTTTCTCGAACATCACGCGCTGGTGATCTGGGAGTCGACGCATTATCTCCCTATCGCTAAAGGCCTTCGCGAGACGGAAGACTTCTTCCGGAATTACTACAACAGTCGCCGCCAACGCAGAAGTCGTGCCGGAGCGACCTGGAAGAGGGTCGTGGATTTCGTCCTGCGGGGGATGATCGACGGAAGATGTGATCTCGACATTTTCCTGGACCCGTCGATCACCCATTGTGCTCGAAACCGTCCTTTGAAGTATGCCCCGGCCGATGATGGGGCGTGGTATCCAGGGTTCCGCTCGGACCCGCCACCCCGGACCCTATTGGACGCTTTGAAGGAGGTTGATACTTTTGAACCTTGGCGGGTTCAATATCGTTCCTCCCCTGAAAACCACCCTGGCCGTAAAATCCATCGGATTCGTCGCAAGTTCTTTGGGTCTAGTTAATCAGTTTATCGTTCCGCCCTTAATCAATAAGCAATCTTGATCATGCCATTTCCACTGTGCTTCTTTACTTCCCCATGCATGATATAAATCGGTATTCTGTCGTCTTATCTTCGTTACTCCATCACCTTGTCTCGCAATATCCATCGTAAACACATCACCTCAAGCCATTTATCGCTTCTTCATCCATTGTGAGTTTCGTCAATCATCTTTCTTCAATCGGTAATTCTTCGATCGTAATTCATGACCAGTCTGCCGATCACGCATTAGTTGGACTCTTCGTCCACTTGCATCACGTCAAACCGATGTCTGTTGATCCTTTTCCTCTCGAAGTCCTTGATCAGATAATCACAGTTTAAGTCTGCCTCGTCTACCCACGACGGCTCAGCATAACCTTTCCAGTAAACTTGATATTCGCGTAACGTTCTTCCATATCTAGTCTTTCGACCTGATCGGACATCGGTGATACGATCAACTTCAAATTCATCTGGATCTAACGTCCTTTCCCAGCTGTCCTCAGGTAACAAAGCTTCATCGAAGTCGAAACGCTCCTCTATCCCAGCTGTTAGTGCCGTAGTAGGGCGATCTGGAAATTCCTTGACCGATTTCAACTTGGACAGATTCTACTGGGAACATAAGATAGTCGGTGCCAGCCGTAACCAGTCTCGCCGCATGATTACCGATTACCTCATCGACTCTGAAGGGTCCATGCCACATGTGCGACAGTTTCTTCGCGAACCCTGCTTTCACCCAATCGAGATATAACCAGACCCTTGAAGCAGCTTCGATCTTGTGCGATGTATCTCGAGCTTTTCAGCTCGATCGTCCACCGCTTGGTGCAATCGAGTGCTCACTTGATCACGGGCGTATCTGTAGTACTTTTGCAGCTTATATCTCCACCGGCGAGCATCCCGGTCTTTACGCCAAATTCCGCCCAGTTGCAATGTTGATTCCAACGATGATCGTGGGTCCCACCCATACGCCAAATGAAATGGTGTTTCACCACGAATACGATCGGGGGTTGAGTTTAGCGCAAATACCAGCCGCTCTGCATACAAGCTCCAATCTTTCTGGCAGGAATCTGCTACATACATCTTGATTGCTCGCGTGATCGTCTGCACCGTCCTCTCCGCCTTACCATTCGCCTGTGGACGGTATGCCATAGTGGCACTCTGACGTTGTCCCACAATTTTATTGAACGCGCGAAATACTTCCGACATAAAACCTGGTTCACGATCGTGACGGATCACTTCCTCTAGCCCCGGATCGTCGAAACACACACTCTTCATAATTTTCGGCGACTTTCTGCGCTGTGCGGGACGATCCAGCTTTCGCGATCACCATACCCGTAAACAAATCCGGCCAAATCAGCAGTTCAGTATGTCCATCCGTCGATCGGGGTAGTGACGGGATATGATCCATGGCTATCACTTGAAATGGGTACATAGCCTCGATATTCCCCGGCGACATGTCCTTGATCGTAGGTTTGCATTTCCCCGTCTCGCAATCTACGCATTGTCCGACAAACCTTTCTACGCTTCGGAATAGACCACGCCAATGGAAGTATCGTCTGATCCTCTGATATGTACTCCCTATGCCTTGGTTTCCTCATTCCAAGCTCACATGATAGTGGTGGAGGACATCTGCATGTAGGGTCTCGGGTAAGACCAGCTTAATAGAAAGGTGCCGATCGTCTTGATCATCACTGTCATCGTTGTATTTTCTTTTAGACATGTTTCCACAGTAGATCAGCAATCCTTGTTCATCGACATCGTAGCTGTCAGCAATTTTCGCGCAGTCGTCACCATACAGATAACTTCGCAAATCATGAATCCATTTCTCTTCGTCCTGTGCCCTTTTTACCCGTTCCGCCCTTATCCCGGCTATAGATATATCGGGCCATGTTGACGGTCGCGGCTGATGTAGGTTACGTGATCGTGTCGTCACTATCACTTGTGGAACAGTGGGATCTTCATTACACGTGATCACTTCCGACAATCTGTAGAGATTAACCCATTCCTCCAGCTGTTTCACATCATCGATTTCAAATCTTGTTCCACCCTGCATAACCCTAGTGATGTGATCTGCACTCTTATTCCACTCTCTTTTGACATGCACTAGATCATGATCCGACCATTCGCGAAGGAGATTGAACGCACGCTGTCGCAACACTTGCAATCGCGGAGCTTTACACTCTATTTCGCCGCGCATTCGCCGGATTACTAAATTCGAATCTCCACACACGATTGTCCTTCCTTTGGGGTATCTCGACAGTAGGTCCAAACTTAAAAGCAATCCATGGTATTCAGCTTCATTCACCGTGATATCAGGCGCATGATCGGCTACCGTGGTAATAATCTTCCATCCCGGTAATTTCCATACGATAGCGCCGAACGCACCTACACGTCGCTTGACACTTGCATATCCATCGAAACTAATCACGTAGAGTTCTTCGCCTTTTCCGACCGTAGGAGGTGGTACTTCAATCATCTGCCGCGGTTGTTTTTTCGGTGCGATCTCAATCAGGGCCTCATCGATTTTGGTGCGAGGAGTGATACTTGCAGCTAACGCCCCCAGTACCTCCTCTTCTCCCTGTACACATTTCTTGATCTCGAGGTTCCACTGTGATACGATCGCAGCCCATCGGACCAATCGTCCGTCCAACCCGTTGGATGTTAGTAACAGTCTCAGTGTGGATAAACGCGACAAGACAGTGATCGTCTTTCCGACCAGCATCGTGAAGTAAACATCCAAGACCCGTAGAAGCGCCAGAACTTCCTTTTCGACGGTTCTGCAGTTCATCTCAACGTTATTCAACGTTCGGCTGGCGAATGCCACGGGGTAATACACTTGATCATGTTCTTGTACCAGCGCGGCGGATACCGCCCACTTGCTGGCGTAAACCACTATTACTGGCGCTTTGTTCTGATCAAAGTGGCCCAGGGTTGGAGCTGACGCTATCTTCGCCTTCAGCATGCTGAATGCTACTTTTGCCCTGATTAATCGATCACCTTCCTGATCCATATTCTCCTTGCTCAACGATCGGCTTTTTAACTCTTGATAATCCGTTTCCATTAATTCGTAGAGAAAAGCGACATAGATCGCAAAATCTTCGATAAACCGACGGTAGTAGTTAAAACTCCCCAAAAACGATTTCATGGCCCGTAAGGTGCCAGGGAAAGGCAGATCAATCATATCATCCAAATTTTTCGGATTTGTTTCCAAGCTGCGGCTAGATACATGATGCCCTAAATAGGGAACTTCGCGTCGCCCCCAGTACGATTTGGTCACGCTGATCGATAAATTCCACTGATCAAACTTCTCCAACAAACGATGCACCTTGTCGCACAGGGTAGCCCAGGTAGGTGCCGGGATCAAAATTTTATCGATATATGATCGCCGCTTCAGTACAGACGGGCCCGGTGTTTGGTCGGGCTCTCCCACCGTGAATACATCATCCGATTCGTCAGCACCGTCCTTAACCTTGAGATACCTATATAATGCGTTATCAATCAACCGCTGGTAGATTTGCGGAGCATTCTTTAGGCCAAAAGGCATCCTATTCCATTCGAACAATCCAAACGGAATGACAAACACCGAAATCTGACGCGCTCGATCGGTCATAGATACGACCAAAAAACCACTCGCCATATCTAAAGAGCAAAACCACAGCGCTTTTATCCAAATCTTCGAGTAGATCAGAGATCAGGGGCATTGGATACACCATCAGGCGCGTGAGTTGATTCACCGCGCGATAGTCGATACATAGGCGAATATCAACCCCTTTCTTTTTCACAATGATCTCTATAGATGATGCCCAGGGTGACGTAGACGGTTGAATGATCGTGGTAGCCAATATCCCTTTGATCAAAGCCGATAACTTCTCGCGAAATTGTGGAGCCACCTTCCGACACTTTTGGGCTATCGGGCGAGCATTGCCTACATCGATATCGCATACAACTCCACGTGCAGCAGGAGGTAGTGCGTTCCCCTTTCCGATCAACAGATGTTTCTTCGCCAAAATTATATTGCGAAGCTGATTAATTTCTTCTGGTGAGTTGACCAAGGGGTCTCCGACTAGCAAGTCGTCCCTAGTTACTTCTTCGGTGCTTGCAGATACTTCGGGCAACGTAGCAAGCTGCTTCTCCAGTTCCTCCACATACAAATCTCCACCTTCATGGTAACAAACTTGATCATCGATAGGGATTACACCAACTTCGCTAGGATCGGCTGAGACAGGGTGATCGCGCGTGTCTTGAATAAACGTATCTCTTGCAGTAGGTTGTTCAGCTCCGTGCTCCGGGGTCGGACCTTTCATCTCCGGCTCCTGATTGCACCGCGCTTGCACCTCTTGCACCTTTTGCGGCGCTCCGGTTACCCATGCCACAGATGTGGCGATCGGGTCCGTAGGGCGTACTAAAATACTTCGAGGAGTAGGATACTCCCTCTTCTCGACTAGAGGACCTTGATCGACACTTTCTTGATCGTCATTCACGGAATCGGTAGACGATTGATACGCGAGATTTTGCCACTCATTGTAACGATTAGACCCTTTCGAAACAAATCCAAGGCGACGGGTAACATCATCTTTGTTCATCCAGATACCTAAAATCGTCTCATCTTGCACGATGATCGGATGATCAACGACGTTCGTAAGACTCAGGTATCGCAAATTTCCCACGCCCCTAGTAATAGTAGGGACCCAATCTTTTCCACGAGTAATCCACAACTTTCGAGATCGCTGGTCATAAATTCGAACCTCGGCAGATCGACCTACTGGGATCTGTTCGTACTGATTGAGTTTAATATAATTACCACTCGATCCATACAGCTGTCGGCGCCCCTCCAATGGGATGATCACCTCATCAGGCAAACTTAGTGCACCGTGGGCGATGTCTAATCGAACACCAGCTGGTATCATAAAATCCATACCCAGTATAGCATCTTGACCAACAAGTCTGCCCACCCATGCATGGAAATAATAGACCAACGAGCCTGCTAGCGTAATCTTGATTTTAGTGTGCCCTTCCGTGAGGTACGAACTTTCTCCAATGCCGACACATTCTTGCGTTTGACTCGTGTCGATCTGACAACTCACCTTACGAGCAAAGGATAAGTCGATGATCGACACTTCAGCACCAGAATAAAATAATAGCGTGGCACGTTCGTTATTAATTCACCGCTCGCCTTGGCTTGTTTGAACCATTTCTTAGGCGAGTGATATTTCCAATATCCGCGCGATTCACGTGGAAGTAGATCGACCTCCATGATCACCGGGGACCGAGGAAACTCATCGATATGGAAATTAGCCAAGCGTGGTAAATCAGGCTGATCACATTTATCATTATCTCTTTCTGCTGCTTCATAAGCCCTCTTCTTATCCACATATGCAAAAATACACAAACCAGAACGCTCGTCTAGTACCGGATTCCATCCTGGCGAGCGTCCTAGTTTAACAAATCTTCAGCTTCCTTGGGTAGCATTCCAGCATGCTTGGTGGGATTGTACCACTGGCGGATGCGGTTGTAAAACTCTTCCATAGGGCACTTGCCCGCATCGTGAACTTCGCCACAGGCTCGACAGACGTATAAACAATGATCGGTCAGATGTCCCTTCTTGCCACACTTGAGACAGGTCAAGCGCTTCCTGCAACAAAGATTATCGTGACTGATCGACCCACAATGACTGCATTTCTTCACCGCCCCTTGATCGACTGCACTTGAATCACTTCGATTACCCGATCGGGACTCGCTAGGCTGATCGAGCGCCCCTGTTGGTCGCGTATAGCAGCAATCATGTAACGGCGCTGATCTCCATCGCTTCCACTGTCGTCGGCACTTGATTCTTCACTTCCAGACGACACCTTGATCACGCGTACTGCTTTGGGCTTTCGCGCTGGGGCCGGTGCCGGTGCCCGATCATCGCCCAATTTCTGGCGGAATCGGCTGGTACCTACGGCCGCCGTTGGCTGGTACCACCTATTACGTGCATACGCTCGCAATGTCTCTTCCAGTTCTGCCGCGGTGTCCAACCGCAAAAGCGCCAGTTAATCAGCGAGCTCGCGATTGGCCAATGTATCCAAGAAATGTTGTACATGTTCACTTAAAGTCGTGGACGATCCATCCCTGATCGACAACTTGGCTCGCAATCCCACCACATTCAACCGGTGCAAATATTCGATTGGGCTTTCATCCGACCGCTTCTTCGTATAATAGTACTGGCGGGATGCCGATTGTCCACTTCCACAATATTGCACTTCAAACTCATCCACAAGATTTTTCCAACTTGATCGAGTGCTTCTACTCAGCTGGCTATGCCAATTGCGCGCTGGTACTTTTATTAAATCGCCTAGGATTAGACACTTTTCAGGATCAGAAGCTTGATCCCGCATAAATGCTGACTTGAGGCGACTAATCCAATTCCGCGCTTGATATTCATCCCCTTCCTTTCCCGAAAATTCGTTTAGATCACTGATCGCAGACATCCGAATCCTGGGAATCGTCTGTTGATCAGGCATCCCAGTATGTGCGGACTCAACGGTGGCTCGTCGTGGTAGTGTTATCGGCTCATCTGGGTCAATGTACTCGCTCTGGGATCGTTGATCATGGAACGAATATACCGATTCCATGTCAACGTCCTTGACCGTTGCCGATCTTTCTGGCTTCGAGTGCTGCTGACGCAGTGAATGCACAGATTCCATGTCAACGTCCTTGATCGACGCCGCTCTTCATATCTTTAGCTGGCGTTTTTTTTCGCCGACGACTCCCGGTGTCAGATTGCGTCTTTCTTCAGCCATAAACTTCTCCATAGGCTTATCAAAGAATGTCTGCAGCTGTGGGCTTTGCGATACTAGATCATCTTCTGCTTTGATCGATTGAGGTTCCATCTTGATAGCCGAAAACTTGGATTTATCATTCTGGAAAACTGTCATTCTGGTGATCTTGGGCTCTATACTCCCGGCACTACTCGACTCCACTTCAAATTCATCACCTTCAGAAGGGGCAGATTCGTAGCACGATGATCCCGTGTGTTCTGCTGCGTTGTTTGACGGACCTGCTTCAATCTTCAACGGAGAGTGCGAGGGTTTCAACTTAGTGGTTTGACCCACGATAGGTTGCAATAGATGAAACAACTGCTGGGTAGCTTCTGACAGATCTTTTGGATCCTGATCAAACACCTCTTCAGCATCGTAGGCGCCTGTCGTCAGACCTGCCTGCTTGATCAGGCGTGTTAGCCTCAGTACGATCGTGCGCTTGTCCCTACCATCCGTAACTGGCTGATCGACTGGTCCGTTCATCTTCCCGCTGATCATGACCCCAAGTAGGCTCATAATCGAATTCGTCAATAGGAAATCTTCCAGTTTTCCTTTATAAACCTTTCGGTAAAACGTTCTCACCAGATCGGCCTCCGTTGGTGGTGTAATTGATCGACTTTCGTCGCTCTCCGACCCAGGCGCCTTCATCAACACCTTCTGCTGGTCGGTCTTGTAATACTTACCACCGGATCCCAATCCGGATCATTATATACACATATTTTTGGCGGATCATAACGCAAGTTATGATCCGCATGGGCTCCCGAAGGAGCCTCGGGAGGTGGTTGAGGCTTCTCCTCCTTTATTTCATCAAGATTCCTCCCCAGGTCCTGATTATCAGCATTTCCTTTCTTCTTCAGGCATGACGACGGCGAACTGCCTTACGTCATCACAACCTCCTCCTCCTTTTCCACCTTTATCTTCACGTCTTCTTCCGCTTCCGTTTTCACTTTCACATCAGCGCCGTCTTGCGTAGAATCGCGGTGATATCCCGCGTCGCCCAAAGATCCGGTCACGCGCACCATTGTGGTGGAGCGGCTGATCAAAGTTTTTGACGCTTTATCAGGCGGTACCACGGCGCCCGGACTGCCGACTAACGAAGGGGGTCCTCCGGTTGTCCTTGACTGCTTGTGTTTTTGCTCACCTTGTGTACCCGACGGCTTAGGCGTGGGTCGCTCTCCAGGTGGCGGGGATGTAGACACGGCAATTCCTGGATGCAAGATTGGGGAACTTGTAATGAGTTGATCGAGGTGCTGATCAGACGTGATCCGGTGTAATCGAGCTCAAATCAGGTGCGAACAGGCTTGATCAGCAGTGACCAGGCTTGATCAGGCACCAAAAGTAGTTGATCAGCGGTGATCAGGCTTGATCAGGCTTGATCAGGCACCAAAAGTAGTTGATCAGCGGTGATCAGACTTGATCAGGTGCCAACCGTCGCTCAGGTACAAGTTGGTGTGGTCTGCGAGTTGTTGATCGCGGGTCACGAGTTGCAGAGTGTCGATCAAGTGTTGATCGGCGAAGGAGGTACTTGATCAGGCAGTGGAAGTCTTCACTGCCCGATCACGGAGCCTCTGAGTCTCTAAACAGCTAAAGGAACACCCAAATATATGTATTCCTAGCCTATACCTACGAGGGGGGGGTAAATTTCGCTTAATCCACCTAGAGTTCCCGTGGGGCGCTTACAGCAGCCGAACTAGGGGCCAAACGCGAACCAAACGTGGTGAGGTGAGAGCACTGCTCAATCACACTCTCAAAACCAAAAACCTTTATAGAAGAACCGCTTACACAGCGGGCGGAGTTGAGGAGTGAGTTCTCAACACTCTATGTCTTCCGGTGGGCCAAAAATGCACAAAGTGCTACCGCCCGGGACGTAGAGGTGTATACTAATAAGGGAGGCGCAAAGGTGCCGTCCCGGAAACGATCTGCTAGATCGAACGCAAAAGGAGAACTTTATTATTGCTTAAATCCTAAGAACTACCAATTTCCTAATATCCACCAATCAGAACTACCCGTTCCAGCGTCCTCCGTCGACCAGTCGACCTGATTTGTCCGTCGTCCGTCGCCGCTCGTCGATGTTCGCGGAGTACCTGTAAGTAATCTTCCCATCTTCCTATGCCCTGGCTATGTCCTGACTATGTGCACCACGGTTGTACACGCAACTGTATACGCCGTGGTACCCACAATCCTATACGATTACGTACCGATTCTGACCGTAATCGCCCCCCCTAAATCAGGCCCTATAATAAGGCCCTATAATAAGGCCCTATAATAAGGCCTTATAATAAGGCCCGTTATTGGGCCCAATTATAACACGCTTTACGACACGTAACAGCTCCATCGCTTTGGCTCTGGCGAAGGCCAGGCGCAACGCCCTCTCCACTCAAATGTCACGACGGGAATAGCTGTTGTGCAGCTCATTGAAGCTGGGGAGAATCTTCTCTCCTTCCGCCCAAGCGCGGAACTTCTTCTCCGCATCATCAGCACTTTCTCCCGGAGAAAGAACGATAGGAACCTCGCGGACGTTCTCAACAGGGGCACCCTGTGCCTGTATGTCTAGGCGTTCTCGGTACGAGACGCTAGTGAACTGCTTTTGCGTAAGCAGTTGTTGCCGGAGTTTCTCCCGGCGCTCGCATTGATACGGCTGTTCAGCCGCGGGGGCAGGGGTATAGGATGCTAAACCATTCCTTTCACACGCCTAGCCCAGTTTGGAAGGTCACGAGGACCGTCAAAATTATATGCCGCCCTTGGCAGGCGTTTGGGGGCGCGTAACGCAGCCCTTAGTGCCTGTGCGGCAAGTTGGTTTTCATGAGCTGCGTCCAACTCATTGGTGATGATCGCCTTCGGCGATCCGGATGTATCATCCGACATTGGCAGGGGTGGTGCACTAGTTAGTGCATTTTCCCCACGCGTGGGGAACGGATTAAGCTGCCGACATCGCCGTTCGGCGTTGTCGGAGCGGTCAACCGTTGGGGAGATATCCCCAAGGGCATCCACCTCCGAGCTCTCGGAATAATCTACCTCCTCTAGAGGAGACTCCATAGCACCACTAATGGTGATCATGGATAGCCAGAGGTACTGGCAGTTGGAGTTCTCTAACAAAATTTTGTTTATTGCGTAAGCAATAGTCTTGATGGGGGAGGATGTAACAGGGTTACATTCGAGTCACATTAGTAGGTGGTGTACGTGAGTACACTACGGTTGGGGTCAGTATTGACCGGTCCGAAAGGGTTTGGACCATTATTATTTTAACCAATCAGGGAAGGAGCCCTTGGGGGTGGCGTGGCAGCCAGCCACGTGTTGGTACACAGGTGATGTAGACTACATTTTAGCTAGGTACGAATTTGGTAAGTTCTACTTAGTATTATATATAATTTACATTAGTTTAAATGAATTTAGGCATATTATATATTAAATATGCATTCAGTTTACATTTTCACTCAACCGACTACCAGACGCACGCCCTCGACCGGTCGCGCGTGTAGTGAGTGCAGTAGCGTAAAGGGAGCCCTCCCTTTAGCTACACCCTTAGTAAGGGAGCCTTGTGTTAAGGCATTAGCGAAAGCTAATAGTAAAGCAAAGTGGGAATCTTGGCCCCGAGTAAGAGAGCTCTCTCCTACTAAGCCCTTTATAAGGGCGTATAGACTAAGTAGCGGCGAACGCCGCTTAAACGAAAAGTCTTCCTCTGTGCGCTAGCCGCACCGTGCGTATACGCACCGGCTACATCACGCCTGATCGCATCAGTCGCTTCGTCACAAGTCAACTCAATCTTGCAACAAGGAATTGAAGCGTGCCATCCCCGCCACCTGGAGAGCGACCCACGCCCAAGCCGTCGGGTACACAAGGTTAGCAGGAACACAAGCAGTCAAGAGACAACCGGAGCTCCCCCTTCGTTAGTCGGCAGTCCGGGCGCCGTGGTAACGCCTGATCAAGTTTCACGAACTTTGATCAGCCGCTCCACCACAACTTCACCACATAGCCATCTCGCGCACGCGCACCGAGTCGCTCTCGCTCGCGTTGCTGCTCGAGGAGACTACTTTAATCGCCATGTGTCAGATCTTCCATGACCATACTAATATCCACCACGGTAATCCACGTTACGCCAATGAACCGTACAATCTTCGGGTGCTGTAGCGTGAGACAGAGTTGGATTTCCTCTATAAAACTACTTAAGCACCGTCGCTCGCGCGCCCGTTCGGGTAATAACTGTTTCACCACGACCGTCTCGTTCTGGAAAGTTGCAAGGTAGATGCGCCGAACCCTCCTTTTGCCACCAGGTGGCCACGTACCACATATTATCTTCAACGTCCGAGCACAACGATGCCAAATCTATTGAAGGATCTTGTCTCGATGGTGGAAGCCCAAGCCAAGCGCCCGCTTCATCCGTCTACAAGTAACCGATTTTCGCCCGCTAAGCAAAACGTGGCCTCAGGCCCGATCGCCGATTTGACAGCTCGGATAGAAGATACTAACGCAAAAGTAACTGTAGAGCCGCAGCAAGAACAAGCCAAGATTGACGCGTTTGTCTTCATGAACATGTTGCGAAAATATCTCGATACTGTTAAACAGACTTCCCGACCGATTGCAACCGGTACCTGTTTTTTTCCCTTTGGGTTGGCAGCATTAATCTGTGGTAGGGGCATGGATGTAATTTTCATAAAATCAGGGGCATGCATGTTATTTTCCCTAATATTTTTGAATACATCGATGTGATTGGATGAAATTTCAAGCAAAACAAAGGCAACTTTTCTGACATTAGGCACGATGGAAGAGAAGGATGAGTGGGATGACGCGCTGCTGTCCGAGATTGAAGCGATCGAGACGCGTCACTTGCAGCAGTACAAGGATCAGAATCCTTCCAAAAGTGTTACCACCACAACGTTGTCTTCTTCCTGGAGCTGCAGGTCCTGTACACTTGAGAACGAGGCGACTAGAGCGACTTGTCTAGTCTGTTCGACACCACGTGGTCGGTTGTATCAGATATCCCCGATACAAGCAACTTATTCTGCCAAAACTAAAGTCCAGAAAACACTCTTTTCTGATAGGAGGGAAATATCTGGAGGAGGCGTTGGACCCTTGCAGCTCCGTCAGCCAAACGACAAGCATCCGACTACAATCGAAGCAGAGTCAGAGCGTATACAGACATCCAGACACTTGACCTCACTTTCGGAAGCTCCGATGGATGCAATATCAATATTACATGTGCCACGCCATGCAGCAGGAGAAGATGCGCAGGCTAAAACAAGATACTTGGACGTTGAAATGAACTCCAAGTTTCCTTCCATCGACTACGAAGCGGCACAACATTTCGTGTATCCGACAAATTACTCGATTCGAGACTATCAACTTAAGATTGCAGAGAAAGCTTTATATCACAACACACTCGTGTCACTACCAACAGGACTCGGCAAGACATTGGTCGCTGCTGTCGTTATGTATAATTTCTATCGATGGTTTCCGACTGGAAAAGTCGTCTTTATGGCCCCGACAAAGCCCTTAGTTGCTCAGCAGATTAAAGCATGTCATGAAATCATGGGAATTTCGTTATCGGACACGGCGGAGCTGCAAGGGAATGTACCACCGACGGTGCGTCGCGTGCTCTGGAATTCAAAACGCGTCTTCTTTTGCACTCCCCAGAGCTTACAAAACGACTTGAAACGTGGGGTTTGTGCTGCCGAGAAATTTGTGTGTATCGTCGTGGATGAAGCCCATCGTGCCACTGGCAACTACGCGTACTGCTGTGTAGTGCAGGAAATAGAGACGAAGACGCGCTTTTTCCGTGTCTTAGCGCTTTCAGCAACGCCTGGAGCCAGCTTTGACGTGATTCAGGACGTCGTTAATAACCTGCGCATTTCTCATATTGAAAGCCGCTCGGTAGATGATTCTGATGTCAAGAAATACACTCACGCTCGTCAAGAAGAAGTCATTGTTTGTCGTTTGGGGACGAAAATTATGGAGATGAAAGAACTGTTTCTAAAGTGCTTTACCCCAATCGTCCAGCGGCTTGTTCGCAATAACATTATTCAGCATGGAGATCCAGACAAGCTAACAAGCTGGTATGTTTTACAAGCACGAGAGACATTCCGTAAGAGTCCACATTATTCTTCCAACCGCAGTGCTGAATGTGATTTGGCTTTACTCGTGAGCTTACTCCATGCGAAGAACCTTTTGGTAGGCCATGGACTCAGTAGCTTTCGAGATCAGATTGTGAATTGGGTTGAAGAGCGTGAAAAGGGGAAAATGTCGTGGTCCAAGCGAGAAATGTTACTGTCGTCGGAGTTCCAGGCGGTCGAATCAACATTAGCCGTCATTCCTGCTGGTGCTGAGAGTTCAATAGAAACTGCCAGTCATCCAAAACTTTTAAAGCTCCGAGAGGTGCTCCTCGAACATTTTGAACGTCATACAAGAGGTCAGTACAGCACCCGTGCGATCGTGTTTACTCAGTACCGAGCCAGTGTCTTGGAAATTGTGGCACAACTACGTCCTTTAGCTCCTCTGTTGAATGTCCAGCCTTTTGTTGGGCAGGGAATATCCGGTAAAGCGAAAGAGAATAAAGGACAATCGCAAAAAGTTCAGCAAGAGATTGTGCGTCGATTTCGAAGTGGACAATTCAATGTCCTCGTGGCGACATGTATTGCAGAAGAAGGGCTGGATATTGGAGAAGTTGATCTCATTGTCTCATTTGATGCACTTGCGTCACCCGTTCGAATGATTCAACGAATGGGACGGACCGGACGGAAACGTGTGGGTCGAGTCATCATTTTAGTGACTGAAGGCCAAGAGCAGCGGAAATTAGCACGAAGCGCCTCAGCGGCTAAGACTGTCAGTCGTGCGCTTACCACATTCAAGAGCAAGTTCACGTATTCGCAGTGTCCCCGAATGCTGCCAGCTGGGGTTTGTCCGCAACTGAGGGAATTGGCAATGAACATCCCGACTTTTCGTGCGTCTCAAGTGTGTGGAAAGACAGTGGCAGGAGCAATTGACCCGAGCCTATGGCAACTGAGCGGCACAGAACGAGCACAGGCCGTGACGAACTATTTTCCGTCGAATTATGAAGCGAGTGTGAGGAAAGAAGTCTACCCAGTTGTCGCGAATCCGACGCATTTGCTACGATCTCAACCGCGTGCATTGATGAATAGAAATGTTGGAGCTCAAGTCGGTTATAGCTCTCGGTCGCTCATTTTGCTTGCGTTGGTGCGACAAATTCACAATATCGAGGGAGAATTGGAAGCAGATGTCGATCAAATGGAAAAGGAGACGGACGCTGTTGATGTTAGTGGAAAAGCTGACGACGGAGTATGTTCGCCTGTAACTGTTTTTAGTGAACGTAATGGCAAGAATGAATGTGATGAATCCTTTGCTTCCACGAAAACATTCGACATGCATTTCAGTCCGCCGTTTGTTGATTTAGCCACTCAAAGTGTGGAAGATGGCGCGCAGGCCAATGATGCGACATTAGTAAGCAGTCACCAGACGTCGTCGGCGTCATCATCGACGAGTGTTTCTGGCTCGCCACATTTTCAAACAACCCCCTGTCATCAGAGATCACGTGAATTGAACGAAAGATCCTCAATACGACGAGATGCTGTTGTTTCTAAGCTACGCAGCACGCGGCAATTGAAATTTGATGAGGATGAAAGTTTGGACGGTGATGACTCAGGGGAGGTAAAAACCAAGAGAGTGAGAATAGATGAAAACCACAACGAAGAAGGGCCTGTAGGAGATTTGTCTGTCTTGTTACCGCTCAGTGACAATAAGAACAAATGTAAAGTGCATGGTGTGAAGCTTAGAGAAAGAAAATGCCAACTTGTTGATGCTAGAACGGACGACGATGAGGTGGAGAAGATAAGTGAGGTGAAAAGTGAAGTCGAGGACGAGTTGGAATGCAATACGGATACTGTGTCAAGATCTGACGCTGTTGGAACAGAAGAGACCACACAGAAGTGTCTGAGTCCGATGGACGAAAGTTCCTGCGCTGTTTGCCTTGAATGCGAATCGTATGACGACGATCCGATTGTGTTTTGTGACGGATGTAATGTACCAGTCCATCAATTTTGCTACGGGATAAACATGGTTTCGAGTGCCACGTGGTTTTGTGATAGCTGCGTGGAAGCAGGAAGGGGCGACAGCAGAGCGAAAATTGTTACGCCACGTGATTGCGAGCTGTGCCCTTTACGTGGTGGAGCCTTGAAGCGAACCTTGTGTGGCAAGTGGGTACATGTACAGTGTTTCTTATGGATCCCGGAACTTGGAGTGGGGTCAAGAAAGGACGAATTACTGGTGCTTGGAGATTTAAGCAGTCTGGATGTCGACCGGAGAACACTTGAGTGTTCCTTGTGCCATTCATCGAAGGGGAATGGAATCATTCAATGCGCACATGAGCGGTGTTTGACTGCTTTTCATGTCAGTTGTGCAGCATTTGCACGTTATCGGATGGATGTATTAGACACTCAAGGCAAAGACTCGAGCAATGGGACCTTGTTTCTAGCGTATTGTTCGCTCCATCGTGACTTAAAAGCTTCCGTTAAGCAGCAAGCGGTTTTATCATCCCCTACTGGATCGGTTACGACGACGGAGACGTCATCTCCGAGCCATCTGTTGACTTCACCTCCATCTGCAGAGGTAAAGAAAAAGTATAGGACGTTTCGACGGTTAAAAAGGAAGTATGAGGCGACGCAATCGCAAGTGCTTTCACCAGCAGGAATACAGGAATCGAATTCGCCGTGGCAAAAGAGCATTCGACGTTCAAAGCGGCGACGAGAAATGTCTCGTGTCTTGGCAGCGGCGTATATTGAAGACACAGTAGAAGTTCGAGGAGAAAAAGACGATGAGGAGGAGGAAGATGAAGAGGATTATGGAGACAGTATAGAAGAAGCAGGGGACGATTCGTTCATCAACGATTCGTCTCAGCTTCTCTATTCGCAATCGGTTCTGTCTCAGGAACAGAGTGATGATCTAGACTCGACGAAGAAGCGGAAAAAGTTAAATCTGGACATGCGTGCTATCTATGCGCGCTCACTATGTGAATCCCAGAGCACTTCCTTTCTCCAGCGTCGAAGAGGACGACAGTTCTCGGCGCTTCCCTCGAATGGAATAATTCGTTCCTGTTTGGAAGCGATGGATGATGATAAATTTTCAAGTTGTTGCGATGAGTCACAGACTGCCGATGACCCGCTTTTGATGACACCATCTGCTTCAATTGCTACTGGAAATGAAGCGGATGAAGCTGAAGCTTCGCCGAGTTTTAGCTTACTTGGTGCGAAGATAGCCTTTGAACCTGCGCGAGTGGGACCTCGTTCATCGGAAGAGCAAGAAGAGGGCAATGGCGCAAAGACCGAGGATGATGAATTGTCGGCGCCAAGTTTTAACTTATTGGGAGTTGTGCATGCGTTTTCTGGTGCAGCAAGTACGAGTGCGAAGGAATCAAAGTGTCTACTCGAAAAGAGTTATCAGAAAGATACAAAGGACGCCGAGCTGCATTTGAAGATTGAAGCAAATCGCTTGAAGGCGCTGAAAAGGTTGGAAGAACGCAGACAACGCAAGCGCCAACTAGACGACGTTGCGTCACTGTCGATGACACTGCAACGGAACGAATCTCCGCAGTGGATCATCTACGTGAGCTCCACATTTGCTGGCTCTCGTCCTTTTTTGACGTTTCGGTCGACGAAACATTCAACATGCGTTGTAGCCGTTGAGAATTCGTTGGAAGCAAGTGCGCTCTTAAGTGTCCGTGTAGCAGTCTACTTTCTACCTGAACAAGAGCTACAAGATTTGGCTCGCGCTTCCTTGGCTCAAAATGTCACGACTAGCCGTCGATTGGAAACGCTGTTGGCAATGCACAAGAGACTCGTTATAACAATCGTCCATAGTGGCACCGAGTTGCCTGGCATTCAACTCCTCCAACAGCTCGAGAATGTGACGGTCATTGTTCAACCAACTATTGATTCCTTGTGTGAACAGCTGCATGAAGTGGCCCACCAGGAACGGACACAAGGGTATGAGCTCCCTTCTCCACGTGCCTGTAGTTCCGATACTACCACTGGTGATCTCGACGCATCTTTTACGTCGCGGCTCCAGTTTTTCCGCACGTTGTCCCCATTATCACTGGACAGTGCGCTATCTCTAAGTTTTCGCTTTAAGAACTTTACAGCAAAGCAAGTACCAGTGCGCCGATTCAATGTGATGCATTGGCGACGGATGTTGCCGTGGATTTCCGAGTCGACAGCACAAGACATTCAAACACACTTGATGCAAAAGGTGTCGCATCACTGAGCTGTACGTTCTGGAGCATGGAGCTGCTGCATGAGCGACGTCTATAGGTGGTTAAGTCTCTCAATGACTCGGATCGACTCGTCCAGTGTCTGGTCGTCTTTGCAGATCGCAAGACGCACGAGACCTGGTGCCAAGCGGTTTTCTGGGTGACTGAAGAAAGGAGACGTTGGGATCACGGCAAGATGTCCAGCTTTCACGAGTTTGTACGCAAATTGGTAGTCTGGAAACTCCTGAAAAAGGCAGCAACGTTCGTTAGAGACGAAAGCGGACAAGATCATAGCGTACGCACTGTTTTGGGCGTCTTGGAGGTGATCTCGAGGTCGCGGAACTCGTCGTAGAAGGGCAGACCTTCGACGTTGCAACATACGAAGTAGCCTCCTTCCGGGATAATCGGACGCCAGTTGTAAGCTTGGAGAGCGTCACACAATCGATTGCGTTTGGTCTGTAGGTCATATGGAATGTTAGTGTACATGACGTAGAGAGAACAATGAACAGAGTGCCAGCACCTCGAGCGTCTGCTTGAGCTCTTGGTAGTATCCATTGCGCTTAGCATCACGGAACGCTGAGGCGAGAGCCATTTCAAAGGGCGTTGCACCACAGAAGGGCACGACACTGTGCGCTTTGATGACACCTTCAATCAAATGGGCTGGACCGATGGCGTAGCCTGTTCGCCAGCCAGTGCATGAGAACGTCTTCCCCGCACTATAGAGTGAGATGGTCCGGTCAAAGAAGCCTGGCAACAGCGCCATTCGCTCGTGCACGAGTCCATCGTACGTCATGAACTCGTACACTTCATCCGTGAGCACAATAACGTTTGGATACCGTTCGAGGATCTTTGCGAGTTGCACGAGCTCGTCCTGCGTGAAAACTTTCCCTGTAGGGTTATGAGGCGTATTGAGTACAAGGAGCTTTGTCTTTGGTGTGAGTTTCGCCTCGAGGCCATTCAAATCCAAGTGGAAATCACGCGATGAAAAGCGCATCGCGACGTCGGAGTCAGCACTTAGGAAGGCTGCACGTTTCGTCGGATCGAAATGGAAAGGAATACCATCAGCTTGGACGTTGTGAAGCTGCGAGATGGTGACGTACGCATCAAAATACGGTTCAAACGTCAGCACTTCGTCCCCCGGTTCTAACAGGGCAGCCATGATGGACGCAAGCCCCTCTTGCGCCCCATTGAACGTCACAATCTCCTTCATCGGGTCTAACTCGCGCTTAAAGATGGGCGCATACATTTCCGCGAGTGTTTCCACATAGCTGACATGGCCTCCCGGTCGCGTGTATTGGTTATACCCATTCACAATCGCGTCGATCGCTGCTTGTTGGACGAACTGCGGGGTGGGGAAGGAGGGGTACCCTTGTCCCAAATTAACCGCCCCATGTTTCGCGGCAAGGGCAGAGAATTCCGCAAAGACGTTCGGAGGTAACGTGCGTATGCGATGGGAAATGCTGCGTGTGTGGTGGCTCAGCAGCAGGCGAAGCGCCCGATGCTTGGAGAGGGACATGCTCAATGATGGGCAAAAGATCCTTTTATACCACTTTTGGGACAAGGTTTCTTTTTGGCCGGGAACAAAACCCGTGTATCTCATGGCGATCATCGAAGCGTACGAGGTATGATTGGTGGACGGACACGGACGACATATGGTGCAAAGAGCAATAATATGTGCGCGACAAGTGCGGATGGGGGACGGAATCCACGACATGCCAGAGGGATGTAAAGGTGACGGTTACAGAGATTGCACAAATCGATAAAATGTAGGACACTGGACAGTTCCAAATTCCTGGCGCTTGTTGATACATCTCTTCATATACGAAGATCAGGTGCTGGGGCTTGAGCTTAGTCCAGAAAATCATGTCCAAGCTGCACTAGAAGCCCCTAGAGGAGAGATCGATTAATGTACCGATTCAATTCTTTTTATGCAATTGTTTACTACGATTGCTCTCCCCCCCGGTTTTATGATACCTGATCGAAAGGCTCTTCTTCGATTAGCAACACACAGTTGATCCTGCAGTTGCTACTTTTCGAATTCCCTTGCGTCATTTTCGCTTTTGCTCTCCATCACCCAGACCCAGATATTCACCGACCAAACTCCTTTGAAGCTTCTCTTTGCGCTCCTATACATCGTCTCAACCCTTTTTCAGAATGCGGATCTCGCTGCGGCCCCCAAGGAGTCCAAAGGGATGAAGGGAGTCGAGCTCCAAAGACACTTGCGAGCTGAGGCTCGTAAGCCCCTGACGTCAAAAGTGTTTGAACGGTTGCTTGCAAAATTTGGAGACGTTTATCCCAAGCTTAAAGCCCATATGATCAGAGGAAAGCACGTCCAAGAATACAAGAATAGCGGTAAAAGTGAGGAAAAACCGCAGATTCTCTCTCTTCTTTCAACCCAAATTTAAAGATATGATTAAAAGGTTCGTTTCAGAAGGATCCGATGCATGGGTAGACATTGGCTACTATCTAGCAGTGCTGGAATACGCTGAAGGTTCAACTGTGGTAGCGGCGGGTCTAATTAACCGCGCGATGGACAATCCTAATCTTGATACAGAAGTTGCTAAGCGAATGGAACGAGGGCAATTCTTTCTGTGGGCGTAAGATGAAATTAAACCAGAGGATGCACTGATCTTTGAATCCGCTTCTAGTAAGAACGCGTGGAGACATAAAGTCCTAGAGCGATATCGCGAATATCTTGCCGACCCAGAAAACCCCACCATGCTAGAGCTACCAGGACTGGTCGAATAACCTGAGTACACATGGTAAGTCGTACAAGGTAGACCTCTGTATTAATCCAGCAAGTCGTAGACTAGTGGTAGAGTCCTTAAGCAGCTTCTAATTCACTGTTTACACGATTTAACACGAGTTTGGACTGAGGACTTGACTCTTGACGCTAAAGCACTGAGGTGACGACTCGTCTACCCTCGTCATCTCTCGATATCTTCACTGTTAAGATGATAATATTCTGGGGAAAAATCTAATGCGCCCCCCCCATTTTGGCTAACGCGCCCCCCCAAATGAGAATTTCGAATATTTTTTCACAAAAAGTTAGGAAAGCGCTATTTGCCCCCCCATTTTGGCTATTTGCCCCCTCCTCTCCGCCCCCCAAAAACTATTTGCATGGATCAGCGCTTTCCTAAGTAATATCGAAAATTTTCAAGAAGAGCCTACTAATCAAGATACTGGTGCCGTGGCTATGAACGTAATTGAACCCAGAGATGAAGGAGTAGGCTAGTTCTTCTGCCGTTGCACTTGATCAACTGGACATGTACTGTCATATAGGCACGCCAAGACACTTAGGTGCCGCCGATACGGCGAAGTTACCGAGCACCCACGTCTTCGGCATCACCACTCAGAATAGCGACTCAGCCTGGGGAATATATTCTACATGTAGATGAGCAGCAATCTGATGTCGCCCAGTCAGTCATGGCTGGCAAAATAAGACGATGGATTTGCGTCTATTCGGTATACCTGTAATCTAGAGAGACATCCCAGCACCAGCTCAAAGTTCAATCAAAACTATAGTGATGATGTTGTCAATGCCCAATGGTTTATTGGATCCTGAAGAATCTGTATTTAAAGGAGTAACAAATACAGAGCTTGCAGCTCTACGTGGTCGAACGTATCTAGAGTTTTTTTTATGAAGATCGGCCTGCCAAAGTCTGACGAACAGTTCAAAAAAGGGCAGCTCAAAATGACCGATCTACGCCCGTAGGAGAAGGCAACATTACTGAGTATCGGGATGTACACGATGACTTTCTTGAGATCCAAAACGCAAGAAAGTAATCCAGGATGAGTAGATGTGGCCTAATCAAAGAATCAAAATAGATTCATTCTATTGATAAGTAGCTTAACTCGTGCATAAATCCATTGGAGGCGGTGCAACAGGGCCTAAATCTCCGCAGATCGTGTTAACACACAGTCTCGTGATTTTTGCCGACTCGAGATACAATCGCGCGGATAAACGCACCAAGCTACCGCCATGGATTATATAATTTCTCGTCGACTCGCATTTGAATTTGTCGGTGGATATGACGATTTTCATGGCCAAGAAATACTTGTCGCTCATGGCACAACCAGTCGACGAATCGACGAACGTGAAGTCGATTCTGTTAGATAGTGAGGGGGTCGCGAAATGGCTTGGGAAACACGCCAGGGTCGACGAGTAGACGCAGTAAGTATCTTCGCCGCCGACAAAGACCGAAGATCCGGAACCCAAACATCATCTTCAATCAGCAGCGGCAAATGTAAGGCTGAGAGATCGTAATAATCAGTCTTGCTACGTAGCACTCACCCGCGCATTGAGCGGCTTGACGCAAGGCATCAAACGTGAGAAAATCGCCTTCCCGAATTTGGTGCGTATATCGGAGATATTCGAGCCGTGCGCGCCATGTGTTGGAGAGCGTCTACTGAAACGGGATCCCAAACAGGAGCACGGCACGGCCATAGTGTCGGTCGAAATCGATTCCTTCCGCGACTTTCCACGCGCAACCGAAAAGAAGATCGCACCTCGCCCACAGTCACACGCCTTTTTGTAGTTGTCGAGTGCCAGCGTCGTCTCGACAATGTCCTTTGTCTCTATAAGAAGCAGTTTGCTCGAGAGCACGCGCTTCAGGACTCCGAACGAGTCCCACTGACCAATGATCTTTTCCATATAGAGATACGACGGGAAGAAACAGACCATGCCATCGGGAGTGCACGCCGCCATCTCGAGCAAAAGCGTGCCATAATTACGAACGACCGAGAGATCGTCGCGTAGGTCAAACTTGGTGCTTACGGGCATCTGGTCGCTACCACGCGTGATCACCAATGGACAAATACTGGAGCGATAGACCGTTATGGGCAAGGATTCTCGAGTCACGGGGTTGAAATTCAAGAGGCGAGGGTATAAATCGATCGGGGACAGCGTGCCTGAGGTGATAATGACGCTCGCGTACCGTTCAAACACTGGTCGAATCGCTAGTGACGCATCCAAGCACGAGAGTTGCAACACGGGATCGTGCACACCGGATTCGCTATCAAAGGGCTCAATGATGAGCATAAACCCTTCCGCATACGTTGCCACGAGCGTTGCAAAGTCGGCCACGTGCGTTAACGAGTTGTATTCCTCCAGGTTGGTCACTTCGAGCGTCCGAAGGAGCGAATTCAGTCGCGTGTAGCAAAACTTCATGGGCTTCACGTCGACGCTAATGGCCTGGTGCAAGTGATGGAGAAACGCTTGGGGCGTTTCCGTCTCGACTTGACGCACGCGAATGCGTTGCCGCCAGTATTCAATCAATCGACGCAGGAACGCGACGAAATGCTCGGCTCGTCGAATGTTGCCGGGAATCGCTTCGTCCAAGACATCATCCGGGAGTACTGGATTCGCGAGCATGATATCGTGACTTGTCTCGAGCGCTTCGCGCGTGACTGGATCCGTATACGTTGGTGCCACGACCGCATTGCTTGCTCGCAGTCCCTCCACCAATCGTCGATACTCGGCATCGAGTCGCGCTTTATCGGCCTGCTTGAGTTGCGTCACTTGCGTGGACAGGGCCGTCAAGTTCCTCGACGCGCGATCGAGTGCGCGTCGATCCAGCTCGACGCTCAGGGCTTCAATGCACACATTTTTCAATATTATGCGCTTCATCAAACACGACAATGCTCTCCTTCTCAAACCCCCTTGACACCAATTGGCTCACTTTCGGATCCAACATGTACTGATAATTATACACCACAACGTCGGCAAAGGTGACGACGTACCGCGTCGTAAAATACGGACACCCGCCGTGATGGACGCCCACTTGCTTGAGATCGTCGACGGAATAGACCCCCGGGGGGAGAAGCGTGTCGTCGCTTTTCTCGTCTTCAAAATCGCTCTTCCACATCCGTACGGTGCTGCCATCATCACCTGAAGACGCGAGCATCGTGCCTGTGACATTTCACTCGACTCTCCAGACTTCGGAATAATGATGATGCTTCCGTGCAACTTCTTTCACCTCCGCTCGTACATGATCATCTTGATGAATTGTAAGGCGCCAAATACGTACCGTACGATCTTTACTCGCTGTGGCTAAAAAATGGAATGATTGGCCCATATTGGGTGCCCAACAGACGTCATGAATCGCATCGGTATGGCCCACAAGCTCAGCCACGACTTGCCACTTGCGATATGAATTGTTATAGCCCCAAACTTTTGCAGCGTCACTATTCCCGCCCAACATAATCATAGGTACATCGAAGCGCGATTTGTTCCATGACAAACATGTTGCACCATCTTTATCAGCTAGAAATTCTTCTTGGAGTGGACAATGCGACAAGTTCATGACGTCAATGGCTTCGTACATTCGCACAAATCCATCTTCAGAGGCGGAATCCTGTTAAAAGCAAAAGACAAGTCGCACCACATTTCACTTTGCTCCAAAAATTCGCATGCAAACTTACGAGGCGCAGCCCCAAACGTCGAGGGGCAAATTTAACGTCGTGGACCGAATCCCGCGCATCAACGAGTTGAGCTTGATTACGCCATCCGTCTCGACATCCTATCGTAGGAACATGTGGTGAAATGGCACTGACACTATCCGAAGTTGCCACAGGACCCGCGCCAGGCTTGTGAACATACTCTCCTCGATCTACCCAAATTGAAACCGTCCGATCAAAGGAACAAGACGCTAGAATTTGCCCAAATTCAGGATTAGCCCATTCAAATTTCCACACAATTGATTGATGGGCATTCCATTAGTATTCCAGTCGTCATTCTTGTCCACTTTCTTGCCAAATTTTAATTTTTCGATCCGAACTGCAGGTGGCCAAGCGCTTGCCATAGAAATCAAAACTCATATCGTGGATAAAATCCGTGTGTTGCGACGGAAAACGTCGAAAGATTTTCTGGAGCGATATCAAGCTATTAGAGGAGGTATGAAGCGTAGCTTCGAAAGGTTCGTACCATTGCATTCATCTTAGAAGCTTAGCGATTGCGAGAAACTCGCGGTAGCAGCGCTGATGAAGTAATTAATAGTTGATATATGGGAGTAAAATTTGATTGGCTGATCCATGGAAATAATTTTTGGGGGGCGGAGAGGGGGGGCAAATAGCCAAAATGGGGGGAGCAAATAGCGCTTTCCTAACTTTTTGTGAAAAAATATTCGAAATTCTCATTTTGGGGGGCGCATTAGATTTTTCCTATTCTGGGCTATAGTAATTATTTACGGCAACATCCTATTCATCGCTTCACCTGATCGGATTCATATGACGTATCTATCTATCTACTTCTATAATATAGAACCGTTTTTTCTGTCCGTCTGAGGCAAAAATATTTACAAATATGCTCTACTTCTATAATATAAAACCGTATGTCTGTCCGTCTGCTGAGGCCGTACCTAATCGAATTCCAACTGTACTGTCAACAGTTGCGAAAAAAAATTACAGCCCGGGGAGTGTTAAAGTTGGGTGGAAATACAATTATAAAGGACGAAACTACATGGGCTACAATTATCAAGACTAATTTTCTTAGCTATATCTACTTCTATAATATTACAGCTGAAATTGGTGTTAAATCGTATGATGAAAATATATGTATCAAATGCAGTTTTAAAAAATGGATCCGGCTTCATCCACCGGCCTCATTGCATACCTCTAAATAAAACGTAAACGTGGTCCACAGTAAACTTGTATATATATAGGGTCGCCATAGCGGCACACCCCTCCGCCCCACGGGCACACCCCACGTGACTTTCGACCAATAGAAATTCGAGAAACTGGTAAAAAAACATCTTGTCCTTTTGTAGACTTGCGCGATTAAATCTCAGGTACGAAAGGACCTCCTCGCACCTAATAAAGTTGGGTCGCCCTACGCCGCACGCTCTGGAGGTGAATATTTACTGTTTTTATTCTTTTCGAACTATATTGACAACTGAGATTGATGTTGAGGTCGAATTGTCGATACCGACTGGAAATGTGTAACTATTGAAGCCTATGGAAGACGAGAGTAACGGAACATCTCTTCGGCTCCATTGCAAGCAAATACGCTTGCGCTTGCGCTGCAGATTTTGCAACACCATGCTTCGCTGGCCAACTGCACCTTGATACTTAGCGTCTTCTGCCTCACGACATCAACATCGATCATGTGATATTTTCTGAACGTCCTGTAATCCCTCTTGAATATAAAGTCGACGCTTCGGTGATAACTTCCTTATTGTGAGTCAATTTGAAGTGTTGGTGCTGAACTCCAGAACTGGAAGGTAACGACTATCGCCAGTTACGCCTTGGACCACGTCGACAATACGTCAGAACTGACCCGAACGAAGAGGATGAATGATCTGCAAGTAATGATGATGTACATGCTCTCTTGAATGAAGTTCTAAATGAAATCACGTAGAGATGCTTGCTCGGTTCAGTAGGCTAACGAATATCGTCAGTTACCCTTAGTCTATATATGTAACGGGGTTACATTTGGTTACGTTGGTGTACGTAAGTACACAACGGTTAAGGTCAAGTATTGACCAATCCGAAAGGTTCGGACTTATTGGTTGTTTTAACCAATCATGGCAGGAGCCCTTGGTGAAGGCGTGGCAGCCTGCCACGTGTTAGTACACAGTTGGTGTACATTACATTTCGGCTAGGTACGAATTGAGTAAGTTCTACTTAGTATTACATATAGTTTACATAAGTTTATTAATTTAGGCTAATTACATATTAAATATAAATCAGTTTACAAAATACTCTAGTACTGCTAGGCGCACGACCCCGAACGGTCGCGCGCGCATTGATTGTTGTAGCAAAAGGGAGCACCTCCCTTAGCTACCCCCTTTCTAAGGGAAGCCTTGTAACAAGGCGTTAGTGTTTACTAACTGTAAACTAAGGGAATCTTGGCGCCGAGTAAGAGAGCGATCTCTTGCTAAGCCCTTGTATAAGGACGTATCGGCTAAGTAGAGGCGTATCGCCGCTGAAGGAAAGTCTTTCTCTGTGCGCTAGCCGCACCGTGCGTGTACGCACCTGCTACATTTGGTAGCACTTGTAGTCAATCCAACACCTGTGTTGGTAGACGACAACATCCTCTGCAAAGGATGAATCAGGAGGATTGGGGTTAGCTAACCCCCGTCCAACAAGAAGCCTTTAACAGGCTGTTATCCATAATGGGTCAGCTCCTAGTGGCGCAGGGCCTGGAGGTCGTGCGTGAGAGGGTTAACGCCCTCATCGCCCATGAGGCTAATTTTCGTGGAAGTCATTCCACGTCTACGGGGGTGCGCCCTCCGTTGTCCTTTAAGATAAATGAATTCACCGGTGAAAAAGGTGATAACCTTTATGTGTGGATTCGCGAGGACGAAACGGCCTTCGCCACAGCAAATGTGATCGAGGATCACTTGCAAGTGGGACTTGCACTAACCCATCTTACGGGTGATGCCCGTGCATGGGCGCTTACGTGTCCGGATCCGGTCACGTACGTGTTCCCGACCTGGGGAGATCCTTAAGCAGAAGCTTATGGACATGTATGCAACGCCTGATCTGGTTTTCCAGAATCAGCTGGCGTTTCTGAGGTGCCTTCAGGGCACTAGGGACTTGGAAACATATATCCAAGAACTTAAGACCCTGTTGGCAGGGATGTACGCGAAAGCTTATTCGGACGATGTGTCCATTCCCGTGTTCATGGGAGGCCTGAAAGAAGGGCCAGCACGTTCGGAGCTCTTCCGATGCCGACCTCAATCCCTGAGGGAGGCGTTTAATATGGCGTTCAACGCCGAGAGGAACTTCCGTTCCTCTAAGGTGGGTCCCGAACCCATGGACCTTAGTCAGGTCGAAGCGGAGGAGAAACCTCCCGCTAAGAGTCACACTGATTATTTTCCGCAGAGCTTCGAGGTGGAGCTCCTTTCAATGTTGCAGCGGCATCAACCGCTGAGATGCTTCCAGTGTGGGAGAACGGACAATCTGCGGAACAAATGTCCGCGGAACCCCCAGCGAGATACTCGCTACAAGGGACCAAGGGTTGGGAAGAAACCCTGGCCCAAGTCGTCGGGAAACGACGGCTCCCAGTAGGTGCAGGGCGCCCTACTGGGAGACCCCTCAGTGCTGTTAAGCCCCAGGGTAGGGGGCGACAGCACAAAGCCCCGAAGGAAGCGGTGCTTTCTAGAACCGAGTTGGTGTACCAGCCGGATTTGCTGGTCGTTCTTGCGGACGGGAAAGGCTTTGATAAGCCTTGGAGAGTCTTGGTAGACTCTGGAGCGTCTGAAATTATGTCAGAAGGGCTTCTGTAGAGAAGAGTCGGCTGTATGCCGAGGCCCTAGAGGCACGTTCTCGTGACGTTGTCACGGTCCGTCTAGCGACGGGAGTACAGGTTTCTGTACCCAAGGTCTCTATTGACCTTAAAGTGAAGTTTGCAGACTTCGACAGCTTAGAACGTTGCCTAGTCCTGGATTTGGACTCGAGGTATGACCTCATTCTGGGCATGAAGTGGCTAGAACGCCACGAGACATGGATAGACTGGAAGTCTAAGTCCATCGACTCAACGCACACGCGATCGGGTGAAGCATTGGCGAGTCATGAACCCACCTTTGCTCGATCGCAAAAGCGATTCTGGCGTGATATGCCAGAGATTGGGATGTCTGAAATGATCATTCCCAATGGCGTTAAGGAAGAGCTCCTTAACGAGGGGCATTCGGCGGTTAATCCCCGCGCCGATATAGGAGAGACTGGTGAGTCGCCAGTGATAGAGGTGGATTCCTCTGAGGGTAAGCGCGAGGCGCTTAGAGAAGAGTCCCGAAGTTCGTCTCTTCTACAGGTCGGAATTGATTCCGACCACGCCGTGTCCGGCGAACAAGTTGCGACTCCAGTGGTAGGGGTAGAGACCCCTGTGGTTAAGCGCGAGGCGCTTCCAAGCGAAGAGACCTGAAGTTTGTCTCTTTCGCACGTCGGAAATGATTCCGACTACGCCGTTATAGGTGAGACCGGTGAGTCACCGGTGGTAGAGGTAGAGACCTCTGTGGATAGGCGCGTGGCGCTTCCAATAGATGGGGCAATTGACTCCCCCATCTGGGTGTCGGGATGAGCCCCGAGGCCAGTAGTCAGCAGTCCTACAGGATGCTGAATAGTGTGACAGGTGTTGTCACAGAAGGCGTAAGCCTGGAACGGTTGCCTGGGGTAGGCGAACTGTTGTCGTTGGAGGAGATGTCCTTCAACGAATTTGAAACTGCTTTGAAAGCAGATGAAATCGACGAGGTTGTCGTACTACGTCCGGAAGAGGAGTTGAATTCCTCATCCACGATGGACGAGTCAGTTTTGGTGCAAACCAAACAGGCATTGAATGCCCGAAGCGGCCTCAAGATCCTCGCGGATCCTGAGGACCCTTACCATTCCTTATTAAAGGAATTTGGAGATGTCATTAGTGACAACCCACCGATGGGGTTACCACCGGATCGGGAAGTCCGACATGAAATTGATTTGGTTCCTGGAACCAAATACTGCGTCACTAGGCAGTGGCCTCTCCCCAAGGAGCAATGCGACGTCATCGACGCATTCTTCAATGGGAAAGAAGAGGCAGGGATGGTGCGGGAGAGCAAGTCTCCCCACTCATCTCCCACCTTTTGTGTTCGTAAACCGAACGGAAAGTGGCGCATTGTGCATGCGTACAACAAGCTGAATGCAGCTACTGTACCCATGCAGACTCCGATTCCTCGGAAGGACGTCCTCCAGAACAATATGGCGGGCTGTACTGTGTACAGTGCCTTAGATCTGGTGGACGGGTATTATCAGGTGCTCATGCAAGCGTCCGATATTCCATCGGTTACCACGCCTAGTGGCATGCTGTGGGAGTTGCTTGTTATGCCACAAGGGCTTTCAAATGCACCAGCGACTTTTAATCGCTTGGTGACTCAACTCTTCCGCCCTCATAGAAAGTACTCTTAGACGTAATTCGACGATATATTCGTCCATAGTCGTGCGTAAGGCTACTCGTCTGATGTTCAGACGCACCTAATACACCTTCGAGCTGTGATCGAATGTATGCGAGAGCATAAACTATATGCAAGCGCATCCAAATGTATTTTTGGGTCTGAGGAAATTCCTTTACTCGGATGCTTCATCGGTAAGGATGGAGTGCGGGCGGATCCCGCGAAGGTGAAAGCCATTGTGGAGTGGCCTTCGCGTGTAAATCTTAAAGATTTACGGAAGTGGATTGGATTTGCTAATTATCTTCACAAATACAGCGAGAATTACGCTGAGATGGCGAAGCCATTGACAGACCTTCTTAAGAAGGACGTTGATTGGTGTTGGGAAACCAAGCACCAAAACGCGTTCGAAGCGGTAAAGGGGAGCCAGATTCTGGGAAATCTTTTAGCGTCGTCTGCGACGCCTCCGATTTCGCAATCGGATGTGCTTTGTTACAAGCAGACGACGCGGGACGGGAACGCGTGATCGCGTTTGAGTCGAGGAAGCTTAAAGCTGCAGAACGGAATTATCCCGTTCATTATAAGGAGCTACTTTCTATGAAGTATGCCCTTGTCAAATTAGGGTTCACCTACTTGGCTCAAAGCCGTTCGTGGTTTATACGGACCACGCGTCCTTACGGACAGCAACGAAGTCGCCTCATCACTCCCAATTGATGGCCCGTTGGCTATTCTTCTTTGCGGAGTATAACTTTGAGGTTAAGTAAAAACCTGGCAAGCAGAACGTGCTTGCAGACGCGTTGTCGCGTCGTCCCGATTACGAGCTCGCTCACGCGACATTCATCACCTCGTCTGTGGTGGATCTCATACGCCAGGCATATTGGAAAGGCCCACAATGTACGGCGTTTATCAGCTCGTTGGGTGAAAAGGGACTTGTTTCGTCTGAGCCTACCCTGTCAAGTCGAGCTAGAGCTCGGTTACACCGTTACAGGTACTGTGACGGTTTGCTATATTATAGCACGAGCGCGGAGGACACTCCTCGGGTGGTTGTTCCTCATAATCAGGAACTGAAGTAGAGAGTCCTATTTGAGGCACATGATGCCCCTACCGGGGGTCATTTAGGTCGGGATAAGACCTACAGCGCTTTAAGCGCTTTGTATTGATGGCCCAAAATGTATAAGTGGGTCGGTGCGTATATTCGCACCTGTGAAACGTGTCAGAGGGTCAAACCCTCTGCAGATTCAGCTGCGTCTTTGGCGAGCTTATCGTTTCCTACGGAGTGTTGGAAATCCATCAGTATGGATTTTATCTTCGGTTTTCCGAAGGATAAGTCTGGTAACACCGGCATTTTGGTCTTTGTAGACCGTTTGAGCAAGATGGCTCACCTGGCGGCAGTGCCAGAGTCCATTGATGGACAAGGAACAGCGAGAGTGTTCTTAGACCGTGTCTTTCGACAGCATGGTCTACCCGATTCCGTTGTATCGGATCGGGATCCCCGTTTTACGGGACAGTTTTGGGAGGCGTTGTTTAAGATGCTAGGCACTAAGCTATTTATGTCCACTGAGGATCATCCGCAGATGGACGGACAAACGGAACACGTTAATCGCGTTGTGGAAGATATTCTCCGGGGTTTATGCCCGGAGTCTAAAAGACTTGGGGTGAGATGCTTCCTATGGCCGGATTTGCTATAAACAATTCGGTCCATGCATCTACGGGGTTTACCCCGTTTTACGTGAACGGATTAGTGAATCCGAGGGTTCCGTTGACGCCACGTGTGTGCGGCCCAGGGCTTGAGTGGTTAGGATTCCCCGATGTCATCCCTTTATCTGTGCGAAAGCACATCGATAAGGTTTTATCGACGGGACTTAGTATCTTACGACACGTTTGCGACGCCATGGCGTAAAGCCAAGACAAGCAAAAGGAACAGGCCGACCGCAAGAGTAGGCGTAACATAAAGGCGTATAAAGTAGGAGAAAGTGTTTTATTAAACGCTAAAAACCTTCCTACACATGCAGTTTCTAACGTGTTACGGAACAAACTACGCCCCAGGTTTGTGGGGCCTTTCAATGTGCTAGCCCGAAAGGGCCTGGCGTATACCTTGGATATTCCGAAGGCGATGAGTACGCATCCAACCTTCTATGTGCGTATGCTTAATCCATACCAGAACCCGGAGGCCGGTCCCCTCTTGGAGGAGTCTGTGAAGCCGGATAGCCGAAAGGCACAACAGGTCAGAATAGCGCCGACAGGGCAGAAATGCGACCATGGAACACCGCAAAGACAGACTCGAGAGAGGCAAGCCGCTTCTCGACCCGGTCATTCGCACTCCCCTCGCCGCGGAGTCCCTCCTGGGCGTCCTGGATGCGACGTCTGTGTCGATCACAGCGCTCGTGGAACTCACGTCTCAATTGCGCGACCTCCTCCTCCAGTTCTCGCTCAACTCGGAGGGTATTCCACATTACCATATGGAGCGTCTGGTGGCGCGACGCCATAATCGGGGTGAAACCCAGTATCTGGTGAAGTGGAAGGGTTATCCACATTCACTGAATTCTTGGGAGTCAGAGACTCCCCTGCGGCAGGCTTGCCGAGACGTCGTTGACGCTTTCGAGCGGGAGAATCCCGCTGCGAGTCGACGACCAAAGGTGTAATGGGGTGCCATTACATAATTGATATTCAAGTTAGAATATCACAGTTTAATTTCAGACGCGTTGTCTGAAATTTAAATAAGAGATTATAAGTTATTATAATCTACGAAGGTAAAGTCGATTCGGTATAAATACCGAATCTTGCAGGTTAACTAATAGTACAGTTAGTTAAAGACTTGATATTATTATATTAATTAGTTAGTTAATATACTATTAGCCTCTAAACCACCCATTAAATAAACACTCTTAATTTTGCGTTCTTAGACCTAAGAGAATATTCGTATATTTACTTTTAGTATATGATTAGTTGTTATCAACTAATCCTGCCCTATTGCATTGCACGCTTCCTCGCAATTACAGTGTAAGCCTGTAACAGGATCAGTCCTGTTACACCTGGTAGCACTTTGTGGTCCGTCTTAACGACCACAGCTCCATTCTGCTAGTTAACTATCGGAGCGAAGATTAAGAGCCGCTCGGCATCATGTCGCGAGACATGACGCCTGCCGAGCGAGAGAGAACGCTGGAAGTGGTGAATGAACACTTCCCTCACTTCTCGTCGCGTAGTAAAGACGCGACGGTAGAGATGGTTCGGTCCCTGGGGACCGACATCATTACCTTCCTCCAGAGTAAGTCCCCGGAGGAAGTGATACAGGTGGTGAATCGCTTTAGGCGAAACCACCTAGAAAAGCCATAACGACCCGCGCCAGAGGCAGCGCGGACCGCAACTGCACCTGCAACGCATATCGTTGAAGTGGTAAAGGCGCGAGTACCGCCCTTTACCGGCGAAGGGTGCGAGCCCCTTCGTAGATGGTTCGCAGAGGTGGAAGATGCCATCTCTGCGCAAAATATTGTTGATGAAGGTCAACAGGCGTACTTCGCCACAACATGTCTGGGCGGCAGAGCCAGGTCATGGGCGTTGAGTCGCAGAGCCACTGATGACTCTGTGTTCCTTACTTATAAGGAATTTAAAGCTGAGCTAAAGCTCAACTTTGAAGCTCCCGAAATGGAGCTAAGTAGTCGGCAGGAGTTCATGGAACTCCGGCAAGGTAAGCTTGACCTTCAAGCTTACGCTCAGAAGACGCAATATTTGCTGTCAAATATTGTGTATGAGCCGGTGCCCCCTGCTATGAAGGTCACTGGCTTCATGAAGGGACTCTAAGGGATGCCATTGATATGAGCATCCGTGAGGAGTTCAGCATGCGATCAGCGTCATCGCATGCTGGGTACAGCCGAAGGGCTCAACAGCCCTTCGCTTTTGACATGCCGCAACGGTATGTCAACAATCAGCAGTCAGGAAGACGAAGCTAACACTTCGTCTCAAGAAACATCCACCCGCGCCAGAGCATGGGCGGGGGAGAGCCAGATCCGATGGACCTATCGGTTGCGGTTTCTTCGAAGACGAAGCAACCGAAATTTAAGAAGAACATTCGCTGCAATAGATGCGCGAAAATGGGGCATTTTGCCCATGAGTGTATGGCACCGCGTCCGGTGCCACGCAGTCAGCGGACGGGAACGTCCGCTGCACGGCGACACCAACAGGGACATCACCCTGTTGGGTGCAAAAAACGTAGAACACCAGTAAGGGCGGGCGCCCTACTGGGAATGTTATCCCACATGCCGACATTGGGCATGTGAGGGTAATAGCGCCAGACGGGACTATTTCCTTTCAAAAGGTGTAGGGTGATGGTAAGCCTCTTATCACCCTGTAGGTTAAGCCGCACAGGAGCGATGTCCCCATGAGAGCTTTTTTTACACAGGAGCGTCAAACAATTTCGTTAGAACTCAGAGTCTAACGCTGTTGAGCTTCGTGGAGGTAGAAACCCCACGAAGTATGTTGTCAGTCCGGTTAGCAACAGGTGCAACCGTGACTATTCCAAAGCGTGTGATTAAAACACGCTTCGAGTTGAATGAACTGTCATTCGAGGATGAATTCATCGTCCTCGATTTAGATGACAAGTTCGATGTGATACTTGGAATCCCATGGATGTCCAAGCTTAAACCTTCGATCGACTGGGTTAACCTATCGATCGACTGCGGCGGATGCACAGGATCTGATCACCCTGTGTGTAATCCGGCTGTATCAGAGGATAAAACCGCAGCGTCAGACAGTCTGGTGGATAGCGATGGCACCACCAAGTCTGTTCTGGCACGATCAGCGGATGGTACCTCCGCTGGTGAGAGTCCAGAGGGACTACCACAGTCAACAGAAGAGTCGTTGCGTGTTGGAGAGAAACATTCCACGGGTGATAAATACCACCGTGAGAATGAAGTGATATCCACGGTGAGAAACACCCACCGTGAGAATGAAGTGATATCCACGGTGGGAAACACCCACCGTGAGAACGAAAATGTATCCACAGTGGGAAACACCCACTGTGCGACCGAAGGTTCCAACACGACGAATGAATTCCGTGTTGATGAGAGTGAACTCACGATCGAGTGCAATCGTGAGCACAACCCCGTGGTGGCCAGTGCCCACCACGTTGCGTTAGCCATGCACTCGGGTGATAAAGACCACCGTGTCGCAGAAAAGGCGGCCGATCAGACGAGCACATCGTATCGCCAAAATTCTATGGTAGGCAGTGGCCACAATGATGATGAGTATTCACACACGGTGAATCGTAATCACCGTGTAGCAGTCAATCAGACGAGTGCGTCTGATTGCATGGGCAGTTCCGTCGAGATGATCAACGTCTTGACGCAAACGGAGACCGGATTAGCTACCCAGTGTCTGTTGATGGAACACCCTCCGAAAGAAGGTTCGGATGTGATGGCTCTTCCAGCGCTAAGCTGGAAGAAGTTTATGAGAAACTTGAACGATGATCAGATCGAACAGATCTGTATTATCGTAGCAACAGATGATGTAGTGGATATTCGTGAACGAATATCCACATCACAAGTGGAAAACATTGGGAAAGAGGTTCCCAATGATCAAAACAAAGTTCAGCGCTTTGAAGAGCAGATCTGGGAGTCACTTAAAGCGAACTCCCCGTTTTATGAGGTATTTCGAGAATCGCTGACGTATTCCCAGAAGAAGTACCTAGCGAGATCCCTAAGGATAAGGGAACTCGTCATAAGATTGACCGCGTGCCAGGCACGACGTATTGTGTTACGCGGCAATGGCCGTTGCCGCGTGATCAAGTAAAAGCGATCGACGAGTTTTTCGAAGCTCGTCGTAAATCAGGCCAAGTGCGGGAGTCTACCTCACCGCACTCTACCCCCACCTTTTGTGTGAAAAAGTCCACAGATGGGTGGAGAATCGTTCACGCTTACAACAAGCTGAACGCAGCGACGGTACCGGCACAGACACCGATACCGCGAAAAGATGTCATCATAGATGGCATGTGCGGGAGCACCATCTTTAGTTCTCTCGATCTAAGAGATGGATTTTATCAAATCCGAATGCGTGAGAAGGATATCCCTCTAACGGCGGTAAGCACCCCAAGCGGCATGCTTTGGGAGTGGCTTATTATGCCACAGGGGCTTCGAAATGCCCCTGCTACGTTTAACAGATGCGTAACGCATCTATTACGCCCGGTGCGGGAATTCGCACCGAGTTATTTCGATGACGTGTTCATCCATAGTAAGAGTGAACACGATAAAAGCGATGTAGATGTCCATAGGGAACATCTACGTCGAGTGTTAGAGCTTATGCGTAAGCATAAGCTCTATGCAAATCTGAAGAAGTGCTTCTTTGGTGCACCTGAGATACCCGTTCTTGGATGCTTTGTGGGCAAGAACGGGGTGCGTCCTGATCCAGAAAAGATCAGGGTGATCGTTGAATGGCCTACTCCAAACAACGTTAAGAAACTTCAAAAGTTCCTTGGGTTGGCAACATATTTGCACAAGTATTCGTGCAACTATGCTGGGTTAATACTGTGGTGATGTGTACCACAAATTTGGTCACTTTTGGTCAAGGAAGTTGGTCGAATTTCGGATTGGTCTAAACAAGGGGGGCTTTTTAGCCTATCAACTTCAAGGAGTATCAAGAACGCTGGTCTTGGGTGAGTCACCTGACATTGGGTATTTTACATAATTTTGTGTGGGTACATTAGGGACCATAGGGAGGTAGTATTATTGGTTAGTTGTGGATTTGACTAAAAAAGTAGAGGTCTTTTGGTTGCAGGGTTTTTCTATGTAGAAGTCCTTTGGTCTTGGTCTATACCACAGCAAGGGGTCGCCGTTTTTCTTTGCACGTACATTAGTCGCCTCCGCCCATCGCGGAGTGTTTGGGGGAAGAGGGTTGAATAATCCCCTCTCGCCTATTATAGCCGGTCTGGACGCGCCGCACGCGCACTTTGGCCACCGGAAGTCCCTCGACGGGAGTACGATTTGGCGATCTCGACACTTTAAGTCAAGTACGTTTGGAACGTGCTATTCACTGGATTGGTCTTTACGTGGAGATATCGTTTGTGGACTTCACGGGCATATTGGGTCTTCACGTGGACATATTGGCTCATTTTAACATTGGTTGGAGTTTAGACCGGTTTTGGTCTTCTCTCATATTGGTCAGGGGCTAGACCGGTTGATTGGTCCACCCTCTATTATTTCGTATTGGTCAGGTCTAGATCGTTTGGACGATCGACCTATTGGAATCTATCTTTCGGAAGTGTTTCTGGTCTGTACGTACCTGGGGTGAAGAGTTCCGCCCTACGTACACTTAGCCAGCACGGTCTCATATTCAAGACCGAATCAAATCGATCTGCGATCCCGATCCACCGAGTGTGTAACTAGCCCACTCCAATGGGTACACAAAGTGAGATGGTCTTAAGTGAATCGGACCAAGTGTCTCTGGATGATGAACGGTCGTCTGCCAGCAGCGGACGATCGGACCAGATTTCGAATGGAGGTACGCGGGGTACCCCCCCCCGTAATTTGGAAGGCTGGGCACGATGGTGGTGGTCAGGTTGTCGATACAAATGTATTCGATTTCGAACTTGACTCCACCACAATGGTGCGCGTTCCCGGATTCGAACCAGGGATATCACCGCGAGGTGTCATCAAAGATTGAATTTGAAGATTTGAATTTGGAATAGTTCTGGAGAGGGCGTAAGGAAAGGCTATCACCTTACGTCTTCGTTCTCGATAAAGATGGCGATGTGCGGTCTGGCCTGGTGGAGGACCAGATCGGGATTAATAATTTTTTCCTCCCCAAAAGGCTCCCACCGGAGCCGATCGGGACTATAGCAAGTCCTGCTATAGTCCCGGAAAGGATCAGGACCTTGGTCCTGATCCTATGTATATTCATAAAAAGTTGATGGAAAATTAAAAGACGAAAAACACTTGAGGCTGATCAGAACGATCGGACCAACCTCCCCAAGGTCCCCAAGATTCCCAAGATTCCCAAGAAAGGGTTGGGAATGCCGGCCGACGAAGACGACCTTGAAGAAAAGTCGCAGGTCGGAGATGGAGGCATCACTGAAGAAGACCTAAACAAGATGTACTACATTTTTGAGCTGAAACGATTTGTTCGTTTTGACGTGGTCTTTCGGGTGTTGAACCTCCAGATCCGTGACCGTCTTCTCGGTCCCACTACCGAGCCGGTCCAGAGTGATCGCCCATTACTGTTGGTGAAAAACTTGGTGGCGATGTTGGCGGAGGTTGGGATTAAAATGCAGAACCCCGCCGATGTCCAAAAACTTTTTGAATTTGAGACTTGGAGTCTGAAATCGTCGATGTCGACCTTCCACGACCATTTGGTCCCACTGGTGGGGGCGGTTCGCTGCCCAACTCCCACCTCTGTTCTGATGACGAATCGGTTTATCAGTCTCCACCGGCCTCTAACATCTCATCAGAGTTGTAGACTGGTGTCGAGCGGATGACCATGGGGTGGACCATGCCCAGCAGGAACAAAAAAAGGACGTGCGGCAGCAAAGGGCTGCTTGCCAGTCGGGGCTCCAGCGACCCCCACAGGTCTCAGTTCCGCAAAAGGAGGGTATCAACACGTTTCCCATGACCCCAGCTAACGTCCAAGCCATGTTTGAGACGATGATGGAACGTTTCATGAAAGAACGGGTTAGACCACCTCTGCGGCCACATGCCCAAGACCGGTCTACCCAGCAAAGTGCCAATGTTTGCCGAGATGTGGATTTGGAATCGGTAACATCGGTGGACAAGCCCACTCGAAGTGGTAAGCAAGTCGGCAAAGGGAAGCGCAAGCCGCAACCGGCCATACCGCGTAGACCAAGTAAGACAAGTGACTGTGATCTGGAGTCGGTCGGCGGTCTTGACGACCACTGTGGGTCAGACGGTACGGGCGCTGGCAAGCCACGCAAGGCTAACCTAGCCTCCACTATTGCTTACGACTTTGGATCTGCTGCGATTCCGCGCATCCGTATGGCCGCGACGACCGACCTCAAGGACTTCACTGGAAAGGATGCTGATGAATACCAGGCCCGGTCTTGGTTCGGTCGGGTCAAGTCTGCGTTCCTGCGAGACCAGACCCCGAAAATTGAAAGGTGTCTGATCTTCCGGGATTTGTTGAAAGGACCGGCTGCCAACTGGATCCAACAGTTAGGTCGGGATGTCCGGTCTGACTGGGACCAGCTATGTGCAGAGTTTGAAGGGCAATATTGTAACTCCGTATTTTCGAGTGCCCGCAAGTATCACCATATGCAGAAGCGGAGCGACGAGACACCGATCGAGTATTTGCATCGGTTGAACGTGGCTGCACTTCGTGCCGGCATAACAATTAAAGAGAATAACCCGCCGAACGGTGCTGCTCTGGAACATGTGGGTCACTACATTAGTACCCTGGACGATCAATAACTGGCGGACCAGCTTACTCTGCTGCGTCTTAGGGACGCGGGTGAAGTTGAACAGACTCTACGGACGCTACAGCAGTCACTTATCATGAGGGCGAAGAGTGCTGGTGGATCAGGTCGCTACCGATCGAAGACCCATACCCAGACCGATCCGGTCAAGAGACCCTGGACCAGACCGACCCGAGCGGTCAAGGCGATCGTAGCCGAAGAATGCACGGGATCGGAAGGGGAAAGTGGAAGTCAATCCAGCCAGGAGTCATCGGATGAAGACCAGTATCGTTACGTCTATGTTGCGGGACCTGACCCGAAGACCAGGTTGAAGTCCGACCAGGTATACGGGAAGGGAAAGAACGGAAGCAAGTCCGATCCGGACCGACCTCGTCAGAAGTGCTCCCACTGTGGGTCGAGCAAACATGACGGCCCAAACTGCTGGAAGAAGATGGTGTGCAAGAAGTGCGAGAGACGCGGCCACCCGACTGACCACTGCCTCTTCGTATGCAAGTCATGTGGAGAAATCCACGAGGCCGGCCACTGCAAGATTGAAGAATTTTTTTACATGATGCGCAAGTGGTACGTGCCGGACAAGCACGCGGGGATGCTGCCGCCGGACGCAGAAAATATGTTAAACTAGAACGCTCGCCAGGTTGGAATCTGGATCGAGCCGAGCGTTCTACGGTACACATCTATGAATATGTCGGCAAGGAGGATAAGACCGACAATACACGTTCTATTCCAAATTGCGTCGACCGAGACCATCCGGTCTACAGTCTGAATACCGATGAGTACTCCCGGACCAAGGTGGTTATGCAGTTGGACTTGCTGCATGGAGAATCCCGCGGATACTTGAAGTATCACGCGCCTGATAAATGGTTTAAGCAGGCGAAAGCCTGTGGCAAGATTAATAACCAGAAAGCGAAGATGTTGTTCGACTCTGGAGCTGAAGTCTCGATAATCGACTCCGCCTTTGCTCGTAAGGTCGGATGTCGTATAGACGATACCCAGAGACAAGAATGTGTCGGGATCGGTGAAAAACTCTTATATGACCGAAGGAAGAACGCGTGTGAAATTTTTTTTGTCGGGATCGCTGGTCTACTTTTTCAGCGCTTGGGTTGGCAAGTTGGCTGGACAGGACGCTTTACTAGGCATGGATTTCATGTTCCCAGCTGGTATTCGCCTAGACCAGTCACATGGAATGCTTACACTCCCGGATGAGGTCCAGGTCCAGTTGGCTGGTCGAAGACCTCTGTATGGTTCGTATACCGATCTGGTCCGGTGGGATCAAGACCTCACTATCCCAGTCGGTCGGTCTGCCGATACCCCGGTCGAGAAAGGTTTCCGTTCGAGGAAGTTATGGTTGACCAGGGGCGATCGGCGGGTCTCGATCTTCGTAAAGAGTGCTGGTCGACGTGATTTTGTCCGTGTTACCAATATCGGTGACAAGCCGCTGACACTGGACAATAACACTATTGTCGGCATGTGGTTAGAAGAAGGGAAGGTACCAAGGAAGATGGGGTTCGTCTCGATTGTATCGAGGCGGTATGTCGAGTGGCAAAACCTGGCGTACCAATCGACCACCGATCTTGTCAGCAATGATGGGTCGGTGGAAGAGGACACCTCACCTTTAGTGGAAAGACCAAGTTATGTCACCCCGAAAAAGATGTTGGTCCGAAGAAAGGCGCCGCAGTCACCAGGAACGGTGGACCATTAAGTAGACGAGCCGAGGCTAGTCAACGTGGTGTCAGCACAAGACCAGACGACAGCGGAGCAAGAAACGGAAGAAGTGGAACATGAAGTTGCTAGGTCGGACCATGACGGTATTCCTAATCAGACCGATATCAGTGAAGGACAGCCCGTCGATCAAGACCAGGGGCGTTCAGCCGGTCCAGATGGTCTAGGTGATATCAACCCAGAAGATGAACAATTCTGTATACATGAAGGCGGGGAACAGTACATTCAGGAGCTGGAAAGCCAAATGGCAGTCCTCCCTGAAGTGTCTGCCAACTCGCCCGAAGTTACAATGGATGATTTACAAGTGGGTGATCAATACCTTAACAGTCCAGACCAGATCGAGCAGTTGCAGAATATCATATGGAAGAAAAGACATCTGCTGATAGGAAAGGGCAACGCCTTACCACCTGCAGCCCGTGGTGCGATTTGTTATATTGATGTTGGAGATGCCAAGCCGATTGCCCAGCGATGTCGACGCGTGGCGCCACAGTTCCGTGAAAAGCTTTCTGATCTCATTAAAGGACTGTTGGTCACCAAGATTATTAGACCGTCGACCTCTCCCTGGTCCTCGCCGATCGTAATTGTTATCAAGAAGAAAGGCGTTGACATTAGACTGTGCATCGACTATCGGCTGGTAAATCGGTTGACTAAACTCATGGTGTACCCGATGCCGCTGATTAAGGATCTGTTGGAAGATCTTGACAAGACCTTGTGGTATTGTTCGCTAGATATGGCAAATGGATTTTGGGTGGTCTCGATGACTGATCGAGCCCGTGAGATTTCCGCATTTGTGACACCGTTTGGTCTTTTCGAGTGGAATCGTATGCCGTTCGGTCTGAAGAACGCGCCCCAGATCTATCAAAGGCTGATAGACAACGCATTGTACGGACACTTCAAGATCAAGACCGATCGGGACCCTGTTGAAAATTGTGATGTGTTTAGAGAGGGTGAACCCGATCGGAAAAGAAGACCGTCCGTTCTAGGGAGGCGGTCGTACATCGACGACATTCTGATACCTGCCTCGTCATGGAACGATCTGTGCGAGAAGGTTGAACGATTGTTGGAGACATGCGACCGCTGGAACCTATCTATCAGTGCCGTGAAAAGTTTTTGGGGTATGTCCAAGGTCGCCTATTTAGGCCATATGGTCTCGAACAATGGTCTAGAGGCTAATCCCAAGGACCTGGATTCGCTGAGTAACCTCCCGTTCCCCAGATCGCTGAAGGCAATACACTCCTTCCTCGGAATTTTAAACTACTACAGCCGCTTCATTGAAGATTTTGCTATCTACGCGGCTGTGTTGTATGAGCTCCGGGAAGTGGACTACCATATGTTGCGCGAAGAAGACCGGGCAACTTTACAGGAGGGCGCCGACTCTGGTCTTGCTGCAGTTTGTCCGCAAGTGGAGGCCGAAGATCATATGAAGCGTGCACAGTTTGCCTTTGGTATGTTGAAGGTTAAGATGGCGACGGCACCAATTCTCAAGCATTTCGCTCCCGAAAAAGTGCCGACCATTATCGTATATGCCAGTAAGTGGGCTATCTCAGCCACTTTAGTGCAATATCACGATGGTGTGTATCATCCAGTCACGTTTACGAGCCGGACGCTAAAACCAAATGAAGTGAACTATGGAATTGTCGAGAAAGAAGTTCTGGCGTTGCTACGAATTCTGGATGTGTGTTACAACCTGCTGGTCGGCCGACCTATAAAGGTCCTGTCAAGACGGTCTACTTTGGCCTGGATATTATCAGCCAATGGGATGGACGGACGTCTAGGCAGATGGTCGGCGGTCTTGTCGCAGTGGACCCTCGAGGTCGTTAAGTGCACCAGGGGCGAGGAAGAGATATTGGGCACATTAGCTGCCAGTATCACCCCTCGGTCTGAAGTGGACGAGGCATTGATAGCGATTGCCCCGAGGAAGCAACCTCGGAAGTCAGTTTCGAGACCGCCACCGACCGTCGACCATGACGAAGAGCTCTTGGTCTTAAGTTTTGACGGATCGGCAAGCGTGAAGAAGAAGGTCGGCGCCTATAGTGCCATATTGTGGAAGTTGCCACAATGGTCTATAGTTTCAGCCGCTGTCGATTTCACGCCGGATATTACTGTTAACGAGGCGGAGTACCGAGGTCTACTTCTATGTCTGGACCTGCTGTCGTCGCAAGAGAAGGGGCGAGTCATCATATGTGGTGACTCCAACCTAGTGATCAGGCAGATCACCGGAGAGATCGACTGCAAGGCTCCAAGACTACGGACACTAAATGATCGAGTAATGAAGGCATTGAAGGACCCCCCTCAACCACGAGCTATTGCACGTGAAACGGGACTGGAACAGAAGCGCCGACTACCTCGCGACCAAGGCCATGCAAGACCAGACCGGGGCTACGATCACCGAGAAGGCCGTTCTGGATGAATTGATGAATATAAACAGGCTCCCAGAAGTGATCGGACCCAAGAACGCCCCAGTCCAGGTGTATGTGATGGTCGCGACTAGATCGAAAGCTCAGAAGTCTCGCCGACCGTTCCCGAAGGAAAGTTTGAACGAATATGCAGTGCAATAGTTAAGGATGGAACGGATCCTCAAGGCGCAGGACGAAGAAGAATGGATTATGAACCTGAAGACCTACCTGCGTGGTGAACTGTCCAAGTTGACGAACGATCAAGCGAAAGAGTGCATCGAGATCGCGGATAGCTACTAAGTGGATGATAATGGATTATTGTATTACTGCCGCGATGCCTACCAAGACAGTGCAGACCGGGACCGACTGGCAAAATTAGTGATCCCCGATTTGCTGCAGCCGGATGTCCTTCATCACTATCACGTGAGTCTAGAAGGGGGACATCATGGAATAGGCAGGATCTATCACAAGATCAGGTCCCACTTCTACTGGAGAGGTCTTTTCCGCAGTGTGCAGAAATATGTGGGCTGTTGCACGGATTGCGAGACCGGAAAGGGTAGACCGGTAATCAAGGGGCGATCGCCCGGAAATATCGAAGCTACCTACCCTTTCCAGGTCATAGCGATGGACCACATACCGTCACTGCCTAAATCGACGCGCGGCAACACTGAGCTGCTGATCTGGGTAGACCTGTTCACTGGTCTAGTTATTGCGAATGCAAGTGCATCTCGGTCTGCAGAGCAGATCGCCCAGAGCTACGAAGAATGTGTGTTCCGAAGATTCGGCGCCAGCGAGGTCATCAGGCACGATCGGGAAACCCGGTTTTATGGCCGAGGTGCTCCGGTCTTTCAATAAAATGCTGGGACAGAAACAGAGTGCGACGATGGCATATCGTCCGCGAGCAAATGGATCGGCGGAACGCATGGTGCAGACCATAAAGAGGGCGATCAAGATGTACGTTGCTGACCCAGACCAGCGAGATTGGGACGAGTATTCAGAAAGGCTGGTGTTTGCACTCAACTCGTCGACCGATCGGGTCCGAGGAGAAACGCCTTTTTATCTGACATATGGATGGGACCCTCGGTCGACATTGGAAGCTGCGATACCTATCGGTTGCACCCGGACCCGTGATTGTGATGCTCGACGCTGGCGCACGCAGGTCCAGAAACACTACCAGCATGCAAAAGAAATCGTCAACGAAAAGCTGCGTCAGGCCACACAAGACCGGGCAGACCGGACCAATGACCAGGTCCGACCCCACGGTATAGAACCAGGGGCGAGGGTATGGCTATACCTAGACCGAGTGAAAGATGGCTATGCGAAAAAGCTGGCTCACATGTGGCACGGCCCTTTCCGTGTTGCCGAGCTGATCGGTGAGCACGCTACCCGTCTATTAACAACTGGTACAGATTACAAGGTATTCCCGATCGTGCATGTGTCCAAGTTGAAGCTGGTCCGAGAATTTCCTGATCGACCCAAAACTCCCTGTCTGGTAGACGAAGAAAAGAGATTTGATTTCGATGAAGCGTTACTGCCGGAGGACAGCTGGGAACGACCATTAGAGGAAGACGAGTTTGAAGTGGAGAAGGTCTTGGATGTTCGGTCGACCAAGAAGACCAGGTTCGGTCGGACTCACCGAGAGTACCTGGTCCGATGGAAGGACCATGATGAATCAACTTGGGTTGACGAGCTCGACCTGAATTGTGGGGCTCTTCTACGAGAATTCGAACGAGAACGAGTCAGTCTTAATCGCTTCGCAGCGATGCAGACCCATGAAGACCAAGACCAAGACATGCAGTAGCATCGGTCGGTCTATACCGGTGTGAAGATGTGGAAGGTCCGGAGTTGATGTGAAATTGTGATGAACTGTGACGGATTGGAATAGCGGAATGATGAATGTGATGACTATTTTTCGTGATGGGAGTGGTTTACGATAACGTGTTCGGTGCAACTATGGAGAGAGTGGTAAAATTAGTTCAAGTGATTTGACGATCGGACATATGAAAAGAAATGATGACATGTATTACGAGTTATCTGGTCGACTACATACGACTTCACTTGCTATCGCCCCACAGACGGCCGATGACCATTGACGGATGATGTTCCACTTGATCCTGAAACTACTTACGCCAGGGGTCCTTCCGGTCAAGCTGGACCAAAGCATCCTTGAGGTCCGCGACCGGCTCAGCGCAATCAAGACCGGGGTACCATGTGCCGTCGTCGGACAGCAGTCTAGTCTTCTCAACGCGACGCCTTGGCATGTGGAGGAACACCGGGTACAATAACACGTCGACTTCACACTCGCGGGCTCGCATCCCGTCCAAAATGTACTGGCACAGGGATTGCCAAGCCTCTCCCGCTCGAATCCGACGTCGCTTGCGCTTGCTCTGGAACGTCGCCAGGCCCGGATCTTGTCGTACCCGGTCGGGAGGAAGCACCAAGTAGTGGGACGCTTCCCAAATTGCTTGGCCGTGGATCCTGTTGAAATTCTTCACCCGGCCTAGCAAAGTGCCGATCCATGGAGTCAAGCGGAACACAAGTCCTATCTTGGAGTGTACGAAGATTTTCCATGGTTCATCGCCGTACAGCGGGAGATGTGCGCCGACGTAATCAGGTCCGCCCTCCATACAGACGCGGCAGGGGTTTTCTTGGCCGGTGGAAAAAGCCAGGAGTCCGGACGAGAGAAAGACCGGGCCGGAAGCTGCTTGGTCAGAGTAGACCGGCGTAAACAGCCGATTTGCCCCGATGACCACGGCCAAGTGACTTCAAACGTACGCGGCGGAAGGAAGCTGGTATCAACCGCCATGTTCTTCAATAAGGCGTACTTGTGAAGCCCGGATTTCCCGGGGAGAACCGAAGGTGCCGGCGTCGCGGATGCCGACACTGGTGCAGCGTCACTTGGCAGACCGGTCTTCTGCTCTGACCCCACTGTCGACGCCACTTGGACCAAACTGTCACGCAAATTCGTTTGTGATTTGGACTGGATGGGGATCATGAACTCGGAATCGCAGGACCCTTCTCTGGAGTCCTCCTCATACGAGACCCCTGTGTGCTGGATGCGACTTGCAGTACGGCGCGACGGCGCTCGACTTTCCGAGGGGCTGTAGATGTCGTCCATGTCCGAGTCCGAGTCCATGAGAAGCTCCTGTGTCTTGGCTCGCTTATGGGACACTGCACGATTCCCCCCGATTCCGGGTCCGCGCGCAGTGCCCCACGCCCTCGAGCTACCCGGAGCGTCCGCGCGCTTCTTTGATTTTGATTTAATTTCGGGATGCTGAATATCAGCCAATGAACGACGTCGGTCTTGGTCCTGCTGCAAACGGTCTTGGTCTTTCTCCGAGGCGACTAAGGTTGCCGATGTGAACTAATCTACGTTGGAGGAAGCAGTAGAACACGGATGCAGCAAGTTCATCAAGCGCTGGCGGCACTGGTCTAGTGCCACCTGACGACGACCCGACTCTTGCGTCCAAGCGTCGGACCTGTCTTGACAGGACCGGACCTTCCCGGTCTGGTCTTGAATCGCAACTTGCAACTCGGTAATGCGTCGCGCGAGGTCGTCGCCTTGCATGCGCAGTGAAGTCGCGTCAAACTGTCCGTCCAGCTGCTGCCGACGAACAAGTGCAAGTTGATCCCGGAGATGGGATTGATGAGCCTCCAGACGGGACAGATCATGGCGCGCGCTTATCAGCTCCTCCAAAATGTGTCGGAGCTGGTCAACATCATCGCCGGACTGCCTATCGGCATCAACCAAGGCACCTATCGCCTGTACTACGCTGGGAGGGATGAGAGCTGAAGACAAACGAGGGTCAAGAAGAGTACAAGATAAAGACCAAAGATGCGCACCTCGTGTTGCCTGGTGGGCCACCTGGGTCCTGAGACGCATGTTTTCTGCGAGCATATCCTGCATCCGCGTGTCGGCTTCAGTCTGACACCCTTCCGATGTTTGAAGTGCATGAGAGTTACGTGGGCTGTCAGACCGAGCCGACCGGACAGACGAAGCAAGGTGGGGCGACTCGGCGAATAGAGTTTCTGCAAGAACGACAAGAACAAGCGTCAAAGGGAAGCATAAGAATATCAAGTGCAGTGAAGGCAGTACCTGACGCAGGTGTCGAAGATGTTTGGTCCATGGTGAAGAAGTGTGAGTGACCAAGGTCCAGTTGGTCGAGTGATGGGTGAGTCAGACCTTTATCGTTGTGCGACACGGTCGGACTCAGGGGCGGCTGTGGTGAAGTGTACCACAAATTTGGTCACTTTTGGTCAAGGCAGTTGGTCGAATTTCGGATTGGTCTAAACAAGGGGGGGCTTTTTAGCCTATCAACTTCAAGGAGTATCAAGAACGCTGGTCTTGGGTGAGTCACCTGACATTGGGTATTTTACATAATTTTGTGTGGGTACATTAGGGACCATAGGGAGGTAGTATTATTGGTTAGTTGTGGATTTGACTAAAAAAGTAGAGGTCTTTTGGTTGCAGGGTTTTTCTATGTAGAAGTCCTTTGGTCTTGGTCTATACCACAGCAAGGGGTCGCCGTTTTTCTTTGCACGTACATTAGTCGCCTCCGCCCACCGCGGAGTGTTTGGGGGAAGAGGGTTGAATTATCCCCTCTCGCATATTATACCCGGTCTGGACGCGTCGCACGCGCACTTTGGCCACCGGAAGTCCCTCGACGGGAGTACGATTTGGCGATCTCGACACTTTAAGTCAAGTACGTTTGGAACGTGCTATTCACTGGATTGGTCTTTACGTGGAGATATCGTTTGTGGAGTTCACGGGCATATTGGGTCTTCACGTGGACATATTGGCTCATTTTAACATTGGTTGGAGTTTAGACCGGTTTTGGTATTCTCTCATATTGGTCAGGGGCTAGACGGGTTGATTGGTCTACCCTCTATTATTTCGTATTGGTCAGATCTAGATCGTTTGGACGATCGACCTATTGGAATCTATCTTTCGGAAGTTTTTCTGGTCTGTACGTACCTGGGGTGAAGAGTTCCGCCCTAGGTACACTTAGCCAGCACGGTCTCATATTCAAGACCGAATCAAATCGATCTGCGATCCCGATCCAACGGGTGCAAATCGATCTGCGATCCCGATCCAACGGGTGTTTAACTAGACCACTCCAATGGGTACACAAAGTGAGATGGTCTTAAGTGAATCGGACCAAGTGTCTCTGGATGATGAACGGTCGTCTGCCAGCAGCGGACGATCGGACCAGATTTCGAATGGAGGTCCGCGGGGTACCCCCCCCCGTAATTTGGAAGGCTGGGCACGATGGTGGTGGTCAGGTTGTCGATACAAATGTATTCGATTTCGAACTTGACTCCACCTCAATACGACCTCTTTCTCAATTACTTAAGAAAGATGTCGAATGTCATTGGGATACCCAATGCCAAGATGCTTTTGATGCAGTCAAGCAAAGATTAACTGAAGCGCCTGTATTGGATATAGCCGATAACGAGCGTCCGTTCCACGTCGTTTGCGATGCGAGCGATTTTGCTATCGGCTGTGCTTTGATGCAGCGTGATAACGATGATTGTGATCGCGTAATCTGCTATCAATCGCGTCAGTTGCGCCCAGCCGAGCGCAACTATCCAGTGCATGACAAGGAACTCCTTGCCATGAAGTACGCACTGGCTAAGTTTCGGATCTATCTATTGGGAGATAGACCGTTTGTGGTTTACACGGACCATGCGTCGCTACTTACGGCCGTGAATTCACCACACATTTCTCAAAGAATGGCTCGATGGCTGTCATTCTTTGCTTAATACGACTTTACGGTTGAATACAAACCCGGAAAGTTGAACGTGATAGCGGATGCGCTATCACGAAGGCCCGATTACGAGACGAAACGGTCCGTAACCGAAGGTGCCAGTGCAAACGCGATCCGTTGCACTGCTTTGTCGTCGTCAATTATACCACAAGTACGCGAGGCGTACAAAACAGACGAGGAGACACGTCTGTTGATTGATTACTTACGTAGTCAATCAAGTGAGAAACGCGACGAAATCCCAGAGTTTCTCCGCGCTTGCGTGCATCGATATCGACTGCACAATGGTCAGCTGCTTTACAGCACAGACCAAAAAGATGAAAGTCGCATCGTAGTTCCAAACGACGATGATCTCAAACATCAAATTATGTTTGAGTATCATGATGCACCGATTTCAGGGCATCAAGGTCGAGAGAAGACATACGCTTCTCTCGCACGTGACTTTTACTGGCGAAATCAGTACAATTGGGTACGAAAATACGTACGCGCTTGCGAGATTTTCCAGCGCGTTAAGCCTGCGCAGTCTGAACAGGCCCCGCTGCAATCTCTGTCGGTTCCGACAGAGTGTTGGAAGTCCATTTCAATGGACTTCGTATTCGGTCTTCCACCCGACAATAGTCGGAAGACCGGAATAGTGGTCTTTGTAGACCATTTCAGTAAGATGGTACATCTTACTGCAGTATCAGCGAACGTAACCGCCGCTCAAACAGCGCGGATATTCGTTGATACGGTATTCCGTTTGCACGGAATGCCGGAAGACATTGTCTCGGATAGAGATCCGAGATTTACAGGACGTTTCTGGCAAGAAATATTCTCATTGTTGGGAACCCAGTTGAAGATGTCAACTGCGGACCATCCGGAAACGGATGGGCAGTCTGAACGGGTTAACCGTGTTCTCGGAGACATGTTGCGATCATACGCACATACCTTTGAACAGTGGAGTGACTACCTGTTACTAACTGAATTTGCGATTAACAATTCAGTGAATGCTTCAACTAAGCATATACCGTTCTACGTGAATGCCTTAAGACATCCACGAACCCCAGCTTTACTTGGCGGTACGCCAAATCTAAGTGGGGGAGGGACCCGCTCAAATTTTGAGCGAGTCAATGCAAGTTGCAACTGCAACTTGTGAACAAAACGATGGCCCTTCTACTGAAAGTACAGTAGAAGCGGAAGCAGCTTCAATTGAAACTGAAGCTGCATACGATAAATATGTGTCTGCAGCAATGGATGCAGACAATGAGGACAACGCACCTACTGCTGATAAAGCAGTAGATGAATTCGTATTACAGCGACAAGCTTTAATACGCTATGTAAAAGATGCACTTGCCTCTGCTTTTGATAAGCAGAAGCAAAATGCAGATAAACAAGGAAGGAAGAACAAAAACTCATTTCTTAAAGGTGGATTAGTATTATTAAGTACTAATAATTTGCCTACACATGCAACAATCAACTTCCCTACACGGAAGTTGCTTCCTAAGTAAATTGGGCCTTTCAAGGTCCAAGAGATTCGGGGGAATGCCTATACCTTAGACATTCCCACAGCAATGCGGCTTCACCCAACATTCTATGTTGGGCGGCTCAAGCCGTATCACTCGTCTTCGTCTTACGACGAGACGCAGAACCACGGAAGATACCGTGCTTCTCCAAGTCTCCCAAGATAGACTTGTAATCGGCTTCCAGCCGTTGGTGAGCAGAGCTGAGAGTCGTTACCTCCGCCTTCGACTGCTCAAGATCAGCCGTGCGCCGATCGAGCTCTCCCTTATATCGGGAAAGCTCAATGTACATAAGATCATTCTTCTGCTGGAGGGCAGAGTGCGCCCCGAGGATGTCGCGGACATCCTCGCGAAGAGACCGATATGTCTTCACACAGTGAGACATATCGCTGCTCAAGGAGGAATAACCCTCCTCGAGCTTGCGGAGCAAAGAACCATGCTCCGCAACAACAACGGCGAGGGAATTCTCAACCTCCTCCGCCCCTGATTGATAATCAGGGGAACAAGCGATATATCCTCGAGCGCTCGGTGCCTTCGAAGAAGGGGCAGCGTACCGAGTACTTGGTACGCTGGCTGGGATATCCCCAAGAGTTCGACTGTTGGGAACCGATTGAGGTTCTGAGGGCCGACTCCCTAGACCTTTTGACTGAGTTTGAGAAGAAGTATCAAACTCATAATGCGAAGTAGCATCAACAGTAGGTGTTGATGCATTCAGGGTATCAATTAAACCCTGAATTTCGGCGGGTACGGGAAAACCACCGTACCCCCGCAACTCCTCCTCTGACAGACGAGGAGCGCCCTGCGTACAACGCGGGCAAACGAGGTGAAAAGGTACACCACACTTTAACCCTTCTTTGATGCAAGCATAATGGATGTATTCCATTTTGCCTGTTCGAGAGTGCTTTAAAAAGCGCTCGCGCATTGCGTGAACTTTATTTACGTAATCATCTGGGCTTTTGTTGTAGTTTTCAACAAAAGCATTCCAACTCTGAGTCGGGGCGTCTTTATCGTCCCTGTTCTTCCTTGACCCTTTCCGGCTCGAATAATATCGAACCTGTAAAAAGAGGTCAATAAAGTACAGACTTCTATCGTCTGTACTTCGATCGAATCGACGTGACTGGATGTCTTCGCAGTCATCCAGCACGTTGATATCGAACAACTCATACTGGCAGTCCCGTTTACGGTGACCGCCACTGTTGGTGGCAATAGTCCATCCAGGGGTCCAAAACCCCACTCTGTACGGAACATGTGGTTCCGTACGATGATACGCTTTAGAAGCGGCAGGCGACGCTTCTGTTCGAGCCCTCTTAGCAGTCGTAGCACCGCCTGCTTCAACACCACGCGCCGGGGTTAAATCACCCCGACGTGGAGAAGTACTCGGTCCAGGTGGGGCTCTGCGTTCCCGCAACCACCTGTGATAATCATTGTCGCTGTCATAGCTAACAGCGACACCAGAGTCATCATCGCTGTTAGGCGATGAGCACCTAGCGAGTTTCGACTCGCTAGATCCTTTCGCGGGGACAGCTGTGCCCCGATCACTTTGTTCGGAGTCAGAACTGTCTCCGAACATGGAAGAACCCTTCCTGGCAACACACCATTCGGGGGTTGTCATCGTGCGAGATGTTGCATTAGCAACATCTCCCTGTTTCTTGCCAGATGCCGCCTTAGCAGCATCTGTGGTCGAAGACGGTACGTCTTCCGACCTTTGCGTAGTTGACGCTGCTAATGCAGCGTCATCGTTGTCACTCAACACCTCAGCACCTAGTGCTGAGGCGGAGGAAGAAGCTCCTTCAATGCTTTCAGCTGCGCTCTTTAGAGCGCCGCCGCGTGCCTTGACCATAGAGTCGATGGTCAATCAGTTGGTAAATGAGAACGACCAACAAGTGCCACCCATGATTGGCCAAAATAAGAATTATTATTGTCCAACCACCTTAAGTGGGGGGTGATGTAATGGGGTGTTATTACATAATTGATATTCAAGTTAGAATATCACAGTTTAATTTCAGACGCGTTGTCTGAAATTTAAATAAGAGATTATAAGTTATTATAATCTACGAAGGTAAAGTCGATTCGGTATAAATACCGAATCTTGCAGGTTAACTAATAGTACAGTTAGTTAAAGACTTGATATTATTATATTAATTAGTTAGTTACTATACTATTAGCCTCTGAACCACCCATTAAATAAACACTCTTAATTTTGCGTTCTTAGACCTAAGTGAACATTCATATATTTACTTTTAGTATAGGATTAGTTGTTATCAACTAATCCTGCCCTATTGCATTGCGCGCTTCCTCGCAATTACAGTGTAAGCCTGTAACAGGATCAGTCCTGTTACAAAAGGGGCGAGAGAATTCCCTTCACTCCTAGTAGTTGGGAGTTCGCCAGAGGCAGATGCGGTGCTCGTACTGTTCTCTGGGGCAGGGGAGCAGGCATAGCGTGTGCGATAAGTGGAACGTAAGTGCCCCATCGCTTTGTCTCTGGAAAACGCCAATCGCAACGCCCTCTCCACCCGAACTTCACGGTGGGAATAGCTGTTGTACAGTTCAGTAAATCTAGAGATACGCCTCTCCCCTTCCTCCCAAGCGCGGAACTTTTGTTCTGCCTCTTCGGCATTCTCTCCTTGTAGGAGAACGACTGGAACCTCGAGGAGGTTCTCAACTGGGGCACCCTGTGCCTTTTTATCGAGGCGCTCTCGGTAGGAGATGCTAGTGAAATGCTTCTGCGTGAGCAGTTGTTCCCGGGGTTTGTTTCCGGCTTTCGTATTAATGCGGCTTTTCGGCCGCAGGGACAGGGATATAGAAGGATAAGCGATTATTTACCTCCTTCCTAGCCCATTTTTGGGGGTCACGAGGACCCGCAAAATTATATGCCGCCCCTGGCAGGAGTTGGGGGGCGCGTAACGCAGCCTTTCGTGCCTGTGCGGCAAGTTGAGCTTCCTGAGCCGCATCCAACTCATTGGTGATGATCGCCTTCGGCGATCCGGATGTGTCATCCGACGTTGATAAGGGTGGCGCACGAGTTAGTACATATTCCCCACGTATAGGAAATGGATTAGGCTGCCGACATCGCCGTTCAGCGTTGTCGGAGCGGTCATCCATTGGGGAGCTATCCCCAAGGGCATCCTCCTCCGAGATATCGGAATGAGAATAGTCGACATCCTCTTCTCGAGGAGAATCTTCACCACCACTAAAGGTGTTCATTTGATGCCAGAGTTCTGGAAGTTGGAGTTCTCCAACTATAATTGATTATTGCGTAACAATAATTTTGATGGGGGAGGACAAAACGGGGCTACATTTGGTTACGTTGGTGTACGTAAGTACACAACGGTTAAGGTCAAGTATTGACCAATTCGAAAGGTTCGGACTTATTGATGTTTTAAAACAATCAGGGCAGGAGCCCTTGGTGAAGGCGTGGCAGCCTGCCACGTGTTAGTACACAGGTGGTGTACATTACATTTCGTCTAGGTACGAATTGAGTAAGTTCTACTTAGTATTACATATAGTTTACATAATTTTATTAGTTTAGGCTAATTACATATTAAATATAAATCAGTTTACAAAATACTCTAATACTGCTAGGCGCACGACCCCTAACTGTCGCGCGCGCAGTGAGTGTTGTAGAAAAAGGGAGCACCTCCCTTAGCTACCCCCTTTCTAAGGGAAGCCTTGTAACAAGGCGTTAGTGTTTACTAACTGTAAAATAAGGGAATCTTGGCCCCGAGTAAGAGAGCGATCTCTTGCTAAGCCCTTGTATAAGGACGTATCGGCTAAGTAGAGGCGTATCGCCGCTGAAGGAAAGTCTTTCTCTGTGCGCTAGCCGCACCGTGCACGTACGCACCGGCTACATTTGGTAGCACTTGTAGTCAATCCAACACCTGTGTTGGTAGACGACAACATCCTCTGCAAAGGATGAATCAGGAGGATTCGGGTTAGCTAGCCCCCGTCCAACAAGAAGCCTTTAACAGGCTGTTATCCATAATGGGTCAGCTCCTAGTGGCGCAGGGCCTGGAGGTCGTGCGTGAGAGGGTTAACGCCCTCATCGCCCATGAGGCTAATTTTCGTGGAAGTCATTCCACGTCTACGGTGGTGCGCCCTCCGTTGTCCTTTAAGATAAATGAATTCACCGGTGAAAAAGGTGATAACCTTTATGTGTGGCTTCGCGAGGACGAAACGGCCTTCGCCACAGCAAATGTAGCCGGTGCGTACGTGCACGGTGCGTCTAGCGCACAGAGGAAGACTTTCCTTAAGCGGCGATGTGTCTCTACTTAGCCGATACGCCCTTATAAAAGGGCTTGGTAAGAGAGTTCTCTCTTACTCGGGGCCAAGATTTCCCTTGGTTTACAGTTAGTAAACACTAACGCCTTGAAACAAGGATTCCCTTAGAAAGGGAGTAGCCAAAGGAGGTATTCCTTTTGGCTACAAAACACTCACAGCACGCGCGACCGGTCGAGGGAGGTCGTGCGTCTAGCTGGATTGGCGTGTTTTGTAAACTTAATGTATGTTTAATATGTAATTAGCCCAAATTAATTTAAACTAATGTAAACTATATGTAATACTAAGTAGAACTTACTAAATTCGTACCTAGCCAAAATGTAATGTACACCACCTGTGTACTAACACGTGGATGGCTGCTACGACTCCACCAAGGGCTCCTCTCCTGATTGGTTGAAATAACCAATAGGACCAAACCTTTTGGACCGGTCAATACTGACCCCAACCGTAGTGTACTTACGTACACAACAAAACTAAATGCAACGAGAATGTAACCCTATTACATCCTCCCCCATCAAGACTATTGATTACGCAATAAATAAATTTTAGTTGGAGAACTTCAACTTCCAGAACTTCTGGCTAAACATGAGCACCTTTAGTGGTGCTGAGGATTCACCTCGGGAAGAGGACGGAGAATATTCCGATAACTCGGAAGCAGGTGACCTTGGGGATATCTCCCCAAAGGCTGACCACTCCGACAACGCCGAAAGGCGATGTCGGTAGTCCAACTCGTTCCCCACACGTGGGGAAAACGCACTAACTCGTGCGCCACCTCTACCAACTGCGGATGATGCATCCGGGTCGCCGAAGGCGACCATCCCCGATGGGAGCCAGACACGGCCCAGGAAGCCCGACGTGCCGTACCGGCACGGATGGGTCCTCGTTACCCTCAAAAGAAGGCCAAACACTAGGTGAAGAGAGGTTTAGCCCCCCATATCACCGGCCTTGCGGCTGAACTGCCGCGTGAGCTCGCGCGCCGGAAACGACTTCGGGCAAGACTGCTAACACCAAAGCGGTTCACTGTGAAATCATACCGAGCACGCCTCGGGAAACAGGCACGGGGTGCCGCCGTTGAGCCCCTCCACGAGGTTCACTACGTCCTCCTGCAAGACGAGGATATCGAGGAGGCGGAGGCCGAGCGGGAATTACGCGCTTGGGCGGAAGGGGAGAATCAACTCCCTAGCTTCGATGAGCTGTACAACAGCTATTCCGAACGCGACGTTCGGATAGAGAGGGCGTTGCGCTTGGCGTATGCCCAGGCCAAAGCGCTGGGGAAATTACCTGCCTCTGACTACACGCGCCCTGCTCTCGGTGTGGTGCCGGATAGCAATGCAAGCTCTGCATCTACCTTCGGCAAACTCCCAGCTACTGGGAGTGAAGGGGCTTCTTCCGCCCCTTTGGTCGTTGACTCGCATCGGGATTTTCCCGCTCGAAAGCGTCAACGACGTCACAGCAATCCTGCCGCAGGGGAGTCTCTGACTTCCAAGAATTCAGTGAATGTGGATAGCCTTTTTACTTCACCAGGTACGGGGTCTCACCCCGATGATGGCGTCGTGCCATCAGGCGCTCCACATGGTAATGTGGAATACCCTCCGTATCGAGAACTGGCGGAGGAGGTCGCACTATTGCGGCGTGAGCTCCACGAGGGCTGTGATCGACACAGCCGTCGCATTCAGGATGTACAGGAGGGACTACGCGACGAGGGGATTGCAATTAAACGCATCGAGAAGCAACTTGCCTCTCTCGAATCCGCCGTTTCGGAGTTTCATGGTCGTATTTCGACCCTGTCGGCGCTATTCCGACCTGTCGTGGATTTCGGCTACCCGACTTCCGAACCTCCCCCAAGAGGGGACCCGCCTCCGGGTTCTGGTATGGCTTAAGCATACCCACATAGAAGTTTGGATGCGTACGCATCGCCTTCGGGATATCCAAGGTATACGCCAAGCCCTTTCGGGCTAGTACCTTAAAAGGCCCCACAAACCTGGGGCGCATTTTGTTTCTTTACACGTTAGAAACTGCATGTGTAGGAAGGTTTTAAGCGTTTAATAAAACACTTTCTCCTACTTTATACGCCTTTATGTTACGCCGACCCTTGCGCTCGGCCTGTTCCTTTTGCTTGTCTTGGCTTTCCGCCATGGCGTCGCAAACGTGTCGTAAGACACTAAGGCCCGTCAATAAAACCTTATCGATGTGCTTTCGCACAGATACAGGGCTGACATCGGGGAATCCTCCCCACTCAAGCCCTGGGCCGCAAACACGTGGCGTAAACGGAACCCTCGGATTCACTAATCCGTTCACGTAAAACGGGGTAAACCCCGTAGATGCATGGAACTAATTGTTTATAGCAAATTCGGCCATAGGAAGCATCTCACTCCAACTATTTGGAGACTCCGGGCATAAACCCCGGAGAATATCTTCCACAACGCGGTTAACGCGTTCCGTTTGCCCGTCCGTCTGGGGATGATACTCAGTGGACATAAATAGCTTAGTGCCTAGCATCTTAAACAACGCCCCCCAAAACTGTCCCGTAAAACGGGGATCCCGATCCGATACAACGGAATCGGGTAGATGCTGTCGAACGACACGGCCTAGGAACACTTTCGCTGTTACTTGTCCATAAATGGACTCTGGCACCGCCGCCAGGTGAGCCATCTTGCTCAAACGGTCTACAAAGACCAAAATGCCGGTGTTACCAGCCTTATCCTTCGGAAAACCGAAGATAAAATCCATACTGATGGATTTCCAACACTCCGTAGGAAACGATAAGCTCTCCAAAGACGCAGCTGAATCTGCAGAGGGTTTGACCCTCTGACACGTTTCACAGGTGCGAATATACGCACCGACCCACTTATACATTTTGGGCCATCAATACAAAGCGCTTAAAGCGCTGTAGGTCTTATCCCGACCTAAATGACCCCCGGTAGGGGCATCATGTGCCTCAAATAGGACTCTCTACTTCAGTTCCTGATTAGATTATGAGGAACAACCACCCGCGGAGTGACCTCCGCGCTCGTGCTATAATATAGCAAACCGCCACAGTACCTGTAACGGTGTAACCGAGCTTTAGTTCGACTTGACAGGGTTGGCTCAGACGAGTCAAGTCCCTTTCCACCCAAAGCGTTGATAATCGCCGTATATTGTGGGTCTTTCTTATACGCTTGGCGTATGAGATCCACCACAGACGAGATGACGAATTTCGCGTGAGCGAGCTCGTAATCGGGACGACGCGACAACGCGTCTGCATATACATTCTGTTTCCCAGGTTTGTACTTTACCTCAAAATTGTACTCCGCAAAGAAGGAGAGCCAACGGTTCAGTCGTTGGGAGATATGAGGCGACTTTGTCGTTGTCCGTAAGGACGCGTGGTCTGTATAAACCACGAACGGATTTGAGCCAAGTAGGCGAACCCTAAATTTGACAAGGACATACTTCATAGCAAGTAGCTCCTTATAATGAACGGGATAATTCCGTTCTGCAGCTTTAAGCTGCCTCGACTCAAACGCGATCACCCGTTCCCGTCCCGCGTCGTCTGCTTGTAACAAAGCACATCCGATTGTAAAATCGGAGGCGTCGCAGACGACGCTAAAAGGTTTCCCAGAGTCTGGGAGAGCAAGATCAGGAGCTTTAACAAGCTCCCCTTAACCACTTCAAAAGCGTTTTGGTGTTTGGTTTCCCAACACCAATCAACGTCATTCTTAAGAAGGTCAGTTAATGGCTTCGCCATTTCAGCGTATTTCTCGCTGTACTTGTGGAGATAATTGGCTAATCCAAGCCATTTCCGTAAATCTTTAAGATTTACAGGCGAAGGCCACTCCACAATGGCTTTCACCTTAGCGGGATCCGCCCGCACTCCATCCTTACCGATGAAGCATCCGAGGAAAGGAATTTCCTCAGCACCAAAGATACATTTGGATGCTTTCGCATATAAATTATGCTCCTGTGGCGAAGCGGACCCAAGAATTTTGGTCGTTTCCGGTCAGCATCATACCGATCGGCCTATCGGCGATCGGATTGGTGGAAATCCAGGAGGCTTTTAAGCCGGTCATGTGCAAGGGGTGTCAAGAACACGGATTTGGGTAAGTCACATGAGATTGCGTGTACTACATATTTTCATGTTTGGTACATATTGGGGACTATACGGGGTAGGTAGTTTTGGTTTTTGGTTTTGCCTGGTTGGAGAAAGTTTTTTGGTTTTGGCTTCGTCTAAGAAGAGCGTTTTTGGTTTTACGACTTAATTGTTGGACCTCTAACTCAACCGGGGGTCGTTTCGCTTTGCACATCAGTCGCCTCTGAACGCCGCAGAGTGTTTTGGGAGCGGAGGGTCGAATATTCTCCTCCAGCACATTATACCCGGCCAGGACGCGTCCCAGACGCACTTGGCCCGCCGGAAGTCCCTCGATTGGAGTGCACTTTGGTCGACCTTTCAAGTTTAAGTTGCGCACGTTTGGAACGTGCTATTACGTCTTTTGGATTATTACGTGGAGATATCGTTCGTGGAGTATATCACGTTCCTCCCTACTGGAATATTGGATTATTGTAGTTTTGTTCTCGTATTGGTTGGGCTACGATCGTTTGAGCGATCTGCCCTTTGGAGCATACTAAATTCGAATATAACTGGTCTGCCCGTACTCAGGGTGAAGAGTTACTCCCGGGGTACACTACCCAGCACGGTCCACCACATTTATACCACAAGTCAATTCCCAGCACCGATTCACCGAGTGTGTTACCAGCTCAATCCATCGGGTACACAAGGTGAGATGAGGAATAAATCGGACCGGGCGTCCTGTGTTGATGATCGGTCGTCTGACAGCAGCGTACGATACGATCGAATCGAAGACGAAGGTTCGCGAGGTACCCCCCACCGTAAGTTGGAAGGCCGGGCACGATGGTGGTCAGGTTCTCGACACTACGGTGTTCGATTTTGAACTTGACCCCACCACAATGGTGCGTGTGCCCGGATCACTTGTTGATCGTGGATATCACCGCAGCGATATTCAGCAAAGAATTGATCACAATGAATTGAATGTGGAATCGTTCTGGAGATGACATAAGGAACGGCTATCGCCTTATGTTCTCGTTGTCGATAAAGATGGCGATGTCCGATCTGGCCGGGTGGAGGACCAGATCGGGATTAATATTTTTCCCCCCCCCATACTTATCCCACCGGAGCCTATCGGGACTATAGCAGGTCTTGCTATAGTTCCGGAAAGGATCAGGACAAAAGTCCTGATCCGATGCAGTTGAATGAATATTTTGACGAAAATAAAATAAAAAGCGAAAACGACTTGGAGGCTGATCGGAACGATCCAGCCCCCCCCAAGGTTCCCAAGCAGAGGCTCAGAATGCCGTCCGAGGAAGAGGACTTGGAAGAAAAGTCGCAGGTCGGGGATGGGGTTATCAAGGAAGAAGACCTGACCAGGATGTATTACATCCACGAGTTGAAGCGATTTATTCGCAAATACCAGGTCATGCGGATTATAGACCCCCAGATCCCCGATCGCCTTCTCGGACCCACCTCCGAGCCGATCCAAAGCGATCGGCCGTTGCTATTGGTGAAGAACCTGCTGGCGATGTTAGCCGAGGTCGGCATGAAAGTGCGAAATCTCGCCAACGTGCAGAAACTCTTCGATCTGGATACTTGGAGGCTGTAGATGCCGATGTAGACGTTCCATGACCATTTAGTGCCGTTGGTGGGGGCGGTCCGCCGCCCAACTCCCACCGTGGCATTGAAGGTCGCTGAGACTACGGCAGTATACGACGATGTGTGCTCCGACGATAAGTCGTTGTATCAGTCTCCACCTGCCTCTAATAACTCATCGGAGTTGGAGGTCGGTGTCGAGCGGATGACCATGGGGCCGGCCCAGACCCCATGGGAGCATAAAAAGGACGTGAGGCATCAAAGGGCTGCATGCCGGTCGGGGCCCCAGGAGCCCCCACAGGATTCGGTACCTCCAAAGGAGGACACCGACACGTTGCCCACGACCCAGGACAACGTTCAAGCCATGTTTGAAGCGCCCGCATGCCCAGGACCGATCTGCCCGGAAAAATGTCAATATTTTCCGGGATGTGGATATGGAGTCAGTGGCATCAGCGGATAAGGCTATCCGAGGTGGTAAACCAGTTGGAAAAGGAAGACGCAAGCCGCAGCCAGCCCGATCGCGCCGATCGAGCAAGAATAGCGATTATGACATGGATTCGGTCGGCGATCCGGGTGACCACTATGGGTCAGATGGTGCAGGGGCGGGCAGAACGCGTAAGGCTAACCTAGCCTCTACTACCGCATTTGATCTCGGATCTGCCGCGATCCCACGTATTCGTATGGCCGCGACTACGGACCTCAAGGACTTTATTGGTAAGGACGTCGACGAAGAACAAGCCAGGTCGTGGTTTGGTGGGTCAAGTCTGCTTTCTTACGGGATCAGACACCAAAAATGAACGGTGTTTGATCTTGAGGGATCTGCTAAAAGGACCGGCGGCGAACTGGATCCAACAGTTGGGTCGGGATGTCCGATATGACTGGGATCTGCTATGTTCAGAATTTGAGGGGCAGTACTGCAACTCCGGATTTTCTACCGCCCGCTACTACCACCATATGCAAAGGCGGGGCGACGAGACGCCGATCGAGTATTTTGTTTGAACCGCATGAACGTGGCCGCAATTTGCGCCGGAATAGTAATCAAGGAAGGCAACCCGCCGACCGTGCCGCTATGGATCACGTGGGTCACTATATTAGTACCCTGGATGACCAAGATCTGGCAGATCAGCTCCTTCTGCTGCGCCTAAAGGATGTGACGGAAGTGGAGCAGACGTTGCGGACGCTGCAACACTCGCGTAGTATGAGGGCGAAGGTCGCCGTTGGATCGGGTCGCTACAGATCGAAGACCCAGACCGATCCTGTGAAGATACCCTTAACCAGATCGGCCCGTGCTGTCAAGGCGATTGTGACTGAAGACAGCGCTGGGTCGGAAGAGGAAAGTAGCGGCCTGTCCAGTCAGGAGTCGGATGAAGACCAGTGTCGTCACGTTTTCATCACGGAACCTGCCCCAAGAACCAGATCGATATCTAACCAGGCAGATCGGAAGGGCAGGAGTGGGAACAAGTCCGATCCGGACCGACCTCGCAAGAAGTGTTCTCACTGCGGGTCGAGCAAGCATGACGTTGGGGACTGCTGGAAGAAATTAACATGCAAGAAGTGCGAAATACGCGGCCACCCCACCGATCACTGCCTCTTCGTGTGCAAGTCATGTGGAGAGATCCACGAGGCCGGCCAGTGCAAGATTGAAGAGTTTTTAATCTGATGCGCAAGTGGTATGTGCCGGGTAAGCACGCGGGGATGCTTCCACCGGACGTGAAAAAGATGTTAAACTAGAACGCTCTCCAGGTTGGAATCTGGATCGAGTCGAGCGGTCTACGTTTGGCATCTATGTATATGTCGGCAAGAAGAATTAAACCGACAATACATGTTCTGTTCTCAATTGCGTCGATCGGGATCATCCGGTCTACAACCTCACGACCGATGAATATTCCCGATCGAAGGTGGTCATGCAGCTGGATCTGCTGCCTGGGGAGTCTCGCGGATACTGGAAGTATCATGCGCCCGACAAATGGTTTAAGCAGGCGAAAGCCTGTTGTAAGATCAACAACCAGAAAGCGATGATGTTATTCGACTCTGGGGCCGAAGTCTCGATTATCGACTCCGCCTTTGCTCGTAAGGTCGGATGTCGTATAAACGATACCCAGATACAAGAATGCGTTGGAATTGGGAAAATTCTTACATGACCGAAGGAAGGACGCGTGTGAAGATCACGCTATCGGGTTCGTTGGTTTACTTCTTGCGCTTGGGTTGGCAATCTGGCCGGTCAGGATGCCCTGTTAGGCATGGATTTTATGGTGCCGGCGGGTATTCGTCTAGATCTTTCTCATGGAGTGCTTACACTCCCGGATGAGGTACAGATCCAGTTAGCTGGTCGGCGGCCCCTATACGGATCGCACACCGATCTGGTCAGGTGGAATCAAGATGTCACCATTCCGGTCGGCCAATCCGCTGATACCCCGGTCGATAAAGGTTTTCGATTAAGGAAGCTATGGGTGACCAGGGGCTACCGGTGGGTGCCGACCTTTGTGAATAGCGCCGGCCGGTTTGATTACGTTCGACTCACTAATCGGTGACAAGCCGCTTACGCCCGACAACAATACTATTGTTGGCATGTGGCTAGCGGAAGGGAAGGTGCCAAGAAAGGCGGGGTTCGTCTCGAACGGATCGAGACGGTATGTCGAGTAGCAGAACTTGGCATACCAAGCGACCACCGATCTGGTCAGCGATGATCGACCGGTGGAAGAAGACACCTCACCTATGGTGGAACGACCCAGCTATGTAACCCCGAAGAAGATGTTGGTTCGAATAAAGTCACCGCAGTCGCCGGACACGGTGGACCATCAAGCAGATGAGCCAAGGTTCGTCAACATGGTGGTTTCACAAGAACAGGCGACAGAGGAGCCGGAAACATAAACAGAAAAAGGGGAACATGAGATTTCTGGGGCGGACCACGATGGAGCGCCCAAGCAGATCGACGTCGTCGAGGAGCAGCCCGCCGATCGGGAACAGCAGTGTGCAACCGACCAGGACGGTTTGGATGATATTGCCCCAGAAGACGACCAAGTTTGTATACATGAGGGCGGGGATAAGTACATTCAGGAGCTGGAGAGTCAGATGGCAGTCCTCCCTGAAGTGTCTGCCGATGCGCCCGAAGTCACCTTGGACGATCTACAAGTGGGTGATCGGGATGTCAACAGTCCCGACCAGATCAATCAGCTTAAGAAGATCATCTGGAAGAAGAAGCATCTTCTGATCTGAAAAGGATATTCCTTACCCCCTGCTGCTCGCGGAGCAATCTGTCACATCGATGTTGGTGATGCCAAGCCGATCGCCCAGCGATGCCGACGTGTGGCGCCACAGTACCGCGAAAAATTGTCTGATCTTATTAAAGGGCTGTTGGCTACCAAGATCATTAAGCCGTCGACCTCGCCGTGGGCCTCACCGATCGTGATTGTGATCAAGAAGAACGGCGTCGACATCAGGTTGTGTATCGATTATCGGTTGGTAAATCGGTTCACCAAGCTGATGGTGTACCCGATGCCGCTGGTCAGCGATCTGCTAGAAGATCTAGAAAGACCCTATGGTATTGATCACTGGATATGACAAGTGGATTTTGCGTGGTTTCGATGACCGATCGGGCTCGCGAGATCTCCGCATTTGTTACGCCGTTCGGTATGTTCGAGTGGAACCGTATGCCGTTCGGTTTGAAGAACGCGCCCCAGATCTACCAGAGGCTGATCTACAACGCATTGTATGGACACTTCAAGATCAAGACCGATCGGGACCCTGTTGAAAATTATGATGTGTTTAGAGAGGGTGAACCCGATCGAGAAATTAGACCGTCCGTTCTGGGGAGGCGATCATACATCAACGACATACTGACCCCTGACTCGTCATGGAGCGATCTGTGCGAGAAGTTTGAACGGTTGTTGGAGACATGTGATCGCTGGAACCTGTCGATCAGTGCTGTCAAGAGTTTTTGGGGCATGTCCAAGGTAGCCTATTTGGGTCATAGGGTGTCAATCAGTGGGCTGGAGGCTAATCCTAAGGATCTGGAGTCACTGAGTAACCTCCCGTTTCCCAGATCTCTGAAGGCAATGCAGTCCTTCCTAGGGAGCCTTAATTACTACAGCCGCTTCATTGAAGACTGCGCGGTCTACGCGGCCGTGCAGTACGAGCTCCGGGAAGACGACTACCATATGTTGCGCGAAAGAGATCAGGCAACTTTACGAGAAGGCTGCGACTCCGATCCGCCTGCAGATTTTCCGCCGGTGGAGACAGAGGATCACATGAAGCGTGCACATGCTGCTTTCGGTATGCTGAAGGCCAAGATGGCGAAGGCACCGATTCTCAGGCACTTCGATCCGGAAAAAATGCCGATCGTCATTGTGTATGCTTGTAAGTGGGCCATTTCGGCCACTCTAGTGCAAGAACATGATGGAGTGTACCACCCAGTCACTTTTACGAGCCGGACGTTGAAGCCGAACGAAGTCAACTATGGAATCGTCGAAAAGGAAGTTCTGGCTTTACTACGGATTTTGGATGTGTGCTATAACCTGCTGGTCGGCCGACCTGTAAAGGTCCTATCAAGAAAGTCGACATTGGCCTGGCTGTTATCAGCCAATGGGATGGCCGGTCGGCTCGGCAGATGGTCAGCGATCCTGTCACAATGGTCTCTCGATGTCGTCAGTGCACCAAGGGAGAGGAAGAGATATTGGGAACATTGGCTGCCAGTATCACCCCTCGCTCTGAAGTGGATGAAGCTCTGATGGCGATTGACCCAAGGAAGAAACCCCGACAATCAATCTCACGGCCGCCGCCGATCGTCGATCAGGATGAGGAACTCCTGGTCTTGAGTTTTGACGGATCGGCTAGCGTGAAGAAGAAGGTCGGCTCCTATAGTACCATACTGTGGAAGTTACCACAATGGTCTATAGTAGCAGCCGCCGCCGATTTCACTCCTGACATAACGGTCAACGAGGCGGAATATCGGGGACTCCTTCTATGCCTCGATTTTCTGTCATCACAGAAGACAGGTCGGAAAATCATATGTGGTGACTCCAGCCTGGTGATAAGGCAGATCACCGGGGAGATCGACTGTAAGGCTCCACGGCTGAAGCTGTTGAATGATCGAGTGATGAAGGCGTTGAAAGCCCATCCCAACCACGAGCTATTGCACGTGAAACGGGATTGGAACAGAAGCGCCGACCACCTCGCGACCCAAGCCATGCGGGACCAGATCGGGGTGACGATCACCGAGGAGGCCGTTCTACATGAACTTATGGATATAAACAGGCTCCCGGAGTTTATTAAGCCCAAGGACAGCCCCGATCAAGTGCATGTGATGGCGGCGACAAGATCGCGAACTCAGAAGTCTCGCCGATCGTTCCCGAAGGAAAGGCTGAGTGATAGCGTTGTGCAAAAGCTAAGGGCGGAACGGATCCTCAAGGCGCAGGACGAAGAAGAGTGGATTGTCAACCTGAAAGCATATCTGCGCGGTGAACTGTCCAGGTTAACGAATGATCAAGCAAAAGAATGTACCAATATCGCGGACAGTTACGATGTGGACGACAATGGACTGCTATACTACTGCCGGGATGTTGACCAAGACAGTGCCGATCGAGATCGACTGGCGAAATTGGTGATACCTGATTTGCTGCAGCCGGATGTCCTCCATCACTACCATGTGAGTCTATAAGGGGGACATCAGAGCATAGGCAGAACGTATCACAAGATCAGGTCCCACTTTCACTGGAGAGGTCTTTTCCGAGGTGTACAGAAATATGTGGGTTGTTGTATGGATTGCGAGACCGGAAAGGGTAGACCGGTAATCAAGGGGCGATCGCCCGAAAATATCGAAGCTACCTACCCTTTCCAGGTCATAGCGATGGACCATATACCGTCGCTGCCTAAATCGACATATGGCAATACTGAGTTTTTGATCTGGGTAGACCTGTTCACCGGTCTAGTTATTGCGAAGTCAAGTGCGTCCCGGTCTGCCGAGCAGATCGCCAAAAGTTACGAAGAATGCGTGTTCCGAAGGTTCGGCGCCAGCGAGGTCATCAGAAACGACCGAGAACGCGGTTTCATGGCCGAGGTGTTCCGGTCGTTTAACAATATGCTGGGCCAGAAACAGAGCGCGACGATGGCATATCGTCCGCAAGCGAATGGATCGGCAGAACGTATGGTACAAACTATTACAAGAGCAATCAAGACGTACGTTGCCGATCCAGACCAGCGCGATTGGGACGAATACGCAGAAAGGCTGGTGTTTGCACTCAACTCTTCAACCGATCGGGTCCGAGGAGAAACGCCTTTTTATCTGGCGTATGGTTGGGACCCTCGATCGACACTTGAAGCGGCGATACCGATCGGCTGCACTCGGACCCGCGATCGCGATGCCCGTCGTTGGCGCATGCAGGTCCAGAAACATTACCAGAATGAAAGAGAAATTGTCAACGAAAAGTTACGTCAAGCTACACAAGACCGGGCAGACCGGAACAACGACCAGGTCCAACCCCACGGTATAGAATCAGGGGCGAGGGTATGGTTGTACCTAGACCGAGTGAAGGAGGGCTATGCGAAGAAGCTGGCTCACATGTGGCACGGTCCTTTCCGTGTTGCCGAGCTGATTGGTGAACACGCTGCCCGTCTAGTAACAACAGGCACGGTTTACAAGGTCTTCCCGATCGTACATGTGTCCAAGTTAAAACTGGTCCGAGAATTTCCTGATCGTCCCAAAATGCCCTGTCTAGTAGACGAGGCAGAACGGTTTGATTTAGATGAAGCATTACTGCCGGAGGACAGTTGGGAACGACCTCTGGAGAAGGACGAATTTGAAGTGGAAAAGGTCTTAGATGTACGATCGGTCAAGAAGACCTGTTTCGGTCGCACCCACCGAGAATATCTGGTCCGCTGGAAGGATCATGACGAAGCAAATTGGATCGACGAACTTGATCTAAATTGTGGAGCAATTCTACGAGAGTTCGAGCGAGAATGAGTCAGTCGGAATCGCTTCGAAGTGATGCAGACCCACGAAGACCAAGACACACAGTAGAACCGATCAGTATATCGATCGGTGTGAATATGTGTAAGGTCGGAATTTTGTGAATTTGTGATGAACTGTGATGAACTGGAGTAGTGGAATGACGAACGTGGTGATTATTTTCGCGATGTGGATGGAAACTGTATATGATAACGTGTTGGTGCAAGTTTGGAGGAAGTGATGAATTTTTTTTTTTTGATTCAGGGATTGGATGATCAGGAATGTGAAAAGAATGATGGCATGTATTACGAATTATCTGGTCAGCTAACTGCTTCATCAAGAATCACTATCTCCCCACAGACGGCCGATAGTCAGCTCCGGATAGTCTTCGATCTGGTTCTGGTACTGATTGCGCCAGGGCTCCTTCCCATCGATCTGGTCCAAAGCGTCCTTGAGGTCCGAGACCGGCTCGTTGCAATGAAAATCGAGATACCAGGCGCCTTCGTCAGATAGCACCCCGGATTTTTCAACCCGACGCCTGGCCATATGGAGAACCACAGGATATAAGAAGATGTCGAGGTCGCATTCGCGGGCCAGAGTCCCTCCCAGAACAAACTGGCATAGGGTCTGCCAGGCCTCGCCTGCCCGACTCCGGTGCCTCTTTCGGTTTCTCTGAAACAATATCAGGCCTTTATCATGTTGCGCTCGACCAGGAAGCCCTAGATAGTGCGTAGACTCCCAGATCGCTTGGCTGTAAGTTTCGTTGAAAGCCTTCACTCGACCTAGGAACGAGTCGATCCACGCAGTCGACGCAAACATGGACCCCAGCTTAGGGCGGACTAACACCTTCCATGGCTCATCTGCGTACAGACGGGCGATTTATGGTGCTGTGACCAGGTCCACCTGCCATGCAGAAGCGTCAGGAGCCTTGGGAGCTGGAGGAAAAAGCCAGGAGTGCGGGCGCGACAGAGCTCGGGCTAATATCTGCTTGGTCAGGGCAGACTGGTACAAGCTACCGATCTGCCACGATGACCATGGAGAAGTGGCATCCGAAGTCATCGATGGGAGAGGCCGACCTCCGGCCAACAACCCTTTCAATCGGGCGTGCTTGAGCAGCCCAGATGTGCCGGGCTGGAACGAAGGTACCGATCCGATCGACCCGCGCGTCGGTGAAGCACCATCACCCTGGGATCGGATCGGCTTATTAGCCCCCGATGCGGGATTTGCAGGAACGGAACCTCGGCGTTGGTCGGACCGGGACTTGGATAACGCAGTGATCAGGAACTCGGAATCGCTCGATCCGCCCCCCGAGTCCTCTCCGGAGGAGACCCTTATACACTTGGTGCGAGCGGCGCGGGGGCGCGAGGGCACAAGAGATTTGGTGGGGATAGACTCGTCATCTGCGAAGATCTGGGTCTTGGGAGATGCGCCAGCGTCTTGGCTTTCTTCTGGGGCACCGCTCGCTTCTCCTCGAGTTCGGAGTCGTGCGCTATGCCCCGCGCCCTTGAACTCTTCGGCGCGTCCTTACGCTTTTTAGACTTAGAGGGTTTCGAAATTTCGGGGTGTTCACTTTTGGCCAATGAGTGGCGTCGGGTCCGGTCTTGATGCAGATAGGCTAGAACGGCCGATGCAGACCGGTCGGCGCTAGAACATGCAGCCGGACGCCGGTGCAACAAGTCAGTCAGCTGTTGATAGCACCGGTTTACGGCCGTCCAGCGACGATCTGATTCCTGGGTACAGGCGTCCGATCGGGCCTGAAGGACTCGACCCTCCCGATCTGCTCCCGGACCACGACCTGTAACTCGCTGATCTGCCTCTCCAGGTCACCATGTTGGGTGCGGAGTAAGGTCCGATCGAACTGGTCCTCCAACCTCTGCCGGTCGACCACCGCGAGCTGTTCCAGGAGGTGGTACCTTAGGCCTCCAAGCGAGACAGATCGTGTCGTGCGCCGATCAGCCCGTCCAAGATCGGTCGGAGCTGATCGCAATGACTATGAGACTGCCGATCAGCAATGAATAAGGCGTCGAACGTCTTGGCGATATCGGCGAGCAATTGATCTATATGCAAAGGAAGGTCAGAGCAGACCCAAGATGGAAACAGACAGATTGACCTACCTTGCGTTGCTTGTTGGACAATCTGGGCCCGGAGACGTGCATTTTCAGTGGTTACCTCCTGCAACTTCGTGGACATGGGGATCAACGTATCCACCTCCTTCCGAAGCTGCAGGAGTGAAGAGTCCCTGATGTCTAACTGGGACTGGAGCTCACGGACCGTTTTCCGGAACTGATCGGCCTCGATCTGATGCTTGACCGGTGCGTCGGACTCTAAATTGCTGAGGAAGCTGTCAGATCGGGCCGATCTGGTCGGCGAATCAATATGGGGCGATGAAGAACGCAGGACACCTGCAGCAAAGAAGGTCGAGAGAGGTCACAAGGCGATCGGGTGTGCAAGGCAAGTACCTGGCGAAGGTGGATTCGGAGATCCGTCCATTGGAAAATTCCGCTTCTGTGAAGATCTGGAAATGATGAGATCGGGCCGCTACCGTTGCGCGTCTGCGACACGACTCAGGGGAGGCTGTGGCGAAGCGGACCCAAGAATTTTGGTCGTTTCCGGTCAGCAGCATACCGATCGGCCTATAGGCGATCGTATTGGTGGAAATCCAGGAGGCTTTTAAGCCGGTCATGTGCAAGGGGTGTCAAGAACACGGATTTGGGTAAGTCACATGATATTGCGTGTACTACATATTTTCATGTTTGGTACATATTGGGGAATATAGGGGGTAGGTAGTTTTGGTTTTTGGTTTTGCCTGGTTGGAGAAAGTTTTTTGGTTTTGGCTTCGTCTAAGAAGAGCGTTTTTGGCTTTACAACTTAATTGTTGGACCTCTAACTCAACCGGGGTCGTTTCGCTTTGCACATCAGTCGCCTCTGAACGCCGCAGAGTGTTTTGGGAGCGGAGGGTCGAATATTCTCCTCCAGCTCATTATACCCGGCCGGGACGCATCCCAGACGCACTTGGCCCCCGGAAGTCCCTCGACGGGAGTGCACTTTGGTCGACCTTTCAAGTTTAAGTTGCGCACGTTTGGAACGTGCTATTACGTCTTTTGGATTATTACGTGGAGATATCGTTCGTGGAGTATATCACGTTCCTCCCTACTGGAATATTGGATTATTGTAGTTTTGTTCTCGTATTGGTTGGGCTACGATCGTTTGAGCGATCTGCCCTTTGGAGCATACTAAATTCGAATATAACTGGTCTGCCCGTACCCAGGGTGAAGAGTTCCGCCCGGGGTACACTACCCAGCACGGTATACCACATTTATACCACAAGTCAATCCCCAGCACCGATCCACCGAGTGTGTTACCAGCTCAATCCATCGGGTATACAAGGTGAGATGAAGAATAAATCGGACCGGGCGTCCTGTGTTGATGATCGGTCGTCTGCCAGCAGCGGACGATCCGATCGGATCGAAGACGAAGGTTCGCGGGGTACCCCCCCCTTAAGTTGGAAGGCCGGGCACGATGGTGGTCAGGTTCTCGACAATACGGTGTTCGATTTTGAACTTGACTCCACCACATATAACTTGAACAAAATGCCTTCCGCCGGTGACCTTTGCTATCAACTGGTTAGGTATCAGCGCCTTAATATACAGAGCCAGTGGTTTCGGAGTTTAGTTTTTAAAAAGAGGGAAAATGATATCTTCGTAATGCCGACCAGAGACTACTTCGTAACATCTTTTCAATAAATCAAAATTATTGAAGTAAAAGAACAGGGAAATAAAAAAGGCCCTGAATAGGGGCATACCCCACTTTTGCTAGGGTCAAACCCCACTATAATAAAATACCGGCTAATAATAAGGCACCCCTAGGGTTAGGGTTACTTTGTAAAAAAAGGCAAGAACAGCGGCACCATTGATGGCGAGAAATATTTTAGCTGTGCACCAAATCATGGCATCTTCATCCGTGCCAGAGGCTTTGGGCTCTCGCTGCAGTGATCTCCTGACTTCTGAGTGACACATTGATGAACTCATTGCAACTGGCAGTTATGAGCAATCAGTCACAATTCGGACGGAAGTGTTTAACGCATTTCGAATACTTTTTTCACATCCACATCTCGATGACTTTCTTTTCACATCTGGTACTAGTTAGTTTTACAGCATCGCAGAACGCATAGTGTGTTGCCATTTCCTCTAAATACAGCGACAACTTCGGTGAAACATTTTGAGGCCGCACCTGAAAATGGCAAGCCAAAAAATCAAGCCGATTCTGTTTGTTGAATCAGCTACTACAAACCGTCGCAAATGTGCTGCTTCTCTGAACTAACACTTTTGTCCACGGCGGGACGTGTAGATTTCGTATGACCATTCTGGTTGAATTTTTGCCACTCGTGCGTGAAAACACTCCTAGCAATATCCCTTGAATAAGTAGAGAAGGCTGAATTCTACGACCGTTCGTACTTGAGTGGTGATCTTGTTCCAATGCCATCTGGAGTAGTCCACTGTTCCCGATGTAGTAGTACCAGGTCCCCGACTGCCATAATCACGGAATATATACAGAGAGCAAGACGCTCACCATAAACGACGTAGTTCGTGAAGACATGATACTGTCTGCTTCCTGCAACGGTGAGGTGCTCTTCTTCTTAACGTTCCTAAGACGGACAGATCCCTTCTCAGGACAGCTGGACGTAAATGCCGCTCGAGATCCCCAGGCCGCATCGCCCTACCATTCCATTGACCCAAAAGCGAGTCCAAAGGCTTGGGCTCGCATGCATCCCTACACAATGTGTGATACCCCTTTCCGGACTGTGTCCACTTGGACCATGTTGACACTGTCCTGCTTCCGAAGAAATAGCTACTGTACTGTATAATACGTGAAGCTGGAAGATCGCGACGCGGTACACAACCCAAGTTGCTGTGTGCTTCTGTTTCCATATGTCCATATTAATTTGTTCTTAAGCTCCTACGCAGGTTCGGTATTATTAGCCGGTATTTATTATTAGCCGGTATTTTATTATAGTGGGGTGTGCCCCTAGCAAAAGTGGGGTGTGCCCCTAGTCGGGGCCAATGAAAAAAACAGAGTATTTAAACTACGCCTAACCACTAATTCCAACTCAAGTATCACTGCTACACTAACTCTACCTCAATTCAATACCTGATCTAATATTCGCCCCGTTACTTAACTGAGTGATCTGTAGGTACTTTGCCAAAAACTACCAGATCATTCACCACATATGGAATTCACATCAAAACCACGTGGATATTTTTTAGGGGGATGGCCACACATCCTAACCACACACACACCCTCTCCAATATGTTTTAACGTAAACAAACAATTGACACTTAATATGTTGGTAGAAACTTCTAACAACAAGGAGCCTAAGCCAGCCGAGTTAGGAGATTTTACAGAGCTCTATAAAGCCACCATCGACTTTTTTCGGTCGAAAGGAGGAAAAACAAAGCTTATTGGACATGTACCACGGAACGTCCGCGTGTCGCTCATGATGATTGAGATGGTCCAGCCATTAGTGCGTTGGGTATCAGCGGCAAGATCGTTCGAGTCTCGCAGTAACGAGGACTTCCCCCTGCATGCTTGTATACAATAGACAGAGACCAAGTAATTGGAATGGGTTGTGGAACTTTTGCTTGGGAGCGCAATGAAGTAGCAACGTGTAATACCGGGGACCGTAGAATGACGAAAGGAACCCAATCTAAGTCGCAGATTGCTTTGGAAGTGCTTGGCGCACTTACCATAGACACTACTTACGTCCAAGTATCTTCCAACGCATCTTTCGAACCTGGTAGTATATTGATGGAAACCCCGATTAAGTCAGGCACCACCCGGGGACTCTATGAATTTGCACCCAACTCATCCCAGGCTGTGGCTGCCAACACAGAGACAATGGGAACATCATTATTCGTCACGAGTCTTGAAATGGTTAATATCACGTCGGATAAAATTTATGCTCGTGCACTAGCAACAGTCGATCAGGTGAGTGATAATCACAATGTTTCTTTTTCGTAAAAAATGGAGTTGCAAGTACATAATATTTTTGGATTGGAAAAACTAGGTAGTGGTGACGATGCACCCTTCCCTCCCGTTGCACCACAGTCCCATTTAGTAAATAGCCGAACAAATGCGGATTGGAATTTTGAATGGAATGGTCACAAAGTAAAAGCTACTCTTCAGTGGGCATCTCCGGTACGTACATAATGCTTTTATAACTGCTGGTTAATTCTGACTCTCAATGGTTTTACGTTAGATTCTCACAGTCGGTACCTCGAAAACGTTAAAACAAAACAAGTCCTTACCAGCGGACTTATCTAAGTCGCAATCTTCATCTAATCCTGATCTAAACGTGTCATTTCAAAGCAATATCGAGTACACCAACGATAGCACCGACTTACCAACCGCAGGAACAAAACGTGCTACGGATATGCCAGAAGATGAAGAAGACTTGAGTGATGAAGACACCACCACAAGCTCGAATGCCTTACGGCTAATGTCAAGACTACTACTGATGATGATGATGACTCAGACAACGATGAAACTAAATACAGTAAAGCCAGGAGGAAATGTGGCACCACGTTGACTGATGACTCGATGGATTACGATGGCAACCAGAATGCAACACTCAAACCGTCCTCCTTAGGTACTGCTCAAGCAGTTACTGGTTTGTCCTCCACAGATGTGAAAAAGAAAAACGCGTCGTCGCTACTGCAGTTCGGATACTTCATTATCTCCTCATGTGCTATGATTATCCTGCTTACTTTTGTGTACCTCTATCGGCGCGTGTTTCATGGGACTCGTCCGCCTTACATCAATCTCGAGCAAGCGACCCATTCTAGGATCAGTGGTGTCGATGGGAGGAGTCTAGCATAGATAGTGGTACTTGGATACCACAGTCGTCTCGTTCATTTGTTGAAAAGATTCATGATACTAATTTTTATCAAAACCGGGTATTTATATTTTCATTTATAGCATTGATAATTTCGGACTTGTAAGAGATAAGATAGTGTACCTAGTACCTATTATTAGGTACGAATAAGTAGTGAAGGATAAACGACCAGATGGAAGTTCGCTATAACTTCAACATCTTAAGCATCTTACATGTTAGGCTAGCTAATCACTTCTTAATAAACATTCCATTGATTAAGTCCCCGACTTGGTTATCTTCTACAACTATCTGCGAGCTTTCTAAGGGTGTCGTTTCGATCGTTAACGGATTATTGGTCGCGATATGATATGGTTACGACTATTCCAGTATATTGAAGGCATTAAACTACGGTTCAAGTTTCTCCCTATCTACGCAAGCATGGACGCTGAAACATTTCAACAGTTTTGGTGGTTGTAAATTTAAATTTTCGAACCAAGAAAAGAAGTTGTCGAGGAACAATTTTTTCATTACTCTTTTGGAAAAAGTGGTAGATAAAACACGGTACTAGCTAGCTTTGGTGATCGCCTAAGCTCGTATGGTCGTATTTCAATACGACGCCACCGCTTTCTTTTTATTGCTAATCGTACTTAAGCGCGATCCCGTGAACTTTTCGGAACACAAACTGACTTACTTGATCCCCTGCATGGTGTCTCCATTTCCAGAACAACCGCCGACGATTTTCAAGTTGGAGCTCCACGAGTCGCCATCGAACTATTTACCGCAGAATTGGAGCTATACCGACCAGCAGATCTTTGAAACTTTATTACTGCCACCCCCTTCGTCTGCTTCCATGACGGACGTGTCTGACTCGTCGACGTCTGTCAAATCAGAGCCGCTCTCGATCACAAAAAAGTTTCCTGCCGGTCGGAAACGCGTCTCTGTCGAAGAAAAGCGCATGAAACATCGAGAAGTGCAACGTCGCTTTATGTTACGCAAGAAAGAGATGCTCGCGAGCGTCAAGAAGTCAATCGTGGCGTTGGAGCTGCAGATGGCTGTGCTCAAGCTATCAAGTCAGCGAAAGGCGTTAGAGATGGAAAACAAGACGCTACAACAAGAAAAACAAATATTGGGGGAAGTCATGCCGTCCGTCGTGACACGTAAAGTACTGGAGGAGATTTTTCAGCGAGAAGCCAAGGCAGTGGAACATCAATTTAAACCTTTTTCAGTTCAACAGTGGCAGGAGATCGTGTGTCAGACATTGCACAATGTCGATCAGTTTTTGACACAGGAGGCTATGGAAGGTTCGGGATTGAATGTGATGGGGTGGTCAGATAGACGGCATGTTGAGGACACCACCGTCAAATTTACATTGCATAAAGCTTTTCCAAATGTGTTTGCTGAGAAGCTATGGAACACGACATGGCAGGCACTGAGTACTGATTGCTATGCGAGTTTTTTCAGTCCTTCATTGTTCATACGAGTAAGTGGTGAACGGTGAAAGTATTTGTGTTATCACAGCGTCTCACTGTAATTGATTTTGTCTCGTAGAGACATTTGCTGCAAAAAGTGTGCGATGATGCGATCATTATTTATCGAGTCATCTCGTATCCGCAAACCGGACGAGTGTCAAGAGGCATTGAAATTATGAGTCGAGTGCGAAGGGATCTCGACTTTGTCTACTTTGTGCGAACTTTGGACCTTGCGGACGTGAGAGAGCGCCTTTTCGCCACGGATGTATGGACTCAATCATTAACTGTCTTGCGTTTCATGCCAAGCGATTTGAATCATCCAGACGTCGGGTGTGTGATATCATATGGAGGAAATTACGCTAATATCCCAAAGGGTGGTGTCAAGTACTGGCTCATGGAGGTTTTGTTCATGGTCCTTCGTTTCGAGTCGACACTCATCTCTCCCGTATTTTCGCTCGGTGATTGAGTGAGACGCCTATCTTCATTTATGGTATTGTATTTAGAGTAATCACGCCGTTTTACTAAGAAAACGTAGATCCATGTTTCAACTGTTTTACAATTGTTTGGAAGGGCAAATGCGACGTTTTCAGGCATCACATTTGCGGACCACTAAGTTTTGTCGTTGTAGAAGAAGAAATTCCATGTGATATCTACTCCATCGCTTTCAAGTTGGTCGCAACTGTAAAGGATGCTTCTGTGCGCTCGCGAATTTCCTCTACAGTGGTTGTCGGCGCGATTTCAACCAACACAAGACCCTTGTTTGGCACCACGTCAAAAACACCCAGTTCCGTGATGATAGTGTTGACGACGCGTTTGCCTGTGAGCGGCAGCGAGCAAGCGTTAAGAATTTTTTTGACTCCACCCTTGGCGTTATGTTCCATCGTGACCACGACACGATTGCCGCTCCCAACGAGATCCATCGCACCGCCCATTCCTTTCACCATTTTACCCGGAATGATCCAGTTCGCTAGATCGCCATTCTGTGCGACCTGAAGTGCACCTAAGATTGTCAGATTGACATGACCACCACGGATCATAGCGAATGACTCGGAGGACGAAAATGTGGATGATCCTGGCAAATACGTGACTGTTTCTTTGCCTGCATTGATCAAATCGGGATCTTGTTCGCCCTCGTTTGGGTATGGCCCCATGCCCAGGAGCCCGTTCTCGCTCTGTAAGACAACCTTGACTCCATCCGGCACATAATTGGACGCCAGTGTGGGCAACCCAATCCCCAGATTCACGTACATTCCATCCTTTAATTCCTTAGCCGCGCGACGAATGATACGTTCGCGATCTGGCGACAGTTTGTGCTGCGAAACCTTGGCATTAGCAAGAGTAAGCCTCTCGATTCGCTTCTCCGTCTTGTTTGCCTTGAAAATGCGCTGCACGTAAATTCCTGGTAGATGAACCTCATCTGAGATTAAAAGTAGGATTAGAAACGTCGCATACAGTTCTCATAACGTGCTATTTGCTATCAACGGTACCCGGGTGAATGTCTCCAGGCTGAACTAACTCCTCCACTTCTGCAATTGTAACTCGTCCCGCCTTTGCTGCGTCCGCATTAAAGTTGCATGCCGTGCCTCGGAACACCAAGTTACCGTCAGTATCTCCTTTCCACGCCTTAACGATCGCAAAATCGCCCGTGATTCCTTCTTCCATCACAAAGTTGCGGCCATTGAATTGCCGAACCTCCCGTGGAGCACTCGAAATGTCGGTTGAACCGTCAGAATTCAGTTTAATAGAAAATTTTCCCTCCTACGACATGATTAAGTTAATGATAACTTAGACTTTCAAAACGGTACCTACTTGGATAATTGTGCCGTAAGCTGTCGGCGTGTAGAAAGCTGGAATACCAGCACCACCAGCGCGTATACGCTCGGCTAAAGTTCCTTGTGGCGTAAGCTCAACCTCTAATTCTCCGGATAAATAGAGCTTTTCAAATAGTGCGTTTTCTCCCACGTACGATGAGATCATTCGCTTAATCTGCCAGATCAAAGCCAGGTTAAATGATAATAATCCCTTAACATTTACTTGATACCTCGTACCTGACGTGTTTGCAGCAACAGCCCCAACCCAAAGTCGTCTACTCCTGCATTATTGGACACACATGTCAAGTCCTTGGCCCCCTGCGTAACAGCAACAGTAAAGGATCAATTAAAGCGATGATACGTCGTGCTTTTGATTCTTCACACTTGTTTGACGAGCGCTTGAATACTGTTCTCTGGGATTCCACAGAGACCAAAGCCGCCAACAATTCTATCATCACCAAATCAAGCCCTGTAACGCTTATCACTTAAAATTAGTATCTAATGTCCACGTACAGCTTGGAACCTGAAGGAATATCTTTAACCGCGGCGTCGGCGTTCACGCACACTTTGTGGTATGATGACGACAAGTGGGCAGTCAGCATCCGCACACGGGAAATTGGAAAGGGACGACACGCAGTGAAGAGCATCATGAGGAGGTAAACAAAATAATTCGATTGCCGTGTTATGTCGTAAACATAATGCACTAAAAAAGATATGGCGAAATTAAATATCCTGATGAAGTTGATGAATGAATGATATAAGAATCGAGATTTAGGTCAGATACTCGTGGGTATAAACACTATTTAGTGGGACACAAACTTTGTGAGTGGGTCACCAACAAAATTTTGTTGGAGGAGCAACAGGAAACGAGGGGCGGAGGAGAAGTGTGTGACGAGGGAATGGGCGGATTATTTTAAAGATTTCTTATAATCTGCCGGAGCCCTCAAGGAGGCATAGGGAGTTTTCTCTACCGACCCCGTTACTACCGACCCTGTGGTGCAGTGGTTTAGTCCCCACCACGGGACCGGGAGGTCACGGGCTCAAGTCCCGCAGTGGACACGAATCCAAGGCCGGGTAGAGTCGGGGTCCAAGTGTAATGAAGAGGCCCTTACAGCACGCGCTTGACATGGCTTACACCTGTCCGATTAAATGGGGAGGTTCTAAAATATCTACCGACCCCGTTAGGAACCACTTCGGTGGTCATCCGTAAAAAATGGAACGATACAGAAAAGATTAGCGTGGCCCCTGCGCAAGGATGACACGCATAAATCGAGAAGTATCGCACTTTTTTTAAAGTGTAATGAAATTTGTTCCTCTACCGACCCCGTGGTGCAGTGGTTTAGGCCCCACCACGGGACCGGGAGGTCACGGGTTCGAGTTCCGCAGTGGACACGAATCCAAGGCCAGGTAGAGTCGGGTTCCAAGTGTAATGAAGAGGCCCTTACAGCACGCGCTTGACATGGCTTACACCTGTCCGATTAAATGGGGAGGTTCTAAAATATCTCTACCGACCCTGTGGAACCGACCCTGTGGTGCAGCGGTTTAGGCCCCACCACGGAACCGGGAGGTCACGGGTTCGAGTCCCGCAGTGGACACGAATACAAGGCCGGGTAGAGTCGGGGTCCAAGTGTAATGAAGAGGCCCTTACAGCACGCGCTTGACATGGCTTACACCTGTCCAATTAAATTGGGAGGTTCTAAAATATTTCTACCGACCCTGCGGCCTTACAGCACGCGCTTGACATGGCTTACACCCACCCAATTAAATGGGGGAGGTTCTAGATATCTCTACCGACCCTGTGGTGCAGTGGTTTAGGCCCCACCACGGGACCGGGAGTTCGTGGGTTCGAGTCCCGTAGTGGACATGAACCAAGGTCGGGCGGATATAGTCGGGGTCCAAGTGTAATGAAGAGGCCCTTACAGCACGCGCTTGAAATGACTGACACATCCCGATTAAATGTGGAGGTTTTCTATTATCTCTTCGAAATCCTAAGATCGGTAACCATTAATCTTATTTGTTAATCTGCGGCGACGGCGGTTCACTTGCTGTTGCCAGTTTTGACCCCGACTTCATATTGATCATCTTGAAATATCAATTGAAGTGCCTAGGTGGACGGAAGAGTGCAGCTGATCAAAGTTATGGGTTACACGAGACATCAGCTGCCCCCCCCCCCGACTACTGAAGGAACGTGTCGAACAGTGTACATTCATATAACTAATGTTACTGATCAACATACTGATTCTTCAAGGCAAGGCTAAGGATGTAATTCCCAGGAAACCAGGTTTTGTTTTGATTGGTTCGCGCCGATAGTTGCAAGTGGTAGGCAATATCATATCAGGCAGCTAATTATCAAGAGAAGAAAAGATCTTGTGAGAAGGGGGTTGATCAAGTATCTATGTGGTAAAGTGCGCTATAAATTGGGCCTAATTAGGGGTCTGACTGCGGGCACAAATTGGGGACGTAATCTTGTACTATTGAGTGTACCACGGCGTATACAGTTGCGTGTACAACCATGGTGCACATAGACAGAACACAGACGAGATACGGGGAGATGGGACGATTACGTACAGGTACTCAGCGAACACCGACGAACACCGACGAACGACGGAGGAATCAGGTCGACTGATGGAAGGAGGACGCTGTAATGGACGGTTCTGATTGGATGAAATTAGGGAAATGGTAGATCTAAGGCTTTAAGCAATAATAAAGTTCTCCTTTTGCGTACGATCGAACAGATCGCTTCAGGGACGGCACCTTTGCGCCTCCCTTACTAATAAATACCTCTACGTCCCGGGCGGGAGCACTTAGTGCGTTTTTGGCCCACCGGTAGGCGTAGAGTGTGAGAATTCACCCCGCAACTCCGCCCGCTGTGTCAGCGGTTCTTCTGTAAAGGTTTTTTGCTCTTGGGAGCGTTATTGAGCAGTGCTCTCACTTCTCCCCGTTTGGTTCACGTTTGGCCCCTAGAGTTCGGCTGCTGTAAGCGCCTCACGGGAACTCTAGGTGGATTAAGTGAAATTTACCCCCCCCCCTCGTAGGTCTGGGCTAGGAATACAGATATTTGGGTGTTCCTTTAGCTGTTTAAGACTCCAGAGGCTCCGTGATCGGGCAGTAAAGACTTCCGCTGCCTGATCAAGTACCTCCTTCGCCGATCAACACCTGATCGACACTCTGCAACTCACGACCCGCTATCAACAACTCGGAGATCGCGCCAACTCGTGCCTGAACGACTTTGAGCACTTGATCTAGCCTGATCAACTCTGATCACAGCTGATAAACGTCTTTCAGTACCTTATCAATCCTGATCAAGTCTGATCACAGCTGATCAACGTCTTTCCGTACCTGATCAAGCCTGATCATACCTGATTCGAGCTGATGTACCTGATCACGCCTGATCAGCACATAGGTCAACTCGTTACAAGTTTCCCCGATCTTTCATCACGGAATTGTCGTGTTTACACCCCCGCCACCTGGAGAGCGGCCCACGCCCAAGCCGTCGGGTACACAAGGTGAGCAGAAACACAAGCATTCAAGGACAACCGGAGGACCCCTTCGTTAGTTGGCAGTCCGGGCGCCGTGGTACCTCCTGATCAAGCCTCAAAAACTTTGATCAGCCGCTCCACCTCATCTATGGTTGATCCGCCGCATATGAGATACATGCTCGGATTCTGAACCGTCTGGTAGACGAGCCGCGACGCATACAAGTTCTCAGGGTCAGTGTCCCCCACGCGAATGGAAGTGAATTGATGGCAAACAAAGGAGACCACAATAGCGGTAAGACCACGAAAAATCAACCCCCCTAATCAACCTGATCAACAAACGGACGAAAAGAAGAAACATGCGACGATCATTCCAATCAGGTGAACAAAGAAGAAACTATGGGGACTTGAGATGTTAGAAGGTACAGAAAAATGGTAGTATCTATACGAAGGGGGGTAACCTCTTTCTCGATGGACTGGAGAGAACCTAGAGATGTCTTCCACACACTGAAAATGTTCGTTTGGAAGACCTACAACTTGTCGACCCCGAATGTTGTTAATACGGTGGAAGAAATAAAAACTCTGTAAAATCGTCTAGGAGCATCGCCACTTACTAATTGGAAAAGGAAATCATTTCCCGCTTGCAGCGTTTGAAGCAATATGTGACTTAGACATTGGATATATTGAATCTATTGTTCAGCGTTGTCGTCCGTGTCGCACCTCGCACCTCCGAGTACCAAGAAAAATTGTCCGCACTGACCAAGAGATTCCTATCAACAAAGATCGATATACAGTCATCGACATCCACCCGGGCTTCATCTGCGCTTCATCAATATTGTGAAGAAGAAAATGGGGAAGGTAGATACATGTATCCGACTGTTCATCGATTATCGGATGGGTAATCGATTGAGTCTGCTGATAGTTTAACAGATGTCGCTGATTAGAGAATTGTTGGAGGATTTAGACAACGCTTTGTGGTTTTGCTTGTTTGACATGACCATTGGTTTCCGGTGGTAACACTAATAGAGAGGGAGAGGAGGATCTCAGCATTTAAAACACCATTTCCTCATTTTGAATGAATCAGGAGGGCTTTTGTTTGAAAAAAAAATCGCCACAGATCTAACAACAATGCGCTTTACCATCATTTTGGATTAAGGCGATATCAACCTGGTCGATGTACAAGACGTTTTTCAAGAAGATAACCTGATCCGGATCAGAGTCCTCCGTAATGGGAAGAAAAATGTATATTGACGGCATCCTGATCACATCACCATCACGGGAAGATATCTGTGCAAAGTAAAGGTGGAGAAATTTCTAGATGCCTGTGAACGTTGGCAACTGTCAATCAGTCAAGAGCTTTCGGGGTCTCAACTAGCGTCCGCAAAGCCAGGATGAAGGATTTGGAGCCACTACATCACCTACCGTTCCCGACAAGTTTGAAGCGATGTAATCATTCTTCGTAGTTTGAAGATTTACAGCCGCTTTATCGAGAACTTTGCAGCCCATGCACCAATACAACATAATTCCGTGAGATTTATTTTCGTGCTATTTATCAGAAAGAACCTGCAAATCAAACAGATCAAAAGACCAGACCTTTAAGACGGAGAAGGTGCTAAAAAGCTAGTGACGATTTATGGTAGTAAATGTGCAGTACCAGCTGCGCTGATGCAAGCACACGCGACGTATATTATCTTGTGACCTTTACTAGTTGCTCATTGGGGCCAAACGAAGGGAATTATGGGGTACGGATAAGGGAGTTTTGGTGTGTTAGACATGTTACACCCTATTATTTGGACCGATGAGCGAATGGGCGAATAAATCCGTGTAATGGCTCGACAATCAACCTTGGCTTGTCTACTCAACTCCTTTAGGCTCAATGGAAGACTTGGGAATGGGACGTTCTGTTAGCACCCTGGTCACTTGAGGTGATCAGATGTACCCGAGACGAGGAGGAAATACTGAGTACACTTTCCTCCACTATAACGTCCCGTGAGAAAGTAGATGAATTCCTGATCCCGAGCGCGACCCGAGGCAGATGATCACAACCAATTTAGGAGAGGACAAAGATCTTAGCCAGTTTTGTTTGGAGTGCTAAAAGGAGTGTAGAGGCGTTGACCGCTATTCTTTGGTGATTGACTCATTACAAGATCAGAACTGCAGTGGCCGAATATGTATCTGGTCTTACTGTGGTGAGGTTGCGTATGTGGATTGATCAAGTGTATCATGCTACGACCTGTTTTTTTAATCTCAAAACGTTCCGGATAATCATCTGAGAGTCTCTAACTTGGTGATAAGCCAGATACAGGGCGGGATCGAGTGTAAAGAGGCTACGTTACACCAAGCAACGACCAAGCTTCCTGATCGACTCGATCATGAGTTTGTGTACATAAAAAGAGAGCGGAACAAATGTGCCGATCTCTTGGTGAGCGCCGCTCTGAAAGAGTGGAAAGTGAAGGAATTTGATCAGCTCGTATTGCTCAAGTGGATTCCCGAGTTGCTCGGGCCCAAGGAATAACAGCGCATGTAACACCGGTCCCAACAAGCTACAGAAAGCAGACATATACAAGTCCTTCCCTAGAAGAAGAGTTGGTAGAAAAGTTGAGGGCTGATCGAGTCCGGCTGGCGCAGAACGAAGAGAAATGGATCGTGCGACGTAAATTGTATCTGTTTAGAGGCGTGGCAAAGTTGACCAGGGATGAAGCGAAAGAATGTGCTGAAATCGTCGCTGGTTATGAAATGGACGGGAACGGACTCTTATTTAATTGCCGATAGATAACGCAAGTCAGTTCTGAACGCGATATAGGAACTAAGTTGGTCATTCCAAAAAACCTACAATCAGCTACACCATCACCATGCTAGCTCGGAGGGAGTTCATCAAAAAATCGGTAGGACCTACCCGTGGATCCGCCAACAATTTCACTGACGCAGCCTTTATCGAAGTGTCGAGAATATGTCGGAAGATGTATAAATTGCGAAAAGGGAGAGGGAAGACCGCTGATCAAGAGCACAAAAATCAAGCGGCGTACTTATTTCAAGAGATCGAGATCGATCATGTACTGGCTCTCACTAAATTGATCAAGTGACACACATAAATTATTGATCTGGGTCAACCTTTTCACTGCCTGGTGATCGCGAAACTAGGACGGAACAACGAGCACCGTGAGATATGAGGAGTTTGTCTTTGGACGATTCGATGCTAGTAAGGTGATCAGGCTCATCAAGAGCCAGGGCTCATGGTCGATGTTTTCCGTACTGTGGTGGAGTCCAGTTCAAAATCGAACACCGAAGTGTCCGGAACTGAACCACCATCGTGCCCAGCCGACCAACTAACGGAGGGGGTACTCCGCGAACTTTCGCCTGGGTGCCGATCGGGTGACTGATCGGCATTACAGGACGCCGAGTCCGATTCGTCTCGAGTCTCACCTTGTGTACTCATTGGTATGGATGGCTACAAACTCGGTGGACCGTTGATTGGTAGAGACTTTGGTGGGTTTCGATATGGATGTGTGGAGAAGCGTATTTTGGGGTCAACTGTTGTGAACATGGACGGGACATCCGGAGCAGAAGCGACGCAGGGTACAGGTACATGATGGTAAGCGACAGACGGACGATATATCAGGTTGATTGGTCGATGATGCATATCAGGTTGAGTAGAGTTGATTGGTCGATATTAGGTAATTGGTTGATTTTAGGATATAAGGATAAATAAAGTTCTCTTTTTGCGTCCGTTCAACACGATCATCGATTGGGACGGCGTGATAGATAACTTCGCGCCTCCCTTCATTGCATACGCATCTTACACGTCCCGGGAGAGAGCACGTAGTGCACTTTTTGGCCCACCGGCAAACGTAAAGATCCTGAGAACTCATCCTCAACTCCGCCCGCTGTGTCAGCGGCATCTTCAGGAAAATCTACTGGGAGGGTGATTGAGCCAAGTGCTCTCACCTCTTTCCCCATTGGTTTGCATCTATCCTCTAGAAGTTCGGCCGCTCTAAGCGCCCCTTGGGAACTCTAGGTGGATTTTTGTAAAGTCCGTCTTTTTTCACAAAGAAAGTGCAGATCGACCCCTCCCTCTTTAGTTTAGGCTAGGAATAATAATATATAGGTATTTACTTAGCGATCTAGGGTTAAGAGGATCGACGATCAAGTGGTGAAGACTTCCGCCACGTGATCAAGTACCCTTTCGCTGATTACCACTAGATCGACAGCGTCGATCTGCGACCATCGATCTGCGATATATGGATACGTAATCTCGCTAATTCGCACTAGATCAACTGGGTCGATCTGCGATCATCGATCATCGATCTGTGATCATCGATCATTGACCATCCATCTGCGATCTTCGACCCCCAGTTTTTTCCCCGGGATCTCGAATCTACGATTTTCCACCAGATCGACACCTGTCTATATGCTTCGAATTCACTCGATATGCATCGGAATTGCACTGATCTACGTCCCAGTCACATGGAGAGTGATCCACGCCACAACCGTCGGGTACCCAAGGTGAGAAGACATAATAGGCCTGTCACAGGTAAACCGGAGGACCCCCTTCGTTAGTCGGTAGTCCGGGCGCAGTGGTATCGACTGTCCAAGCCTCAAAATTTGGACAGCCGCTCCACCACAATGGTGCGCGTTCACGGATCTTTTGGCGACGCGGGATATCACCACGATTCTACGCAAGATGGCGCTGGCGCGGACGTGAAAACGGAAGCGGAAGCAGAACTGAAGATCAAAGTGGAAAAGGAAGAGGTGGTTGTGACGATGGAAGGCGGTTCGCCGTCATCACTTCTGAAGAAGAAAGGAAATGATGATCATCAGGACCTGGGGAGTATCTTGATGAGATAAAGGAGGAAAAGCCTTGATCACCTCCCAAGGCTTGTTCGGGAGCCTTTGCGGACCACAACTTGCGTTGTGATCCGCCTATTGCATATGGATCTGATGATATGGATTGGAAGCCGGTGGTGGAGTACTACAAGTCTGACCAACCGAAGGCGTTGCTGAAGGCGCCTGGTTCGGAGATCGACGAAAGTCGATCAAGTAGGGCGCCATCGGAATCCAATCTGGTAAGGACGTTTTATATGAAGGAACTGGGAAATTTATTATTGATGGATTCGAACATGAGCCTAGTCGAGGTCACGATCAGAAGAAAGGTTAATAGACCAGTCGATCAACCAGTGACGGACGGGAAGGACAATATTCAGCTGGTGTTAGGGCTGACGCGCATGATCAAGCAAGTTGGTCTGACGACAGGCGCCTACGATGCTGGAGAAGTGTTCAATCTGGACCATAAATATGTTGCGAATACTACCCAGCGGCTGTTTGATCTGATGGTTCCTATGGTGGGTCAATATGCTAAGGTAGAACCCTCTCGCACTCAGTTGAAAATTGAAGCGGGTCCGTCGATCAACGTGGCAGAACACGGGATCATCCTGCTATGAATCTGCTCCTTCCGAGGGCGATGTGTCGGAGGTGGAGTCGATCAGTGCTGATAGTGTAAAACCCAACATTACCCGGATGATGATCTTCAGCTAAAATGTAGTGTACACACCTGTGTACCGACACGTGGATGGCTGACACACCACCACACCAAGGGCCCCTGCCCTGATTGGTTAAAATAACCAATGGTTCAAAACCTTTCAAACCGGTCAATACTGACTTCAACCGTAGTGTACTCATGTACACCAACACTAAATGTAACTCAAATGTAACCCCGTTCCATCCTCCCCCATCAAGACTATTGCTTACGCAATAACAAAATTTTGTTGGAGAACTCCAACGCCAGTTCCTCTGGCCCTCCATATGTACACCTTCAGTGGTGCTATGGCGTCTCCTCTAGAAGAGGTAACTACTCCGAGAACTCGGAGGTGGATGCCCTTGGGGCCTCCCCAACGGTTAACCGCTCCGACAGTGCCGAACGGCGTTGTCGGCAGCCTAATCTGTTCCCCACACGTGGGGAAAATGCACTAACCAGTGCGCCACCCCTGCCCATATCGGATGATACATCCGAATCGCCAAGGCGATCGTCACTAATGAGCTGGACGCAGCTCAAGACACCCAGCTTGCCGCACAGGCACTAAGGGCTGCGTTACGCACACCCAAACGCCTGCCAAGGACGGCTTATAATTTTGATCGTCCTCGTGACCTTCCAAGGTGGGCCAGGCGTTTGGTAAGGACCAGTTGAGCGTGCTATACCCCTGGCTCCGCGGCTGAACAGCCGTATAAACGCGAACTCCGTGAGAAACTCCGGCAACAACTGCTTACACAAAAGCAGTTTACTAGCGTCTCCTACCGAGAGCGCTTAGACAGGCAGGCACAGGGTGCCCCTGTTGAGAAACTCCGCGAGGTTCCTTTCGTTATTTCTCCGGGAGAAAGTGCTGATGATGCGAAGAAGAAGTTCCGCGCTTGGGCGGAAGGGGAGAAGCTTTTCCCCAGCTTCAATGAGCTGCATAACAGCTATTCCCGTCGTGACGTTTGGGTGGAGAGGGCGTTGCGCCTGGCATTTGCCAGAGCCAAAGCGATGGGGCTATTACGTGCTCCACATCGCACGCGCTACGCCAGCGTCCCTGTCTCCACCATGGTGCCAGAGGACATTGTGAGCGCCACATCTGCCTCCGGCAAGCTCCCAATTACTGGGAGTGAAGGGGCTTCTCGTACCCCTTTGGTCGTTGACCTGCAGCGGTTTCTCCCGCTCAAAAGCGTCAACGACGTCGCGGCAATCCTGGCGTAGGGGAGTCTCGAACTCCCAAGAACTCTGTGAGTGTGGATAACCCTTCCACTTCACCAGATACTGGGTTTGTCCCTGGCGATGGCGTCGCGCCATCAGACGCTCCACATGATAGTGTGGAGTAACCTCCGCATCGAGCATTGGAGGAGGGGTTTGCGCAATTGCGACGTGAGATTCGCGAGCGCTGTGATCGACACATCCATCGCATCCATGATATCCACGAGGGACTCCGCGATGAGTGGGATGCCACTTATCGTTTCGAGAGGCGGCTTGCCTCTCTCGAGACGACCGTTGCGGAGCTTCGTGGTCGCATTTTAGCCCTTTCGGGCTTCCTCCGCCCTGCCGTGTCTTACGGCTCTTACGGCTATCCGCCTTTCCAACCTCCTCCAGGAGGGGGCCCGCCTCCGGGTCCTGGTATGGCTTAAGAATACCCACATAGAAGGTTGGATTCGTACGCATCACCTTCGGGGATGTCCAAGGTATACGATAAGCCCTTTCGGGATAGTACCTTAAAGGCCCCACAAACCTGGGGCGCAGTTTATTGCGCAACACATTTGAAACTGCATGTGTAGAAAGATTTTGAGCGTTTAATAAAACACTTTCTCCTACTTGATATATCTTTTCGTTACGCCGCCCCTTGCGGTCAGCTTGCTCCTTCTGCTTGTCTTGGCTTTCCGCCATTGCATCGCAGACGTGTAGTAAGACACTAAGGCGCGTCGATAAAAACTTATCGATGTGATTTCGCACAGATACAGGGCTGACATCGTGGAATCCTCCCCCCTCAAGCCTTGGGCCACACACACGTGGCGTCAACGGAACCCTCGGATTCACTAATCCGTTCACGTAAAACGGGGTAAACCCCGTAGATGCATGTACCGAATTGTTGATAGCAAATTCAACCATCGGAAGCATCTCACTCCAACTCTTTGGAGAATACGGACATAAACTCCGTAGAATATCCTCCACAACGCGATTAACGCGTTCCGTCTGCGGATGATCCACAGTGGACATGAGGAGCTTGGTGCCTAG
>CM047587.1:10756501-10808578 GCA_026184515.1 Peronosclerospora sorghi | reverse complement strand
TTTAGGCTAATTACATATTAAATATATTCAGTTTACATTTCACTCTATTTTGCGGACGTGCGACCTCGACCGGTCGCGCGCGCAGTGGGTGTCGTAGGTAAGAGGGAGCCCTCCCTTTACTTACATCCCGTAAAGGGAATACAGCGTTAAGGCTAAGTAGTAAACCAACCCGGGAATCTTGTCCCGAGTAGGAGAACTCTCCTACTAAGCCCTTTACAATGGAGTATCGGCTAAGTAGCGGTAGATACCGCTTTAAGGAAGAGTCTTCCTCTGTGCGCTAGTCCCACCGTGCGTATACGCACCGGCTACAGACGATTGGGGAAATGGGCTGCGATCTGGTCACAATGGGACTTGGAGATCAAGAAATGTGTGCATGAAGAGGAGGAGGTACTAGTGGCGGTAGCCGCAAGTATCACCCCTCGCATCAAAATTGATGAAGCCCTGATCGCGATCGCACCGAAAAAGGAGCCTTGGCAGATGATTGAAGTGCCACCTACCACGGTTTAGAAAGGCGAAGATCTATACGTGATCAGTTTCGATTGATCTGCTAGTGTTAAGCGATGTTTTAGTGCGTTTGGTGCTATTATGTGGAAATTGCCGGAGTGGAAAATCATGAACGCGGTTGCTGATCATGCACCTAATATCACGATGAATGACTCCGAGTATCGTGGATTGCTTCTAAGTTCGGATCTACTGTCGCTATATCCCAAAGGAAAGGTGATCGTGTGTGGAGACTCGAATTTAGTGATCAGGCAAATGCGTGGTGAAATAGAGTGCAAAGCACCGCGACTGCAAGTATTGCAGCAGCGTGCCTTAAAACTCCTTCGCGAATGGCCTTATCAAGATCTGCTACACGTAAAAAGGGAGTGGAACAAGAGTGCCGATCACATCACCAGTACGGTCATGCGGGATGGAACACGGTAAGAAATTCATGATGATCACCAACTGGACGAATTAGCCGATCTCAACCGATTGTCTGAGGTGATCACTTGGAAATAATATCCCACTGTTCCACAAGTGCTGGTGACGACGCGATCACGTAATATTCATCAAACGCGGCCGTCAACGTGGCCCGAAGTATCCATAGAAGGGATAAGGGCGGAACGCGTTAAAAAGTCGCGAGACGAAGTGGATTTGTGATTTGTGATGTTACTTGCATGGTAACGTTTCACAATTTAGCATAGACGAGGTGAAAGATTGCGCGAAAATCGCCGACAACTATGATGTGGATGATCAAGCATTGTTGATCTACTGTGGAAATATGGCTAAAGGAAAAACAAGCTGTGATCAAGATGATCAAGATGATCGACACTCTTTGATCAAGATAGTTTTACCTGAGACCCTACATGCGGATATCCTCCACCATTATCATGTGAGTTTTAAAGGACATCAAGGTATAGGCGTACGTATCAGCGGATCAGGCAACATTTTAATTGGCGTGGTTTATTTTGCAGCGTGTAAATATTTGTTGGGCAATGCGTAGATTGTGAGACGGGGAAAGGCCAACCTACGATCAAGGGTATGTCGCCGGGAAACATTGAAGCTACGTACTCATTTCAAGTGATAGCCACGAATCATATCCCGTCGTTTCCCCGATCAATTGAGGGCATAAGGAACTTCTGATACTGATCTGTTTACGGGTATGGTGATCGCGAAAGCTGGATCATCTCGTACAGCACAGAAAGTCGCCGAGAATTACGAATAATTTGTATTTCGTCGATTTGGAGCTATCGAGGTGATCAGGCATGATCGAGAACCCGGTCTTAAGTCCGAAGTATTTTGTGCGTTCAACAAGATCGTGGGACAGCGACAGAGTGCCACTATGGCGTACCGTCCACAGGAGAACGGCAAGGCGGAAAGAATGGTAAAAATAATCACACGAGCGATAAAGATGTATGTATCAAACGTCGGTCAGAAGGATTGGAGATCGTATGCAGAATGATTGGCATTTGCAATAAATTCAACTCTTGATCGTATCCGTGGAGATACACCATTTTACTTGGCATATGGGTTGTATCCGTGATCATCGTTGGAATCAACGCTGCAGCTTGGCGGAATTCGGCGTAAAGATAGTGATGCTCGTTGGTGGAGATATAGGCTGCAGAAAGACTACCGTTACGCCCGTGACCAAGTGATTGCTCTATTGCACCTAGCCATGACTGATCGAGCTGAAAAGCATAATGATCAAGTGTCACCACACAAGATCAAAGCCGGATTGAGGGTTTGGTTATACCTTGATTGGGTGAAAGAAGGGATCTCGAAGAAACTGGCGCATATGTGGCATGGACCCTTCAGAGTTGATGAGGTAATTGATGATCACGCTGCAAGATTACGGCCGGCACCGACTATCGCATATTTCCAGTGGTACACCTTTCCAAGTTGAAACTGGTCAAAGAATTCCCAGATCGACCTATTGCTGTGCTAGCAGATGGGGTAGAAGGTCGTCTCGATTTCGATGAAGCTTTACTACCCGAAGACATCTGGGAAAGTACCCTAGATCCGGACGAATTTGAAGTTGATCGCATCACCGATGTCCGATCTGGTCTAAAGACTAAGTATGGCAGAACGTTACGCGAGTATCAAGCTTACTGGAAGGGTTACGTTGAACCGTCATGGGTAGACGAGTCAGATCTGAATTGTGATGATCTGATCAAGGATTTCGAGAGGAGGATGTTTAACATACATCGGTTCGACGTGATGCAAGTGGACGAAGAGTCCAACTTACGCATGATCGACGAATCGAAGATGGAAATTGTGACTGACGAACCCTCGATAAAAAAAATGATTGATGAAATCAAGATTAATGGAGAAGTGACGATTGACTTGAGGTGTTGAATGTACGATGGATATTGCGAGATATGTTAATGGAGCAACGGCAGATGGGCCGATGGAAGATCGTTTTATGTATATGCATGAAAAGTGACGAAGCAACAATTGGGAACGGTATGATCAAGTATGTGTATTGATTGAAGCAGAAGTGGTCAACTAGCTAGCCTGGTCCATAAAACTTACGCCGAAGACGAGGGATGTGATGGCCGGGATGATAATCAAGGGAAAGGCGATAATGGATCCGCTAAGGTTCCACGGCGTCAACTTCACGTAGCGCATCATGCAAGGTCCGAGGTGGTGGATCTGATAGGTACCCTGGGAACCATGATCCATCATCAGCTGGAGAATACTTCAAGGGGCGGTTCCGGACGCAGTGTGAGATCGACGGGTCCAGGAAAATGTCAAGATCTCATACCCCGTCGATCATACCCCGTAACACGAACTCCACCAGCTTATTCCACAATTCTCCGGAACGACTCCTACGCTGACGTCGACCCTCGTAGTAAACACGGAAGAAGGCATCACTCTCCCTGAGGTCTCGATCTATCGGTAGATGATGAGTCGACTCGCAGATCGCTTGCGTATGATGATCCAGGAATGTCTGGTACCTCGCTTCGAAGTCAGCAAACCAGCCGACCAAGCGGAAAGAGATGGGTGACAGCATTTGTTTGAATAACACCAAGGGGCGTCGCACATACAGCAACTATACCTCAGATCGGGTGATCAGGTGATTACACCACTGATCAGCCGCAGGAGCGTCCATAGCAACTGGAAACAACCATCCCACAGGGCATGTCAAGTAATCACAGACCACGCGTGATGAGACGTTATCGAGATCGAAGCCGTTGAGTTGATCAATGGAAAAATATCCACATCTTTGCGCACCATCATGCACCAAGATCAGCGATCTGGATGCACCCGTGCGAGGGAAGAGAAACCCAGCAGAGTCTTTATCGAGCGAATCTTCACTCTCCAGCTCGCTGATTGCAGGGCTGGACAAATTCTGCGTGATGACCGATGGAGAAGTATTAAAATTGACTTGATCAACATCCAGCTGATCGGGACTGGGAAGATCGTGCACCACCTTGGACTGGCTGAAGTGGAGAAGCTCTAAACGGACGATCATCATACGACGATCCATTTTCCTGTGGAATAGGAGGAACTAGACGTTTCCTCTTGGACCGAGGGGTAGATCGTGAACGCCGAGTACGTTTCTTGGGCAAAGAAGTTGGCCGGATGAAGATATTTTCTGATGAACCTTGAAGATCATCAGACGAGCTTGCGGCCTGATCAGGATCTGCACAAGGGTCGCCTGTACTCGGGTCTATATGCATGTGTAACGCAGCACCATACGAAACGGATTGTAAGTATGAATGATGTGCGCGCAATCGCGTAGCTTCGTTCTGAACGAGTTTCAACTCGTCGCACAGTGCGTCACGATCTGCTGATACTGAGTGAAGATCACGTAACTGAGAAGCTTGGTGATTGAGGCGGAGCCGCGCCGTCGAAAGTTCCGCCTTCAAATTGGAATTCTGGGCACGTAGATTCTCCAGCTCGGCATTTCTGATCGACACCTCATCGAGGCGTGAAGATAGCTCTTCAACCTTGGCTGTGGCAGCGAAAAATTACTCATCTTGACACGATTAGCTTCATTGTCCGCGGATGCGATCACGTTGGTTTTTTTTGCTGGCCTTTTGATGCGAGCTTGATCACCCTCTCGGAAAAGCGCTTGTTTTTCGATATGGCATGATCGCGCTCTTGTTGCACCATGCCCAAGAGTTGGCGAAGTTGATCGATCGTTGCTCGATCTTGGAGAGCCGGCGCCCGTGCGATCTTGATATTGGCCTCGCGGAAGTCTTCCTCAAGGCGCGAGATCTCCTGCGCCTGATGATCGATGGTCTCATCTTGGACTGATAGCTGATACCGATCTCGATCATGACCACCCTCCAGATCGAAGATCCGACCGTGCTGCTCTGATATGGTTCCCTCGGCGGTCTTCAGTTTGGCCTGGAGCTCGTTGACAGGCATCGCAAGGATGTGATCGCGCAAAGGCGCAGCCTTTTCACAGAACACTTGATCTGCTGCTCACGACCAGAAAGTTTGCTGGCAACGCGTGCTTTTGACTTTTGAAGTATCTTGACAGAGTCTTTAAGCACTGACAGCGAATCAGTCAGCGTGACGATCTCCTCTTGTCGCGCGCGGATCTCTTCTTGTTGCTTGCAGGCTTGATTGATCATCGAGATCAGCTCGTCAGCCTTAGATCGATCAAGGGATGAGTTGTCATCCATGATCGACTTCATGATCAACTTGTCGAAAATGTGGAACTGGATGATCACGACGACCAGATCGATGATGACCTGATCGATGGGTGGTAACGACATGATTGATGATGACTTGATGGGAGAAAGGGATGATCGATGGGTGGCCACATGATCGATCCCCGCCCCAAACTCTGTACAGCTCGGACGAGGCTCAAAGGCAGCTATGGAGAAGCGTATGGAATATTTTGGGGTCAACTGTTGTGAACATGGACGGGCCATCCGGAGCAGAAGCGACGCAGGGTACAGGTACATGATGGTAAGCGACAGAAGGACGATATATCAGGTTGATTGGTCGATGACGCATATCAGGTTGGGTAGAGTTGATTGGTCGATATTAGGTAATTGGTTGATTTTAGGATATAAGGATAAATAAAGTTCTCTTTTTGCGTCCGATCAACACGATCATCGATTGGGACGGCGTGATAACTTCGCGCCTCCCTTTCATTGCATACGCACCTTACACGTCCCGGGCGGGAGTACGTAGTGCACTTTTTTGGCCCACCGGCAACGTAAAGATCCTGATAACTCATTCTCAACTCCTTCCGCTGTGTCAGCGGCCCCTTTTGGAAAGGCTACTGGGCGAGTGATCGAGCCAAGTGTTCTCACCTCCTCCCCATTGTTTTTGCATCTATCCTCTAGAAGTTCGGCTGCTCTAAGCGGCCCTGGAAACTCTAGGTGGGTTTTTGTAAAATCCGTCGATCTGCACATAGAAAGTGCAGATCGACCCCCTCCCTCTTTAGTTTAGACTAGGAATACAAATATATAGGGTATTTACTTAGCGATCTAGGGTTAAGAGGATCGACGATCAAGTGGTGAAGACTTCCGCCACGTGATCAAGTACCCTTTCGCTGATTACCACTAGATCGACAGCGTCGATCTGCGATCATCGATCAGCGATCTTCGACCCCCGTTTTACCCCCGGGATCTCGAATCTGCGATTTTCCACCAGATCGACACCTGTCGATCTGCTACGAATTCACTCTATCTGCATTGGAATTGCACTGATCTGCGTCCCAGTCACCTGGAGAGCGACCCACGCCCAAACCGTCGGATACACAAGGTGAGCAAGAGATAGGCCTGTCACAGGACAACCGGAGGACCCCCTTCGTTAGTCGGTAGTCCGGGAGATGTGGGAACGACTGTCCAAGCCTAAAAATTTGGCCAGATATTCCACCACAGATGTACCACTTCTGGGGTACTGATCCAAAACTCCAACGAAAAGATAATCCAATATAGCCGATCAGCAAACGAAGTGGAAATTTTCACTCCGAATGCAATTAAATATGGCACTTGACCGCCCGTGACAGTGAGTAATCCAGACAATAGTAAATCCTGGCACTTTATTGCAAAAGAAATGAGTAATCTAGCCAATGATAATTTCTGGCACTTGATCGCAGATCGCGATAAGTAATCCAACCAATTTCTGGAACTTGATCGCAGCAGATCGCGATGAATAACCCAGCCAAATAACACGTTTCCTTAACGTGGACGAACTTGAGTGGGTGAGTGGACGTAGTTGGCGCCTCCCGTCGTGGGAATTCCGGTGGAGCTCTGCCCTGGACGGGCTTAATGAGCGAGAGGGGACACTGTTATCCCTCTGCTCCCAATGACTTTGATCGGATCGGCGACTTTGGCAACCCAATATAATACGAACACTGTATTTAATATCCAATTAAAATCCAATATGTAAACCATATCTAAACCGTGTGCCTTACCTCAAATCTGCGTACAAAACACTCCAAGCACACGATTGGCCCAAAACACTCCGTCCATTCAGCCAACCCGATCGATCTGCCTTGAGAAATGGTACACTGGTACAAACTGGTCGATATTTTTCAATTGAACTTCACAGCACGTTAAATTGTAAAATCGGTTAACCCGAGTGCCACTATGGTCAATCGCACTCAAGCAAATGGGTCAGCCGTGTGAATGGTATAGACCATTACAGACGCAATCAAGATGTATGTCACAGGCCGTTATCAGCGCAATTGGGACAAATATACGGAGCGACTAGTGTTCGCATTGAATTCGTCCAATGATCGCATCAAAAGGAGACACCACTAGAACATCTGAGTCAACTTTTCCCGTTTTATGCTTTAAGGTTGAGATCTTGAGGCTCGTAGGCGGAGATTCCGTGTGCAGAAGCAGTATTATTACCCCGGATAAGTGGTGATCAACTGTCTCCAAAATGTAATCCTCTACAGAGCGGATGATGATAATGATGTGTCCGTTGGATACATGATCCATGATCAGTTCTGCTACCCGGAAAGGTCCGTGCCACACACGGTCGATCTTCTTTCTTTATGAAGCTTGATGCGTCCAGATATAAACCAAACTCTTGAACTAGCTCCGATCCAATGTGTGGGCACCTTAGCTGAAGGTTCTCAAAGAGTTTTCGACAGACCAAACAAAGCTATAGTCACGGATTTTGCTGACCGAATGGATTTTGATGAAGTGTTCCTTCTGTAGAACAGTTGGAAAAAGTGTTTAGTAGATTACTAATGTCCCATCAGGACGGAAAAATGATATGGGCGAATACAACGAGAGTACCAAGTCTATTGGAAAGGATATGATAGGCCTACTTAAGTTGATCATGCTGATTTGAATTGTGTTCACTGCTGAAGGATTTTGAACACGCAAGAATATATACTAGGCCAGGAGGAAGCGGATGATTCGGCCTAATTATAGGGTATAAGTAATAGTATTTTTAAGTCATTAGTCGACCGTTGCTGTATGAGAGCAGCAGATGTGTATGGAGTCGTAATTGCGTGGTGTGGAGCGGTGATAAGCGTGTCTGCGAAGCTTATCAACTGGTCTACGATAATCTTGATGACTTGCAAAAGCTCTGGAACCAAAAATATGTAAGTATTCTTTTGGTGCATTATCTGTATCACTAAATAACCCCACATTTTGTGCCACTAAATAATCCCATTGAAGGACACCACATTCTGTGCTCAAACGCTCCAGTATCAAGATTTCCAGGATACAAAGAAACCATCCCCGAGAACTACAGGAGCTTCCGCGTCTTGATCTTGTGCTAGATGGTATGAGACCTCAACCGTGTCAGGCAATACTACCTGTTTAACGTCGTCAGCGCCGTCCGGACAAACTGTTGATAATGCTCGTCGTCCATCTGCTCGTACGTACTTCGTCACACAGGTTCCATGTACCACGTACTACTGTGTGATGTTCCAATACAATCGAATAGGGCTAACAATTAGCGTAACAGTGAATAATCAAACTCCAAACGTAATCCAATTTTCCACTGTCCTTTAGCGACTTAAGCGTAAAGACCAGAAACTAAAATCATCCAACGTAAAACAAGATAATACAATGCGTAACAACCACTCCTACTGCCACTGCAGTGTACTAGGTATCCACGTAAAGTAACTCCAAATAAGACGCGCACAGTGCGCGCTTGTTAACCACTCGTTATAATCCACACGTAAGTTAATAAACAAATTCAGAAGTGATTTATTAGAATTAAGTTTACACCTAAAACTAATAATATGCAAATACACAATGTTTTGTACCTAACCTAAAGTTATGTACAATACATCACCTTTTCACCTAAAAGTCGCTTGAAAGCCGAAATGGCGACGCGATCTGCTGCGCAAAAAGCGCGCACTTCCAACACTCCTTCTCGACTTTCCGGTGAAAGCCAATTACTCCATCGCAATCGCTGACAGTCCTAGACCCTCCTGCGCACGTCTCAGCTTCTCAGCATTCAGTGGCTTCGTGAAAACGTCAGCTAAATTTTCGTCGGTAGGCCGATAGCTTGTCTTGATCACGCCATCTATAAACTTCGAGAGTAAAAACTCCACTCGAACATCCATGTGTTTAGTCTTGGACGTCTTCCCATCTCCTTCCAACATCTTAATTGCTGCCTGGTTGTCGAAAGACAACTTCATCGGCAAACCAACCTTTAATCCCACTTCACTCGACATTTCTTGAAACCTGTGAGCTCGCATAGAGCCACCGATGCTGCGTAAATTTCGGCTTCCATTGTCGAAAGCGAAACGCAAGACTGTCGCTTGCATATCCAGTGCACATTGCACCCTTCCACAACTTGTAGACTTCCGTTCTTCTTTCGAGCCGGCGAAATCCGCATCGGAATAACCTTCAATATTAATTTCGTCATTCTTTTTCGACTTCCCATCTTCCTCTGTCTCCAAACGTAACTTCATGCTTGCCGTCCCCTTGAGGAATTGTAGGATCCTCTTCGCCGTCATCCAATCTCGTTTCGAGGGCGCATGAGCCCTGCGCGTGGCCTTGTGCACTCCATACGCAATGTCTGGCCTTGAACAACGCGCGATCCACAACAAACTTCCGGTTAGAGACTGGAAATTCTTGATTGTTGGTGATCCATCCTTTCCACAACTTGTTAACATGTCTTGGTTCTACAAATTCTGATCTTCGAATTCGTCTCCGATGGGTGCTTTCACCGCGTTTGCCTCCTCCATGCCATATACCTTGAGGAGGTCCTTGATCATTAATTCTTGGTCCAGAAAGTAACCGCGATCTTCTTGATATTCCACTCGCATCCCTAAAAATTGCGTCACTTCACCCAAATTTTAATTTCCAGATCCTTGAACTCCTCGAATTTTTTTCCACATGTTCTTGTTTCCTTGCCGTGACCAATAGGTCATCCACGTAAACTCCTACCACCACAGTTTCGCCACGAACCTTCTTGAAATACAGACAACCGTCTGTGAAACTCTGTTTGTATCCTTGGTTCAGTAGCTTGGAATGCAGGAGGCGGTTACATTGCCTCCCTTCCTGCTTCAAACCGTAAAGCGTCTTCTTCAATTTTAAGACCACGTCATTCGAATTTTCAACTTGTAATTCCTTGACATTTTCCGGTTCGACCTTCATTACGCTAGGGGTGAACAAATATATCTCATGTTCGTCCTCCAACGCCTTCACATAAGCGCTGAGGATATCCCCGTGCATCGCTCGTACTCTCCATTTCCGAGCGAGCATCAGAATGAACCGGACAGTGGTCATTTCCATCACCGCGGCAAAGGTTAGTTCGTAATCGACCCGAAACGCTGCTCGTTTCCGCAGGCCACTAACCTCGCCTTGTATCGTTCCACTAATCCGTTAGCGTCGGTATTGGTTTTGAAGACCCACTTCGAATGTAATGGCTTGGAATTCGGCGGGTTCTTGACGATTTCCCACACATCATTCCCTTCCAACGCCTTTATTTCTTGGTCCATAGCATCGACCCATTTATCTGCGTCTTGGCGACCCATCGCATCCTGGTAATTGCTCGGGTCGCCCTCCATCACCATATTGATGGTTTCTTCATTTTCACCGACTTCATCGTCATCTTCTTTCTTGCTTTCCGCCTGAGCCATGCGCTCGGCGTACTGACGCATAACGTGACGGTCCCTCGTCCAACGCGGCTTCCTCGACTTCTCCTTTCTTCGAACTCGCTCCACACCTGCCGTCACCACGCCTCCTTCTGACACTCGCTCACTTGGCGGATCTTCTGACTTGCATTCTTCATTTTCAGCAATCCGGTTTCTTGGCGGTGCTTCTGCTTTGCACTCTTCGTCTTGACTGATCCTCAGCTGTCGGTTCTTCACGTCCGTAAGCGTGTCCACGTTTTTAACATGATGGGTGATGGTCACCTTCCGCTCGGCCTTCAAATATACCTTGAAGCCCTTGGTCTCTTCGCTTCGACCGATGATCACCCCGACCTGCGCGCGGTGCGCTAGTGTCTTCCTCCCGAAGTTCCTATACACCGTACACGGCGAACCAAACGTGTCAATAGCGTCTAAATTCGGCTTATTCCCTGTCAAAACTTCCACTGGCGACATCCGCTTAGGATTCGCACTCGTTGGGGTACGGTTCAGCACATAGGCTGCATACTCCGCCGCATCCCCCCAAAACGATAAGTTAAAACCACTTCCAAACAGCATGCACCGTGCCATATTCATCACGGTCCGATGCATGCGCTCGGCCTTGATGTTACTCGCTTGATTCCCTCCCTCGCTTATCTGTCGAGCGATGCCGGTACTACGACAAAAGTAATCCACATTTCGATATTCAGCGCCACCATAAGTCCTTAAAACGTGAATTTTGCACTCGAACGTTCTCTCGAAAAACGCCAGAAAATGTTCAAACTTCTTGGCCGCAGCGTCCTTGCTTTTCACAAAAAAAATTCTGGTATTGTTACTCTTGAAGTCAATCAAATTGACCAGGTAGAGATTGACTAAACGATCCTTTGGTGTGATTGGAACTTTGAGGTCGGAACAAATCACACAACCTATCCGATCAATAGGCGAGTTTTTGCCGCTGTCTTTTTTGTTTGATCGTTCTTGGTTTGTTTTCCCTGCGCGCAGGTAACGCAGTGCCTGCGCGTCTCGTCTGTGATCCGGATTCAATATTCCGGATCCTGTGCCAACTTCAATATCGTTTCATAGTTGAGATGCCCCATCCGCACATTAAAGTGCATTAGCAAACCACTCTGTATGTCGTCTTCTGGCACATAATTATCTTCCATGGGGTATTGCACCGACATAATCATTTCCTTGTATGTTTTCTTAAGACGATCCACTTCACCATCCACGGTGAACACATTATTTATCGAACGAACTCGAGTGATCGGCAGGCGCGTGTCATTCCTGACAAGCGTCCTTTCTCCATCCACGTAATCGATTACGAAACCGCCCTTTTCGAAAACACCATACAAAAAAATGTTTCGAGCAGCTCCTTCTACGTGAAATCATCTTTTATTTTTACGCGAGTTTCCACGTTTCCATGCACAAAACGAATGAACATTGTGTACTTCTTATTCAGAATGAAATTCTTTCCATCCACTTGATGGCACTGTCGATCAATAGTCTTCACATCCATCAAGCAAGTGAGATCTGGCGTCAGATGCACACTTACGCCGCTGTCTAGAATCCAGGTATATCGACCGGATGGTACTTTATCTCCAGCGATCATTAAAAAGAAATCCGCTTTCTGATTTTTTTTCTTTTTCGGGCAATCACTTTTGAGATGCCCCCGCCCGCCACATCCGTACCAACCGCGATTTTTCATCGGCACAGCCTTTTTAGGCTTCTCCACAATCATGTTAACCGATCCGGAGCCGTGACCTTTCTGCCGCCGGCTGTTGAACTCAACAGCCAGCGCAAACTGGCAAATTTCTTCAGCTTGGCGCATATGGTCCCTCCGCAAATGATTGTAGCGGGACATGAGGACACTCGACATCTCAGACATGGCATGGTAGATGATGTTGTCCAACACCCTCACATCGCAGTTGGATCCAACTGCATCCGCCACTGCTGTAAGATATAAAAAAGGATCCGGCCAACTCCTTCCTGGTGCCTTGCGCGCAACTAGGAGCTTCATCCCCTCCGCGTGCGTTATGCGCACGCTGAAAGTGGCATGCAACTTGCTCATGATGTGCCAAAACGCTGGCTCTTCTCTCCACCAGGCTTCCGCAAACCGGTCGTAGTATGCCTCCGCTAGGGCCAACTAGGTAATGGCCCAGCAACTCCACCTTGATGTCCTCTGTCCATCTGAAACCACAACATTCTTCGGCGATCGAAATCCGCCTAAAATATTTGATTCCCAGCCCCAAAAACCAGACCCAAGACCCTTGTATGCTTCAGTCCCATCGAACGACCGAAGTTGTAGTTTCTTCTCCTTGGGCGTCGGTGGTCTTAGCATCCGGTATGGTCGCGCCTGCACATTTCCAGGCGTCACATATGCCTGTTGCGCGTTTCCGGGTGCTGCGTATGCCTGTTGGACATTTCCGGCGCTGCGTATGCCTGCTGGGAATTTCCCTGCGCTGCGTATGCCTGCTGCGCATTTCCCGGCGCTGCATACGCCTGTTGGACATTCGAAGGTGCCGCATACGCCTGCTGAAACTGATTCGCGGCTTGATGTCGCGTGTACACCTTCTGCGGCTGCACATAGGCGTTACCGGGGTTCGCATACCCGCCACCAGTGAAAACATCCTTGTCCGCCTTGCTAATACTTTTGAAACACATTTTTCCCGTGCTTGCGACGTTAGCATCGTCCTTTTCCTCGTCGCTACCATCCAGGGAGGCCAAGATCATCTTGGTATTGTGGTGGAGTGGCCGATCAAAGTTTTTGACGCTTGATCAGGCGGTACCACGGCGCCCGTACTGCCGACTAACGAAGGGGGTCCTCCGGTTGTCCTTGAATGCTTGTTTTTCTGCTCACCTTGTGTACCCGACGGCTTAAGCGTGGGTCGATCTCCAGGTGGCGGGGAGGTAAGCACAGCAATTCCTTGATGCAAGATTGAGGAACTTGTAAGGGGATGATCGAGGTACTGATCAGACGTGTCCGGTATAATCGAGCTAGAGTCCGGTGCGAACAGGCTTGATCAGGCCTAATCAGGCACTAAAAGTAGTTGATCAGCTGAGATCAGACTAGATCAGGCTTGATAAGGCACCAAAACTAGTTGATCAGCTGAGATCAGACTTGATCAGGCTCGATCAGGCACTAAAAGTAGTTGATCAGCGGTGATCAGACTTGATCAGGTGCCAAACGTCTCTCAGGTACAAGTTGGTGCAATCTGCGAGTTGTTGATCTCGGTTCACGAGTTGCAGAGTGTCGATCAGGTGTTGATCGGCGAAGGGGTACTTGATCAGGCAGTGGAAGTCTTCACTGCCTAATCGCGGAGCCTCTGGATTCTTCAACATTTAAAGGAACACCCAAATATCTGTATTCCTATCCTATACCTACGAAGGGGGATAAATTTCACTTAATACACCTAGAGTTCCCGTGGGGCGCTTACAGCAGCCGAACTCTAGGGGACAAACGCGAACCAAACGTGGAGAGGTGATAGCACTGCTCAATCACACTCTCATACCCAAAAAAAACTTTACTGAAGAACCTCTGACACAGCGGGCGGAGTTGCGGGGTGAGTTCTCAACACTCTACGCCTGCTGGCGGGCCAAAAACGCACAAAGTGCTCCCGCCCGGTACGTAGAGGTGTTTATTAGCTAAAAGGAGGCGCTAGTTTCCGTCCCTGAGGTGTCCTTAGTGTTTGGACGCAAAAGGAAAACTTTTTTATTGCTTAAATCCTAAGAACTACCAATTACCTAATATCCACCAATCCGAACTACCCGTTCCAGCGTCCTCCGTCGACCAGTCGACCTGATTTATCCGTCGTCCGTCGCTGTTCGTCGGTGTTCGCTAAGTACCTGTACGTAATCGTCCCATCTTCCTATGTCCTGTATATGTCCCGACTATGTGCATCACGGTTGTACACGCAACTTTATACGCCGTGGAACACTCAATCGTATACGATTACGTACCCGATTTTTTGTCCGTAATCGGCCCTCCCAATTTAGGCCCAATATTTAGGCCCAATAATTAGGCCCTATAATAAGGCCCGTTATTGAGCCCAATTATAACACGCTTTACGACAGCCGCCCCTGATCCTCGTCCCAGCCGTACAGCGGTTGGGGCGAGGGTCGATCATGCCGTTAGATATCGTGGATCATACTACCGTTGGTCGGCTTGTCCACCATGACGTCATCGGCCAGGTGATAATCACCCATCCATCTGCCTTCCCCTTCTCCCGCCGATCAGGTCCCGTTCTGTCAGTCTGTTACCGTTAGTGGTACGCCCCTCGCGATCCAACGTTCACCCTTCACCAACCGTGTCATCTGCGATCAAGCTGTCTCGATACATAATTCCTGCATTTCCATCATGCAAGCGATAACGGACGGCACCCCGGCAAACATCACCGACACTCCTGCCCTGGATCGGGCCGCAGCTGATCAGTCGATCGCTGCTATCAATCAGGCTTACAGATTGCAAGAGGCTCTACACGCGCGTGATGATCAGATCGCCACGTTATCCGACTCGCTCGCGATGAGTGAAGACACTGTCACGATGCTTCGGCAGCAGCTCGCTCGTGCCAAACGCGCCGTGGTGGAGAGATATATTGCGATCAAGCGGGACGCCTTCAAACAGATCAAGCCATTGCGTGATTTCGTCGACACCACAGACAATGATCTCCAGACTAAGTTGAAGACCGTCGAAAGCGCTATGGCCGATCAAGAAAAACTCATGGTCGATCAACGCGCACAGATCCGGGATCTGGAAGGCCGTCATGCCCGTGATAGTTATCTGCGATTGGTGCATGAAGACACTATCGCTGATCAAGCTCGGGAGCTGGATCAACTTCAGCAGCGCATAGCCAAGTTACAAGAAGAATACGATCGGGCTGCTTCTGGGAATCAGCGCTTGTTCGAAGAGGCTCTCAAGCTCGCCTCCGAGATTAAACGGCGCAAACGCCAGTACAGTCGCCTCCGAAGGAAGAGCAAGTCCAATTGCATGAAGATGGACGAGTATACCGCCATCGTGGCCCATACCCAGGAACTATACGACCGGGTTGCGGGAGTGTCGGCCCTCCAAACTGAGCTAGACGATCTGCACGCCGCATATTCTCAGCTGGAGAAAGAGCATTCCGCCATGCAATGCCGCTTCGATCAAGTTTCCGTAGAACGCGACACGTTGCTCCATCAACTGCAGGAGGTTCAGGGCGAAGTCACAAAGTTGCGCTCGTTTCACACGGACCTTCAGTCTCAGTTGGCCGGTATGTTGTTGCGGATGCAGATCACACCAGTTATCCGCACCTCTTCGGCGGGTTCTGATCAAGCTACACCGCCACCTGGCCTTACTGATTCTACTGACGGCTCTATCAGCCGCGCCGCCCCTTCGCCTAAAAGGCGTACTCAGCGTTCCCGATCCTCCTCTCGGTTGAAGCGGCCACGCCTCCTTTCTCCTATTGCGGAGGCGAAGACGGAAGACGATGATCCCCCAAGTCCTGATCAGGACGATGAAGGCGGATTTCCTGGCCCGATCGCTTCTATTCCTTCCACTCCTACAATTAGCGAGTTAGGGATCGATGATCTACCTGATCAAGTCACTGCCGGGTCTCTTTTTCCGCGTACGTGTGATTTCCAGACGTTGATCGCGGTGTCTGATGTTGCTGGTGACGCCAACATCCTGCCGTGGACTCCGGATTAACTTGGTGGATTTGATCTGCGTAACGTCACGGACCAAGTGGTCTTTGACTAATTGACCCGCCCCGCAGGACGGTTGTTCCCGGCTGACGTGCACGCCCCTCCGGCTGATTCACAGTCCAGTCATTTGATCACCCAGCCGGAAGTGGAGCTGCTGTATTCTCAATTCCCTTGGGGCGTTTTCACGACCATGTTGCCGCCCCTTTCTTTTCGCTCAGTCGGCTGGTTCGCCGACTTCGAGTGAAAGTACCGGTCGTTTCTCGAACATCACTCGCTGGCGATCTGGGAGTCGACACATTACCTCCCTATCGCGAAAGGCCTTCGCGAGACGGATGACTTCTTCCGGGACTGCTACAACGGTCGCCGCCAACGCAGAAGTCGTGCCGGAGCGACCTGGAAGAGGGTTGTGGATTTCGTCCTGCGGGGTATGATCGACGGAAGATGTGATCTCGACATTTTACTGGACCCTTTGATCACCCATTGTGCTCGCAACCGTCCTTTGAAGTATGCCCCGGCCGACGATGGGGCGTGGTACCCTGGGTTACTTTCGGATCCGCCACCCCGGACACTATTGGACGCGTTGAAGGAGGTTAATACCTTTGAACCTTGGCGGGTTCAATATCGTTCCTCCCCCAAAAGCCACCCTGGCCGTAAAATCCCTTGTATTCGTCGCAGGTTTTTTGGGTCTAGTTAATCGGTTGATCGTTCCGTCTTTAATCACTAAGCAATCTTGATCATGCCATTTCCACTGTGCTTCTTTACTTTCTAATGCATGATATAAACCGGTATTCTGTCGTCTTATCTTTCGTTAATCCATCACCTTGTCTCGCAATATCCATCGTAAAAACATCACCTCAAGTCATTTATCACTTCTTCATCAATTGTGAGTTTCCTCAATCATTTTTTCTTCAATCGGTAATTCTTCGATCGTAATTCATGACCAGTCTGCCGATCACGCATTAGTTGGACTGTTCGTCCACTTGCATCACGTCAAACCGATGTCTGTTGATCCTTTTCCTCTCGAAGTCTTTGATCAAAGCATCCCAGTTCAGGTCTGCCTCGTCAACCCACGACGGCTCAGCATAACCTTTCCAGTAAACTTGATATTCGCGTAACGTTCTTCCATATCTAGTCTTTCGACCTGATCGGACATCGGTGATACGATCAACTTCAAATTCATTTGGATCTAGCGTCCTTTCCTAGCTTTATTCAGGTAACAAAGCTTCATTGAAGTCAAAACGATCCTCTATCCATGCTGTTAGCGCAGAAGTAGGGCGATCTGGAAATTCCTTGACCAATTACGATAGTCGATGCCAGCTGTAACCAGTCTCGCCGCATGATTACCGAATACCTCATCGACTCTGAAGGGTCCATGCCACATGTGCGCCAGTTTCTTCGCGAACCCTTCTTTCACCCGATCAAGGTATAACCAGACCATTGATCCAGCTTCGATCTTGTGTGGTGTCACTTGATCATTGTGCTTCTCAGCTCTCTCATCCATCGCTTGATGCAATCTAGCGCTCACTTGATCACGGGCGTAACGATAGTCCTTTTGCAGCTTATATCTCCACCGAAGAGCATCCCGTTCTTTACGCCGAATTCCACCCAGTTGCAATGTCGATTCCAGCGATGATCGTGGGTCCCACCCATACGCCAAATAAAATGGTGTTTCACCACGAATGCGATAGGGGGTCGAGTTCAGCGCGAATACGAGCCGCTCTGCTACAAGCTCCAATCTTTCTGGCCGGCATCTGCTACATATATCTTGATTGCTCGCGTAATAGTCTGCACCGTCCTCTCCGCCTTGCCATTCTCCTGTGGACGGTATGCCATAGTGGCACTCTGACGTTGTACCACGATTTTGTTGAACGCGCGAAATACTTCCGACATAAAACCTGGTTCACGATCGTGCCGGATTACTTCGCTATTCCTGAATCGTCGAAACACACACTCTTCATAATTTTCGGCAACTTTCTGCGCTGTGCGAGACGATCCAGCTTTCGCGATCACCATACCCGTGAACAGATCCGTCCAAATCAGCAGTTCAGTATGTCCATCCGTCGATCGGGGTAGTGACGGGATATGATCCATGGCTATCACTTGGAATGGGTACGTAGCCTCGATATTCCCCGGCGACATGCCTTGATCGTAGGTTTGCCCGTCCCCGTCTCGCAATCTACGCATTGTCCGACAAACCTTTGTACGCTTCGGAATAGACCACGCCAATGGAAGTATCGTCTGATCCACTGATGTGTACGCCCTATGCCTTGGTGTCCTCCTTCCAAGATCACATGATAGTGGTGGAGGACATCTGCATGTAGGGTCTCGGGTAAGACCAGCTTAATCGAAAGGTGCCGATCGTCTTGATCATCTTTGTCATCGTTGGCTTTTCTTTTATCCATGTTTCCACAGTATATCAGCAATCCTTGTTCATCGACATCGTAGTTGTCAGCAATTTTCGCGCAGTCCTTAACCTCGTCTGCGATTAATTGTGAGACGTCACCATACAGATAACTTCGCAAATCATGAATCCATTTCTCTTCGTCCTGTGCCTTTTTCACCCGTTCCGCCCTTATCCTGGCTATAGATATATCGGAACACATTGACGGTCGCGGATGACGTAGGTTACGTGATCGTGTCATCACTAGTACTTGCGGGGCAGTGGGATCTTCATTCCACGTGATCACTTCCGGCAACCTGTTGAGATCGGTCAATTCCTCCAGCTGTTTCCCTTCATCGATTTCAAATCTTGTTCCACCCTGCATAGCCCTAGTGGCGATGTGATCTTCACTCTTATTCCACTCTCTTTTGACATGCACTAGATCATGATCCGACCATTCGCAAAGGAGATTGAACGCACGCTGTTGCAACACTTGCAATCGCGGAGCTTTACACTCTATTTCGCCGCGCATTTGCCGGATTACTAAATTCGAATATCCATACACTATCATCTTTCCTTTGGGGTATCTCGACAGTAGGTCCAAACTTAAAAGCAATCCATGGTATTCCGCTTCGTTCACCGTGATATCAGGTGCATGATCGGCTACCGCGGTCATAATCTTCCACTCCGGTAATTTCCATACGATAGCGCCGAACGCACCTACACGTCGCTTGACACTTGCAGATCCATCGAAACTAATCACGTAGAGTTCTTCGCCTTTTCCGACCGTAGGAGGTGGTACTTCAATCATCTGCTGCGGTTGCTTTTTCGGTGCGATCGCAATCAGTGCTTCATCGATTTCGGTGCGAGGAGTAATACTTGCAGCTAACGCCCCCAGTACCTCCTCTTCTCCCTGTACACATTTCTTGATCTCGAGGTCCCATTGTGATAAGATCGCAGCCCATCTTCCGAGCCGTCCGTCCAGCCCGTTGGATGTTAGTAGCCATTTCAGCGTGGATAAACGCGACAAGACAGTGATCGTCTTTCCGACCAGCATCGTGAAGTAAACATCCAAAACCCGTAGAAGCGCCAGAACTTCCTTTTCGACGGGGCTGTAGTTCAGCTCACCGTTCTTCAACGTTCAGCTGGCGAATGCCACGGGATAATACACTTGATCATGTTCTTGTACCAGCGCGGCATATACCGACCACTTGCTGGCGTAAACCATGATCACTGGCGTTTTGTTCTGATCAAAGTGGCGCAGGGTTGGAGCTGACGCAATCTTTGCCTTCAGCATTCTGAATGATACTTTTTCCCTGATTAATCGGTCACCTTCCTGATCCATATTCTCCTTTCTCAACGATCGGCTCTTTAACTCTCGATAATTCATTTCCCTTAATTCGTAGAGCAAAGTGGCATAGATCGCGAAATCTTCGATAAACCGACGGTAGTAGTTCAAAATCCCAAAAAACGATTGCATGGCCCGTAAGGTGCCAGTGAAAGGCAAATCAATCAGATCATCCAAATTTTTCGGATTTGTTTCCAAACCTCGGCTAGACACATGATGCACTAAATAGGGAACTTCGTTTCGCCCCCAGTACGATTTGGCCACGCTGATCGATAAATTCCATTGATCGCACTTCTCCAGCAAACGATGCACCTTGTCACACAGGGTAGTCCAGGTAGGTGCAGGGATCAAAATATCATCGATATATGATCGCCGCTGCAGTACAGACGGGCCCGGTGTTTGGTCGGGCTCTCCCACTGTAAATATATCATCCGATTCGTCATCACCGTCCTTAACCTTGATATACCCATATAATGCGTTATTAATCAACCGCTGGTAGATTTGCGGAGCATTCTTTAGGCCAAAAGGCATCTTATTCCATTCGAACAATCCAAACGGAGTGAAAAATGCCGAAATCTGATGCGCTCGATCTGTCATAGACACGACCCAGAAACCACTCGCCCTATCCAAAGAGCAAAACCACAACGCTTTATCCAAATCTTCGAGTGGATCGGTGATCAGGGGCATTGGGTACACCATCAAACGCGTGAGTTGATTCACCGCGCGATAATCGATGCATAGACGTATATCGACCCCATTCTTTTTCACGATGATCACTATAGGCGATGCCCAGGGTGACGTTGACGGCTGAATGATCTTAGTTTCTAGCAACCCCTTGATCAGGGCCGACAACTTCTCGCGAAATTGTGGGGCCACTTTCCGGCACTTTTGGGCGATCGGGCGCACATTACCCACATCGATATCACAAACAACTCCTCGTGCAGCGGGGGGTAGCGCGTTTCCCTTCCCGATCAACAGATGTTTTTTCGCCCAAATTATTCCGCGAAGTTGATCTATCTCCTCCACTGTGTTGACTGTGGGATCTCCGACTAGCAAATCATCTTTGGTTACGGCTTCGGTGCTTGCATACACTTCGGGTAACGTAGCAAGCTGCTTCTCCAATTCTTCCACATACAAATCTCCACCTTCGTGATAACAAACCTGATCGTCAATAGGTGTCACGTCGATTTGCTGGGTCTAACTGAGACAGGGTGATTACACGCATCTTGAGTAGGTGTATCGCTTGAAACAGGCTGTTCAAATCCATGATTGAGGGTCGGATCTTTCACTTCCGGCCCCTGATCGCACCGCTCTTGCACCCCTTGCACCTTTTGCGCCCCTTCGGTTACCAACGCTACAGATGCGACGATCGTGTCCGTGGGACGTACTAAGATACTTCGAGGAGTTGGATACTCCTTCTTCTCGACTAATGGACCCTTATCGACACTTTCTTGATCGTCAGATACCAGATCGGTGGAGGCTTGTTATGCCAGATTTTGCCACTCTTTGTAACCGTTGGACCCGATCGAAACAAATCCGGGGCGGCGGGGCACATCATCTTTGTTCATCCAAATACCTAAACTAGTCTCTTCTTGAACAATGATGGGGTGATCGACGATGTTCGTAACACGTAAATACCTCAAATTGCCCGCGCCCCTAGCGATAGTGGGGACCCAATCTCTTCCACGAGTAATCCACAACTTGTGAGATCGCTGATCGTAAATTCGTACTTCGGCTGATCGACTTATTGAGATCTGTTCATACTGATCGAGCTTCATATAATTACCGCTCGACCCATACAACTGTCGACGTCCCTCCAGTGGGATGATCACTTCGTCAGGTAAACTTAGTGCGCCATGAGCGATATCTAATCGAAACCAGCTGGTATCATGAAATCCATACCCAATATGGCATCTTGACCAACAAGTTTGCCCACCCATGCCTGGAAATAATAAACCAATGAGCCCGCTAGCGTGATCTTGATTTTTGCACGTCCTTCTGTTTGGTATGCACTTTCTCCAATGCCGAAATATTCTTGTGTTTGACTCGTGTCAATCCAACAACCCACCTTACGAGCAAAGGTTGTGTCGATGATCGACACTTCGGCACCAGAATCAAATAATACCATAGCTCTCTCGTTATTGATTTTTCCACTCGCCTTGGCTTGCTTGAACCATTTATTTGGCGAGTGATATTTCCAATATTCACGTGATTCGCCTGGAAGTAATTCGACTTCCATGATCACAGGTGATCGAGAAAACTCATCAATATGGAAATTAGCCAATCGTGGTAAATCGATCTGATCGCGTTTTTCTTTATCACTTGTTGCTACTCGATCAGCCCTCTTCTTATCCACAAATGCAAAAATACACAAACTAGAACGCTCATCTCGTACCAGATTCCAACCTGGCGAGCGTCCTAGTTTAACAAATCTTCGGCTTCCTTGGGCAACAGTCCTGCATGCATGGTAGGGTTATACCACTGGCGGATGCGGTTGTAAAATTCTTCCATAGGGCACTTCCCCGCATCGTGAATCTCGCCGCATGCTCGGCAGACGTACAGGCATTGATCGGTGGGGTGTCCTTTCTTGCCACACTTCAGGCAAGTCAGGCGCTTCCAGCAACGTAAGTTGTCGTGTATGATCGATCCACAATGACTGCACTTCTTTATCGCCCCTTGATCGACTGCGTTGGAGTCGCTTCCTTTGCCTGATCGTGACTCGCCAGGCTGATCGTGCGCCCCTGGTTGATCGCGCATAGTAGCAATCATATAGCGGCGCTGATCGCCATCACTTCCACTATCATCAGCACTTGATTATTCGCTCCCAGACGTTACCTTGATCGCACGTACGCCCCTAGGCTTTCGCGTCGCGGCCGGTGCTCGATCGTCGCCGGATTTTTGGCGGAATATGCTGGTGCCTACTGCCGCTGTTGGATGATACCACTTGTTGCGTGCGTATGCCAGCAACGTTTCTTCCAAGTCCGAAGCACGATCCAAGCGAAGGAGAGCCAGCTTATCGGCGAGTTCGCGATTGGCCAAAGTGTCCAGAAAATGTTGGACATGTTCGCGCAGATTTTCGGGTGGTCCATCTCTGATCGGTAACTTAGCTTGCAGTCCCGCCACATTCAGTCGGTGCAAATATTCGATAGGACTTTCGTCTGATCGCTGCTTCATATAATAATACTGGCTGGATACCGATTGACCAGTTCCACATTATTGTACTTCGAATTCATCCACGAGACTTTTCCAACTTGATCGGGTGGTTCTACTCAACTGTCGATGCCAGTTGCGTGCTGGTCCCTTCAGTAAATCGTCCAGGATTAGACACTTTTCAGGATCAGAAGCTTGATCGCGCATAAATGCTGACTTGAGACGACTGATCCAGTTCCTCGCTTGATATTCATCCCCTTCTTTTCCCGATTTTTTTTCAAATCGCTGATCGCAGACATCCGAATTCTGGCAATTGGCTGCTGATCAGATGTCCCAGTATACGCGGATGCCACTGTGGCTCGCCGTGGCAGTGTGATCAGTTCATCAGGGTCGACGTAGTCAATTTGAGACCGTTGATCGTGAAACGAGTGCACGGATTCCATATCCACATCTTTTACCGTCGTCGACCTATCTGGTTTCTACTGCTGACCACGCAACGAGTGTACGGACTCCATATCGACATCCTTGATCGACGCAGCTATTCATTGATTTGGCTGGCGGATTTCGGCGCCAACGACTCCAGGTGCCCACTTACTGCTCTCTTCAGCTAGAAACTTCTTCATGGCTTTGTCAAAAAAACCATCTTCCACTTTGTCCCTTGATCGTTTTCTGTCTTGATCGACTGAGGTTCCGTCTTGACAACCGGCAATTTGGACTTGTCCTTTTGGCAAGCTTCCATTCTGGTTATCTTGGGCTCCATACTACCAGCGCTACTTGACTCAATTCCCTGATCGTCACCCTCTGAAGGGGCAAATTCGTAGCACGATGACCCCGAATGTCCCGCTACGTTGATTGACGGACTTGCCTCAATCTTCAACGGGAATTGTGGTGGTGAACTGGGGAAATCTTCATCGTCCGCTTCGCCCACGATGGGTACCAACAGGGAATACAACAGCTGGGTGGCCTCTGCCAGATCTTCGGAGTCCTGATCGAATACTTCCTCGGCATCGTAGGCGCCTGTTATCAGACCAGACTGCTTGATCAGGCGTATTAGCCTTAGCACAATCGTTAGCTTATCTTTTCTCTTCGTGATTGGCTGGTTGACCGGTCTACTCAGCTTCCCGCTGATCGTGACACCGAGCCGGCTCATTATCGAGCTCGTCATCAGGTAATCTTCTAAGTGCTCTCGGTAAATCTTTTGGTGAAACGTCTTTACCAGATCGGCTTCCGTTGGCGGCGTACTTGATCGGCTTTCTTCGCTCTCCGACCTAGGCGCTTTGCTCAACATCTTCGGGTGGTCGGTCTTGTAATACTTCTCCATCGGATCCCAATCTGGATCATTATATACACGTATTTTTGGCGGATCATAACGCAAGTTATGATCCGCATGGGCTCCCGAGGAGCCTCGGGAGGTGGTTGATGCTTCTCCTCCTTTACGTCATCTGGATTCCTCCCCAGGTCCTGATGATCGGCATTTCCTTTCTTCTTCAGGCATGACGACGGCGAACTGCCTTCCGTCGTCACAACCACCTCCTCCTTTTCCACCTTGATTTTCACCTCTGCTTCAGCTTCCGTTTTCACTTTCACATCCGCGCTATCTTGCGGAAAATCGCGGTGATATCCCGCGTCACCCAAAGATCCGGGCACGCGCACCATTGTGGTGGAGCGGCTGATCGAAGTTTTTGAGACTTGATCAGGCGGTACCACGGCGCCCAGACTGCCGACTAACGAAGGGGGTCCTCCAGATGTCTTCTACTGCTTGTGTTCTTGTTCACTTTTACCCGACGGCTAGGCGTGGGTCGCTCATCAGGTGGAGGGGACAGCGCACAGCGAATTCTTGGTGCAATATTGAATCAACTAACTTGTGACGATACAACCGATGCGATCAGGCGTGATCACGTGCGATCAGGTGCTAAAACCACGTCAATTAGCCGCGATCAGGCTTGATCAAGTTTGGGCCGATGCTAAAAACCGACGATCAGCAATATTCCGTCTTGATCGCAAGTGCTTGATCAGGCTTTGGATGACGTTAATAACCGTCGATCAACAATATTCTGTCTTGATCGCAAGTGCGATCTGGTACTGAAAGGCTCGATCAGGGCTAAAAACTGCTGCCCAGTCGTAATATACCTTGATCAGACTTGATCAAGCAACGGAAGTCGTTCAAGTAGCAGTTGGCGCGATTTGCGATCAGCGATCACGATTAAGATTCGCAAAAAGTGTCGATCAGGTGTTGATCGGTAGGGGGGGGGTACTTGATCAGGCAGCGGAAGTCTTCACTGCCTGATCGCAGAGCCTCTAAGCCGTCAAACAGCTAAGGAATGCCAAAATCAATGCGCGCCTAGCCTAGACTATATGAGGAAAAGGTATTTATATTAAAATCCACCTAAAGTTCCCGTGGGGCGCTTAAAGCAGCCGAACTCTAGGGGCCAACCGTTAATTTCACGGGGAAGAGGTGAGATCACTGCTCGATCACGTTCCCAAAACCAAAAACCTTTAAACGAACAACCGCAGACACTGCGGGCGGAGTTGCGGGGTGAGTTCTCTCACTCTACGCCAACCGGTGGGCCAAAACCGCACTTAGTGATCCCGCCCGGGACGTAGAGGTTTCAATAAGGTGGGGGCGCAAAGGTGCCTTCCCAAAAATCGATCAGCGCGATCGTACGAAAAGGAGAACTATATTAGCAATTAAACCCTTAGATCTACCCTGTTCCTACTTTCAACCAATCCGCATCGTCCATTCAAAACGCCTTCCGTCCATCAGTCGACCTGATTTTCCGCTTGTTCCTTGTTTGTTCGCTGGTGTCCGCCGCGTACCTGTAAGTGATCAACACATCTTCCGTGTCCCTTCTATATCCTGTCTATGTACACCACGGTGGTACGTATACTGTACCCACCGTGGTACACATGGAGGTACCTAATTATGTACTACTGTATCCACTATCTGCGTCCACTATCAGGCCCCTAATTTAGGTCCTAATATTAGTCATAATATTAGACCCCCTATGGGCCTAATAAAATGTCCAACATTAGGCCCTATTTTAGCCTAATAAAAAAGTCCGCTTTACGACAGTAGCAATAGATGAAACAACTGCTGGGTAGCTTCTGACAGATCTTCTGGATCCTGATCAAACACCTCTTCAGCATCGTAGGCGCCTGTAGTCAGACCTGCCTGCTTGATCAGGCTTCTAGCCTCAGTACGATCGTGAGCTTGTCCCTCCCATCCGTAACTGGCTGATCGACCGGTCCGTCCAGCTTTCCGCTGATCATGACCCCAAGTAGGCTCATGATCGAGTTCGTCAATAAGAAAGCTTCCAGTTTTTCTTTGTAAACCTTTCGGTAAAACGTCTTCACCAGATCGACTTCCGTTGGTGGCGTACTTGATCGACTTTCGTCGCTATCCGACCCAGGCGCCTTCATCAACACCTTCGGCTGGTCGGTCTTGTAATACTTCGCCACCGGATCCCAATCCGGATCATTATACACACATATTTTTGCCGGATCATAACTTGCGTTATGATCCGCATGGGCTCCCGAAGGAGCCTCGGGAGGTGGTTGAGACTTCTCCTCCTTTATCTCATCAAGATCCCTCCCCAGGTCCTGATGATCAGCATTTCCTTTTTTCTTCAGGCATGACGACGGCTAACTGCCTTCCATCGTCACAACCTCCTCCTCCTTTTCCACCTTTATCTTCACTTCTGCTTCCGATTCCGTTTTCACTTCCGCATCAGCTCCATCTTCCGTAGAATCGCGGTGATATCGCGCGTCGCCCAAAGATTCGGGCACGCGCACCATTGTGGTGGAGCGACCGATCAAAGTTTTTGACGCTTGATCAGGCGGTACCACGGCGCCCGTACTGCCGACTAACGAAGGGGGTCCTCCGGTTGTCCTTGAATGCTTGTTTTTCTGCTCACCTTGTGTACCCGACGGCTTAGGCGTGGGTCGCTCTCCAGGTGGCGGGGATGTAAACACGGCAATTCCTTGATGCAAGATTGGGGAACTTGTAATGAGTTGATCGAGGTGCTGATTAGACGTGATCCGGTATAATCGAGCTCGAATCAGGTGCGAACAGGCTTGATCAGCAGTGATCAGGCTTGATCAGGCACCGAAAGTCGTTGATCAGCTGTGATCAGACTTGATCAGGCTTGATCAGGCACTAAAAGTAGTTTATCCGCTTTTATCGGACTTCATCAGGCTCGATCAGGCACTAAAAGTAGTTGATCAGCGGTGTTCAGACTTGATCAGGTGCCAAAAGTTGCTCAGGTACAAGTTGGTGCGATCTGCGAGTTGTTGATCGCGGGTCACGAGTTGCAGAGTGTCGATCAGGTGTTGATCGGCGAATGGAGTACTTGATCAGGCAGTGGAAGTCTTCACTGCCTGATCACGGAGCCTATGGAGTCTTCAACAGCTATAGGAACACCCAAATATCTGTATTCCTAGCCTAGACCTATGAGGGGTGGGTAAATTTCACTTAATCCACCTAGAGTTCCCGTGGGGCGCTTACAGCAGCCGAACTCTAGGGGTCAAACGCGAACCAAACGTGGAGAGGTGAGAGCACTGCTCAATCACACTCTCAAAACCAAAAACAACTTTACTGAAGAACCGCTGACACATCGGGCGGAGTTGCGGGGTGATTTGTCAACACTCTACGCCTGCCGGCGGGCCAAAAACGCACAAAGTGCTCCCGCCCGGGACGTAGAGGTGTTTATTAACTAAAGGGAGGCGCTAGTTGCCGTCCCTGAGGTGTCCTTAGTGTTTGGACGCAAAAGGAGAACTTTTTATTGCCTAAATCCTAAGAACTACCAATTACCTAATATCCACCAATCAGAACTACCCGTTCCAGCGTCCTCCGTCGACCATTAGACCTGATTTATCCGTCGTCCGTCGCTGTTCGTCGGTTTTCGCTGAGTACCTGTACGTAATCGTCCCATTTTCCTATGTCCTGTCTATGTCCCGACTATGTGCACCACGGTTGTACACGCAACTGTATACGCCGTGGTACACACAATCGCATACGATTACGTACCCGATTTTTGTCCGTTATCGGCCCCCCTAAATTAGGCTCAATAATTAGGCCCTATAATAAGGCTCGTTATTGGGCACCCTTTACGACAGTATCTCCCTTTGACGCCGGCACCGTAGTTCGTGCCGATGCGCCCTTAATTAGCGACGATTCAAAATCGTCAAAACGATTCATCAAATCCGAGTACAATTGCATCATGTCCTCCGGGATGACTGTCCGATTTGTCGAGCCACTGCCCCCATTTGGGCTCATAACCTGTTGATAATGATCGTCGTCCATCTGGTCGTACGTACTTCGTCACACAGGTTCCATGTACCATGTACTACTGTGTGATGTTCCAATACAATCGAATAGGGATAACAATTAGAGTAACCGTGAATAATCAAACTCCAAACGTAATCCAATTTTCCACTGTCCTTTAGCGACTTAAGCGTAAAGACCAGCAACTCAAATCAACCAACGTAAAACAAGAGAATCCAATGCGTAACAAACACTCCTACTGCCACTGCAGTGTACTAGGTATCCACGTAAAGTAACTCCAAACAAGACGCGCACAGTTGTGCGCTTGTTAACCACTCGTTTTAATCCACACGTAAGTTAATAAACAAATTCAGAAGTGATATATTAGAATAAAGTTTACACCTAAAACTAATAATATGCAAATACACAATGTTTTGTACCTAACCTAAAGTTATGTACAATACATCACCTTTTCACCTAAAAGTCGCTTGAAAGCCAAAATGGCGACGCGAGCTGATGCGCAAAAAGCGCGCACTTCCAACACAAACAAGCAGATACAGAGAAGATGGAGGAACTAGCGTGTGAGAATGCCAAGATTTCCGCTGCATAGGCGTAAGAAAGGTATGAGCGTTTGGCTTCTTGCAGGCTCAAAAAAAGCAGCTTAGCGTGTTAGAGTAAAGTCGGGCGAGCAGTTGGATCTATTCAAGTTTATGCTCGTGAACGTTGCTCCATGGCAGGCTACGAGAAAAAGAAACGCGTTTTTCGGAGGATGATCATTGCATGACCCTGGTAATGAGTGCTCGAAAGGTTTCCCTCGTATATGCGAAATACTATATAATACATCTCGAGAACTCGTCTGTTATATGTTTTGGCTGCACCCTTATCATGGTTGCAAAATTAAACCGTGATTTCGCTTAGTTATGAAACCACTGCCACATTGGCCGGGAGAAAAGTGTTCTTCGCGGCGTTAATTGCTTAAGTAAAGTGATACATTGCTCAATACCGCGACATGCTATAAATCCTTCCCATATTTTTATACAAGCTTGTACTGCAATGCATTTTGCTAGACTTCAAATAGATACTACGTGAAAGTAGATGACTTGGATATTTGACGGCCGTCCAAATGGGCAGAATACTTTTGCAGCGGGCCATGATTTGAACAATTGGATACACTGCTACACTCCAACACGTAATTGATCATTCTGTATTTAGCATAGGTTAATATAAACTTACATCTACTGAGAAAAAAAATCCTAGGAGCAGCATCATTATCCCCGGGTTACTTAATCCACCCTATAACAGCCTCCACGTGCTGGCCAAAGATTTAACTATCAAGAAGAGGTTTCCTTTACTTTATTTTTATCAAGCTTGATCCCCATGTGGTCGTGTCGGTTTTGCCGTCTCGGATCGAGACTCAATGTACCTAAAAGTCTTCTCTGCTGGCTGCCTCATCGACTGCGACTGATGCGGTTCCAATCTTGCTTTTATTTCGTTTTCCATAATTTCCGTTACCTGCTCCAATCGTTCTATCAGCCACGCTACTTGATTTTCCAGTTGCTCAAAACGCTCTTCGGTCTTTTGCTCCTCTTGCAGCTGCAACTCCTTTTGCTTCAACTCTTTTGCACGCGCACTAGCAGCTGAGCGCGAATACTCCAGCGACGCGACACCCAAAGCCACCGTGAAAATCAGCATCTCTCCGATTAAATCCGCACCCTTTTCTACAGCCTGGTCCGCTGGAAGAGGTTTAATAGTGTACGTCGAAATGCCTCGAAAGTCCATATGCAGCTTCATAGCTAGCCGATGTTGCTGTTGACCGAGACGCCCACACAACGCACTGAGTACCGGATGGAATTTAGATTGGGACTTGACCACGCGCGCCAGGGGCTTCGTTAGCGTTCGAGCCACGAGGCCACCTAGCTTAACCAGAGGCAGCATGATGGCTGCTCTGTAAAATGTCAGTTCCAATTGTCAGACCAGATGTAGCTCTTTTGCGATTGGAAGAAACTTTGTAAATCATGATTGACAGTGCGAATTCGTAGGTAGTGTGGACCACATCGATATTTTTCGCGGTGCGTTTTGTTCTCACTGAAGGAAACCAGAACATGCTCGGCCCATGCTCCTACATTAGAAAAGTGACAAGAAGAGTATGTAATGGTTATGACCAACACCCGACTTGCGCTTAATAGATTGGAACTCGTCGGCGCCTCGACCTTGTGTGCGTTTTACTTCCAGCATCATCGATGTTGTGGCACGGTTTCCCTTTGATGGAATTGTGTACATGTTACAATGCATTTCTGCTGGAGGATCCCCAATACCGTTGTTTGATACGTATTTTTGGTTTGCGGTAACTCAAAAATCGGTAATAGAATATCGATATCTCCACCACGTGATTCTTAAGCGTATTCGGATGACGGACAAGTCGTTTATGAGCTTGAGAATTGATTGTTAAAAGAAGCTCGTGTTGATGCTTTCAAGCATACGAAGGTGCTACAAGCACGTCTTGATAGCCCGCAGCTACCCTCGATGAAAAGGAGAAAACCAGCCCACAAGAACTTACGTTTCGACCTGGTTATCTGTGTTCTAGATCCTGGAAGCGACAAGAATGGAAAGCGCTCATAAAACAACGCTTGCTACTGCACATAACGAGCGTAGTTCCTCGTAGAGTGGTAGTTCCTTCTCGTCATCTATTCTCTTACTCCGGATAGAAATATTAGATCCCTCAGCTCAATTTAACACTGGAAGGATAGGCAGTAAGTACTCGTAGTGCTCAACGAAACCTGGATATACTAAAGAAAAAAGTATGTGGCTGTGCATGTACTCGATTGCCTTGATATTGAGGTGATAGTTGAGGATGCACGTCAAGAAGAGTTTGCAAGACTTGAGACGACATGGACGACCCGTGTCAGTCTTCATTATAAGTTGAGGTGCGCTTGATGTCGAGCACAGAATGGTTAGAGAATCTTGTTCATTTATATGGGTCTTAGCGAAACAAACCGAAGGAATACGAGCGATTAGAGATCAATCTGGACGAAGCTGTCATCCAATCCGGTGAGATTGCAGCTACCAAAGATACCAATGGGTGTAATAGAGCAGCTACAGGTTCAAGAGTTAAGACACGATGACAAAGACGACAACGACTAGAGACGTGTAGGGATATGTGATATCGAAGGCGCTCATGTCGATCTTGATGGTGCTTCTACAGTTTCAACAAAGCGTTCTCTTGACTCTAAAAGTTGTCACGACACAGCGAGACGAGATTAATCGCAATGGAGCAAAAACTTGCCGGTGAACGCACTAAGCTTGAGCAAGTTGCTGTCGAAATGACTGCGAAACTTGCGAATTTTCACCAACCACAGTCATATCTCGTACGTTCCAGGGTATGGAAGATTGTGTTCTGCATTACATGACACTAAAAGCTTTCAAGAGACGAGAGAAGGAATTACAAGCTGCAGTACAGTCTGTCAATTAAGAGCGCTATACCCGCAAGTAAGCGATACACATATGTTTCTGCAGCATCAACTACACCAATTACTGGTTAATCGTGACAATCTGGATGCGCCGAAGGTGTAAGCACTACGGACCCCACGATCAGCTCAGGCTATTAAACAGCCACAATTGATACCACGAGCGACTCCTTTCAATGGTCCTATGTACTATCCCCACTCGCTACGCCATTGGTTTCAAAACGACTTGTTAGTGTGGTACATAGTAATAGGTAAACATATCCAGGACTAATCAATCACCTAAAGTAGCAACAACGTCAAGTATCTCACGTCGTCTCCCTCATTAAGTTCATCACATCATGGTCATCCGGTTCTCGCGTTCTCTGCTACGTTGCACGTCTATTAGTGCTAGAAATGGCGCTAGAAATCGCGCTATCCCACGATCATTTGGAAATGCCGCTAGAAATTCAGATGAAAGCTTAAAGGCGGAATTTAAGCACTGGTTAAAGAAAGAGGTCGTGCTTTTGTCGGTTATGGTACTAGCTGGAGCTACGGGAGTGCACTTCTATCAGGTACAATGAAAAAAAGCAAAGAAGTCGATAAATTGGATTGAATTGCTTACTTGTTATGTGGTTAGAATCGAAAAAATGCACCAGTGAAGCAGGTCGAGCGGTTGTTGAAGCAGGCAGAAGAGAGTGCTATAGAGGTAGGGAGGGCAGTGTATAGCTACGACATAATTTCGTGGTTTAAACGATTCTAACACTCATTTGAGCTGTAGGGAGACCGAAAGCAGGCACTGAAGCATTGTCTCTGCGCGTACGACGTTATCAAGAGCACGAATCCAAATGGTGCGTAGTGAATTTTTATTGTTGCCTACTTTTATGGGCTTAAAGTGTCTATTTGGCAGATCGTCACTTGTTCGAGCTAGCATTTGCCATTGCTGCACAGTATGAGAATCTGGGAAGAGGGACACCGGCAACAAGTTATTACCTGGATGCGTTGGAGCACAATTCGCGCGAACTAAACGTTGCCAAGAGAGAGAGGAACCAAGTGGTCACTCTTGATCGCATTGCACAGGCGTATGAAAACAGGTTGGTCTGTGGCTTTTATGAATAATGTTGTCGAGTGTCGACTAAGGAGAGCGATTTACTACCCGCCTTTTTACTAGAGGGCAGATTAAGACTGCCGAGAGATATTTTCAACAAGCTGTCAGTTTGTACGATCAAAGTCAAGGTCGACGAGAGCTGTCAAAGGTACAACAAAGCGAAGCTGCCGATTTTGCGGCACTTGGTAGAGAAATGCCTGGGGTGCTTTATAACTTCTCGCATCTGCTTATGGCAGAAAAGCGCTGGAACGAGGCTGGAAAGGCTTTGAGTCGTGCCAAGACAATTGCACGTAATTCTTCATTATCGGACGAGCACGTGAAGCTTATTGAACGTGCCATTGACAGTGTTGAGTTGGCCAAAACAATGGACAAGGGAGAGGTGGAAGGGGATAAAGAACAGAGTTAAGCCGGTTCCTTTTAGCATTCGAGATATGAAAACGTTAACTATAATAGTGTTGAAAGTTGTCAGTATTCATACTTGTGTAGATAGTCGAAAACTCTTGCCGTAGATGACAAATAATATCTTCAATATACCGAAATTGTCTCAAGTCAATATCACAGCAACCAAATATCAGTTGACCGTGAAGAAGACACCCATACACAGCTCGTAGTAAGCTGAAGAAAACAACCAAATCAAGGACTTTATGAATGGAGTGTGTATTGAGAAGTGCTTAGCTAGCCTAACATGAAATTTGCATAAGGTGTTGAAGTTATGGTAAACTTCCATCTGTTGTGTGCTCTACACTACTTATTAGTGCTCGAAAAACATATGTATTCAGATCGAGTACAAACACATAGAGCTTCTTACTAATAAGTACGATACGAATATTGCTACTAATAATAAAGTATCAATCATACCCGGCATTAAACCAGTGTTATGAATACTTTTAACAGATAGCACTCATTTCATGAAATTATACGATCAATCTCGAACTAGAAATGGGTCTACATCCATTAGCTTGTTGGACATGGCGATTTACTTGAAAGAATTACTTGGAAACAATTGGGGCTAAATCGACCATGCTATGAACGTCGGACCACAAAATTGAAAGTTCGTGATGCAAGTACTCTGTAGAATAAATATACCCTGTAGAATCTGTAAACCAAATTCGTACATCATTCTAAGATATGATATTGCGTTACCCGTAACCATGGTGACAATCAGCTTCTGATCGCGATCCTCATAAAATAGCGATGTTCGGTACTTAGATGAGTTTGGTCAGACCATGCACGAGTTGCTATATGCGTCAAGCCAGCGCATAGCATTTGAGTTAGCAAATCCTAGTTCATCTATCTATATGTATATTCATAAACAAATACTTTCTTTAGTTTTTTACACCTTTTCGTTCCTCTTTTCAATCCTTCTTCATCTTTAACTTGATGATGATAACTCTTTGCATTACCAATCTTAGAGTACCAAGTAGTACAAATACAACAGCAGAAAATACGACAATCCATTTCGTTCGAGTAAGTAGACTCACAACACCTTCGAGTGTTTCCCATCGGTCCGGAAATAGTCTTAGCAACTGAAGAATGGACATGTTCTCAGCCACATCACAAAGCGCTGCAATTCCTGGTAACGTCCACACTAGACATCTATCAGGCCATAGACGACGAAGAATTCCGAGTAGTGAAACCGAATAAATCAATGGAAAGAGAATCAGGTCAAATGTATAATAGTCCAAGTAAAGAGCTCGTCCACAGACCCCCAAACACTCCAAATGTGGAAATACGGCTGTTGGGAGGAGCCAAAAGACACTGTCAAGTACACCGCTGCACTCAGGTGGTAATTCTTGGGCCCATTGCTTTTCTAGCAGCAGTAGTAGGATAAAAGAAGGCGCTAAAGCACCCAGTGACGCCGCGAACAAGTGCGACTCCATCGTAACTTCAAGTTTCCCTTGAAAAGCTGATACTCTAGTATCAATGATATCTTCAGTTTCATTTCCTACATTCATTCTAACAGGGTTATCAACTCTTCAGTCAATTATCCAGTGTCCTACTTGTCGACTCCGATTACTAGTCCTGGCGACGTTTCTGTACTCACTGTGTGTCTCTCTGCTGCGTTGCGTCATGACGTCGATGCCTCCTAGTATTGCGATGAGGCACAAACGCAGCCAGGAGCAAGAAGAAACTTTTCAACAGCTCACGACGCCATGTGAAGACGTAGCGTCCGTCAAGCGGCGGCGTTCCTCAGCGGAAAAGCGCGTATCGACATCTGAAAAGCAACAAATACCAGTTGAAGAAGCTCAATATTTGGTAAAGGAGGCACCTGAGACAGAGCTATACCTTGTTACCGTCAAGACGTGGGATGAGTTGAAGGAAAGTGCCGATGTTGCGAGCGAAGCCAAGACAGTGGACGACTTACTTCTACAGCGACACCAAGAGACACAAGCGGAGAATATGGACGGAAACTGGAGCGACGAATTCGCAGCACTGGATTCAATCCGACGATTTGCAAAACATCATCAAGAGCTGGCCAAGCGACAGCTGTAAGAAGAGACGAGACTTCTCTGTCCTTACTGTCACGAGCTAATGTGTTCTTTTATCTTGCAGAGAAAATGGTGTGTTGAACCAGTTGGTGCTGCCAGCAGTGTCAAGTTTGCGCTCCGCTTTAGCGAGAACCGCGCTTTTGTGTATGCAGGAGCTTATTCTCGCGCTCAAGTCCGACATGGTGGCGCACTTTGATGTCATGGTACCTGTCTTGTTGAACCGCGTGTGTTCAGAGAAGCAGTTTCTGAACGACTTGGCACGAGAAGTCCTGGACACAGTGCTGCAAGCAGGAGCTAATGAAGAATTTTTGAGCCCTTTATTGACCACGAGTACGACGGAGAAGAATGCGCAGATCGTCAACGTGGTGCGTGGTAATAACAGGCAACTTGTGTCTTGATGCCTCGAAAATTTTTAACCGATCTTCTTAGGCTGGACTATATGCAACCAAATGTATCCTTCGTATGGATCGTGCACATTTACGCGCATTTGTGCTTGAAAAACGAGCTTCATTCTTTGAGGAACTGGCTCTCTTTCTCAATTGTAAGGTTGTGGAATGCAAAGCTGCTACGCGCCGAAGCAGTCAACATACACGTCAAGTCATTGGGGTAAGAGAAAATTTCTAGGTTGAGTCAACAGCTTACGTGCTTTTGCTGGCATGAGACAGAATGAGAAGTTTGTTGCACTGGCCAAGGCAAAACTGAGCGGTACGGCACTTGCAGATGTTCTGAAAGCCTCGGAGAGTCGCAAGACCGCAAAGCCTGAGCACGCCAAGTCAAGCATGCGCGAGCGTATGCAGCAACTAAAGAAACAGCAGCAGCAAAAAAAGGTTCAAAGCGGGGGAAATGACATTTCAGTCGTTATCGTCGCACCCCCTCGGTCAAGATCTTCAACGCAGGCAGCACCATCGTTATGACCACCAAAATGGGTAGACTATTATGCACAGTCGTTTTATTCGCTATATGTCGTTGCGTTGGGATTGTGTCCCGTGTATCTGTAAGTGCCCTGGGCGAGCGACCAATCTGGGAAAGATAAAATTTGGCAGCAACATCGAGACGAGCAGAGCCAGCTGCCCACTGACGCTGCCGAGCGCGGAGATTGTCCACTTGTCCCTTCGATATCTACTCCCCAAGTGTGTTGCAGACACAATGCAGTATGTAACCTTCTAACAAGCATGGTGGCTGTTTTCATTGCGCACCCTGGTCATCACAGCCACCACCCACGACGCACGCCTGTAGGCCTGCTTCTAGCTCCCTTTTGTTCAGGTGGAGGCCGATGAAGACCACCTTTGTCTCGCGAGCCTCGCTTTCCGTCCAGCATTCTTCGGACGGATACACCTCAAACAGCTCGTGCACAGCTTGTAATATAAATTTAGAGGGTTCCCCGATAACTGCAACCACACCCTTTACGCGAAATAGCTTCTGAGATGTAGGTGCCGCCTTGCTTTTCGCAGCCACGTCGTCTGCCTCTTCCCAGAGCAAAGTCCCCAGCCACTTCTCTAGTTTGGATTGGTCCAGCGATCCGTCGCGAATTCTCACACATGCGGTTTGCATGCCGCCTGTGTGAGTCATCTTATTGTGCTCTCCGTCTTCACCTCCATACCATACCGTCTGTAATTCCTTCTCCACCTGCGCTGCGCGACGTGTCGTGAAGCTTTTGATATTCAGAATATCATTCAGATCGACTCGCGATCGCTCCGTCCACTTCCAACTGGCAATCGCATTAATCTGTCGGACTCTCCGCTCAATCTGCTGCCTTTTCTCCTTGCCGGGCACCAAGTCTGCTTTATTCAGTAAAATTCGGTCTGCATACGCTACTTGCGCCGCTGCTTCTCGTTGTGTATCTGGATGATCCAAATGAAACTCAAGTCGTGGTGCATCCACGAGTGTCACGATCCCATCCAAGACAATGCGACCTTCGAGCTCCTCATCGACCCAAAAAATACTGGCCACTTGTCCTGGATCCGCCATACCCGTCGTCTCCACCAAGATATAATCGAAGCGGTCCCGACGTTCCAGTAGCTTCTCGAGTGTATTGACCAAGTCATCCCGCACGGAACAACAGACGCAACCATTACTTAATTCATAGAACCCATCCATCACTTGTCCATCCGTGCCATTCTTTGCCACAAGACTCTCGACGCCAATCTCTTCCCCAAATTCGTTCTCAATGACCGCAATGCGCTTGCCGTGAGTTTCGGACAGAATATACTGAAGCATCGTCGTCTTGCCAGCTCCAAGGAATCCAGACAAGATCGTTACGGGGATGGACGGCAAGGAAACTTTGGTGGGTAGATCTTCAAGCTCGGGCACACGGTCGTCGGTCTCCATCAACTTGTACACGTGATATTATGACCCTTTGAGCAGTGTGTGTGATGTGTACCACACCACGTCACACACCAAAAAATATCCCGTCGAAAAGCTAAAAGGGGAGGCGTATCCGAATCTAAAAGGCGACTACCAACATGGTGAAAAAAGTCGGTACGTTTGTGAGCTCGTACGTCTTGATGCCCTACGATGTCGTAGCCGAGTCACTATGCGCGGTTGCGTTGATCTAGGAAAATATGAAATCGGCAAGACGCTCGGTGAAGGAACCTTTGGAAAGTAGGATGTGACTAGTCACATGTGTATATATTTTTACGACAAGGGATTTTATTCGCCATTGTTGCGGTGGTGTTTTTGTGTAAAGGGTCAAGTATGCCGTGAACACCGAGTCGGATGAGCGCGTGGCTATTAAAGTACTGGACAAGGAGAAGATTCAAAAGCAGAACATGGGTGCACAGATCAAGAAGGAAATTTCCATTATGAAAATGGTGCGCCATAAGCACGTGGTGGTGCTAAAGGAAGTGCTCGCGAGTCGCACAAAGGTCACATATGATGTATTTTGTTGCGAAAGGAGCGAGTGGTTTGTTCTGATTCGGATCCTTGTTGGTCATGTAGATTTTTATCGTCTTGGAGCTGATTACGGGTGGTGAGCTCTTTGATAAGATCGTGAGCGAAGGAAGGCACGTGCTTCAGCGATCAGAGACATGTACAGGATGTGATGAATTGGAGCCAGTGGGTTGATCTGTGGTTTTGTACTGTAACAATAGATTTGGGGAAGAGACAGCACGTTTCTACTTTCGGCAACTCGTGGATGGCGTACAGTACTGCCACGAGAATGGCGTGTGTCATCGTGACTTGAAGCCAGGTTAGTGTTATGTATCTTCTACAAGGTGGTTTGTGGATTGTATACTGACGGATGGTGTATATACTTACTATAGAGAATTTGCTGTTAGATGAAAATGGAGATTTGAAGATTTCCGACTTTGGTCTTTCAGCATTGTACGAAGGAGGTGGTCCAGATGGTCCAGAGAGTTCGCGTGCGTCGCTACTCCATACGACATGCGGAACACCCAATTATGTCGCTCCTGAAGTCCTTGCGGACAAGGGCTACGATGGACGTGCAGCTGATGTCTGGTCCATGGGTGTGATTTTGTACGTGCTGCTGGCTGGTTTCCTGCCTTTCGATGAGCCGACAATGTCGGCTTTGTTCCGAAAGATTCAAAAGGCCGAGTTTTCGTACCCGAGCTGGTTTACGCCACGCGTGAAGACGCTCCTGAACCGCATTCTCGTGCCTGATCCTGAAGCACGTATTTTGATTAAGGATATTCTGCAGGACGAGTGGTTTGTGAACGCACACGGTGCCGAAGAGGAGGCAACTCCAGCCACTGGCCCTGGAACGATTGAAGCGGAGTTGGCGGCTGCTCCTGTGCCTAGCCCCGTCGATCACATGACCATTAAGCCTAGTCAGGCCGATCTAGACGCAGCGATCCAGGAGCACCAGGACGAAATTAACTCTGAGAAGAAAGACAAATTGGATGGAGGAGCAAAGGTGATGAACGCATTTGACTTGATCAACATGTGTGGCGGAATGGCTCTTAACCGCATGTTCCAAAGCAATGACGAGAAACGAGTGAAACGGGCGACGCAGTTTACGTCTACGATCTCGGCAGCGAGCATCATGACTCGCCTGACGGGCCACTTGGAGAGTCTACACTGCGAGATCCATGTGGAAAACTCGTCCAAAGTAAAAGCCGTGTTGCAGACGCCGAAGGGTGCCGTCGGCGTTGTGATTCAGATCTTTAGGCTTGCAGGTAGCCTTCATTTGGTCGAGGTGCGTCGTGGTAAGGGCGATATTTTTGAGTATCACAAGTTCTACACGCAGTTGAACGAGCAGATGAAGGACTTGATTGCAGCTCCAAGTAGCGACTAGGCATTTTCTTGACGAAGCACTACTAGGAGCAAGTACGACCCCATGGTATCGTATGCTTTGTAGAGCTACACCATCGCTTTCACCTTTTCCTTTTTCTTAATGTACATACAAAAATGCTTGCAAACACGCTGCAATGATGGTCGGCTCCACATGTTGATTAAGCATCTAGCATTTCTTCACACAGTTACTTCCAACTTCGAAGGCTTCCCGCGTCCTGCCGCACTACTCAACCCTCCAGCAAGAGCCAATCCACCAATTTTGGACATGATTGATGACCCAGCGGACGAGTTGAGAGCGCCAAGGGCACCTTGAGACATCAGCGATTGCATCTTCTGTCTTGCGTCCTTTTTGCATCTTGTGTAGCCAATGATATTGGCACCACTTAAGGCTACACCAACGACGACGATAAGGGCCCACTCGACATTGAACTTAAGCACTGCGACCATAAGCAGCATGATCCAAACCGCTGGTGCACCATAGAGTCCAGTCCAAAACACACGCGAGTCCAGCGGATCGATCGTCGTCATATCTTCATGGGATTCAAACACCCACTCACTCGTACCGTCTTCGTTAATCTTGTTCCACCAGCGAAGTCCCACGAGCAATCGTCCCGTCACATTCTACACACAGCAACGGAGTCAATCGTGGTCCCACGTCTCCACTCTCCAGCTATTTTTCTGTTACGTACTTTCACGGTCCAAAAGTCAAACGCTAAGAGCAGGATGCTCACAACGAAAAGAAATACGAAATTGCTGATAAAGATGCTGCCGAAGACATACAATAATAAAGCGAGCCCCTGCAGAAGACACCAGAGTCCGGAAGGTCAGCGATCGTTACGTTATCACGATGTATCAGTAGCTACACAGATCAATGAAACCTTGAAAAATAAATGGAAAAACGCCGCGACTGGATGTTTTGCACCCGTGACTACTTTCCGCATGGACGTGAATCTGTATAGTACAAGATGCACGATCAAACACAGCTCATTCTTGAGATCCCCCGCCGTGTGTGATCACGTACAATGCTTCCTTATCCGGTGTTTTGTCGTTTGGTACCGTCTCGACTGTCTCGGAGACGGTCGATTCGGGCTCAATATTGATAAACTCGAGCTCTTCCTGCGGTTTCTTGTCTTCGACCATCATATTTGTGAATGAGACAGTTTTTTCTAGAGTGCGATTGGATGAAATATATTTTAGCCAATTATCGATGTCACTTGGTCTTCGAGACTTGGATGATGGAGCTCTTGGTATGAATGCAAGAAATGACTTCAGCAATAAAAGGCGCGACAGACAATGTGACAATCTTAGAGGACTGTTCGTTTGCTTTCATATGCATTGGGATCGTGTTGGTCGTCACGAGCTTATCGAGCTCCTTGCAGTTCTCGAGTGTTTGCAAGGCCTGGAACAGTCGAATTAAGACCATGTACCACGACCACAGAAGAAGGTACGAGACGTACATGAGCTGAGTATCGAGCATGGACAGCAAACGCGGACACGGTCTTGGCACCATTCGCCTTCAGCACCTTCGCTGTCTTTACGAGCGTCGCACCAGTGTCCACTAAGGTATCTACAACGATACAGTCCTTGCCGTTGACATCACCGACCAATTCGCCAGGCTGATGCTTGTCGAGCTGATGCTTTCGAATCACAAACGCCAATGGCACAAACTCGTCGATGGTACGCGATAACGTGTCCCGAAACTTGGCAGCCCGGTTGACAGCAGCAGAGTGAGGTGCCACAACGATGGGTTCACCCAGTGTTTGCTCTGAAAAGTACACGGCACCTACAGGAAAAGCTTCAAGATTGTCAACCTGTTGTGAGTTTAACAGAAAGCAGTTAAAAAGGGCGTTTCCCGTCAGGATTTGGATCACATACCGGAATTTGTGGCTTAAAGAAGCCCTCAATCTGTGCACTGTGAAGATCCACAGACACAACGTGATCGACGCCCATAGTCTCGAGCATGCGTGCTATATCCTAGTTAAGTAGAGAAAAAGTAAAACCATTAATAAGTAGGACGCTTCCCACGATGAGCAATGTGGGAGTCGACAGTGCTCACAGCAGCAGCAATAGGTTCGCGACTCTTATGCATTAGATCCATGCGCGCATAGCCGTAATAGGGTATCACAGCGGTAATACTCTTTGCTGACGCACGACGCATCGCCGAGATAGCTAAGAGTAGTTCCATCAATCTGCAGTAGCAAGGAGGTGCCATCGTAAACCAACCAATTGTCGACCCCCCTTCCTTCTCTCTTGCCTTACCGATCGACTGTCGTCGTCGAGCTCACAATGTAGACGCGCTTTCCACGCACATTTTCATTCACAAGAACGCTCGTTTCTCCGTCGTTAAAATTTTTGACTTCCATGTCATTGAGTTCCACCCCCAAATACGTGGCGATTTCGTCGGCAAGCGGCGTCTCCGCCACCTTGAAGAGTTTCATCGACTTGGCTGCACTCGGATTCAGTTTCCCTTTATAAAAGTGCCAGTGTCTCGTGGTCGTATTCGGGTACCATGCCACATTTGGAACCATCTTGCTTTCTTTCTCAGTGTCAGCGAAAGCCTTTGGTTGGAACGTGAAGCTTCCGCTAGCTACACCCAAAGCACCGGCTGTAGTTAATGCCACGGCATTACGCGACCACAAGCTGTTTAACACACGACGAGAGGTCTACGACATTTGTTACACACATATATATATCAAATTAGAAAGGACACGACTCCCCATAGCCGCCATTAATTGTCTTACTACCATCGTGGCCACAGTGATTAGTAGTACTACTGGAGCTTACATTATGGTGGTCCTACATTATGGTGGACCACGTAAAAGATACGACTGCGACATGTGTACACTGGGCATTGTATAGGCCGGCGCACGGGTGGTGAAACGTTTTCCCTTCCATTCTCTCAGGTCCCAAAACAAACCACAGATATGGGGGACAAAAAGTCGACCATGCACGACGTGACGTGGCAGAAGATCTGGCCGGATCGGATGCCTGTGATCCTACGTGACCTGGCACCCACGAATCCGTTTAATCCTCTCAATTTATGGCCCGAAGAGCAAGAGGACGAGACGCCATCGATCGCCGCCACAAGTGACAAGAAACTGGTCACGAAAGAGGACAAGAAAACGACGACCAGTGCCGGAACTCGCAAAGTAAAGAAAGCAGATCTCATTCGCATGCAGTTGGCAAAAGATAAGGCCCAGAAACAGACCAAAGTGGACGAAGAGAAGCTCGCGAATGTCAAAAAGTCGAAAAATCTCCTCGAGATGAAGATGGTGACGCCGACGGGACGGTTGAAACAATTGTACGAGATCTTACGGGATTGTTGCAAGAAGAAGGAGTTTACCGATGCCGTCGATACGCTCTGGGAGATTCAGCGGAACAAGTTGCTGCCCGAACGCGCGACCGGAAGTGACACTGGACGAAAAAAACACGAGAAAGCGACGCCAAAGGACGATCAAGACGATGCGAAACTGTATGCCGAGGTCATGGGTGTCCACAAGAAATACCGCAAATATGTCAAGATGGTGAATGACTTTTTACATGGAAAAGATTTGATTGCGTGGCAACTCACAGACATGTCGGATCGTCTCCCGCCTTTGAATATGCATCACATGAAGAAATTTATTCTCGATGACTGGCAACGCACCGTGTTGTCGCACATTGATCAGAATCACTCGGTCATTGTGTGTGCGCCCACGAGTTCCGGCAAGACGGTCTTGTCGTCGTACGTTTCGGTCGTAGGAGGGAAAGTGCTGTTTCTTGTCCCAACGGATCCACTCGCGTGGCAAGTGGCAGCACTGTTTCAAGCGATGGTAAAAGGATCTGTCGCGTTAATTACAGAGGGTACCGTCTTTCTACCGCCTGGGTTCCGAATTGCCGTTGGTACCCCACGCATCGTTGAATCGTCACTCATAGATACGGGCTATGATTTCCAGTACGCAGTGTTTGATGAAGTTCACGACTTGAATGGACCAGAGGGTGATGCGTTAGAGCGTATCATTAAGGCCATGACGTGTCCCTTCTTGGCACTATCTGCGACCATTGGAAATGCCAAAAAGTTGAAAACCTGGTGGGAATTGCACCACGGACGTGACGTTCATTTGCTCGAATACAAGGGACGTTTTATTAATTTGCAGCGGATTATTTGGTACGAAAAGGAAGATAGAGAAGAGAGTGGCAAGAAGAAGCAAGATATGGTGTATCTCCATCCATGCGCGGGTGTAACTCTCAACTACTTGACAACCACGGGATTCGATGCTGGGGACTTGGCGTTCACGCCTCGCGATACATTTGCCTTGTGGCAGGCAATGGAAAAGTTTTACTCGTCTGATTTGATTGCAGATGTGGACCCACACAAATTTTTTGAGCTGGAAGATGAGACAGAAGCCGAGACGTCAGCTCCGGTGACATCGATGAAAAAGGAGAAAAAGTCCAAGAAAGAGAAAAAGTCTAAAAAAGACAAGAAGGGGGAGGATGAAGACGACGAGTATGTGCTAGATCTCGGGAAGCGCATCCACCGCATCACATTAATGGAGTCGAAGAAGTACGAAGACACAATTAAGAAACGCTTGGAAGATCTTGCTGTGAGGGAGCCTGAGGCGACTCAGTCGCTTTTAGACTACTTCGCGCCACCAATAAGTCTTTTGGACATGACTGGGGGACCTAGCGATATGAAATCGAAAAACTCTGTGGATATTTATGCTCTTGTGAACCAGCTCTGCGCCAAAAATCTCGTGCCCGCTATTGCTTTCCAACTCGACTCTGTTCGATGTCGACAGCTTTTTAATCAACTGCTGGCGTCTATTGAAGCAGCGGAGAATGCCAAGTATCCAAACTTTCGTGAAAAGGTGCAGCTTGAATATAACGAGTGGGAGAAGAACCAGGCAATCATGAAAAAGCGTGAAGCCAAGGTTAAAGCAAAGGGCAAGGAGGAGGACGATCGCGAGGCACAAGCGTTTGAGGAGAAACCACCACCAGATATATATGCTCCTCACCCGGACTTTGTACTAACATCCCCGAATTCGCGTCTTACAACTACAGAATTCAAGGAAATCAAACGTCAATTGCGGTATGAATTGTCGGAAGATTCGGATGATGGACACGCGCTAGTGCGTTCGCTGCGGCGGGGTATTGCGATCTACAACCAGAATCTGCCGGCCGCGTACTTAAGAATCGTCCAAGCTCTTGCTCAAGCCGGTCGTCTTGCAGTCGTGTTCTCTGATGACTCGTTAGCCTATGGGGTCAACATGCCGTTCCGAACTTGTTGCTTCTGTGAAGACACGGCCGATGATGTCTTAACCTCGTTAATGGTACAGCAAATGGCAGGTCGTGCGGGTCGTCGAGGCCTTGACAGACAGGGAAACATTTTATTTGCTGGTCTTTCATGGTCCCGCATCCAGTTCTTGATGCGTGGATTGCTGCCGGATGTCACGGGTCGCAAGTCACTATACCCAACGATTTCTTTACAAAAGTTACTGTCACCTAATGTTACAGACAGCATTATGCAGCGTATCGTTACACACCCACTGAATGAATACATGATGAAGGAAGCGACGGATCTTTCATCGAAGAAAGAGTTGTCATACTTGACAAAGTCAGTGGAATGGATGACCCACTTTGGCTTAACGAAGTCAGAGTACAGTCTTGCAGTGGATGTATCCGTTGCAAAGCTTGTGTGGGAATGCCGAGATGACCCGTCCGAGGCTCTGGGGATCTTTTGGATTTTGGAGGCGGTGCTGAAGGAGTTTCACCATAAGCCTGGTGACAACATCGCGCTTCAGCTCGCGTTGTTTAACATGCTCTTACGTGTTGTTGGCCGTGAAAAGTTTCATCCCGAGTACGCCCATGGATCGGAACTTGCACCTCTGCCTGGACAAGAAGAGGTGTGGGAAATCGTGTCGACTTTACTCCAAAAGTATGAAGACAAACTTAGTGAGCTAGGAGACGAGGCACCGGAGGAATTGCGGCTCCGTGTCGCATTGACGGATCCTCTGGATGGATATGTTTTTCGTACCGTTGTGGAGAATCTGATTCCTCCTGGCCTCGGGACGTCGCAGCTGAATCAGATTAAGAAACGTCTGCGTCACGTTGGTGACCGTCTTCGGTTGATGCACAATTTGCTCATGTACAGTGGACGGTATGGCGAATTGGAAGAAATTGTGCGCAAGTGTTTCCGTCGTATTAAATGGATCCTGATTGATTCCGAAGTGTAAGTGATGGAGTCACGTAGACAAGGAGGAAAGGTATCATCGACCTTGAAGCTGCCGTCGACACGGAAACAAATAATAAAAAAGTAGCGACGAATGTGTCGAACCAAGCACGTAGGTTCACTAACAATGAAAAGGTATCTGAATTTTGGTGGTCGAACGTAGTGTTTCACACACACATAAAAGAGAATTAATTTTGCGTTTAATTCCGAGGTACTTTTACTTGTAAGACAGGCCACTTTAGATTCGGTGTTTTGAAATTTTGCACCGAAAATTAAGAAAATAAAAATTTGCATGCACCGAAAATAAGCCCTTAATTATTTCCTTTTTGGGTCAATGGTCAACAACACGTTCGGTTCGTAGCCAACGGAATTTGATCTTCCCAAAGAAAAGCCTTCTGGTGCTAAGCGGGATGTTACGTCAAACGTCAAATACTTCACTGCGTCGTTTCGAAGCGACAACTACGTTAGCCACCTTCGCGGCCAGCACCCGACAGCCTGGGTCGAATACGAACGTCTTTTCGAAGAAGGTAGATCTTTGGTTTCTGAGGAAAGTTTCCTTACAGCCACCTCTACTAATTATTTGAGGTGCAATGTCCAGGGAAGAAGCAGTACTTTGAGGGTCGCGTCCTTCAAAAGAACACCGTTGATTCGCATTACGGACGGCAAAAAGACGCGCTCGTCTTTTGCCTTGATAAAGGAGTTGTAGAGACCCTCATTGGCGAGCTGCTGTTTCACCCTGACGAGGTGGTTGGTCTCACCAACACGCGCGCACTGGAACTCTTTACTCGTACAGAAGACGGCGCCGCATATGAGGCGAAGATTGACAACGTGATGCGGTTCAATCTCATCCACGGAGTGGTCGGAACGGGTGCTTCTTTCAGACAGGCAACACGGCTTCGTCAGATCTCAAAAGAGGCGACGAGCGTCGCGCAACTTGGGACTTTCACAGAGCGGGTCGTATCTAATACGATTTGTGTTGTGTGTGCGGCTAGCTTCCGGACGCTTACCGATTGCCTGAAAAGCATCTCGCCCTTCTCAATCGCCATTGATGTGTCGTCGCATTTTGAGTCTTCCTATTTTTGACAACCGTGTACGGTTTGTCCTCAATGGCCGTCTTTATAATCTCTACGTTATCGCGGTTCCGCTCTACGAACGACACATCGCTAGCGAGATGATCCGCATCATTTGTAAAGTCTTTGATTTGTTGTGTCCCACGTGAAAAGAAAAACTCCTCCGCGTTACAGGCGATGGTGCCGCGGTTATGACTGGACGGCTGCGCGGTGTGGCAACGCAACTTGAACAAATTGCCAGGCCAGGCTTTTACCGAGGGCGGTGCGCATTGCATTAAGTTGACCTTACGATGCAAGCGGCCTTTTCTGCGCTACTGGGTGGCCGTTTTTTTCTACAGCTACGTCACTGCTAACATACCTTCGCCGCCAGTACAATCTTATCACAACCATGTATAGCACATGCCCGGCTCTTTCCAAAACTCGATGGCTTTCAATGTGGGCTTCTCGACCTGGGTGGTCACTCACCGAACAGAGATCCGGGAATATTTGGAAAGCAAGACCCCGGCGTCTTTGGTCTACGCTCCCTAATCAACATGGTGGTGCATGTTGTCGGTTGTTCAGACCGTGACCCTCGAGGTCAACGCGGCTGTGTCTGAGCTACAAGGACAATCGACATTACTGGACGAACAAGCTGTGGTGAAGCGGACTCAAGAATTTCAGTCACTTTATGTCAGCGGCACGCCGATCGGCTTATCGGCAATCGGATTGGTGGGTGTGCAAGAGGTGTCAAGAACACGGATTTTAGTAAGTCACATGAGATTGCGTGTACCTACAATTTTCATGTGTGTACATATTGGGGACCATAGGGGATAGTTTTGGTTAGTGTCGTTAATTTTTTGGCTTTAAACACTCAACGAGAAGTCGTTTCGTCACTTTGTACATCAGTCGCCTCTGCACGCCGCAGAGCGTTTAGAAGCAGAGGGTCGAGCAATCCCCTCCAGCTTATTATACCCGGCCGGGCGCGTTACAGGCGCACTTGGCCCGCCGGAAGTCCCTCGACGGGAGTACACATTGGTCGGATTTTCAAGCGCAAGTTGTACACGTTTGGAACGTGTTATCAAGTTATTGGGTCATTTCGTGGAGATATCGTTCGTGGAGTATTCACGCTCTTATTGGATCTCCATATTGGATTATTGGACTTTTATTCTCGTATTGGTTGGGCTTTACGATCGATTGAGCGATCTGCCCTTATAAGTATATTTACTTAAAGTATAACTGGTCTGTCCGTACCCAGGGTGAAGAGTTCCGCCTAGGGTACACTACCCAGAACGGTCTCCCACATTTAGACCACAAGTCGATTCCCAGCACCGATCCACCGAGTGTGTTACCAGCCCATTCCATCGGGTACACAAGGTGAGATGACGAAAGAATCGGACCAGGTGTCCTATGCTGATGATCTGTCGTCTGCTAGCAGCGGAAGATCAGATCGGATCGTAGGCGAAGGTTCGCGGGGTACCCCCCCCCGTCAGTTGAAAGGCTGGGCACGATGGTGGTCAGGTTCTCGACACTACGGTGTTCAATTTTGAACTTGACTCCACCACAACGCCGCTCGACTGAAGGAAATGGCTCGTCGTGTTGGCCTTCTCATCACCGCGAGCGAGCCCCAGTCCGAATCCGTTCTCAACCAAATGGACCCTACCGAGCACATCATTGTCGCGCTCGTTCAGCAACCCGCGCCGCTGTTCAAGAGTTTCTCCATGATCAATGAGGATTTGTAACGGACTTGCTTGCGGCGCTCTAGGAGTCCGAGCTGTTAATGTTGGTGACTGAAGCTGCCAAGTTCGTACTCACAGTTGTCAACGGTATCAACAATGTAGTCGCGGAGCGCGATTCGCGGAACGGTCCTGCCGACGTCCTGCCACCAGTGCTACCGCATACTATCAGCCATCTGCGGTGCCGCAACTTCGGTGAAGTTGTCTCTGTGCTGAAGGAACGCATGTCATCTTCGTGGTCCGCCACAGACATCGATCTTGTCGAGATTCAGTTTGCAGACTTTCTTTTCGCCGTCGGGACGGAGACTAACTTACAACAGCAACTTCAAAAGGATGAGGCGGACATGGCCTTGGAATTTAACAAAGCGTGGGAAAAGTTACAATGCCGCTTCCCACGGCTTTGCGAGTTTGTGGTAGGGTTTGCCTCAATGTCCCCCAACACCGCCACGGTGGAGTCGGAATTCTCAGTGATGGTGTGGGAGAAAGATGAACATCGCCAATCACTCACCGTTTTTTACTTCGAAGGCAACCTCCACAACAAGCAGTTCGAGGAGATCCGAGGCCTGGCGCAGCATCTTTAGGACATCCGAATAAACCTCGGTTACTTGGCACACTGGCAGTGTGTGAATATAAAATTGTAATTGCACCGAAAATAACGAATATAGCAATTTATTGGCACCGATAATAAGTGATTTCGTTATATTCGGTGTACACCGAATCTAAAGTGGCCTGGTAATTACACATACACAAACTCTGAATTGGGCTAAGTAACGAAATCTCTCCAAAGCCAATATAATGACTATTTTCACTCCTCCTCAATGTGAATTTCGGTAATCACATGGGTTGATGCCCAATCGCGCTTCGTAACTCTTTAAACCTTGTAACTGCCAGCGCCTTCGTAGATCCATCAGAAAGCATATGAATTGTAGATACGTAGGTAGGATCGATAATACGATCTTGTAACTTTGTGATAATAAACTTGACGCGAATGTTAACATGCTTCATCTTTGAACTGGTTTCAATACCCTTGAACATCTTGATTGTCGATTGGTTGTCCATACAATATTGCATCGGTAGCTTGTTCTTGATATTTATTTCTTCAATCAATTCCTTGAAACCACGTAAGTTAACTATATTGGTAGAAGCAGGATAATATTCGGCTTTCATAGCCGATAAAGAGACATCACCTTGCTTCTTACAAGTTGAGCCCACCAACATGCCATCTATGAAAATCAAGCCACCAGTAGTCGATTTTTGGTTTTGTTTCGCACCACCGTTGTATCCTGTGCGTATACGCACGGTGCGTCTAGCGCACAGAGGAAGACTTTCCTTTAAGCGGCGCTCGCCACTAATTAGCCGATACGCCCTTATAACAGTACTTAGTAGGAGAGATCTCTCCTACTCGGGGCCAAAATTCGCACTTTGGTTTACAATTAGCTTTCGCTAATGCCTTAACGTATGGCTCCCTTACTAAGGGTGTAGCTAAAGGGAGGGCTTCCTTTACGCTACTACACTCACTACACGCACGACCGTTCGAGGTCGAGCGTCTGCAGTTGTTGAGTAAAAATGTAAACTGAATATATTAAATATATAATTAGCCTAAATTAATTTAAACTAATGTAAACTATATGTAATACTAAGTATAACTTACTAAATTCGTAGCTAGCTAAAATGTAGTGTACACCACCTGTTTACCAACACGTGGCTGGCTGCCACGCCACCCCCAAGGGCTCCTGCCCTGATTGGTTAAAATAACCAATGGTTCAAAACCTTTCGAACGGGTCAATACTGACCCCAACCGTAGTGTACTCACGTACACTACCTACTAAATGTGACCCGAATGTAACCCTGTTACATCCTTCCCCATCAAGACTATTACTTACGCAATAAATCAATTTTAGTTGGAGAACTCCAACTTCCAGAACCTCTGGCTGACCATGTGCACCTTCAGTGGTGCTATGGACGAAAACTATTCCGATAACTCGGAAGTGAATGCCCTTGGGGAGATCTCCCCAACGGCTGACCACTCCGACAGCGCCGAACGGCGCTGTCGGTCATCCAACCCATTCCCACACGTGGGGAAAACGCACTAACTCGTGCGCCACCTTTACCCACTAGGGGTGATGCATCCGGGTCGCCGCAGGCGACCATCACCAATGAACCGACCTCGGTTCATGAGGCCCGACGTGCCGTACGGGCACGGAAGGGACCTCGTGACCCTCAAAAGAGGGCTAAGAACGCGGTCAAGAGGGGCTTAGCCTCCTATACCCCTGGTCCAGCGGCTATACTGCCGCGTGAAATTACGCGCCGGAAACAACTCCGGGCCAGACTGCTAACGCCTAAGCAGTTTACTGTTAAGTCCTACCGGACGCGCCTCGGGAAAGAGGCACGCGGTGCCCTCGTGGATATCCTCCACGAGATTCCCTTTGTTCTCTTACGGGACGAAAGCGTCGAGGACGCAGAACAGGCATTCCGCGCTTGGGCGGAAGGGTAGAAGCGCCTCCCCAACTTTGATGCGCTGTACAACAGCTTTTCCGAACCCGACGTTCGGGTAGAGAGGGCGTTACGCTTGGCCTATTCCCAGGCCAAAGCGCAAGGGCAATTACTTGCCTCTTACTACACGCGCCCTGCTCTCGATGAGGTGCCGGAGAGCAATGAAAGCTCTGCATCTGCATCCGGCAAACTCCCAGCTACTGGGAGTGAAGGGGCTTCTTTGGCCCCTTTGGTCGTTGACTCTCAGTGGGATTCTCCCGCTCGAAAGCGTCAACGACGTCACGGCAATCCTGCCGCAGGGGAGTCTCGGACTCCCACGAGCTCTGGGAATGTGGATAACCTTTCCACTTCACCAGGTACTGGGTCTCACCCCGGTGATGGCGTCGTGCCATCAGGCGTTCCACATGGTAATGTGGAGTACCCTCCGTATAGAGGACTGGAGGAGGGGGTCGCGCTATTGCGACGTGAGTTCCACGAGCGCTGTGATCGACACAGCCGTCGCATCCAAGATGCCCAGGAGGGACTCCGAGACGAGGGGAGTGCTAATGAACGCATCGAGGGGCGGCTTGCCTCTTTCGAGTCTCTCTTTGCGGAGCTTCAGGGTCGTATTTCAACCCTGTCGGAGATGTTCCGACCTGTCGTGCCTTTCGGCTATCCAACTTCCCACCCTTCTCGAAGAGGGGACCAGCCTCCGGGTTCTGGTATGGCTTAAGCATACCCACATAGAAGGTTGGATGCGTACGCATCGCCTTCGGGATGTCTAAGGTATACGACAAGCCCTTTCGGGCTAGTACCTTAAAGGGGCCCACAAACCTGGGGAGCAGTTTATTCCGCAACACGTTGGAAACTGCATGTGAAGGAAGATTTCTAGCGTTTAATAAAACGCTTTCTCCTACTTTATACACTTTTTCGTTACGCCGCCCCATGCGGTCAGCTTGCTCCTTCTGCTTGTCTTGGCTTTCCGCCATGGCATCGCAGACGTGTCGTAAGA